>LR990242.1:0-1200000 GCA_905147385.1 Limenitis camilla
CCTAACCTAACCTAACCTAACCTCACCTAACCTAACCTAACCTAACCTAACCTAACCTAACCTAACCTAACCTAACCTAACCTAACCTAACCTAACCTAACCTAACCTAACCTAACCTAACCTAACCTAACCTAACCTAACCTAACCTAACCTAACCTAACCTAACCTAACCTAACCTAACCTAACCTAACCTAACCTAACCTAACCTAACCTAACCTAACCTAACCTAACCTAACCTAACCTACCAACCTAACCTAACCTAACCTAACCTAACCTAACCTAACCTAACCTACCTACCTAACCTAACCTAACCTAACCTAACCTAACCTAACCTAACCTAACCTAACCTAACCTAACCTAACCTAACCTAACCTAACCTAACCTAACCTAACCTAACCTAACCTAACCTAACCTAACCTAACCTAACCTAACCTAACCTAACCTAACCTAACCTAACCTAACCTAACCTAACCTAACCTAACCTAACCTAACCTAACCTAACCTAACCTAACCTAACCTAACCTAACCTAACCTAACCTAACCTAACCTAACCTAACCTAACCTAACCTAACCTAACCTAACCTAACCTAACCTAACCTAACCTAACCTAACCTAACCTAACCTAACCTAACCTCACCTAACCTAACCTAACCTAACCTAACCTAACCTAACCTAACCTAACCTAACCTAACCTAACCTAACCTAACCTAACCTAACCTAACCTAACCTAACCTAACCTAACCTAACCTAACCTAACCTAACCTAACCTAACCTAACCTAACCTAACCTAACCTAACCTAACCTAACCTAACCTAACCTAACCTAACCTAACCTAACCTAACCTAACCTAACCTAACCTAACCTAACCTAACCTAACCTAACCTAACCTAACCTAACCTAACCTAACCTAACCTAACCTAACCTAACCTAACCTAACCTAACCTAACCTAACCTAACCTAACCTAACCTAACCTAACCTAACCTAACCTAACCTAACCTAACCTAACCTAACCTAACCTAACCTAACCTAACCTAACCTAACCTAACCTAACCTAACCTAACCTAACCTAACCTAACCTAACCTAACCTAACCTAACCTAACCTAACCTAACCTAACCTAACCTAACCTAACCTAACCTAACCTAACCTAACCTAACCTAACCTAACCTAACCTAACCTAACCTAACCTAACCTAACCTAACCTAACCTAACCTAACCTAACCTAACCTAACCTAACCTAACCTAACCTAACCTAACCTAACCTAACCTAACCTAACCTAACCTAACCTAACCTAACCTAACCTAACCTAACCTAACCTAACCTAACCTAACCTAACCTAACCTAACCTAACCTAACCTAACCTAACCTAACCTAACCTAACCTAACCTAACCTAACCTAACCTAACCTAACCTAACCTAACCTAACCTAACCTAACCTAACCTAACCTAACCTAACCTAACCTAACCTAACCTAACCTAACCTAACCTAACCTAACCTAACCTAACCTAACCTAACCTAACCTAACCTAACCTAACCTAACCTAACCTAACCTAACCTAACCTAACCTAACCTAACCTAACCTAACCTAACCTAACCTAACCTAACCTAACCTAACCTAACCTAACCTAACCTAACCTAACCTAACCTAACCTAACCTAACCTAACCTAACCTAACCTAACCTAACCTAACCTAACCTAACCTAACCTAACCTAACCTAACCTAACCTAACCTAACCTAACCTAACCTAACCTAACCTAACCTAACCTAACCTAACCTAACCTAACCTAACCTAACCTAACCTAACCTAACCTAACCTAACCTAACCTAACCTAACCTAACCTAACCTAACCTAACCTAACCTAACCTAACCTAACCTAACCTAACCTAACCTAACCTAACCTAACCTAACCTAACCTAACCTAACCTAACCTAACCTAACCTAACCTAACCTAACCTAACCTAACCTAACCTAACCTAACCTAACCTAACCTAACCTAACCTAACCTAACCTAACCTAACCTAACCTAACCTAACCTAACCTAACCTAACCTAACCTAACCTAACCTAACCTAACCTAACCTAACCTAACCTAACCTAACCTAACCTAACCTAACCTAACCTAACCTAACCTAACCTAACCTAACCTAACCTAACCTAACCTAACCTAACCTAACCTAACCTAACCTAACCTAACCTAACCTAACCTAACCTAACCTAACCTAACCTAACCTAACCTAACCTAACCTAACCTAACCTAACCTAACCTAACCTAACCTAACCTAACCTAACCTAACCTAACCTAACCTAACCTAACCTAACCTAACCTAACCTAACCTAACCTAACCTAACCTAACCTAACCTAACCTAACCTAACCTAACCTAACCTAACCTAACCTAACCTAACCTAACCTAACCTAACCTAACCTAACCTAACCTAACCTAACCTAACCTAACCTAACCTAACCTAACCTAACCTAACCTAACCTAACCTAACCTAACCTAACCTAACCTAACCTAACCTAACCTAACCTAACCTAACCTAACCTAACCTAACCTAACCTAACCTAACCTAACCTAACCTAACCTAACCTAACCTAACCTAACCTAACCTAACCTAACCTAACCTAACCTAACCTAACCTAACCTAACCTAACCTAACCTAACCTAACCTAACCTAACCTAACCTAACCTAACCTAACCTAACCTAACCTAACCTAACCTAACCTAACCTAACCTAACCTAACCTAACCTAACCTAACCTAACCTAACCTAACCTAACCTAACCTAACCTAACCTAACCTAACCTAACCTAACCTAACCTAACCTAACCTAACCTAACCTAACCTAACCTAACCTAACCTAACCTAACCTAACCTAACCTAACCTAACCTAACCTAACCTAACCTAACCTAACCTAACCTAACCTAACCTAACCTAACCTAACCTAACCTAACCTAACCTAACCTAACCTAACCTAACCTAACCTAACCTAACCTAACCTAACCTAACCTAACCTAACCTAACCTAACCTAACCTAACCTAACCTAACCTAACCTAACCTAACCTAACCTAACCTAACCTAACCTAACCTAACCTAACCTAACCTAACCTAACCTAACCTAACCTAACCTAACCTAACCTAACCTAACCTAACCTAACCTAACCTAACCTAACCTAACCTAACCTAACCTAACCTAACCTAACCTAACCTAACCTAACCTGACCTAACCTAACCTAACCTAACCTAACCTAACCTAACCTAACCTAACCTAACCTAACCTAACCTAACCTAACCTAACCTAACCTAACCTAACCTAACCTAACCTAACCTAACCTAACCTAACCTAACCTAACCTAACCTAACCTAACCTAACCTAACCTAACCTAACCTAACCTAACCTAACCTAACCTAACCTAACCTAACCTAACCTAACCTAACCTAACCTAACCTAACCTAACCTAACCTAACCTAACCTAACCTAACCTAACCTAACCTAACCTAACCTAACCTAACCTAACCTAACCTAACCTAACCTAACCTAACCTAACCTAACCTAACCTAACCTAACCTAACCTAACCTAACCTAACCTAACCTAACCTAACCTAACCTAACCTAACCTAACCTAACCTAACCTAACCTAACCTAACCTAACCTAACCTAACCTAACCTAACCTAACCTAACCTAACCTAACCTAACCTAACCTAACCTAACCTAACCTAACCTAACCTAACCTAACCTAACCTAACCTAACCTAACCTAACCTAACCTAACCTAACCTAACCTAACCTAACCTAACCTAACCTAACCTAACCTAACCTAACCTAACCTAACCTAACCTAACCTAACCTAACCTAACCTAACCTAACCTAACCTAACCTAACCTAACCTAACCTAACCTAACCTAACCTAACCTAACCTAACCTAACCTAACCTAACCTAACCTAACCTAACCTAACCTAACCTAACCTAACCTAACCTAACCTAACCTAACCTAACCTAACCTAACCTAACCTAACCTAACCTAACCTAACCTAACCTAACCTAACCTAACCTAACCTAACCTAACCTAACCTAACCTAACCTAACCTAACCTAACCTAACCTAACCTAACCTAACCTAACCTAACCTAACCTAACCTAACCTAACCTAACCTAACCTAACCTAACCTAACCTAACCTAACCTAACCTAACCTAACCTAACCTAACCTAACCTAACCTAACCTAACCTAACCTAACCTAACCTAACCTAACCTAACCTAACCTAACCTAACCTAACCTAACCTAACCTAACCTAACCTAACCTAACCTAACCTAACCTAACCTAACCTAACCTAACCTAACCTAACCTAACCTAACCTAACCTAACCTAACCTAACCTAACCTAACCTAACCTAACCTAACCTAACCTAACCTAACCTAACCTAACCTAACCTAACCTAACCTAACCTAACCTAACCTAACCTAACCTAACCTAACCTAACCTAACCTAACCTAACCTAACCTAACCTAACCTAACCTAACCTAACCTAACCTAACCTAACCTAACCTAACCTAACCTAACCTAACCTAACCTAACCTAACCTAACCTAACCTAACCTAACCTAACCTAACCTAACCTAACCTAACCTAACCTAACCTAACCTAACCTAACCTAACCTAACCTAACCTAACCTAACCTAACCTAACCTAACCTAACCTAACCTAACCTAACCTAACCTAACCTAACCTAACCTAACCTAACCTAACCTAACCTAACCTAACCTAACCTAACCTAACCTAACCTAACCTAACCTAACCTAACCTAACCTAACCTAACCTAACCTAACCTAACCTAACCTAACCTAACCTAACCTAACCTAACCTAACCTAACCTAACCTAACCTAACCTAACCTAACCTAACCTAACCTAACCTAACCTAACCTAACCTAACCTAACCTAACCTAACCTAACCTAACCTAACCTAACCTAACCTAACCTAACCTAACCTAACCTAACCTAACCTAACCTAACCTAACCTAACCTAACCTAACCTAACCTAACCTAACCTAACCTAACCTAACCTAACCTAACCTAACCTAACCTAACCTAACCTAACCTAACCTAACCTAACCTAACCTAACCTAACCTAACCTAACCTAACCTAACCTAACCTAACCTAACCTAACCTAACCTAACCTAACCTAACCTAACCTAACCTAACCTAACCTAACCTAACCTAACCTAACCTAACCTAACCTAACCTAACCTAACCTAACCTAACCTAACCTAACCTAACCTAACCTAACCTAACCTAACCTAACCTAACCTAACCTAACCTAACCTAACCTAACCTAACCTAACCTAACCTAACCTAACCTAACCTAACCTAACCTAACCTAACCTAACCTAACCTAACCTAACCTAACCTAACCTAACCTAACCTAACCTAACCTAACCTAACCTAACCTAACCTAACCTAACCTAACCTAACCTAACCTAACCTAACCTAACCTAACCTAACCTAACCTAACCTAACCTAACCTAACCTAACCTAACCTAACCTAACCTAACCTAACCTAACCTAACCTAACCTAACCTAACCTAACCTAACCTAACCTAACCTAACCTAACCTAACCTAACCTAACCTAACCTAACCTAACCTAACCTAACCTAACCTAACCTAACCTAACCTAACCTAACCTAACCTAACCTAACCTAACCTAACCTAACCTAACCTAACCTAACCTAACCTAACCTAACCTAACCTAACCTAACCTAACCTAACCTAACCTAACCTAACCTAACCTAACCTAACCTAACCTAACCTAACCTAACCTAACCTAACCTAACCTAACCTAACCTAACCTAACCTAACCTAACCTAACCTAACCTAACCTAACCTAACCTAACCTAACCTAACCTAACCTAACCTAACCTAACCTAACCTAACCTAACCTAACCTAACCTAACCTAACCTAACCTAACCTAACCTAACCTAACCTAACCTAACCTAACCTAACCTAACCTAACCTAACCTAACCTAACCTAACCTAACCTAACCTAACCTAACCTAACCTAACCTAACCTAACCTAACCTAACCTAACCTAACCTAACCTAACCTAACCTAACCTAACCTAACCTAACCTAACCTAACCTAACCTAACCTAACCTAACCTAACCTAACCTAACCTAACCTAACCTAACCTAACCTAACCTAACCTAACCTAACCTAACCTAACCTAACCTAACCTAACCTAACCTAACCTAACCTAACCTAACCTAACCTAACCTAACCTAACCTAACCTAACCTAACCTAACCTAACCTAACCTAACCTAACCTAACCTAACCTAACCTAACCTAACCTAACCTAACCTAACCTAACCTAACCTAACCTAACCTAACCTAACCTAACCTAACCTAACCTAACCTAACCTAACCTAACCTAACCTAACCTAACCTAACCTAACCTAACCTAACCTAACCTAACCTAACCTAACCTAACCTAACCTAACCTAACCTAACCTAACCTAACCTAACCTAACCTAACCTAACCTAACCTAACCTAACCTAACCTAACCTAACCTAACCTAACCTAACCTAACCTAACCTAACCTAACCTAACCTAACCTAACCTAACCTAACCTAACCTAACCTAACCTAACCTAACCTAACCTAACCTAACCTAACCTAACCTAACCTAACCTAACCTAACCTAACCTAACCTAACCTAACCTAACCTAACCTAACCTAACCTAACCTAACCTAACCTAACCTAACCTAACCTAACCTAACCTAACCTAACCTAACCTAACCTAACCTAACCTAACCTAACCTAACCTAACCTAACCTAACCTAACCTAACCTAACCTAACCTAACCTAACCTAACCTAACCTAACCTAACCTAACCTAACCTAACCTAACCTAACCTAACCTAACCTAACCTAACCTAACCTAACCTAACCTAACCTAACCTAACCTAACCTAACCTAACCTAACCTAACCTAACCTAACCTAACCTAACCTAACCTAACCTAACCTAACCTAACCTAACCTAACCTAACCTAACCTAACCTAACCTAACCTAACCTAACCTAACCTAACCTAACCTAACCTAACCTAACCTAACCTAACCTAACCTAACCTAACCTAACCTAACCTAACCTAACCTAACCTAACCTAACCTAACCTAACCTAACCTAACCTAACCTAACCTAACCTAACCTAACCTAACCTAACCTAACCTAACCTAACCTAACCTAACCTAACCTAACCTAACCTAACCTAACCTAACCTAACCTAACCTAACCTAACCTAACCTAACCTAACCTAACCTAACCTAACCTAACCTAACCTAACCTAACCTAACCTAACCTAACCTAACCTAACCTAACCTAACCTAACCTAACCTAACCTAACCTAACCTAACCTAACCTAACCTAACCTAACCTAACCTAACCTAACCTAACCTAACCTAACCTAACCTAACCTAACCTAACCTAACCTAACCTAACCTAACCTAACCTAACCTAACCTAACCTAACCTAACCTAACCTAACCTAACCTAACCTAACCTAACCTAACCTAACCTAACCTAACCTAACCTAACCTAACCTAACCTAACCTAACCTAACCTAACCTAACCTAACCTAACCTAACCTAACCTAACCTAACCTAACCTAACCTAACCTAACCTAACCTAACCTAACCTAACCTAACCTAACCTAACCTAACCTGAGCTTCGAGAGGCGTCATGCGCTAGTTTCCGCAGCTTTTGTGAACTCCAGACAAAAGAAAATGTGTGGTCCTTGACTAACAGGCTCTTGAAGGACACTAACCCTAAGAGGCCACCGACAACCTTTAAAGTGGATGGCCACTACACTAACGATGAAAGAGAAACAGCTAATGCCCTCTTAAACCATTTTTACCCCGATGACACACCGGACACGCTACCTGGGCACCACGAACTAAGACATCAAGTTCCTGACAAACCCGATTCAGCAGATGACCCCCCTTTCACTTCGGCGGAGGTGTTGGAGATCTTTAACAAAATGAACCCTAATAAAGCACCCGGACTAGACAACCTAACATCTGATATCTGCGCACAATTCACCTATTCATATCCTCAATTAATCACCGATTTATGTAACCGCTGTCTTGATCTCCAACACTTCCCCCGACAGTGGAAGAGAGCCTATGTCCGGATAATACCGAAACCAAACAAGGATGACTACACCTTACTTACTTCACACCGACCCATAGGGCTGATCCCCGTATTTGGCAAAACGTTGGAAAAACTCTTTACCATCCGGATCACCTACGCTGCTGGCCTCACTGGTAACCTCCATCCCAAACAGTTCGGATTCAGGGAGCAGACTAGCACCACGATGGCGATCGACTCCGCGCTTCGCACTGTTCGCGAAGCCAAAGCCGACGGCCGTCTGGTTGTGTCTGTCTCCTTGGATATCAAATCGGCATTTGATAACGCGTGGTGGCCCGCGCTGCTCCACAGGCTCCGAAAGATTAAATGCTCTAGAAACTTATTCGGCCTGATACAAAACTATCTCACAGACAGAGAAGTAGTGCTTGACCACGCGGACTTTCGCGTATCCAAAATTATGTCTAAAGGTTGCATACAGGGCTCTACGTGCGGCCCTGTGATGTGGAACATCATACTGGATGAGTTGCTGTGTATCAACCTCCCGGAAGGGTGCACTATTCAAGCCTTTGCTGATGACGTCCTGCTGATCGCCCAGGCAAAGACTGTTAGCGAGCTTCAGGACGTCACCAACTCAGCGCTAGACGCTATTGTGGAGTGGGGGAATAGCGTCAAGTTGACATTTGGGCCCTCTAAAACTAAATTGGTAGCATTTACTCCAGGTATTAAGACCGCCAGTATTAAAATGGCTGGACAAAAACTGACATTCGACAAGGAATTTAAACTCCTTGGCGTTATAATTGACGAGAACTTACTTTTTAATAGCCACATCGACTACATCGTATCTAAAGCCACCAAAATCTTCAACAAACTCTGCCTGTTCTGCAGACCGACGTGGGGTGCCCATCCGGAGAACGTCCGCACCATATACCGGCAGGTGATTGAACCTATCATCACTTACGCTGCCGGTATATGGGGTCACGCGGCCTGTAGAACGAATGTTAAACGAAAGCTATTAAGCGTTCAACGATCCTTTGCAATCAAGGCGATTAGAAGCTTTAGAACGGTATCAACCGTCGCTTCTATCGCCCTCGCTCAATTTGTACCATTGGACCTCAAGGTGAGAGAGGTTCATGCTATAGAGATGACCAAACTCACGGGAATAACAGAACACCTACCTTCTGATGTCAATTTGGAAACACGCACTCCTCCACACAAACTTCTACACCCATTCGATAGAATTTCACCTCCTCACCTTGCATTCACTAAAGAAGACCAGATCAATCAGCACTGTCACTCCACCACCACCCGCACAGTCCAGATATACACGGATGGGAGCAAGCTGGAAGACGGCTCTGTCGGTGCAGCTTTCGTCTGTTTCGAAGGAGACAAACGTATACTTACCAAAAAATTCAAGCTGCACAATAGTTGCTCCGTCTTCCAGGCAGAGCTCCTAGCCATAGACAAAGCATGCTCTTGGGCATCCAACCATTCTTATTCCAAATTCATCATCCTATCAGATTCGCTTTCTTCCTTAAAAGCTTTACAGAACCGCAGCAACACACATCCACTCATTGCTAACATACATCGCACCATCTATTCCATTAATAAATTTTCTGCTAAAACAATCGAATTCGCATGGGTGAAGAGTCACGTCGGAATTCCAGGTAATGAGGCCGCTGACGTTGCAGCAAAGAGCGGTGCAGCACTTCACCGATCTCCCGATTACCGGGAATTCCCCTTAAGCTTTGCGAAGCACTCCATCCGCTCTGGAGTGCGCACGGAGTGGGAAGATATATACACATCATCCGAACAGGGGAGATGGACTAAAGCCCTATTACCATCTCTGGGGGACATAAGAAAGCTTATGTCCAAAGTTAAAACTTCCTTTTATTTCACCCAATATCTGACCGGTCACGCTTACCACAAAGCTTATTTAAAACGGTTCTGTATCACTGATGATGACCATTGTCCATGTGATAATATTTCTATCCAGACCCTACCTCATTTATTTGAGGAATGTCCAAGATTCGAAGCACAAAGACTGGAACATACAATCTGCTGCGATATAGCAGGCGTCTCTCCTTTCGTTCTGACGGAGGTGATGGAGAAGGAGAGCGCTCTAAAATCGTTTACAAAATTCACAGAAATTATACTGAGCCGTTTAAAATTCACAGAAATTATACTGAGCCGTTTAAAGAAATTCAACGGCTCCTAATCCCGGATTTTACGCTGTAATAAATTGTAAATAAGCGAATCATTAGTTTTGTGTACAACTTAAATTAAGAGTAAGATAATTAGTTTTTAGTTATATATAGTATAGTCTTTTGTTACATTTTTTTTTAAAAACCAATCTTGTAAATAATTCTGATTAACAAATTAGGATAAGTTTACATTTTATTTTGACTCATATTACTTTCTTTTTTTTTTTGCATAAAACAATATAAGTCGCTATAAGAAATCATCTTCTTCATACAGTCAACATAAAGTTGATAATCCCTTTTCGAAACGACGGTCATTGCTGTATCAAATCGCAGCACTGGCCATCTCTAGAAAACCGGGTCTCATTTAATTAACTTATGGTCTTCATCATACTCCCAATGTGACAATAAAACTCAATGTGAATAAACTCATTTCAATAAAAAAAAAACCTAACCTAACCTAACCTAACCTAACCTAACCTAACCTAACCTAACCTAACCTAACCTAACCTAACCTAACCTAACCTAACCTAACCTAACCTAACCTAACCTAACCTAACCTAACCTAACCTAACCTAACCTAACCTAACCTAACCTAACCTAACCTAACCTAACCTAACCTAACCTAACCTAACCTAACCTAACCTAACCTAACCTAACCTAACCTAACCTAACCTAACCTAACCTAACCTAACCTAACCTAACCTAACCTAACCTAACCTAACCTAACCTAACCTAACCTAACCTAACCTAACCTAACCTAACCTAACCTAACCTAACCTAACCTAACCTAACCTAACCTAACCTAACCTAACCTAACCTAACCTAACCTAACCTAACCTAACCTAACCTAACCTAACCTAACCTAACCTAACCTAACCTAACCTAACCTAACCTAACCTAACCTAACCTAACCTAACCTAACCTAACCTAACCTAACCTAACCTAACCTAACCTAACCTAACCTAACCTAACCTAACCTAACCTAACCTAACCTAACCTAACCTAACCTAACCTAACCTAACCTAACCTAACCTAACCTAACCTAACCTAACCTAACCTAACCTAACCTAACCTAACCTAACCTAACCTAACCTAACCTAACCTAACCTAACCTAACCTAACCTAACCTAACCTAACCTAACCTAACCTAACCTAACCTAACCTAACCTAACCTAACCTAACCTAACCTAACCTAACCTAACAGGTTAACAGCAGGTAAAAAAAGGCTGAATGCATCAACTGTACTGCTAATATTATATTCCTCAGTACACATTTTGGATTTATTTTTAAATCACCCAAAATGAGCGTAAAAATTTTCTGTATTAGAGTAAAAATTTCGGGCGCAGCTGGAGCAATGGCGCTGTGGCCGCATCTGCCTGGCTGTTTTAAAGAAGGCGGAAGTCGGAAAAAATATGAAGTTTTTGAATGCACTTTTAGACATGTATCGTATAAAAAACAATAAAGTGGCAACATTGTGGCGGGAATTTTACGAAATGTCGTCTCTTATTTGCCTTCTCGCGCGTTTGTTAAATGACTTTGGTGTTTTTGTACAACTTAACAACACTTCGATATACCGATAGTCAATATGGAGTCTCTATAGCACACGTTTCCGTTTTTACTTGATTATTTATTTTTACTGTCTTTTTTTAATTTATAACTATTTTTTTTCGATCATGGGATGGGAAGTCGGGGAAGTAACATATTGGCGGGAATCACTGACGAATCGAGATCAACATTGCCCTATAAATGCCAATGAAATTATCTGCTGTGTTAGTAGTGGAACACCAATTCTAAAGCAGAGCTCCGACCAGTCCGAGACCTCCCCGTCCTCGTCGTCCATCCTAGAAACTGCTGCAACCACGCCACAATATGACCACTACCTGAGAGTTGCAGTTAAGCTAAGGAGGCAGGGCGCCAGGCGAATATTCTGCGCCTCAAAACAGAATCGATTCGTTTAGGGAAGATATCGGTTTTAAACCAAGCATGTTCGTAGGCTTTGAAGTGGCAGCCCCACTAACGGACTAAGGCACAGTGAGCTAATCACCTGCTTGACCTACAACCAACTGATTAAAGAAACCGAAACAGAGACAAACCGATCCGAAATGGTCAGATACTATTTGCAAATACTAGGTCTTAGCGAAGTTCGGAGAAATGGTTTTGGGGAAATAAGAACAGCTAAAGGTTTTACTTTATTGTATTCAGGCAAGGACATGGAGGATGATGTGCGTGAGTTTGGTGTGGGACTACTCTTCTCAGGCTCGGCTAGGAAAAGCCTTTTGGATTGGAAACCGATCTCCGACCGAATCATATATGCCTGATTTAATACCAGAGTCCGAAAAATCTCTATTGTCCAGTGTTACGCTCCCACTAATAATGCTCCAGAAGAAACCAAAGGCGATTTTTACAACTTACTCAATGCTACACTCAAGACCATTAAAAGACAGGATATAGTTATTGTCATGGGAGACCTGAATGCAAAAGTTGGCACGAAAAACCAAGGCTACGAGCGACATATGGGCACCCAAGGACTAGGGATATGTAATGAGAATGGGGAACGTTTTATGGAGTTATGCCAAAACTATGATCTAACTATCGGAGGCACATTATTTATTCATAGAGATAACCACAAGTACACATGGACCTCACCCGATGGTGTCACCAGAAACCAAATAGATCATATAGCCATTAGTTCCAAATGGCGCTCCTCATTGCTTGATATTCGCAACCGAAGGGGCGCAGACATAGATAGCGATAATTACTTAGTTATCGCAGAAGTACGGCTCAAAGTTACCGTAGCGCAAGCAAAGGAGGAAATAAATAGAACAGGAAAACGCTTTAACATCTCTAAGTTACGTGACCCGAAAATTTGCAATGAGTTTAAATTGGAACTCCATAACCGTTTTTCAGAACTCACCGTAGATTCGGACAGCATAGAAGAGAATTGGAAACACCTTAAAGAGGCTTACACTGAAACCAGCTCCAGAGTCCTAGGCCACATGCCTCGCAGACGTGAAGAGTGGATGTCACAAAGTACATGGGACCTTATTGATGATAGAAAAAAGATCCACTTGAAATTACTGGAAGCGTATGATGTAACAGAAAGAGGCAACCTCAGAGAGCAATACCATCTAGTGCGCAGGAAAATCTACCGCAGCACACGTATTGATAGAAGAAGATGGGCTGACGATATTGCTGAACATGCTCAACTCGCAGCTGATACTGGTAATTTAAGGGAACGAGGAGGCCTCTCAAATACAAAGATGGACACCATATTGTGACAGCAGAAGGCCAACTTCATCGATGGCATGAACATTTTAAGGAGCTCTATCAAAGTGCAGCAACTCTGACACCAGGCACTTTACAAGGGAGATCATCACCACCACCATCTCGACTGCTAGATATCGATATTACACCACTTTCACGAGAAGAAGTACGCAGTGCAATTCTATCTTTAAAGAATGGTAGAGCGCCAGGGTTCGACTTTATAACGGTGGAAATGCTTAAAACCGATGTGGACTTTGCTGTAGAGTTTCTCACACCTCTTTTTATTAAGATATGGGATTCAGAAGAGCTACCCGCAGATTGGAATAAAGGACTTCTAATAACTGTACCCAAGAAAGGTGACCTGAGTGAGTGCGGCAACTGGAGAGGTATACCTTTGCTCTCGATACCCTCTAAAGTTTTCTGCAAGATTCTCCTGGACAGGTTATCGAAAACAGTAGAACCACTCCTACGCAATGAGCAGGCAGGTTTCCGCCCGAACCGCTCCTGCACCGATCAAGTCAACACTATTCGTATCATTCTTGAACAAGCAACAGAATGGCAAAGAGAGGTATACCTCACTTTTGTGAACTTTGAAAAAGCTTTTGATAGGTTGAGTTGGCCCAGTCCATGGTCACGTCTGATTAATATTGGTGTCCCGTCAAAAATAGTAGATCTCCTCAAAGCCATATACAGGAACTACACGTGTAGAGTAACACACGATGGGCTTATATCCGATGACATCACTGTGCTCGTCGGTGTTGCCTTCTATCACCTCTCCTCTTTTTGATTGCTCTTGATGAAATGATGCTTCGCATATGTGAGGTTGATCGTCGAGGGATAGAATGGGGAATCAACAACGTCTTGGAAGATTTGGACTATGCTGATGACCTATGTCTGCTGAGTCACACACGCGCTCACATGCAATCCAAGCTCGATGATTTGAGGGTAGAAGCAGAAAAAATAGGGCTTAAAGTAAACATTAAGAAGATCCAAGAGATGCGATCAGGAGCAAAGAACGAAACACCACTGCTTATGGGCACAGAAGTAGTGAAACGCGTTCAAAAGTTTACATATCTTGGTAGCATCGTGTCGGAGGCAGGTGGCACAGAAGAGGACATTGCTTCGAGGATTGCTAAGGCCAGGGCAATTTTTGCACAACTTCGACCAATATGGCAGACACGAAAGCTTACCCACAGAATTAAGCTTAAGATAGTCAGGTCAAATGTGAAGTCCATACTTCTATACGGGTGCGAAACATGGAAGGTGACCAAGCCCATCTCGCACCAACTCCAAGTTTTTGTAAACCGTTGTCTTCGCCACATTCTGGGTATATACTGGCCTGATAAGGTCTCAAACGTAGACCTGCGAGACCGTTGCCGCGAAATCCCGATCGATCATCAGATCAAACGTCGCAAGTGGAGGTGGATAGGCCACGCACTCCGAAGAGGTCCGGAACACATACCTAAACAGGCAATGGACTAGAATCCCCAAGGAAAACATACGCGCGGCCGTCCTAAACAAACCTGGTGACGTACTGTCATAGACGAAGCGAAGAAAATAGGCAAAACCTGGAGTGAGGTCAAGCGCACAGCACAAGACCGATCGGAATGGAGAGTCACTGTGGACGTCCTCTGCCCCATTTGGGGGACATAGGAAAATAAGAAGATGTTTTTGTCGAAAGGTTCTTTAGAATTCTAAGGTAACACATTCTAAAGCTCATTCGAAAGTCTCTATAATATAAAGTGTTGGTATGAGAATGGAATCTCTTGCCCCGCGACCTGTAAAAATATCTGCTATTAGGGTAGATTGCGAAAAAGAATAACACTATGAAGGGAGCGTCAATTTTTAAACTGGATAAAATGCTGTACGATGGAAGATAGATCAGATGTTTGGAGAGAGAACAACAATTCGAATAGATAATTTATTGCATCGTCTTGTTTCATTATTATTTGTGCAATATTACAAAATATTACTACATAAATCGGTAAACAAAAACGAATCTTCACACCGACAGCAGTGATGGCCAAGTGTTGGAGACTTCAAGTCTTACTCGGGAGGTCCGAGTTCGATCCCCTCCACAAGCACACACCTGTGACTCTGAGTTATGTGTGTTTTAAGCAATTAAATATCTCTTGCTTTATCGGTGAAGGAAAACATCGTGAGGAAACCTGCACTCCTGAAAGTTCCCAAAAAGTTCTCAAAGGTGTGTAAAGTCTGCCAACCCGCACTGGGCCAGCGTGGTGGACTATGGCCTAATACCCTCCTCATTCTGAGGAGGAGACCCGGCTCAGCAGTGGGCCATTGAAGGGTCGTGATGATTTACACCGACAACGCCATTTATAACACAGTAGGAATAGAAAATTAATAAAATAAAATTGAACCTTCAAAAAATTCTTATGTAAAAATTGATAAAAACATTTTATATTATTGTAAAATATTATAAAATAGTAACGTAAAATCCAAATACAGACTAATGATTATATAATGAGTCAATCAACAAACACGTGGCGCCATCTACAGGGCGTGTGACAGGTTCAACTACATGAATCAAATTTGTAAATGAATATATCTTTTGATTGAGTGAACCGATTGCGATGCAACAAAGACTAAATGTTACTCCGGAGTTAGCACTACAATTATATACGAACGTCATTCGTGTGGAGTCAGTAGTTTCTGTGATTATCGTGCACAAAGAAACGATAAACAGACAAATTTTTTAAAAACTTTTGAATTGGTATGATCTATAGGTTATCTGTTATCCCCTCTGCTAATTTTCTTAATATACATGCAATATACAGACACAGCAAGTCTACAGATTTATTACATGTATAGATTATAGTAGAGCCACACTGATAATTTTAGAGCTTTCTAATGTGATGTCTTAAATAAACACATTTTTTTGCGCTTTTGGCTGAACCCTACAAGATAGACCAAAATAATATACCTTAAAAATTTCTACAAAAAGTCCGCGATGGTATATGTCTATCTCTTAGAGATAACCCACAATAACCATTTTTTATCCTTTACTTTTTATGAGAAATATTGGCTTATTTACGAAGTGATTTAAAAACAATACAGCATTAACTCTTATCCAATTAGGTACCTTAAATACATTGCGCATTTAATATAGATCAATATAGCCCTTTACAGCATGAAATATAAATGAATATTTTGAAGATATTACAGATTTAAAATGCAGGGACATAGCGGTTACGGCTAAATACACGTGTTACATTGCACCCGGGCGAAGCCGGACGGGTCGACTAGTAAATATATAATGTAGACCCTTTTTTTCGAAGTCGGTTAGTAAAAAGTTAAAAACTTCTACTGCCTGATAAAAACTAGTTTCAGTAGAATAGCCATCTGATTTGTTTTGCATTTATTATTATAGGGCCTGACTCCATGTAACTTTAGAGGTGTTTGGTAGCACCCCTGGCTAATGATAATAATATAATTCCATAAAACTATTATAAGACTGCATTTCTTTATATTTTGTATAAATTAATTAAACAAAGACATTAATCAACAATACAAAATTAAGTTTGAGTGGTGCCATCTATATATTATGTCGTGGTGCACAATGTTGCGGATGGTGATGGGAACGGGAATGTTTCCCGGGGAGTGTAGATGTCACTATATTAACAATATCTATTAATTTTAAAGAATTTCTCTAATGTTTTAATTGTTATTACAAATGATTTCATATTTTTTCTGCAAACAAAATTAGTTTTACTACACCTATTTGACTATGTTTAAAAAAACCGTAATTATTACCCCCACGACGTCGTTTTGGCTTACGGTTATCATTAATACATTACAGTAAATTAGTTTCTGTAATAAAATTATTATTATTATTATGAAATTTTTTTATTTAAATCTTGTTCAATAAGTAGAATTAACTGTGATAATATATGTGTTAAAAAGAAAGAGAAAAGAGCCATTAAGAGTAAATTGAGTGAGTTTAAAAATTGTCCAGTTATTGCGGCCGTCTCCTGGTATTATGTTCCCGAGGGTTACTCTTTATAGCAGTAATGCGATTGCTTCAGAAGCGAGCAGTGTCCGCACTGAAACTCTCAACGCAAATTCGATTTGAATAATTTTCTGGGAAGTTGTGAATAAAGTTTAATGATGAGGGCGAGGGGTTGCGAGGGGCAAGGGGTCGAGAGTCACGTGCGCTTGTTAAAACTTCAGCGTCAAGTGTCTTCAGCATCGAACGATCTATTTCAATAAGATTATATCTGTGTCTGTGTCTATGTCTATATCATCTATCTATTTAATACATATAATAAATCTGTTAACGTGCCGTGTCTGTATATTGCATGTATCTATATTAAACCTACTTATATTAAAAAAAATGTCGGTTTGACTTATTTATTTATAACTCTATAGTACACCACAAAAGGATAGGATACAGTTAAACTAAGCTAAAAGTAAATCACACTAATGCGAAGCACGGCGGGCGAGCTTATGGCTAATCAGCCATCTCTTCCAGATGTTTGTCGTTTGTTTGTGCGCGATAAACTTATAAACTCAGTAGTCAGTACTCCACTCGATTGACGTTTACATATAATTATAGTGTAACTAAAAACTATTACTAAACTACTCCTATAACACTATTACACGAATTTGATCTGACTGTTTTATTAAAACGTATTTACAAGAAATACTGTATTAAAACTAATCTACGTGGTACGTACAACAGAAAAAATTACGAGTTTATTGTTATCGCCATTGGTTATCTTTAAATATGAATAATAGTAATAATGAAAACCGGCTAAGTGCGAGTCGAACTCGCGCGCGAAGGGTTACGTACCAATAGTTGGCAAAATATTTGTTTTTGAGGTGGCGCGACCCACTTTTGAGTTTGATTTTTTCCAATCAAACTCAAAAGTGGGTTGTGACTTTTATTATTTTTTGGGTTCGAACCCTAAAATACAAGCGTGTCGGTGGTAGGTGGGGTCTCAGATCCACTTTACAGCTCTACTTACTACATATTACAAATACTAAAATATGTAATGGGAAGGTTATTCTTGAATAAGGAGATTTTCATACGTGAAATTAATTATTTAATCTTATTCTGTTGTATAGTACGAACTACTGATATGACAATAATATTTGAGTGTGACGTTAACGTCATTGTTAGTTGACTTTATAGAAAGGTTGATGATGAGATGAAGACACAATTCATGTTATATGTAATTTTATAAATAAAACAGACATACTATTTCTTAAGTAATTTAAAATAAAAATATTCTAGTGTGAAATAAAAATTTAAAGGTGAACACTTAATTTACTCATCTCATTATTATCTTGTGAATTAAGATAATAAAACTAGTGTAAGCAAAATCCATTGTATTGTAGTCGAGCTCATTGCAGCTAAACTTGATGTAGCTTAATTAGAGGAAATGTTGGTTACTGGTGAAGCCCGACTCCCCCCTCGGCGTGGCATAACCCAGAAAGGATTGAATTCACAAAGAAAATGTGAACGAACATTTCATTTGTAGCAAAAACTTTTAATTACATTTTCATAAGTACCCCCTACTCGTCCAAAAAAAGTCAGTTTCATTTATATCATAATTAGAATAAACACTTTTTAGCAATTTTATATCATACTAGTATCTGTCCACAACTTTCCCTGAGGAAAATTCAGCAATGAGACCAGAGTGAATCGATAGATACTCACTCAATAACGTTCGCGATAGCAGATAAAAAATAATAAAAAAAAACGGGTAAAAAGTAGCTTCTGTGTGTCAAATGTCATTGAAATCCGGCGAGCCGTCTTAGTGATTGGGTAACAAACAATCAAATATATTTAATTTCTTAACGCCTACATTATAAAATAACAATACCAGCTTTTTTTATATTATACTAGCGGCCCATCCCGGCTTCGCACGGGTGGAATATTTAGTTTAAAACATTTTGGCTCTCCCGCATTCCGGTGCCCCTCTACCTCGGCGTTACTCGCTACCACTCGCTGCACTTCGAGTGTCACCGAGATAGAACCACACTGGCCCGTCGCGTCCCCGTGTATTTTTTGTTTATATTGATATTTTTAATTTCGTAATATCTTTTTAATGGAAGGTCCGATTTTAATAATTCAAAAAGTAATTTACAGGTATTGAAACAGTCTTGAATATGAAATAATTTATTTGGATAATGATTAATACAAAGGTATGGAAAACATGGTCTGATTTTAATAGGCATTTTTATCAACTTTTAAAATATAAAAAAGTAGTTATAGTTACATAACTATAATAGTTGGACATATGGTCTCGCGGAGTTTTTTGTAGATATTGATACGTTCTATAATATTCTAGAACATTTTTTTGTTCTATCATCAATACTTTTCGCAGCGCATGCGATGAAAGATATTTTATGGCTATTTTTTTTGCACCTTGGGTTGGTTTTAGTGAGATTTTCTGGGGATCTCTAATTTTTTCTTGTAATAAATATAGCCTATGTTACTCAGGGATAATGTAGCTTTCTAATGGTGAAAGAATTTTTGAAATCAATCCAGTAGTTTTTATGTTTATTCGTTATATACAAAAATACAAATCTTACTTCTTTATAATATTAGTATAGATATTCTGACTTTCATCAGTGTTTGTTAAGAGCCATTTCACAAAATTCGGTAAAAATTCGCGAAATTGTAACATTTTGACGTCGTTAATCTCAGCATTGGATACAATAATATAATTTCTATAATTGAAATATAATAGAGTGACCTTTGTTGTAGTAACTTAATTTATCAGAATTTTGATTTATACTGTGTGTACACAATTATTACCCTTTTCCTCCGCCGCCTCCCTGGGTAAACGGTCCAATGTATATTTTGAAGTCCTATTTCTCAATAACCACTACCTTGACATTGTTTTAAAAAATATCGTAATATGTGGAATATGTTATTATTGATACACAATTTAGAATTTTTTACATTAGTATCTCCGTTAATCCATAATAAAATTTTAAAGATACGAATATTTTCTAAATAAGTACAATTTTTAAAGCGATATTTTTCTTACATAGCTAAGAAATTTTTACGAACTATCTATACCAAGTTAAACTTACATCTTTTAAGAACAGAAAAAAATAAAAATAAAATATATAACCCTTTGTATTAAAAAATAAAAAGAAAATATATAATACCATGCATCAAGTCCAGTAAATCAGTCGAGCGCCAGCGCTCTTACAGGTAGGATCTACGCCAAATTTTGAACAGCTCTCTTTCTTACATCGGTCTCACTCACACGCGCCAAGCGACTGATGTTATAGTGTGATACACCGTATTTGAAACTTTCAAGTAAGTAAAATTAATATTTAAATTGTTTGTTTTTCCAAATATATTATAGTAGATACTTTTCTAATTATTAATGAATTTTTTAGGTAATGGGTCGAAAAAAGACTGCTTACCACTGCATAAAAAAAAGGAAACGTCATAATTACGATGCTAAGCAGTGCAGGCAGGGTATGCTTTTACTTCTACATTTATATTCTTACCCGACTGCTCAGAAGAAGGGTTATGTTTTTAAGGTGTATGTATGACTAGTATATATATATTCTTCTTATATATATTCGATATAAGATTCTTTTTGACGCCCTGTAACCTAAACGGCATGATGGATTTTGAAGTTCGAGGTCTCGTTAGTTTTTTTTCACCAGTGTCAGTGTATATAAAAATTCTAAATGGTGACCACTTGACGCCATATTGTGAAAATAAAAATTAAAATCATAAATTACTTCAAGCGGGGTATCATTGAATAGGTATTTGAATCATTTTAAGGCTCTTTTATCATTTATTTACCTTTTTTTAATCATAAATAGATATGTATGAAATGGCCTCTTTTTTCAGAGGGACAGTCAAAACAAACCAACAGGAGAATAAATTTGAAGAGTTGATCTTGGTAAGTGTAGTCACTGGTGAGTGCATTTCCATATGTTTATTTGGACTAACTGACATATTACTAAGAATATAGTTTTGACTCTCATTCTTGTATTTTTTCTTGTGTACCTATAGACATACATTTAAATTAATATTTATAATAATACATTTATTTTATAATGTTCTAGGAACCAGAGAACACCGTGATGGAAACTTTGATTTGAAGAACGAACCACGTGGAAGACCGCCCACACAGGTGAATAACAATGAATTGAAAGAGATGGTGGAAGCCGATCCGAGTCAAACTATCCAGGAATTAGCGGCATGGCTTAACGTTACCTTACCAAAAATTGACTCATTTGCGTCAAATCAATAAAATAATAAATATGAAAAATGGGTGCCTCATGATTTGACTGACCTGCAGAAAGAAACGCACGTTGAAACTTGTGTTGCCTTGTTGAATCGATACAGAAATAAAGGAATATTGGATCGAATTCCTATTAGATGGCAGCAATATATAGATAATAATAGTAATTATTTTGATTAAATAAATATGTTAAATTATAAAAAAAAAGGAAATTTAAATTTTTTAGTGCAAACTTTAACCCCTAATAATAAATTTATACCACTATATTTCAATGAGTATTTTTGTAAATAGATAGATTAATGTGGTAATTTTTTCTATTCTAATTATTTAAATTAAAAATTGTGAAGATTATACGAAAAGTAATGTAAAATTTTATGGTAATTTAAGTAAAATAAATGTATTTTATTTAAAATCGTTTTTCTCATCTTATATTGATAAATTCAAATAGGCATTTAAAATAAATCTGTTTGACTGTGTCATCAAGTTTATAAATAAATTAAAGCAGGCAAAAATTGGATGTTCTGCTTGCATCCAAAACTGTGAAACACATATTCACATTCAGATTTTCAGGAGCATAATAAAAGTCTATTTTATCGGTAAATATTCGATATCGTAAATATTCGATTCATTCGTAAACTCAAGACACTCAATAAAAACAATTTTAAAAATCTATCTAAAAACCTATTATATAAAATTGATTTTTTGTTTTAAATTTCTTGAAATTTTTAATAAATTAATTATGTAAAAAACATTTTGTAACATAATAGTTATTAATTTTTATTATACATTAGAAAAGGATTAAGATGTTTTTTTGGTTGTCGCACTATACCGAGTAGGACAGAGACCGCGCGGCTCGTGTGTCTCACGTGCGCTGCGACCAAATTTACCTAAACTTGCAGAGCGAAAAATTGTGAAATGGCTCTTAACAGGTAAAGGTATTATACCGAAGAGCCTTATCTTTAGTAGTTGATAATCATCATTTATAATTGTAGATATGAATTGCCAAAATAATTAAATGAAAGTGATTGACCACAAATTAAAACGGAAAAGAACAAATTTGTCAAATGATATCGAATTTTAATTGTATTATATCTCGATTTTAACTTAAATGTGTGAAAGTTTCCTGAGATGGATAGTTTTATCGGTGAATATAAATAAGGTTAATCTAAATAGCAGATCGGTGCTGACTGGTGCTGGTGCTGGACCTGGAGCTGAACTTCGTTTCATTACATTTACATTTAAAAAGGTTTAAAGTGTACTTAATGTAAATCTGAACAGTGAACACACACCTCACTCACTCGCCCAGGTTGAGCTGAAAGGTTTATTTTCAACGAGTCTACAATTCTCGACCAGTAAATAATGTTTATTCAGGTTATTGAAACTGTTTATATAATATTACTTCAAACTGCGGAATTGCGCTTATGGCAGCTGTCTTATTCAGAAGGTGAATACATTATTAACATTATTACCATATTTAAAAAAGTAAGTTTATTCAATACTACATTATCTATGATTGGTAAACTTTTAACTTATCTTTTTGATCGACAGCTACCATACAGATTTTAATTAATATGACATTCCTACACATAATTTCTAAATATTAAAGGACTTTCTCATATATAAATGACGGTACGTCTAACCTAAAAATAGTTTTTGTACAGAGCAACAAACAAGGAAATGTTTTGGTGAAGTTTAATAACATTCTATACGTTCACTGCAAACATGCAACAAATAGAATTCTAAAATTTCGTTTTAAATATTTTTATTCACAATGCGAGAGCGGCCAGAGTAAATCAAAAAAATCAGTTAATTCAAATTTATTAATAGCTGTTGAGTATATATCGTCATGTTTGGACAGAGGTCATCAAACAGATGCCCTTTATTTCGATTACCGCAAAGCTTTCGACAGAGTAAATAACGATATTCTTCTTAGGAAACTCAGTGCTATCGGTCTGTCTCCTCAACTTCTTAATTTAATCGCTGACTACCTCCGTGGCCGTCAATAGTTTGTTCGGTACGGTATGTATCAGTCTAAACCATACCATACGCGTTCCGGTGTAAGTCAGGGCTCTATCTTGGGACCCCTACTCTTCTTAATTATGATAAATGATTTTCCGGAATGTATAAAGTATGCGAAATGTCTGTTATATGCCGATGACCTAAAACTCCTATTCGAAATCACTTCCATGGAGGATTGCCTCTACTACAACGCGATCTAACAGCTGTATATAGCTGGAATGAAGTCAATAAAATGGAGTTCAACCTTGACAAATGCTCTGTGATAACCTTTGGTAAAGTTAGATGCCCTTTGATATTTGAGTACAAAATTAATGGCATTCCTATTCCCAGAGTGCATAATGTAAAAGACCTAGGCGTAATGTTTGATGTCAAATTAATCTTCCGAGATCATATAAACACAGTAGCAGCCGAATACTTTAAAAGTTTTGTACTTCGCAACTCTCGGGAGTTCCAAAATCCGTTAACTTTAACTTGTTCAAACGTTGCTATGGTTATTACCCTTTTCTGTATACAACCAAATACCTATTGGGTTGCTTGGGCTACAACTCTCTCGAGGTTAGGTGTATTTGCGTCCAACTAAAAGTTATGTCTTGAATTTTGCGCATTCATGGATGCTCCAGATCTTCACGACCAAATTTGCAGTATACGTGTCTCAACGTTTAATAACCTTCGGCCACGACAAAATAAATTTTTCGTAGTACCATATTGTCGCACAGTTGCGAGAACCATGTTCCCCATAATCCGATCCATAGCAATTCAAAGCGCTCCTGGACTCAAACACAAAATGGGATCCATTCCATGACGAGTGGACAGACCTGGTGCACGTTTTGTGGTCAAGTGGCCGCCGTTCTAATTAGATGTAAATAAATAAATAAAGGATCGTCGAGCGGCATATTTCCTGGATCCGTTATCTCCTCATTTTGTATATGTAATAAGTTCCAACAAGTTGGACTTGGTTTCATTTAATAACACCTATACTATACTAGCGATAGAGCTTATAATTATTATAGCAACCCAAATCTCTGCTGCCACAAAATATATCTCGCTTTTTATACAAATGACCAGTCCCACGATACGATACGATACGATACGATAGGCTCACTTCCCAGGATACGATAACAAAAGCGTCAATGTTTGCGATTTCACTAATATTCGAATATGTTACACATATACACGTTTTGGGTACAGAATTAAACCTTGATGAACGTTAAGTTAGAAGGGATAGAAAATTTAAGCAACTGGAAGAGGTGCCTTACTTAAAACCTAATTGAACAGTCTTAAAATTAAAAATTTAATAAATTTATTAATAGAATTTAAATTTTAACACATAATCTTCTTAAATACATTTTTCCATTACAAATAATTTCTATCTTTCTTGGTATAAATATTTAAAGTTTTTAAATTACAATATCAGGAAATTTAAACTCGTTAACTAGAGTTTAAACAGTAAAAGGATTTTCGTTTAACATAATGGAATATTACTAAAATCCCAAACATCGATTTTGTTTCATGTCCGCATATGCGAAATGTCCTATAGAAAAACTATTTGTTAGCACGTAAGAATAAATGGCCATATTTATATTTATTGATTGCTTACACTTAGAAGTTTGATTTTTTCACAGCTTTAAGATACTACAGATTTACATGTTTAATATTAATTTCAACTTGATAATTTCACGTATTCTTTAAATAATGCGTAATAAGCTAAATTATTTATTTATTGGGTCTACCAGCGATTTTACATAGATGCTTGATATTAAGTACATGATTTATATATACTACATGCAAAGAGTATATAAAATCATTTAAAGGTAAACACTACATGCTTAAGTATATATATACTTAATAATACTTAATAATACTAAAAGTAAGTCCAAAACAGTAACAAACCAAATCAGAACTGAAAACAAGTGAAATTGTAAAAATTATATAAGAAAAAAATACAAATAGATATACATGCATACAGAATTAAATTCAAAAGTACTTATTATATATAGAGTATCGGAGACATTCTATTCATAGTGACTGGCTGCTTATGCAATAGGTTGCTGATAATTAATTTGCGAAAGGTACTGGGAGAATTAATGTTAATAATAAAATAAATAACGCGCGCCCTTTAAGATTTGTTTGATACATACAGGCATACCATGCTCTGCTACCCGTGCGAGGCCGGGGCGGATCGCTAGTTTAATATAAAGTTAAGTTTTCTTTAAAATTATTTAATTGCCACCGTTCTGATTTTGCTGTTAGAGTATCCGTGAGTTATTTTAAATAATGATTGGCAACGGTGTTTCGTTTTTGTATATTGAGGGTAGCGTTGTCGTTAATTGGGAACCACTGATCTGAGAAACATCAAAGATTTTTCGCATAAAATGAACGATCAGTGTAGCTCAAGTCAAAGGAATTTGATTGATGATTAGGAACAAAAAGTAATTACTGCGCCCTACGGGACCCTTTCAGCGAGGGGTTCAAAGATTTTTTGTCCATTTATATTAATTGAATCGAGCGAATTAATGAGGGATCTTTATTCAACCTTTCCACCTCAAACATTTCATTAAGAACTCCATGGGTACTTACACAAGACACAATGATGCCTTCAAAGTAGAATTAAGTAGGTACAATATAACATTAGATAGTCATCACACGAGACAAATATCACCTGAGACTTGCGACCCAGTTGTAGGTATAAGTGATTGATGCCAGTTCTTCTCATTAGAAAACTGCTTTTTTGGTGGTAGCTTCAGACAAACTGATTGACTGACTAGTTTTGACTTGTCAAGTACTTTGTAAAAAGTCAAATGGAAATAAACTATTTTGAGTTTGAGATTTGATGCTCACCTCTACTATTAATAATTAATTAGATAACTAACAATAACCTCACTACGACTAGATATGATGGTTTATGATAATATTAGCGTGGTGAGCACAAAGCGGTGACAGAGCGGTGAGCAGAGAGCGGTGGGTACAGAGCGGTGAGCAGAGAGCGGTGGGTACAGAGCGGTGAGCAGAGAGCGGTGGGTACAGATCGGTGAGCAGAGAGCGGTGGGTACAGAGCGGTGAGCAGAGAGCGGTGGGTACAGAGCGGTGAGCAGAGAGCGGTGGGTACAGAGCGGTGAGCACAGAGCAGTGAGCACAGAGCGGTGGGTACAGAGCGGTGTACACAGAGCGGTGGGTACAGAGCGGTGAGCACAGAGCGGTGTACACAGAGCGGTGAGCACAGAGCGGTGTACACAGAGCGGTGAGCACAGAGCGGTGAGCAGAGAGCGGTGAGCACAGAGCGGTGTACACAGAGCGGTGACCACAGAGCGGTGAACACAGAGCGGTGAGCACAGAGCGGTGAGCAGAGAGCGGTGAGCACAGAGCGGTGTACACAGAGCGGTGAGCACAGAGCGGTGGGTACAGAGCGGTGAGCACAGAGCGGTGAGCAGAGAGCGGTGAGCACAGAGCGGTGTACACAGAGCGGTGAGCACAGAGCGGTGAGCACAGAGCGGTGAGCAGAGAGCGGTGAGCACAGAGCGGTGTACACAGAGCGGTGAGCACAGAGCGGTGAGCACAGAGCGGTGAGCACAGAGCGGTGAGCAGAGAGCGGTGGGTACAGAGCGGGCAGAGAGCAGTACTGATGTCAAAATTTCCGAGGTCGACACACGTAAAGTGAATAACCCAAAAACTATGTTACATAAAAAAAGTTTTTTTTTAAAGTTAACATATCAGTTATGTTATTTACTTAGAAAAATAGAAATGAAATTTACAAAAATTCTTCAATGTCGTAACAAGATCTTTTGAATAAGTATCTTAACGTACGTAACTTAATCATGTACAATAAGGTCACGTGTTGTTACCTCAATGCAAACGGAGGGGAGTGGGACGAGCAGGGATGGGAGGAGCGGAAGCAAGAGTAGTGCTTCCGCCAATACAGTTACTGATTAACTAAGTTTGTAATGTTCTGTGTTTGCGAATAACTTCCTCCTCCGCTTTCGCCAGCACCGGCCAGTCTCCGCGCTTGCTAATCTTATTGATATATGATAATCAAACTAGCGCTAGTTTGATTATTTTTAGTGTTCAATACCTTCATCTATAATATATATAAGTCAGTATCAGTTTTGTTGACTGCCCGTCTATCTGTCAAGAACATTGTCCTCAGTAACGCGTAGAAATATCAGGTGAAATAAACGTTAAATACTATGTTCAGTTTTCTCAGGTCTAAAAGATTGTAAACAAATTCTAAGTTTGTGTAATCGTATAAATACGTTTACGTTTACGTATATGTGTAAATAGGTTTGTGTAAGAACTACACTTTGTTTTAAATATCAAAATATGCATGTCGTATCGTATCTTTTGCATACTCCCCGGTAACCTACAAACATACATCAAAGAAAGCAAAAGCTTATAGCGTGAATTAAGTTCGAAAACCGTTAAATGGCAGCAAAAATATTATCGTTATATGAGAACAACAGTTGTTGTCTCTCAATCCAGATTGTACGGAAAACTCGACGCTCGAGTCCGATTCGCACTTGACCGAATATTTATTAATATGTAGGCCGTGTATTTATTGTGTAATATGATTTAGTCTTAAATCATAATTTTCATTTTCCTTAGTCTTAATTTCAGTGGTAGGTGGACGCATGATGGTGGGGTTGCAAGCCAGTCGTAGAACAGGTCTTGAACATTGGCAGAGGGGAATTGTATCCGGACCCTCACAGCCTAATGGATTATCACCTAACAGCTGCTTGCTGGTGTAAATATAACGTGTAGACATTTTAAAAATGTCATCTATTTTACATACTGTAATATTATAATATTTTCTATATTAGTTTCCTATAGTTTACAACATAGAGAGGACCGGTGTCGATATTCTGATTCAATTATAGCTGCCACCGGGAGCGTGAACCAAGTTAGCGGGAGGATAACTTTATTATACTAAATATTTGTTCATAACTAACTTAGAGACAGCTACCGTGCTACCTCCACTCCCAGTATTAATAACTAAACAATAAATAGGTATTTGATTTTATTTATACAGGAAGCAATGCCTTATGTTGTCGCACCAGCTCCAGCTGATGAAGTTTTCACTATTCAGTGCAGTTTAATATATATTAATATACATGTCCAAAATATAGTTTGTTCCTACGTTTTACATTGTGAGCCTCTCTGTAGAACGTACTATTGAGATAGCCTGTGCAGAACTTGAGCGCTTCATTGTTGTTAGCATATACAGTCCCCCTGGAGCGTTATATGAATTATTTGAAAATGTGTTAGAAGAAATACTATTAAAATTATCTGAGTCTAAAAAATATATTATAATATGTGGTGATTTTAACATTAATCTATTAGAAAACTCCACCACAAGTGTTAGATTCAGATCCCTGTTAAATTCATATAACCTAGTAAATATATTTTTAGAGCCAACTAGAGTAACTGCAACCTCAGCAACATGTATTGATAATATATTTACCAACTTTAAACCCAATTCATATTCAATTATTAAAAAGTTGAGTTCGGATCATTTTGGGCAATTAATTTCCTTTAACTGTGAGTTAAAAAAAGGAAATAAAAATAAAAAGATTGTGTTTGTTCCTACGAACTCCAAACGTATGGAGAAATTTAAAGGTAGTATTATAGCAAAACTCACATACTTAAATTTTGACAACAATAACCCTGATATGTTATATAACACACTATTTAAATTAATAAAATCAGAGTTTACTGCTATATTCACTACCAAGACAGTCAATTTGTGTGGTCTCTTGTCATTTAATGATTGGGCAACTGTTGGTATTCATCGAAGTAGAGAAAAACTATATCAACTTTATAATGAGAGATCATACAACCATTCAGAGTCCTTTATAGCCTTTTTTAAAGCATATTCAAAGTTATTTAAAAAAGTGTGTTCCATGGCAAAGTCGTTACATATTAAACAAAAAATTTATAATGCACAAGACATAATAAAAATGACATGGAATATTATCAATTGGGAAACTGGAAGAGTCAGAGATCGTAACTTCAAGTATAATCTCATTTATAATAACATTAATATCAAAACTGATCAGGAAGTTGCATCCACGTTTGAAAAATATTTCTCTGACATTCCAATCTCAACAACTTGTTCTCTCATTTCATCTGCCAGCGTTGCTGAATCATTATTGCTAGAAAATGTTAAAAAATGTGATGTACTGTTCGAATTTAGTACTGTCAACAGTAAAGATATAATTAAAACATTTAAAACCCTAGATATGAAGAAAACAGCTGATATTTGGGGTATTTCTGTTAAAATAATTAACTCCATAATTGATGCCATTGCACCGTATCTAGCTACTATTTTCAATACTTGTATTAAACGTGGCGTGTTTCCTGACCTGATGAAGCATAGTAAAGTGACGCCTATATTTAAATCTGGATGTATAACTGATCCAAATAATTTTCGACCCATCTCAGTATTGCCAACGCTTAGTAAAATTTTTGAAAAACTAATTTTAAACCAAATGTTGATTCATTTTAATTCACAGAGACTTCTCCATGTGAAACAATTTGGTTTTACTAAGGGTTGTTCAACAACGGATGCCGGTGTCGAATTAATTAAGAATATCTTCGAGGCCTGGGAGGAATCACAGAATGCACTTGGAATATTCTGTGACTTATCTAAGGCCTTCGATTGTGTACAACATGCGACTCTGGTCAGAAAGCTGCGCCACTATGGCATCAAAGGAACTGCGCTCGACCTTATGAACTCCTATCTAAACAATAGGGTTCAAAGGGTTGACGTGAATGGCAAGAGATCTCCTGGGGCTCGTCTGGATATGGGGGTCCCCCAGGGTTCTATTCTTGGACCATTTCTCTTCCTCATTTATATAAACGACCTGCCAAACCTTGTAGAAAAAAAGAACAAGATAGTATTGTTTGCTGATGACACTTCACTAATATTTAAAGTGAAACGCTATCAAACTGAATATGACGATGTAAACAATGCTCTCTCTGATATTGTACATTGGTTCAGTGCTAATAATCTAATGTTAAATAGTAAGAAAACTAAATATATAAAATTTACGACACCCAATGTTAAGAAAATAGAGAGTGGTGTATTTATAAATGGAGAGGAGTTGGAACCGGTGGAATCTACCGTATTTTTGGGCATCACTGTCGACTCTAAATTGCAATGGGGCCCCCATATTGAGAGGTTGGCCAATAGACTCAGCTCTGCAGCATACGCGGTTAAAAAAATACGCCAATTAACTGATATAGACACGGCTCGTTTAGTTTACTTTAGCTACTTCCATAGTATAATGTCTTACGGCATTCTACTTTGGGGTAACGCAGCCGACATAAACACGATTTTCATACTGCAGAAGAGGGCTATTCGCGCAATCTATGGTCTCGGCCCTAAAATATCTTTAAGAGATAAATTTAAAGAAATTAATATATTGACTGTTGCTTCACAATATATTTTTGAAAATGTTATGTATGTGCGTAAAAATATTAATGATTTTATTAGAAATAGTGACTTGCATGACATCAATACTAGGAACAAACACAAACTTGTTACTCCTACTACTCGATTGAGTAGAATTAGTAATTCTTTTGTTGGGCGATGTGTATGCTTTTACAACAGGATCCCAGAAAACGTTCAAAATTGTTCTATAGGAAAATTTAAAAAGTTAGTTAAAAAACGTTTGTGTGACAAAATAACATTAAAGATTTTTTGGAAGATGTCACGCCTTGGGAATGATGCGTTCGCTCCAGGCTTTCTCAATGTATAAATATACTTGTTATAAAAATTGGGGTTTAAAAAATCAAAGATAAAAAATATCCAAAAGAAACAGTCCCGCTGAGTTTCTTGCGCCCATTCTTCTCAGGTCTGGGTTAGGTCGTTTCCGAAAGGGTGGTAGATTCCGACGTTCAATAAGAGAATGTAAATTCCAACATTGAATAAAAAATTTTGACTTTGACTTTGACGTTATACAACATAATTTGGGCAGTTATCACAATTAAATTACGACAATTACAACAACTAACTTGATATTGATAGATCGATAACGAAGTAACTTTATTGCATCGGAGTATTTACGATAAAGATGACAATAAAGTATACTAAGTTTGTACAGCAATGGATTAAGAAAATACACAAATAAAAAAAAATCCATAAGTGATTAATTGTCGTTTCCGAAGCGTATATGTTAGTGGAGTGGTGCTGCAAGTCGAATATGAGTTAAAATATATTAAGAAAACTAACAAGTACGTTAGAAACCGATCGTACTTGAATTGTATTCTAAAAAAAAATGGCGGATAAAAACAGATTACATAATACTTTAACGTACTTAGAATTATCAGTAAAATTCAATTTGATTGTATCAAATCTCTAACTTTGACTGATATAGAGCTTATATCAATTTAGAATTTTATTTTAATTATTAAAATGTACATTTATGAAATATTCGAAAATAGTAATAATATTATGTAAGGAGATATTGAATAATTATCGTGCGTTGTCTTGGGCAGCCATTTCCATATATAATATTTGAATTTCACACACGAAGGAAATGTATAATTTTTAAGACAAGTTGAGAGGAATATATTATAGTAAGTGAGCCAAGCACACAACACAGCGGCTCCAGCGAGCTCTCGAAGGCTTTCTGCTTCATTAACAGAAACGTTTGCTTACAGAAAATACTTTTTCAATCTCAAATGCTTTAGAAGTTTAAAACTCTTTCATCAAATACTAATAGTACTGCTTGCTCTACGTGTGTATGCTCAGCTCTACGTCTGTATTAGTGTGCTCTTTGTAGCCTTTATAACAGATATAAAATATATATTTGTATTAAAACAATCTTACATTGCCATAGGTGACTGTTGGATAAATTACGATGATTCAGTAATGATGACGTTGAGAGATCAGGTAGCAGACACCGGAGTTGTCTCACGTTATATTGTTATATCAAACCCTTCGCAAAAAGGGAACCATTGAAAGTATCTGGCTTTGAAGGATGGAAATCAGTAGGTGTAATGGACCGTATATACAATATCAAATATAAGGGTAGAGTAAGAGTAGACGCGACCTCTTACTTATAAGTTCTTTGCAGACTGTTTATTCCGTGAAGGAATGTTTGTCCGTACCTCCTGAAAGACGCGGATAAAAAAGCTTCTCATGATAAAGACAGAATGCGATAAAATTTGCAAAGTATTTTTAACATTAAACCCAAAGGGATCTTCGGATTTGAATTTGACGCGACCCTTAAAGAGGTCCAAATTTGTGAGAAATTAGAATTTGAAAATGAGGAAAGTGAGGGAATTTCGTCGAATAATTGAATTTATGAGTGAAACTCACGGGAACAGGGGGACCGCGGTTTCCGTTGATTACTCACTCACTCACTCAGTCACTCTCTCATCCATCCACCGGTAGTACTTTTAAAAATATACTTCTACAATAACAAGCATTTTCAATCTAATCTTGATTATAAATACTATCTTCCACCTTGACAAACCACATAGGAATATATTAAGTTAGATAACTCTCAACTTAACGTATTGTCAGTGATTGTCAAACTGTTACAGTAATTGTTTCGGAACTATTTGCGTGTCAAACAGTGTTTATTAGATTTGCTAAATTGTTTACACTTTATTTATTTAGATTTAACCACATAGTTACTGTACCGAATTCGCTTATTGATGCAATATTTCACTACTTAAATATCACGACTAAAAGTCACGTTAAAATCAATGTAATTGAAGTGTGAGCAGCTCGTAGCCGCCTAGCACTGAAAAGTTAATTGAACTTCGCGTACGCTGACAGAGTGACGCTCTGTCTGTCGTCTCTATGAAAATTACCGGTTTATTGGAAAATAGTTTGTTTAATATCTAAACGTGAAACAATACGTACCGATGATACGACATGTGTGCTGGATATAAACCTCTGGTCTGATAATTCAGAACCAGTTGTTACATAGATCTCGCTTGGTTACCATTATGGCAGTGTGGTACGTGGTGTATGGTGTGTGGTGTCTTGATGCTGATATTATTCAGTCGGTTTCCGTCACTGGTACCAAGCTATCAACAGATGTATAGAAACTCTATTATTAACAAACACGTTACATCACAATCGAGTGTAATATGTGGGTAGGTAAATACAATGAAATGTGTCAACTCAATAAACCCGTTAACTGTTTACTGAGACGAGTATAATTGTGAGACAAGTCGTGACGCAACACGACTACAAGTATTCCCAAACTTTGCCTTTCAAACTTTAATTGAGATAATTAATTTAAACTGTTCTCAAAAGGCTTTCAGGTTCAGATTCGGAGCAATTATTTGATTTTCACTTGAAATTTATATTCATTATTTGTGTCTGCAAGGCTGGAGCTCCTTATCTCTTGGCTAAGCTTTACTGGGCAGCAGAACTTCATCGCAATCTGTACATACAACACACCTGTGTACCTGTGTTAGCGACACCGTTTATAAAGTAGTAGTTGCGGTAACCTTTAGTGCGATGAATTACACTCAGTCTTTCTGGTGTTTTAGTGCAGTGAACATGGAAGTTAGTGTTATATAGTGCCGTGATTATGGTCACCCTTCTCGAGGTCCATGTAAGTTTACTTTATTATCTATTGTCGTTACCGATGTCGAGTGGTGGAGGTGAGAGTTAATATATAATGAAAAGAGTTCTTTAAACCTGCTCCTGGGTCTCAAGCCCCAGGCTGTACTTGCCTCAGTCTAAATTTCGTGTAATGGGTATCATCTCTCTCTCATTTTATGACACCTGTAAACTTACTTTATGTCTACATTGGATAAAGTTAAAAAAACGGAGGTCTTAATAAATAAACACAGGTCTTTAGGGTTTTACACAAACCTGACATGTACCTAAATGTTGTGCCAATTTGAGAATAAGCTGCAGTCTTTGTTTCATCGTAATCGGTTCATTCAATAAACATATATTATATTTTCCATTTAAAAAGAATTTCACTTTTAAAATTCGTATGACATTCAATCAGGGTGAGGATGTCGTTCGTTTCAGTCTATTATATTATGACTTTACAATCAATACACATATTATCTACACATTTATAATATGAGTATCTAGACAGGCCCAGTGAACTATTAGGAAGAAAATGTATGAAACATTCCTCGTGACCAAGAATGTGTCCTTTGGAACAACTTGTCTTTGTTACTGTAACCGACTCCCTTGTCCTTCTAATATTGCTTTTATAATATCAGATTGTAAGAGGCGGGAGTTGGGGGCTTGAGGCTGTAGTGTGACAGGGTGACAGGGTGTCAGCGTGACTGTGTGACGGTGTGACAGTGAGACAGCTGTCAGCGTAATGTCTCACATCACTCGCGCTGTGTATCTAATTAAGTGTGTAAGTACTTCATTAATTATATTATTTCTCTGGCGCTGCTGTGCCTTGAATGAAAGAGAATCAATTCTCAATGTGTAATTATTTATGTTTTGATCCAGAGTTCACTTCAGAGAGTGCAGTACTTCCTGGTCACGATATTTTTCCGCGATGTATTCCAAAAATATTTAACAGATCCTGACAAAACTTCCATAAGTTTCTAACATAATATGGCGGTAAAGGTTGATCTATGGTTACAAGTCCAGGTACGAGTAGTATGCGGAAAGTGATCCCGTGCCGTGGGTATGCTGCCGGCCCTTACGTTACCTGACCCGTGGACGTCAGAACCTAACCTAACCTTGTGTAAATAAGCTTCTAATAGATAATGTAGAGTTTATTTCAAATGTTCGTAACATCCTTTCTATGTTAACTCTTATTTAAAAATATGATTGTATTTAATAATTAGGACATGTTTGAATATGTGAATAACAGAAATTACCACCATGTTATTTAATATACGTATTTTGAAACAAATTATTATTTAAGAAAGGCTAAGTTTATTATATTTTTATCAGAACTCGATGACATATTGTTAAACTTTTAATCTGTTCTTCTCTTCACAACACTTTACAGTTGTCTTGTAAAGTAAATATCATACTGAGTGTATGTAGTCACCCTTTATCAACCAACGCCATATGCGGAAATCGTTCGGATCCTATTGGCTTCCTCGTGCTCCTGCACTTCAATGTTTTTCTAAGCCATAAGTATTTAAATGAACAAATTATTGAACAAATAAGCAATAATATTGCACTGAGACTGTAGCTTGTAGTCTGATAATTAATGAATTGGCGAAACCTCGGAAATACCTTTTATTTTAATGACGCCCTTTCTGCGGTCTCACCCTGGGACCCGCGACCTGCGCCCTGCGCCCCGCGACCTGGAATACAGACAAAAGGTGGGAAAATTCGCAAATATTTCAATTGGTAATATTTTGCTTTGAAAGTAAAGGTATGTGCTGAATATTAATGTTACAAGATGTTTGGCGAATTGGCCGAATACAAGCGAGATTGTTTCGGCGCAAGCTCCTACATAAGTTAATCCTTTAAATATGAAAATATATTTTTTTAGAGATAGTGTATGTACCTATATGTGACATAGACTATTATTTTTATAGGGTTCTGTACATTTTGAATTGAGGAACAAACTAAACTTCGTCGTCGGAAAATAATTATACTCATTGAAAGTAATTATTGTTCATCGACAGAGGTCTCACTAAGCGCACAACAATATATTTTTGAATTAATATTTTCTAATTATTTCCTTTAGCATACCGACCTGCATGTTTTTACCAAACTACTTGATTCTAGATCAACGAGATGTACCTTATAGATATAGATTATTGTGCGAGTGAATTATACATAACTTGGCTTGGTTTTAATTACATTCAGTGAGAAATTTAATCTAAGGGAAAGGGATCAGTATTGGAAGCAAGGTTTCCATATAAAAACAAAGAACTTACCTTTTTGAGGAGCCATTAATTATACAAATAAAATATACCTAAACAATATATTTCTAAGATTAATATTATACAAATTATTCTACTACATAAGCTGTAATAATAGAATTCATACAATAAAGTATTATTTCTTGGATATTTAGACGGAAAGACGATAACGCAATAATCTTATATGGGTATCTTTTTTAATTTTTAATAAGGAACCCTAAAAATGATAAAGAAATAAAACTCCTAAGAAGCCTTTTAATGTCCTATTAAGGAATTAAGTATTGCTCAAGTGGGTCAATGCGTTTTGTTACCACTTACATATATGAAACCCTTTCCGTTAGAATCATTAGCGTGCCTTATCTGTGCCAGAGGGAGAAAGAGAGAGAGAGAGAGAGGGTACGAGAGAGTGATTGATAAAATGTTATTAAAGTGTGCTGGCCCGCACCCTCCATTTATCAACCCTCCCTCCTCGCTCCTCACGCGTCTCTCCTCACACCTATTGAAATTATACGTGAAATCCTTTTATTTGTGTATCCCTTTACAACATTTATTACACGAGTCGGCCAATATCAGAGCGCATGAATTATATTAAGTTTTTATGATGTTGTCGGCGTCGGGTTGTGACGTTTAATCAACTTTTTGTATTTATTCGAAACGCCTTAATAATCGCTATCATACGAATATACAACGGCTTGTATGAAAGCTTATGGATCTTATTGGGTTGTTGTTACAATTTAATAGATCTGAGGCTGTGAACATATTCTTAGTTCGTGTGGAGGTGATGAGACGATAGCGGTTACTAATACTGCGCCGCCCTGGTAGAGGAACACTGTCGATATAGCTTATTTTATGTTTACTGGCTTGTTAACAATAACATGTACTTGTTCAGTATCCTGATTCATCGTTTTGTACATGGAATTAGAATATTTCGTTAATAAGAAATCAAAACGATTACTTTGCTATAACCCGCGGACAACACGTGAATTTGTATAGTGTGACCCCGTGTGGGCCCTGATGCCAACTGTGAAAGCTGGTAGCCTGGACCAAAGAACAACGCACAAATTCACAACACAATACCCGACGTACGTTTCGATCCGACACCGGAGCATCCTCAGGAGATGTAGACTCTACAGCAGTCAGTGGTAAAGTGACTTTATCGTTTTGATTTCTTGTTAAACCTAGTAAGTAATATGGAGTTGAGCTAGACATGTGCGACTGCAGTCAGTTAGTCAGGTAATAGATATTGTAAAGGCTCCTGTGTCACAAGCTCCAGGTTCTGGTAGTAGCAACTGCAGTGGTAGTGGAAGGCGGAGGATGGAGGGGGAGGATGGAGGAGTGACTCATACATTATGTATGTCAGCGCGTCGTCGTTCGCCTCCAATATTGTTTTATTAAACGTTTTTGCGTTTACTTTTAGTTCCTTCGTAGTTTTTCGGCAGATGTGATAGTTTTATATTATTATATCAAAAGATGAATAAGTTTTAAACAGAAATAGAGATTTATATAAAGATATAGCAATATAAAGTTATTTAATTACCAAAAGCATCAAAGAACTATTTAGCTCAAACATAGAGGTGGATGGGGAGAGAGGGGAAAGAAGAAGGGAGTGCTAGAGGGGTGTAAGTTATGAGGTTACGTTTAGATGACACCGATGTAAGTATACGAGGTTACGGTACTTATTAAGCCAGTTCTCAGTGTAGCAACACTTGTATTGTGACATGTGAGGATACCCCTTACAACCGATACTTTATAAACATCTGTTCCAATAAATCTGAGGCAGTCTGAAGAATGATTTCACAGTGAATATTTTTTAATTTAATGGTATTGTCACTTGTGATCAAGGTGTAGGCTTAAGGAAATCCTTTAAGCAATTACAACACTCGCCTCCACAGCTCAGGTCCTCTGTTCAAACATAAGGTTAGGTTAACCTAAGGCTAACTTACACGCGGACACTACAAATTCTAAAAAGCAAATGCAAAAGGAAAATTAAAATTCGTGTAATGTTGTTACGAATGGCACAATGCTTTGAGAATCAGTCGTGAACACCTCGGAGATGTATTGAGGTGAAGGTGAGAGTGCACTCAGTACACTCAGTGCACTCAGTGCCTCGTGTCTCACTCCCCGACCTAGACCTTTCATTCGCAACACCTTCACATTTGTTTTATGATTCTATATATTTTTTATTAGTACTCTTAGGTTAGTCACAACCCTAAAGGCACAGAAGTACATTATATAGTCGCAAGCAGTGTACGGTGTACCACACTGTGAAATTTTACTTTTTAGATAAAGTATAAACAAATAGTCAGAATAGTACTCCAAATGGGTCTTGAGGATTGTGGCTCAGTCGTACACTGTGAAAAACCAATAACAACAATAACATTATTTGATATAAAACATAATTCACTGCCTCATAACAAAACAAACAACATTTATATTCACACTAGTTGCCCCCACCCGGCTTCGCTCGGGTGCAATATACCACGTATATGTTGGTTTTATTTCACATTTTCGCTGTACCACTATATCACTTATCGTTATATTTTAATTTTCAACACCAACTCAATTTATACATGACTACCTTCCAAAGGCAGCTCGACAAGCCCTTCACCCCCACGTCGCTGGATGGCGTACGACCAAACATAGCCTATATCCTTTTGCAAGTTGTAATCTACCAAATTTCATTAAAATCGGATCATGACATGACAGACCATTTATTCGTCAATAGATGGCGCAAGTAGTATGTTAAATAACAGTTTAGTTTGTATTTTGTAAGTATTGCCTACGTTTCTTTATTCACTTCTGAAGTGTCCGTTACAATACGTTAACATTAAAAAAAAGATAACTAGCAATTTGATATAGTCACTTCGTTATCACAATAATGGCAGTCGTAATTAATGCTTTCAACTCTTCTTCATTTTACTATGGTGTGTAGTTGTTAATCACTGTGAAGGAATCCCCCTCTCCGAAGCTTGACGATGTCGTTACATAGAGTTAATGGACTCCTCAACACATACAACTGTCATACTACGTATTTGAATAACTCAATCAGTTGAACACTTGGAGTGTATACAATTATATTCCTAGCCACTTGATCGCGATTACTGCAACATAATCATAAGTAAATTAATACAACTGTTTGCAATTATCAATCTGAATTAAAAAACGAGATCTGTTTATTTTAATCATAAAAAAAGGTAATTGTTGTAAAACTACTGGTTGAGTATAAAAAAAGGAAGAAAAATTCAGAATGCAATTGCCATTGAAATGTCAAACTGTGCAAATTTTTAAGAAAAATCATGTTCTGAGCAAGAATCTAGAATATATTATATTGTAAAAAAGGGGAAAAAACCAAATAAAGTGTAATCCATAAGCGGACGTGCAGTTTTTGCGAGCGATTTATGTATGGTTGACAAAAACGGAGTCTTTGTTTCATCGCAATCGGTTCACTCAATCAAAAGATATATTCATTTACAAATTTTATTCACGTAGTTGAGCCTGTCACACGTCCTGTAGATGGCGCCACGTGATTGTTAATTGTCTCATAGTATAATCAATAATCTATATTTGGATTTTACAATACTATTAGGTATGTAATATTCTACAATAATATAAATTGTTTTTTTTTTTAATTTTTATATAAGATGTTTTTGAAGTTTTGCTACAAGTTGTTTATTTTATAATTTTTTTTCTTCTGTCATATAGATGGCGTCGTCTGTGTAAAGTGTAGTTATTATGTACTATTTTATAGATATCGGTTTTTACAGTAATATTTTGTAATATTGCACAAATAAACAGTCAGACTGACGCGACAACGCGTGGTGGTATGTATGTATATATAGTTCAATCCATGACGGCGCAAGGCACGTCAACTATATGTAAATATAAAAAGAAGGCTGTATGTCGTAGATTGATATGAATTGAATTATCTGCACATATGTTTATATATATAGTTATTTCTATGTAGGCATAGATTGTTCAATCCACGATGGCAGCGACGCGTCCCGTTCAATTCATGATGGTCTCTCTCTGTGGCCGCTCCTTCATTTCTGAAGATCGTGACTCTGTGATAATTTTCCATATTCTTCTGTTGTCAGCAGCCATCCTCACTCCCTCAACTGTAGCTATGACGCAGTACCCAGCGAGTAGTGCAGTGTTACTACTCAATAGTACAAGTGTGTAGTAATTAGGATTATTCGTCTATCCCCTTTGATGTTTTCGTATATTATCTAATATTCCTACCTTCGATGGATTTAAGGCAGTCTGACTAATAATTTCATAAAGTATAAATTATATCTAACAGCATCAACACAGTGCAAATCAAACTGTAATCTGTTTAACTATTAATTTTTTTACGGAGAATCGTATGACTCATTTAAAAGGTGTTATCATTAGTTAAACATTTATGATTTAGTTTAATTAACAGGAGAAGGAAACGTTTATAAAAAATGTTTTGTATACTTACTCTTAGATCCCTATCTCTTGAATATAATATTTACACTTCTTTTTTTATCATCATACTTTTTTTTAAATTTATAATACATGTTATAAAGAAACGAGGAAGTATTAACTTTATCAACTCAATGTAAAAGTTGAACAAAAGAAAAATAAATTACATTTCCGAAAGTGAAATAAAAACAACAACAACACGGAACAATCGCTCAATATAATAACAAGTTGGAGTGTACACACATACACACACACACACACACTCACTCTACTTGGTTATATTTATACTGACTCACAAGTTCAAGTCACGTTTATGGTGACTTGCTTGAGTTTCAGTTTACAAGTCAAATAACGAGCGAACTGTCGCTTCTACTCATTTATTTCTCTTTTTCTCATTTTTGCTATTATCGGTTTGTATAAGCAAAGGCGCCTAACATGCTGTCTATATAAGAAGCCCAGTAATGCCTGGGACTTGCAACCCACGAGCGAGAATACGACACCTTGTTAGATCGCGCGAGTTAACGGTAGCCTCCACTGCGAACATATAATATTAAAGATTGAGGTGAGTCTCCATAAGGAATACCATACTAAAATACACTACTTACTCTACTTTAGACAATGTTTATTGTCCGAAGTAACTGTAACAAAATTGAAGGTCCAATAATACTAATTACAAAGCGATCTTTATACCTGGACCGCGTGTTTCAACATCGTTGTCATTGAATAGCTCCTAAGGGAGGTTCTGGATCACTAACATGTGCTGACACCGGACGCGGGTTGAGCGTCGAGTGTGGGCTGGTGCTCGTTGACGGACTTCGCTAAACATTGATGGGACCCTTAAAACTTCACCCTCATTATTATTCTGGAAACTTTGACCTATTCGCAAACTCCGGGAAATCCGAGCCAATTCTCGTCAAATATAATATATTTTTAACAAGACATTCAATTATTTGTTACTTAATTATATTTTCTGTTACATCAAGAGAAGAATACATAAGAAATCGTTTCCAATTGTCAGGATTGATAGGAAAAAATTAGGCCACAGATTATGTGTCGATTTTGGATTCTTCTTTCGCTACAAAGAAGAGATTGTAATGATAACTGGTGCTCCTGGATGGAAATATCAAATGTATGAAAAGAATAATGCTAGAGAAACAATCAGGGGGTCTAGCCAAGTTGCATACGTAATGTTTCTATTCTCTTTCTACAATTTCAAACGATAAGTGTTGACAAGCCATGTTGACAAATTGCGTGTGTTCTATTAAGCGTTCACAACGCCCAAATAATTTTAAAGTGTAAATAATTTTATTTGATACGAATAGAAATTTATTATTGGAAGTGAATGTTTCTCCAGCGCATGCTTAACGTAAATATATTTATGTAAAATTAATTTTAATTTCAATTAAATTATAAATATAAAAATATTAGTATCAATCAATGAAAAATATGTATATACATTAATTTAACCTTAAATTATTGAAGTTTATTGTTAAGACTTACAAATAATAATAACTCAACCTCTTGTAACTATTGCTTTATAACTCGCGCTTTGAATAAACTAAATTAACGCTCGCGAAGAAATGGAACGGGATAAACCGTGGTCGTGAGCGTGGTCGTCGCACTCGTGAGTGCTTAGTGGAACGCACCCATTAAGTGCGAATTGTCATTCTACATATGTTATTTTAATTTGATCACGTGATACATCGTTGACAAATGTCATTTCCATACATTTTAAGGTTTTCTATATGCGTTAACAATTATAGAAAGTCAACTTGGCTAAGCCCCCAGGTCTTATTACTATGTTCGTTTGTATTCATTAAGCTCCGCATCTTCACAACCTGTAGCTGAGTTGTTTGTGACCTGACCCCGAGACAAGCCCACTTACCTAAGTACCTACTGATGAAGAGTGTGGTTTTATCACAAATGCAGTTTATGCATAAAAAGTGCGTTCTGCACAACACAAAAAACACAGTGCAACCAACGTGTCGCACATTAAAGCGCTAGAAAGGTAGTGTTGCCATCCGCTGACAGTAGTTTACACAATCGGTAAGGTACTATTACCAATAAAACCATTTATCAATACAATAATGAAAAAATAAAAAACCAGAAACCAAACAAAATGGCGCACCTCAATATTGAAATGAGCGGATAGAAAGAAACAAAATAATAAATCAGCAAGTACCCTCATTGACGACAATAAATATCAGCGAGTGTGAAGTGGCGCAGCGCGGGAGCGAGCGATGGGAACCAATTTGTGACGTAACCCCGCACCCGCACCCGCACCCGTACCCGCACGTGTACGTACTATAACGTACTTATACGGTAATACGTTACGAGGTATCAACGTGACTTATGTGTAGTACCAAGAACTAACACGATCCTGAACCTTACAAACATCAAACACAGTTTAAATAAGGTAGGCCAAGCACCCGTTACACTGCACTCCACCTTATTATACTTGCACTACGATGAACAATATTCATTTTAAGTATTTAATGTATAGACTACTTTAGATTTATTCTAACAGAGATAATAAATTATAGAATGATTTTAGAAAAAAAAAATTATAATTCTATCGTTACTCATCAAAGGGAGGTAATTGTGTAACAATAGTATTGAAATATTCGACCAACACAACTATCCGTAATATTATTAAGGCTGGAAATCATAGAGTATGAAATATAACCAATGAATATGATTAGTGCTCTCAGTAATATCTGGCCTATGCCCCCCGCTGCCCCTCAACCCCTCAGCCCCTCGTCGAGCCCTCGTCGCGCCGACACAAGTTCGATGAGAAAACTTTGTGACGCAATTCCTTTCTATTTGTATTGCTGAAGTTCCCATCGAGCGACGGCGACGGAATATTTGACCTTTACCTTAATAACTAGTAACTGCGTTCATTATAATAATTATAATTTTAAACACGTTAACGTTTTATACGCAGAACACATTAAGTGCGTGTGCGTGTCGGTTGCGCTAGTTAAATAATCAATGTCAACAATTATTATTCCTATTCATATTAAAATAATTTCAAATTTGTAAGAAGAAAACGGATTTTTTTTAAACAAAGACTACTAGCAGCATGGATCACATACTACTAGTATTCCTTGACCCCTCCAACTAAGCTGAATGCTTGTGTTAGGAGAAGTCTGTAATCCAACGCCTGAATTGTGTTGAAAGAATTCTCATTAATCAATGAGGGCAAAATTTTACCTACAATGTGTATTTTCTTAAAATCAAAATAAGAACATAAAAACACACGTATTTATAATATTGAGAAATGTAAAACAAAATGTATAAATCGCATCCAGGGAGCTAAATCATTCTCAAGTTATTAACTCGACGAAGAATCAAACGCACAATCTGAGGTGTTATCGTTTCATTCATCGCATCAATCACGCCAATAAGGTGATGAGGCGCGGAGGAGCGCGAGGGGGTGCGAGGGGGCGCGGCGAGGGGGGGGGGGGGTAGCCCCAGCTTACATCGGATATCCATTTAACGGAACGTCTTTCTTAAAGTAAACCTCTCTTCACTTACTCCACCTTATATTTGCTTAGCGCTTCAACATCCACGTTTACTGGAAATTTAAGAATTCGTTGCGTAATAAAATTCCGTTCCAATGTTGCTCTGTTATCTGTCTGTTTGTCAAAGATTTTGTATTTAACCGCTTATAATGATTATATTTTTTAAATTTAAATTGTAGTAGATTTTGAAAAAGCTCTTCAATCTGCTCTTGTATCACAAGCTCCAGGTATTGCTCAGCTACTTTTTTATGATTAATGTTATTATTATCTCTCTTTTTTTACTATGAAGTATAGCTTATATATATATATATGTACGGAGGTGTGAGTTAGGTTTAGGTTAGCCTTGTGTTAGGTTGGGTTAATGTTAGCCTAATCTTAGGTTTAGTTGTTGTGATCACTTAAAGGACGTTCTTAAGCCTACACCTTGGTCACAAGTCCAAGGCACTGCTTGGGTTCCTGTCATAATAGTTCTTGTCAGAATAGTACGTGACAGTAATGTTTAGTTATATCCTGACCGTGTTGCGGCCGTACCATTCCTTCCGACATATATATATATATATAGTTATTCTCGGGTCGAACATTATTATAAATTTGGTGCTCGGTATATTAGCATGAAAGTAATTAAAAATGTTAACAAAGTCGTATCAAAAGCGGTAAAGTATTTTCTTATCTTATAAAGTTTTTCAGCAAAGTCGCTTATTTATGTTCGGCTTCCACACTGCGCGACGTCGCTAGTGTCGCTTCTAACAGGCTTAGCGCATTTCTCTCTCGACCCTTTCGCGTGACCCTTGCCGAATTAAATATGAATATTAATTATTATATTTCTTTAATATTTGACGTTTATTTAATTACTGACGAAAGAGGTCTACGACTATACATTCGCCTATTGGTTACTAATAATATACTTAAAAGATGTTTGCGATACTTAAGTTACAACTTAAGCTACATTTTATCCCAAAGTAGAGATTGTAGGATATTAATCAATATGTTTAATGAAAAGTAACTTAGAATTATAAGTTGAGAACTTAATAACATCCAGAGTGGAGTGCCTGCTGCGAAATAAGAGGTACTCTATAGATATGTATTTGTTTTGGTTGTGAGTTACAAGATATGTGCGCTTTAGAGTCACTCAGCAGAGGTGAGTCGCTTAGCGGAGGTGAGTCGCTTAGCGGAGGAGAGGTGCTCAGCGGAGGGGAGACACGTGACCACTTGGTATCCTCGGTTACTTTTTGTTTTACTTGTGATTATATAACCCCAATGTATATTAAGTTTATGATATTATTATGAAGTAATATTTTGATATCAGCACTAATAGGGGTAAGTCGCCTAAGCTCTCCAGCGCCGCTCCTTTGAGTTTACTTTTCCTTTCGTGATCATTTTATTTTCAGGCAAATATGTAATAGCTCCCAGCACCCATAAACCTGTGGTGGGTTTACTACCTCTGAGCATTGAGGTTTATTTCGGTTATCGACCCTGCCAGTAGTACCGGTTTTAAAGCGCCGGGAAATGTTATAGTTGCTTGATGCTGGTCGTGCTCCTGGCACGGGATAGGCACGATCGCAGAAGGTCCCAGGGGGTACGACGGGGACTTAGGCCGATCGGAGTGACCAATACCTGCATCTGTCCTTCACCATCAAGGTACTGCAGTAACTTTAGGGCATTTTGTAAGAATTACAGTCTGGCATCTATGTGATCCCACCTAGTTTAAAATACTATTTCGCCTCCTCTGCTAATAATAAACTTAATTTAATATTTTGTCTTAACAAATCGTATCCAGTTGTACTGAGGGAGGTAAGTAGGAGCAAAGTATAGAAAATATGTCATTTTATATTTTTTTTCATCGATTTTGTAAATTAATTTCATTTTATTAGACAGAGTAGTTGAACGGTGAAGGTGAACGACAATTCACATTATAAAGGGATCTATTAAACGTATTCCTGTATAGTAAATCTTAAATGAATAGGAATATTGAATGAGAAAAAAGGATAAATGGCGTGAAATCAAATTTATGATATTTCACCTGGACGCCTGGATAGATGAGTTAAATAGAGGGACAGTAGAGATATATAGAAGTGAAAGTAGGGGTGAATGATGGCTCTGAATATAGCCCTTCAATAAGTGAACACATTACTCTTCAACCTCACCCCCACATCCACGCCCAACCTCCCACTGATAGCTGTTCCACAAAATGTATCTATTACCATCATAGTTTAATTTATTTAACGGTAAAAAATCGATCACAAATTTCCAAAATGGCATTGAGTAAAATGGCGGACACATACCAAATATGAATGTCTTATAGTCAACCGTGTTATTGAATGAAGTAAAAATGTTAGAAGAAAAGAAAAGGTATTAAAAAGAAATAGCCTGACTGAGTTTCTTGCTTGTGTTCTTCTCAATCTGGGTTAAGTCGTTTCCAAATGAGCAGCAGAAGTAAAAGATTTTGATGTTCAATGTCGACCGAAGGTAATAACTTATTTCAATTCGAAATTTTGGATTAAATATATTTCGAAAATAAATTCCAAATTATAAATAAAAAAATTGACGTCTGACCTTTTGGCTGTAAAATAATGACATACTCGTACCTTAATGTAAACAGTAAAATCCAATGAACGGACAAACATACCAAGAATAAATGTAACACCAATATACATATTTGTGTTTACACAGTGTCTTTCTCATACTGATGTGTTGTTATACTTAAAAGCTACATAATTGGTACAAAATGTTAAAAGTCAAGTTATGTCAGGCGCAAGAACTGGAGACCAAAAACGAGGAAGAGGTAATGCGAACAAATACAATTTAAAAAAAAATTATAATTATCATAAAAAAGGTTTTATTACCTTTCAAATTCCTTAAAAGAGAAGTGTTTATGTATTTTTAATCTTTTATACTATTTCGTTCGTTCGTTCGTCGTGAGAAGTTTTGTAAAAAGATTTCTTTAAAAATGTCTCACTTGTGATAATGTCAAAGCCTGGCTGGTGGCGCCATCTGGCGGTGCTGACTGAAAAGCAGAGCGAACTCATTAAGGTAAAGCTTCAAACAAGATGAAAAAGAGCAAGGTGAAGTTCTACATTGAATTCTTTCGTGGAGCTTTTATTCCAACACGAAGGCGACAGTTTGCAGCAATTAGCGACATTATACTATAACTATATATTCCCACGAGTGCAATAAAACGGCCGTTAAAAGTAACAAGTGCTATGAGCGCACTATCACATACAGCACAAGGATAACCACGCTCCCGGAGACGCTACAATAAACTTTCCCACACTTGCGTTTCGTGTTGTATTCCCAATTATGTAGAATAAAACATATCGTTTCCCACTCCTCATCCAAATATTGAAGAGTAAAACAAACAAACTCAACATAAGCTAACTTCTAATATACTAAATATCTGTAATAATAATTTTTTTTTTATATTTTCAGATAAAAGTGATCCACTTTGTGTTAGTAATGATGACTTAACATAGTTTATGTTAGTATTTATTTAGTTACGATTAATTACATTTAATTTTTAAATATTACCTTATTCCATTTGCCACTTTGATAATATCGTAATAGAGAGAAGAGTCATACCTTTGTGAAATTGTCTTTAGAACTAGAGCTGCCTCTATTCTATCTAATTATTATCAATCGAAATTATCAATCATTCTAAATCAGTGTAAGAAAATATAACTGTGTTTTCTGGATTAAGACTTTTATAGACAGCTGTTCCCTCACATAACTCAAGTTATAATAATTACAAAAACTGGTGGCTACTATATACAACTACAACATTTACTATAATTACAAAATGATCTCTTTCAGCTTTTGTTTGGCATTAAAATAAATATCGAGCAAATTTATTTCTAAATGAGTGCAAATCTTTTCCAGTTTTTAACTGTATAAAGTTTATAGTCAAATTAATTGATAATAAGATCCAGCCAAGCGTTGAGTGATATGAGTGATATGCTTGCTATACGATTAGTAAGCTAATAGCTATTCAAGCTTATTTTTTAGAATACTATAAAGAAAAATTTTTTTTTTAAATAAAACGTAGACATGGTCGTTCAATATCCGAACGAATAAAAGGCGTACAACAGCAATATAATACTTTTTATATTATGCAATAAAAGTAATGTAATTACTGTTATATATGCTTCTATTGGCGCGTTCGTTACCGCTGGTACGAATTAATTCTTAATACTATGAAGGTGTCACTCGCTAATGAAGTGCCTGCAATATTTGTCCTCCTCCTCTCCCTCAACAAATAAATTGAAAAACATTTCAAACTCATTAGTATTAAAAATATAATTTAATATTTTGTATTTTCAATTAACTTCTATTTATTTTAAGATTGTTCTATTTATTCCACGGTGATAAAATAGAGACTGGGGTGTGGAACCCAGGTATAGGTTTAAAGGATTGCTTTTCTCTACATATCAACTAACTTTTTTTTATGGTAGATAAGATGCAAACGAGCATATGGTCCACTTGATGGTAAGTGGCCACTATCGCCCATGGACATCGACAAAACAAGAGATACCTACCCTCATGTTTTGTCAATGCGTTGTATCCTTGGAGATAGAGTGGGGAGGAGGAGTGAAGAATAAAAAATGTTGCGGTCTCAGCGGACCCTGAGCTGGATCCCAGAGTCCACTAAATCCACAGCATTAATGGGATGGGAATGGGAGGGGGCAAGTCTGGCCCACATGCGGCTCGACCGGAACGTGTCTATGACACTTGACGGTCGGATTCGCATGCTGGTGGTCGCAAGCCAGTCGGAGAACAGATCCCCTACCACCAAGGGGGTGCTGGGTAATCGGCTCTTACGAGATGCTCCCCCAGCGGCAGAGGGGAATAGTATTCTATCCCGTCCCCTCACGGGTAAACTTGATTATGTTCATGTATCACATGAGTTTACACCGACATGACACCTACACCTTATGGCCCCTGAACAGATGTGGCGACTTAAGAATATAAAACGAAGTTTATTTTATAACCTACTCGTACTAAATCTCAGCCTAAACTTTGCCCGTGAGGGAACGGGTTAGAATACAATTTCCCTCTGCCCCTGAGCACCCCTGGTGGTAGGGGATCTGTTCCCCGACTGGCTTGCGACCACCAGTATGCGAATAGTATCACCAAGTATATTTGACGTGTAGCGAAACCGCGCGCGCGCACCATTCGACATCTCGCGGCTCGGAGCGCGCTCGGTACCAAGCAAAACGTACGCGCATAGCTTAGAACCTGTACTGCATTTTAACGAAATAAATATTAAAATCGGTCCAGATTTCGAGGAGCAAACAGGGGATTACGAAAGGACGATTTTCTTGATTTTACGTAGGTGCAATCAGTTCGAGCTGCAGTTCTCTCTATCGCACCGTAAGGGGTAAGCTTGGGGCTCAGCGCGACACCAATATTTTTAGTAAAAATCTATTTTTCAAAAGTGTCGTTCGTACGATGTCTTCTCAATGCTGCGGTTCTAGTGAACTCTGGGTTTCTTATTTTTTTGTTTGTTTCTTATTATTAAAATTACGTCAAAATAAATAGTTAATTCTACTCTTTAAATATTATTTAGTTTATTAATAAAACCAGAACAATGATAGAGTCAAATAATAACCCACTTATCTTACAAGTTAGTGATATTAGCAAACAGTTATTACGAAGGGACTATTTGCCCTAGAGAGTAGTGATGTTGACGTGACAATATGAACTACGAAATACTCGTATATTTGATTTAGGTGACCTATTGCCTCACAATATTATATCAAGTATATACGGGTATGCGCTACAGTAACACGCAAGATATATGACACAGAATTACGTGTATGGGGATTGAAACCATATACATGTATACTCTCGTCTGCACTGCTCGACCTCGTTACCTGATATAAATTAATAAAAGTAATCTCAAAGACTAACATGTTCTTCAATAAGAACAATACAGCAACACCCATTCACATTCACCCTCCACTATATTGGTAATATTAAACTGCCCCGGATTTATTGGAACAAAGGCAATGAGGTCACTGTTATTTCACTCATAATAATATTTTTTTTATTTTAAAAACAAACGAAGAATGTTTACTCCCTGTCAATGTCTACAAAGTGTCCTGTGTAGAGACATTGTATTTCGCTCGTTTATTGAATAAGTGAGTGAGTGAGTTGAGGGAGCCGAGGGAGCCGGTACTCGTCAACCTTGAGAGATTTCGGTAGGAATATAATCTGTGGAGCTTAATAAGGCAGTCTTATCGAATTTGCGTCGCCTCGACACCTCCGCCTTCATTTACATAAATACTATTAATTACCAAATACTTTTAGGCACAAGACAATAATAATATGCACTTACACCGGAACACTGAGTAACCAATACTAAACACTTACTGCGAACCTTAGTAATGGATACCCAGCATCACGACACCACACCACTGCACAGCCATAATGGCCATTGGGCGAGCTCCGTTTGACAACTGGCTCAAGTCTATCGGAACAGAGGAGAGATACAGTCTTGGAATAAAATAAAAGGCACTACCCTCGAATATAAAGTGATCAACTTATATTACTCTTCCGCTCGCATTACGGTATATAATATCGCTTTTCAGACTGACTTAGATTCTAAGTTGGAGATTAAAGAGGGGGTTTGGCCATAGAGGGTACTTTATAAATTAAAAAAACTACAAGCCGGTCAATATTTATTAAAGTGTTACTAGCACTTAAATAAATAAAAAAGATAACGGAGTAGTGAGGTATTTAAGTAACAATGTAAATGTAACTGAGGCATTTAGACTGTGACCTGTGAGCCTCAGGCTAGGGGGTCGGGGGTGTGAGGGGTGAGGGGTCGTGGAGCAATTGCAGCTAAACCCCGCCAAGGGTTGTATAAAGAAACTAAGTTGGCCTTTCTGTATGACGCTTTGTGATATTTTAAGAAAGCATCCTCTGCGCTTTGTGAGCTCACTGGATTAATCTTGTTCTTGTTTTGGTTTTATTGTGCTATCATATAATGTAGACTATAGTTTCGAAGCTTTTTTAGTCAACTATGAATAGATTTGAAAAGAAAAATGTATCTAAAGTTAAATTATTATGGAGTCAATATTAGTTGTCGGTTCATTATTAAGCAAGAGTTTTTACTTAGGATGTAGACCTTAGACTTCTATGTTAGAAGCAAATTCTTTCTAGGGATTACTATACATTAAGGAATGAGACTTGATATAATTATAGAAAAAAACTAAAATAAAATAAACTAATTAACTTTTAAAATAAGTGATGACAACTTTAAATATTTATCTAAGAAGAAATTTACTAAGTGAGAAGTATTTGCAAGTGAACTCTCACTTGTTGCTGAGTGGCGACATTATAACAACGATGTTCACTGAACTAACCCAACGTCCTTTGTGGCTCTCCCTGGCTCTCCCTGGCTCTCCCCGGCTCTCCCCGGCTCTGCGGCGCGTAAGGCGTTGTATGGGCAAAGTTTAAGCGAGTGAGTCAACATTGTAAACTTTTTACAGTTCAACTACAAAGTGACCAAGTATGTGCCGGCGACTTATTATTTAAAACAAACATTAGCCAATTGTCACCTTATAATTATCAAAGTGTGTCATGATGGTATCCCACCATGCAAAATCATATGTTTATAACGTTGAAAACTATTTAGAACTTTGATGCCAAGGTAATTATAGACTTATTTTAAAAGGTACCATTTGAAAAATATTTTTTTAGCCAATATTATTTTGAATATACAATGCGGTGTTGGTGAGCTCTACAGTTAATAGGAAGTAGAAATTTGTGAAGGCTGGGTAATAAACGGACGTGAAGCAGAGCTCCTGAGAAGCAGATAACTCGTGCGCTCGTAAAAACAATGACAAAAAGACCCACAGATAAGATACAGCAAAGGAACTATTAAGTCGACAAAGGCTGGGCTACAATATGGCGCACTGACGGACGATATAAATTGTATTATTAAAGAAAGGGTTAACGACGGGTACTGATAGCGGTCACACGGAAGGAGATGGTATTGCACTTGGCTATTCACATTCTTCAGAGCAATTCATACGAGTAAGCAGTCAAGTAATTTTATAGTACATTAGCTTAAAATAATTTTATTATCGGTATGTAGAAATTCAAATAAACTTATTTAAAAAAATATTAATATAAAATAATTTACTTGTTGCTAAAATCACTACATTTCTTTATATACGACGGGCTAAATAATATTTTTTTTTTTCAAATAAATCTATTTTAATTATAATATATGAGATGAGAGTTATGTTTTGTGTGTTTTGTTTTTGATATATTTATTTATCTATGGAAGGACTGCTAGCTTACATTATACCTAAAGTTTCTTTTAATGTTTTGAAACTGTATGTTACGAAACGCACTAAATATAGTGGTGAAGCGTGTTATATCACACCAGCTAGTTAGCTACGAGCCGCTACGCAGTACTGCGGCTTGCTACTGCGTAGTGCGTACTGCGAGTGCTACGAGGGGCTAAAAGCCCCTACGAAGTGCTACAGCGCTACGGAGCTATATGATGCTGGCGCTCAACCACTGACTAACACGATGAACACTGACTTACTGTTATACAACTTAAACTCCTCAGACTTACTAAGGAAGAAGATAATTAAAATTTATTTGAAAATTAGTCATTATAAAACCTATTATAGTTCAATCATTTATATGAATAATCATGAATTTGTTATGACGGTAGTGAACTCGGAGGCAATTAGCTAGTAATATGTGAGGGTTTCCCGATCGAAATGTAATTTAAAGAGGTAAATGTAAACAGGAGCAGATTGCTGCTCTCTTCACCCAATGAACTACCAAGTAAGTTGTGCAGATTGCAGACGAACTGATTAGATTAGTTTTGTACTTAAGGAAAACTGATACTGACACAAGAATTAAATAATGTATTGTTTTTTATACTAATACAAAATATTGATATATTTTAGTAGTTTACTTTTGCTTAAAAATATATGTTTATGATGTTATCGTGGATGACAAAGCACCTATTACTGAAACCACTTCGTATGCGACATATTCTTGTCCCACTCGTATCTAGATGATAAAATATTATTTTGTGTCGCATAATATTTTATTGGTTCACAAATAGCCTCTATTCATAGGATTGTTTGTTCCGCTTGATTCAGGGCACGCGCCGGGCGCCACCACCGAGGAGGAGCTTCCAGCAAATCAGGAATAAATGTCACGGAAATATCTCCTACAAGATGCGAGGAGCCCTTCAGATGACATCACGTAATGCATTCAGTTAAGGGTACTGTTTGGGGACTGCGGAGAGGAGGATAATTCCTAAGAAACAAGGATTCTAATATTTATAATATCATTGATTATTAGATTAACGTTAAGATTATTGTGTTTATATACGGCAGATACAATTACCTTCTGTATGTCTATAAACAAGCGGGATAACTGATTTGTGAATGCTATCCCGGAACAACTGTAGTTTCCTGTTGTGACGAGGCTCTAACGGTATAAACGGTAGTAGCTTATGTTAATAGATTTTTTAATAAATAAAGTTTTTTTTTAGTAATAGACGAATCCTATCCCCTAAAACTGTAAACATATAATCATTTTTTACAGGTACATAAACATTATCATTATCCCTTATTTCACACTTAATTATATTTTACTAAATTGTATTTTAAATAACGTATCAAAATGAAACATAGCTATATTTATCTAATCTAGTTTTATATAATTTATGAGTTTATTACTTAGTGTACATCGACAGTACATAGTTAATAGATGCACAATTCTCGTGACCGTTCGTCTCGTTTGAATTGAACGCAGCTAATTACCATCGAGTGAATAGTGACCGCAATTAGGACACCGGCATCGACACCTCCCCTCGCCTCCCCCCGCCCCCCCTGGGGCCACCCGTTCTCAGGAACATTGGCTCATCGATAGCAATTGAATGAGTCGTTTATAGTGTCCCTGGGCTCGAAGCTTTAAGGGGCCACACATCGTGCAATGAAGAAGCACAAGCACTAACACAGAGTCCTGTGTGACTGACTGACTCATTTTTTGTTAAAATATTTTTATCCTCAATAAAAATAATTTACTAATTAAGTATTCCTTCTAACTAGAAAAACTTTTTAAGTTAAAACCTAAGGGCTATGATAATGTTTCTGATAGTAAACTAACAAAATTTATTAAGGAAGAGATAATTCGAAGTATTATAATTACGACGTGTTGATACTCGTAGCTTATGGACACGACGAGAAGGAGAGATAGCTAGTAGTATACTCATCATCTAAAGGAACACTAACTACACCAAAATTTGTAATAGCAATATCGGAAAAGTAATAATATTATGAAGTATTATAAAAGTAATATCGGGAGGTAGTTGCGACCTCATGATTGATCACTAGCGATAATACTTCCGCACGAGGGCGCTCCTTGCTCGGAAACTTACAATATCATAATGAATACTTACATCCTTACATTACAGTATGCTATATGAAACTGTCACATGGATGTGTTTATGAGTTACAATTGTAGCATTATATGTCGCGCGCAGGTTAGGTTAGGGTAATATTTAATACTCAATGACATTTGGTGGCTTGTGATTGGCAGGTGATTCCTTTCGCTATTCCTGCCACTATTGGAGGGGTGCTTCTTCCACTGTGCTGTTTCGTCACTTTATATTCCCTTTCTCGGCGTATCAAAGTTTAGTCCATCGCGTAATCTCTTTGAGTGAACATAGTCTGAAGTGGTGCTAGTGAAATTAAACAGCGGAGCCGAGTGTTAGAATTCTGTCAAAAGGCCTTGGAAACCTACTCTTTGGTCTTAGTCCATTCCAGTCCTGTATTTAGGATGCTTTTAACCTATAGTCCTTTCAATATCACCCATTCAGTGTTTTTTTAATCAGGGAGTATACTCAGTCCGACTCATAATGTTTCCAGCTACGTTTGTTTACAGCTACAAAAGCAATATGAATAATATATTATAATGAAAGCAATATCACTTAATTTCGCCGCCATTTCATTAACAGTTAATTCCTTTCATTATCAGAAGCGAATTGTAGCAAAAGTTGCGAAGCCTCCCCAATCGTTGTCATAATCGCTACCAAACTTCCTGAAGGGCTTTTCTGTTATGTTTTAGGGTTTTATTCCACAAAGATGATTCAGAGCAATAGGATAGCTCTATAAGTGCAGATAAATCGCATCGGTGATCAACTATTTATATTGGAATCGGTAGATGGTGTAAATTGCAGACTTTATTACAAGTACTTTCGACACACCAATAGACTGAGCTGATTCTTCGCGCCAGAGATGATAAATGAGTCCCATTTATCATTTCTTAGAAAGCCATTATATTTTTGAGTCTAGAGTTATTTCGTCAAAGATTGTTAAATTTAATATTTCATTATTTCAAAAAATGGTGAATCATATATACAAGTATCACAGCACAATGTTTTCCATTTAAGAAACTTTATATCCTTGGAAAAAAGCTGCGAAGAAAAGACTAAAACATCCAGTACATCCAGATGTAATTTAGATTAGAAATTATTGATGATAGAAATAATTGAATGTTACAGAAGGCTATCAAGTGCTGGCAACACTGGAAGCAATACCTAACGAAGTCTAAACTCGAGTTAACTGTCCAGAAAAATAAACGCTCGTAAATACTTATTAAATAAATGATGATGAGTGTTTTGAATTCTTTCTTCCTACTTTATGGGTTTCAGGGAAAACAGGAAAACATATAATTTATGGCAACATAAAAGTTTGTATAAAAAGTAAATTTGAACTTTTCTTCGGGTTACTAGAAATATTATCTTTTATGAATTATTCAAGTTCTGATGAAGACTGAATATTTAATGTTCATCAATATACATGAAAAACAGTTCAAACAGATACAATAACCAACTTAGATATAAGTATAATAATATGGGGAAACAAAATGGCGATGTAACAACAAAGAACAAATTATCTACTGAATTGGTTTATACTGAATTTGTACTAATTTTCACAAAATTTTTAGCAAAAGCTGATAGCAGATAGGTACCTAAGTAAGTTTTTGTAAACCTGCTCTTGTGTCATAAACCCCAGACACTTCTTCTAGGCGAGTTAACGTATTGGGTTGAAGTAAAAACCTTCTACAATAAAGTGTAAGCCAACAAGTAGTAAGTCTGATGCAGATTATTTACTCCCATTGAGAACGTTTAAGCGGAGCCGCTGGAGTGGAGCCAGCACCTCCCCCCCCCCCCTTTCCCCCCCCCTCACCCCCTGTGCCACGCGAGATATGGTGCAATGCGTGCGACGGGTTCTCCCATGAGAATTAAAACATCAGATTATTTATATTTTTATAAAATATTAAAATAACATTGTAGTGTATCATCTCTTCCAATAGCGTAATAATCACAATGGATGACGTCATATTGATCTTGGATGTAAACTATACTTGGTTTAAAACTTAAAGTAAAATCTAGTTTCAATCTATAATGATAGAAACTGAGAAAAATCTCTCCGCTATCGTGGAGAGCAGTAATGATATAACTACGAGTATTCATTGATTAATAACTTAAAGGGTTTTCTTGTTGAGTGACCACATGCACCCAAGTCTGCCCACGCCCGCCCTAGTCCACCCACGCCCGCCTTTGGACATCATATGTAGCCTTGAAATCTATTTAGTTGTTATTCAAGTAATAAGAATGTGTTATGTATGTGGGCGCGTAAGTTAGGCTTGGTTAACCCACCCGGGCCTGGAATTAGCCTGAAATTAGGTTTATTCAGTGAAACTGAGCAGTGGAGGCGAGTTATGTAATTACTTAAAGGACCTTCTTAAACCCACACCTTGGTCACAAGTCCAAGGCACTGGACTTAGGTTCCTGTCACTGTAAGAGATCATGAAGTTTAGTTATTTATCGGTTTACCTAATAGTCCGTTCAATATCTTGCACATTGTAGTGTTTTTAATATGTCCCCTCTCCTCCTTCCCTTCTCTTTCTTAAATCTCCGAATTGTATTATTAGTTTGTTCCATATTTACAATTCTATTTGATAAAATCTTTCTTTTATTTAAAGTAAAAGTATTCGAACAATATTTCATTCGTTATTTACATTTCTCTTAGAAAATATATTATTTGTAGGAAGGATTGTGAATTTATTGCGAAAACTAACACTGTATAAACCTTTCTTATAATTGTTATTTTCATTTAGAAAATTTAAATATTCGTTTTCCATCAATTTTTTTCTTTTTTAGAAGCTCGACATAATCAGTGTCTGACCTTTTTTATTTCGCAGAATTTCTGAAACCTTACGCAATTAATTAACTAATTTTGACTGTCTACTAAATACTTTCTTCCTTTTCCAGTTACCTATTTTTCGTTACATTATTTATTCAAATAAAATTAGGTGAAGATATTAAAAATAATTGGCCATTTCAGCGTCGGCAAGCGTCGCCACTGAGAGACTCTCAGACATTTTAATTAAGTAAAATCCAGGAAACGAACAATTAAATGAGTGTCATGAGATAAATCCGGAGCTATTCCGCGCGCGCCGCTGCTCTCTGCTCTTCGCGTTGTTTCCGTAAATCTGTCGGAGTTGCGGCGCGGTGCGGTCTCGGCGCGGCGCGGTGCGGTACGGTGCGGTGCGGTGCGGTGCGGCGACGTGTAGTGCTAACAATAATCTACGATAGGATTAGTGTGATTTATACAATATTGTGGGTAGTATCTGCGGACTTGTGTAAGGACTAGTGCTACTGTACAGCAATAAATTAACTGCAATAGATAATGTCACTGAATTAGAAAAAAATGATACCCATTACTGTACAACAATACATACGTATTTCACATACAATTTAGACTGAGTCGAGCAGTGCCTGAGGCTCGAGACCCAGGAGCAGGTTTAAAGAGCTCTTTCATAATGTATTAACTCTCACCTCCACCACTCGACCTCGCCAACTACAATAGATAATAAAGTAAACTTATGTGGACCTCAAGAAGTTAGTGCCATAGTGTTGTGGTTAAGGTCACAACCATCACACTATAACACTAACTTCCATTGAGGGGACAAAGGTCATAAAAGTTGCGCGGGTGCTCATACCTCTTAGCGGTATAATAAGATAAACTATGGTAACTTGATCGCGTGACGTCACTCGCTTAGGGTTTTGTCTGACTCATCACATCCAGTTCTATTGTTGACAATCTAATATACTGAACATAACAAACCCCCAACGTTCATTATACCAATATACAATAACATCTAATGGTATTGCTCTCATCAACTTTTATTTATTTTGATGATCATTTCAGACGATAGACATCTACAATAGAATGGAGGTTTTTGTGAGAATACCCTCAGTTATATTGTTATAAATCAATCAATATTTCAGTCACTAAGTAGTGTAGCAGTGAGGCGGCCGTTCTGATCATTATAACTTGTAAACTCACACTTGGGTCACCAGCGCTATTGGTGAGATCGAGCATCGATAAATCAATAAACATCTTTGCTAAGTATATGAGAGAAATATGATATCCATTACTGTACAGCAATACGTATACACATGCAATCTAGACTGAGGCGAGCAGTGCCTGGAGCTTGAGACCCAGGAGCAGGTTTAAAGAGTTCTCACCACCACCACTCGACCTCGCTAACGACAATAGATAATAAAGTAAACTTACGTGGACCTCGGGAAGGATGACCTTAACCACGACACTATAACACTAACTTCCATGTTCACTCCACGAAAACACCAGAGAGATTGACTGTAATCTATCGCACTAAAGGTTATATATTGTCTTCACGCCGGTATACTTGAAATAATAAGAAATGATCTATCCGCTACTACTATTTTATAAACAGTGTTGCTAACATCTTATTGAACGTTTATTTAAAAATCGAAAGATTCTCGTATTTTTCAAGTCAGTAAAAAGAAATATCTATTAAAAATAACGGTATTCATTAACATAAATACCTCCCCGGAGCCCTGAGCCCTGAGCCTTGAGCCTGAGCCCTGGGCCGGAGCCCGGAGCCCGGAGCCCTGCGACAGATGTTTCCGCTCAATAAAGCCCGAAGCTTAATTAATTTCTGCCTAAATTTAAATAGTCAAAGTTGAGTCTAATTAGTGACGTCATCGGGGATCGAATACCTGGACCAGCTTCGTCAACGATCAAATACAATTAATTTTTAGGACAATTTTATAAAGCTATACCTGGGATTTGTGACCCAAGTGCAGTATCACAACCCTTACCCACATCACAGCCACTACTTATGTTTACAGTTTAACCTAGTTGTAAGCTTAGTTATTAATACAATGTCTAGACCGCCTAACCAATGGGAACAACATGGCGGTTGACCTGTCGTAATGTTGTAGACATCAACAGTTTATAATAGTTTCATAGTTGTCGGAAATTAAAGAAAGCGAATTAAAAGTAACATATAAAATGTAATAAATTAGATAATAAAGACATTTTAAATCCTTCGTGTGGAATAACGTTATCGCGGAGAGCGGAGAGCGGAGAGCGGAGGAGGGAATGCTCCTTTGTGTATTATGCACTATATCACACAGTTATGTGCACATAAAAGTATTGTCTGTCGGGGAAATAGCTGATAAATAACTTAAATATTATTGTTAGCAACATCGTTTATAAAGTAGTATTAGCGGGTAGGTGATATTATATTCTGTCAAGTATACAGACGTATAGACAATATATAACCTTTAGTGCGATAGATAAGTCTCAGTCTCTCTGGTAGGAGTGTACTAATACTCCGCGTAGTGAAGTTGGCGAGGTCGAGTGGTGAAGGTAAGATACTTACCATTAGGATTTTTACCAATTTGATGAGTGCCTTGAACTTGTGACCAAGATGGAGGTTTAAGGACGTCCTTCACTCAATTTTGACATTCACCTTCATCGGTTAGGTTCACTTTTATGTTAAGATAAACCTAACTTTATCTTAACATAAATCAAACATCTAAAAGAATTATGTAACGTAGCACTAGCATGGCAACACCACTTTTGATAATGTTCACTCGAAAAGATAACGCGTCAGGCTAAGAAAAGATAGTGTTAAGAATATCTCTCCATCGGTGGAGGGAGCAGTAGAACAACCACTAATGGAATGGGAATCATCAGCCAAGCGGAGACTATCGAAAACCGTTGAGTGTTGCAATGACGCAACGGAAGTGATATTAAATACTACCTGCGCCCTCACAATCAATGTACTTTATTGGCAACGACTTCGGTGTAACAATTGCTGTGATATACAATATTTAGTTCAATGGTTTTGTGAAAGTATAATGTCCTGTTCCTAGCACGTCACGCGTAGCCGTATCTCCAGCCAATTAATTAGCATGTACAAATGAGATCCTACACATACACACATACACACATATACACATACATTGTGTAGTGTAGTGAGTGGAATGAATACGAATTATTTTCAAATAAGAGAAATATCTAGGAACTCCGTAGGGTTCTCAACAATCATTTTTTACTTTATAAAAAATAGTATAAAATTTCAAGATTCTCTTTATCTCTGATCCATTACTTAATCCTTCTATTACTGGCAACACAATCATGGCCAGTGGTGAATAATTATTTTCAAAACTGTCCTGTAAGTTTTAATAATTTAGGACAACCTGCCACATATTGTAATAGTGTGTTTAAATGGTACATAACTCACAGGTTTCTTTGCGTCAATAATTCACGTATTGGAATTTAATTAAATGTTTTATCATCGAATAAAAGATTCTTACTCTCTCTCTCTCTCTCTCTCTACTTTGAAGGATTTCGGTTCCACCAAATCTAATTTGAAGAAGTTAATATTTTGTAGGATAATGAATTTATGCCCCCCAACATAAAGTATCGTTTGAGTTTCGATTCGTTACAAAATTATTATAAAAACTTTATAATAGAAATAAAAGAGTAAATTATCCTACAGTTGGCAACCCTGAATGATACAACAAGCGCCTCTTCTCACATATTAAAGACGTCCTTTGTGTCATACAAATTCTGTTTCGAAGTGCGTCTCTCTGAATGTCACGACTATACTAATATTTCTTAACTCGCCCTCGCTTCGCTGAGGGTGTATTGTAATTTATCACTCACTCACTGGCTCCCTTCCACACTAGCCAACCTCTCACTGGACATCACTTGTCAGACTGCTGTCTCAGATCTCTTGGGGTATAATCAAAATTTAGCAATACTGATAACTTTATATTGGCAAACAGCAACTAGCTTTTTATTTTATTTATTTCCTGTCTCTATAGACTTGAACGTTGACAAGTAATTTCAGACAACATTGTGTATGGAATGGAATGGAAAAAATGATGTAATTTTTGTGTTGTATCCTTCTCATAGAGGATCACGTAATTTATGTACTTTGTATATTATAATGTGCGCGGTCAAGCAGCGATGAATGAGTATCTCAATCCCCAGGTACTGCCTCGTTTTTATTCTACATATACTATTTTCTTAGGGGAATGAAATGTTGCTCAAATATGATTTGTTGCAGTTGAAGCTTCACCCTCTCGCAAATATAGAACAATAAACAGATGAGCAGATAATATTGCGTATCTGTTCACTGCTCAGTATTCACGAGGAGGCCAGGAGGAGGCCGAGGAGGACCCAAGGACGCAGGCACTCTTGTGTAGAGCCCTCTTCAGCCTGTATAAATAGCGTTATATGAGAAATGCCTCACAAAAGAGCCTTCTTATTTGACTTGATGGGAAATATGACCTCTTACGCTCGTCCTGTTTATTCGTACCTCGTCTTGTCCTCTTTGTTATATAATATACAACATGGAAATATTCTAATGTTAAACATATAACCTACACTTACTTTTGTGAAATACTTTAAACTGATCGACAGATATGTACATATCGGCGCACAGGTTAGGTTAGCCTTATGTAAACCTAACCTTGAGCTTAAACAGAGAACCTGGGCAGTGAAGGCGAGTTCCGTAATTGTGTTGAAGACATCCTACCAACAAATTGGTCACAAATCCAAAGCGCTGCTTAGTTTCATGTCGTAATAGTAAGAGATCATAATGTTTAGTTATTTATCGGGTTAATAGTAGTAGCTACGTCGCTTTTACCCAATAGTCCATTCAATACACCCCTTGTAGAATTTTCAATATATCCCCTACATTTTTATCCGACTTATATCTCGCGCTTATATTCTTGGCCTTATTTGTGTCCGTGATCGACTGAACTGACTTGCAACAGAATGATACAAACTGTCAAACTCGTACCATCGACAATCTACCATCTGTCACTGACACTGACTCTGACACTGTACTTTCTATTAATCTATGAAGTTGCAATGTTACTATTTAAATAAATTAAATTACCACCAATATAACTATTTATCGGGCTTATATACATATATATGTTAAAACAAACAAAACAAGTTAGTTATCCTGTTCATCGAAAACTAAATCGAAAATGCGTCAATGTTTTTATTCGCGACAAACAAAATAAAGCTTTAGAGAGTTACCGTGATATTTGTACGAAGACTCGTTACTTACGAGTATATTATATGTTAATGTTATCACTGTGTATTTAATCCAATGAAAGATTGCATACAGAGGTTTTACTGATGTTTTAAAAGCATCAAAGTATGGTAGTGAAGTGAGGGAGTAGTGTACCCGGCAGCCGAAATGGAGCGCGGCCTTTTCCCTCATTCTTTATTAACCGAGGTGAGTGTGTGTGTGTGTGTGTGTGTGTCAAACGAAAAAACGAATATGGCGAATTAACTCTATGTGCTGTGTGCTGTGTGCTCTGTGCCGCTGCTGAGTGAGTGCACTGCTTTTAATTACTTTACTATTACAACAACAAATCTGTTTTGGCTCTTTACATTCGCCTATACATGGACGCCATTTTAGAAAAATCTACAAAAGCAATGTGTAATTGCTTGCTTACTTGAATCTAAGTAGCAAGTCCCATGCTCTGCTCGACTCTTGTGATACATTGTTATAATACAAATATGTTTTTAAGCTGAATAAAAGAAAGAGAAAGAATATAGTTAGTGAAGAGTGAAGAGCGTGAGTGATGTGAAGCAGAACAGTTCTTGTTACTTTTAAATCCGTTATACTTGATGCTAAAATAAAGGTCTGTATCATTCACCTATAACAATATGGACGCCGGGTGTTCTGTTGCCAGTGCACTGTACGGACAGTCCAACAAACCATTTATAATTTTGTACAGGAATACTATATCATTTTGTAGCCTGCGTTTTTCTAAGGATTGCATATGCATATGTAGCCGACAGCTAACTGTAGGTCTGAGAAAAAATAATGGGGGCTTGTTGCGCATTGTGAGCGTGCTGCGTTTGATCCGTGACGCAGCAGACGCGCGGGAACTGAAACGCACAAGAACCAATCGCTTGTGACGCGCTGCCTTCTCCCCGCGCTCCTCGATAACAAGGCCCTAACAGTGACTTCTGCGCATTCAAGGTCAAACCTATACTTACGTATCATGGCTATACTTTAATTTAGATTCGTAACCGGTTAAGTGCCCTAAGTTTTATCTGTATGTCAAGGAACGAACGAAACATATCGGAATCTTCTCTGTTTGAGTAATATGCAGTTAGCTGGGAATAAAAGACAATATCTATGAGAGAGGCAGACAATACCTTTCTTAAAATTTGTTAATAATATTAAAGGGAAGATACCTCACATACTTTTCAGTTAACTGAACTTAAGAAGTTTCCGCAAACGAAGTCGGGCCACTCAACTAATAATTTGCTTTCCAAAAATACTACACTATAATATTTTCCCATATTACTACTTTTTGCGCAGAATTTAGAATTTGATGCGACATTATAGTGAGGCTTTTATCATGACTATGTGGATTAGGACTTTGTTTGCGTTTTGTAACTATCGTCCCTCTAAAAAACTTAAAATTAAAAATTAAGTACTGATAAGGTGTCCATAGTAGTTTTGGTTTAAAAAAAATCTTTATCATAAACATTATTATTAACAAACATTTTGTAAATGAATTATCTCAGTTCTAGAACGAATAAGTTTCACATATTATTTTACAAGTGAGACAGCAGAAATAGAATTTATACAAAGTACTTTTGACACGTCAAAATTGGTCAGTCAGTCAGTTTGTCTGAAGCTACCACCAGTTCGGAAAGCAGTTTCCTGATGAGAAGAACTGGCAACAAACTCAACAGTCGCTCGCATCAAAATGCCATTGTTTACATCAGTATAATCATTCAGCTGAGCAGCAAATCACAACAGAAACGTACAAATACTTGTAATAATAAGTCCATATTATTATAAGTCAACGTTTTGTATATAAAAGTTTGGTCGAATAATGCAAAGCCTACGAAGTACGAGCCGGTATGAATAATGGAAGGGCTTGAAGCGCGTCGCTACAATAGGCGGACACGGACACGGACACAGACAGACAGATATCCATTGAGCTCTCTCTGTCGTGCTGTATTGTGTGCTACTTGCTGAAGAATATTTTAAATACAGCGTTGAAGTAGTTGCGATTGTTGACAGCTGAAAGGCTACACTGTTCGCTTTGTGTAAGCCAGACTTTAAATAAATATGTATAACTGTAAAATAAATAATGACAGTTTATATTAAAATTACTTTTATTCAGACAACACATACTCATTGAATGTTTTAACATTATTCTTAAGTATAAGGTTTAGGTTCTTCATTTTTATAGATGATTCCTTTGTTCACTTTTGTCTCATACGAAAGTTATAAGTTGGTCTTTATTTTTTCTGTTTAATTACTGAGACTTAAATAATCAAGAAGGTTGTCCACATGTGATGATTAAAAAGCTATTTATTTATCTTCATCAAATTTCCATTTCCATTTTTTTGTTTAAATTAGTCTGATTAACATTACAAAAAAATAATCCTTCGACACAACGTCTAATTTTATGAAATGGAAGGTAAATTGATTCATGGACCCACATTTTGTCCAGCGCCGCCACCGGATAAGACATAATCAACGTGGGATTCCATAGGGTTTAGGAAACGTTAAGTAGTTCAAAGCCCCATAGAAGAATAAACTATTGATCAACTATTATGTAGAGCGAGTTTTCTTTACTATTTAAGGAAATCGTCCTGCAGAACTGATATTTATTTTATACTGTTCAACTAAATATTATACATTTAATAAATAATTTATTTAATGTTATCTGCATGTGACAGACAGATGTGACAGAGAACAGTAACACGCACAAGACAATAATTAATATGCACATACAACGAAACACCGAGTATCCAATATTACACACTTACCAGCCGTCCGCTTGACGACTGGCTCAAGTCTATCAGAACAGAGGTTATATACAGTCGTGTAATAAAATAAAAGGTACCCGCGAATGTAGTTATCAACGGTGTTGCTTACTTTAAATACGCTTAAATTCGAATGAAATCTTCTACAAGTTTGACACATTTATCATAAGTTAAATAGCCAAATTAGTTTCGTACCACATTCATCTTTAATAGGGCGGGCGCCACAGGGCGGGCGGGCTCCGGCTCGGGCTCCGGGGCTCACTCGGCGAGATTTACATTTAATCATAATATATTCATAGAGCAGGGGCCGCCAGTTAATGAGATTGAAGGCTTCCCCGGATACTTCAACGATAGAAAGCAGACGCCATCTATAGATTTAATTTAAAGCTCGTTCATTGAGGAAGGTAATCTATTATCCAAATAAAATATATAATATCATATGAATAGGTAACACAGTCATTGTAGAGATTGATTTCAAGTATATCCACTATATCGACATTTTATAACCTATGGGTACGTCAGCTGAGGCAATATGTCAACTTTTTTTTACACAATAAACATTGTGTATAATTCAGTGAAGTGGTGCTAGGTTTATTTTGACTGAATAGTGATTCATATAACTTAGTTATGATCGCTCTAGAATATTCAGGAGACGTCCGCTCTGGTCTACGATTCGCGCGCAACTGCCGCTCACACTACGCTCGTGGTATATTTTAGTACCCTCATGGTTACTATATTATTTAGATTAGTTAGATGATGGCCAGTACTTGTTAATATATCGATAAGTTAAAAGAGCCATGTGACCTGTGTATGGCGATGCAATCCTAACTTCCTAACTAAAATTATAATTGCGAAAGTAACTCTTAAGAAATGTAAGAAATATTTAAGAATACCAACTGAACCAATGAGACTGTTTAATATACTACTTACGCCATCTATTGACGGCTTATCTTGCGTCTGTCTGTCTGCGAAAATAACTGAACAGATTTTGTTGAAATATGATACGGAGATAAAGAAGATCATGAGGAAAGACATAGGAGGCTCGTACGCCATCTATCGACGTGGGGATGAAGTGCATGTCGAGCTGTCTTTAGGTATTAGTCATATATAAATTAATATTTAAAATATCGACATATAGTAATTGAAATGTGATATCTAATATTTGGGTCAGATACCACATTTCAATTGACACACGTGGAAAATTACACCTGGACGAAGCCAGGACGGGTCGACTAGTAGAGATATACAGATGTAAAATATGGTATAATAAATAAAGCTAATATAGCAATCCGCGAACAGTTGACAGTTGAGGAGGGTCGCTTCAGCTCGGCGGCTCCTCGACGACTCCTCGACGACTCCTCGGCGGGTCGCAATCAATCACACAACGAAGCATACATTTTCTTGGCATATTGTACTGTGACTTACTGACTTTAGCTGAACTTACTGTTTTGAGAGGACATTGCAACTGTTTGTTTTCAACCATTTGTTCACTACACAATTATTGTATTTTAACTTTAATATTTCTGTTGATTAATAATCTTACGTGTCTAAAAGGATTTTAACAAAATTGTTTATTATTGGTAATCTCATATGTATTAAGAAGCTTATAAACATATGTTACCTACTCGTATGAGCTGATAAAACAACAAACAACAAATGAGAGACATTCACATGTGATGTGATGTAAATCCATTTGAAGCAAATCCGTCGCCGAGCGGATTCATGTTGATCAAGGTTGAAAAGCGGATTCATGTTGATCAAGGTTGAAAAGGTTGTTGAAAAATCATATTCAATTTAGATCATCCATACTAATACTATAAATGTCAAAATATAATAGTTGGTTTGTTCTCGTCTACGTTGTTTAGATCGAAATTATTTCTAATTTTTATATCCCAGAGATAGCTACTATTTTATGGGGATTACTATAGCAAACTATCCTTAATAGGTTTAACCTGCGCCATAGATGTCTTGATTTATTGATTCGTCGTTATTGTTGTCGTATCGCTATCGTATAGTTGTCGTGTTGTTCTCGAGTCGTTGTCGTGTCGTGTAGGTTGTATATTGGAATAACATTTAGCTATTAGTTATTGGATGTTTTGGGTGGTGGTTGGAAAGTTGCACCTATTTATTAAATTGAAATCGATGTTCAGTAATTTCGAGGTACTTGTATGAAGAGTGATCGTCCATATTATTATAGGTCAGTATTCGCAACGTATAATAAACCGTTTAATCAGTATTCAGTATCGAGCATTGAGTACTGAACGCGCAGTTTAATTTAGCATAATTGTGTGCTGCGGCTGCGGCTGCGGCTGCACATTGTACAATCATCCTTGTTATCTCCTCCATCCCCATATATCGGTAGCGGATTATCCTCTAATATGATAAACTGCAAAGTTTCATCAAGTACAGAATCCAAACGCTTACTATCACTACATAGTATAGAGCACAATAGATTACTCAATACATTCCTTAATCACACTCTAATAACACCACTCTCTAACAAAATACAAACCGCTAATAATTATTTTATAACTTGCGAGCGGGCTGCCCTCGCTTCGCTGCGGGTATTTAGAGAAATATTATAATTGATGTTCTTAAATTGTTACTCTGTAATTGTGTAGATGTCGTTATTTGAAATAAGAGAGAGAGTGAGAAAACGTTATAAAAAGAAAAATAACAAAAAGAAAAAGAATAACTACAAATAATAAAAGAGGGAGGACAGAGCAAAAATAAAATTGAATTGATAAAGGAGAGAGAGAGAATGAATGTATTAGAGGAAGATGAAGAGAAACGGCAATACTATAGACTTCGCTCAGTGAAAGAGTTTTTAAATTCGGATCTGTAGCAACGGAATAACGAAATGGTTATATTCTATTAATTAAAAAATGTATATGGCAACACTGAATCACATTTGTCACTCAAATTGTTCAGCCAGCGTTGGCAATGTAAGCGCAGAATGTGTTTATTTATGACATCACATTAGAAACCTCTAACATTATCAGTGTTGCTTGACTCTATTATGTATGTTTTATACATATAAACCCTCCTCTTGAATCACTCTAACTATTAAAATAAACCGCATCAAAATCTGTTGCGTAGTTATAAAGATCTAACCTTACATAAGACAGCGGGAAGTCACTTTGTTTTATACTATGTAGTGATGTTACCACGCTCACCCGCTCACACGCTCATACGCTCACACGCTCACACGCTCACACGCTCACACGCTCACACGACACTATTACATTGTACTTTATAATTAGCTTGAACAGTTAAGACTTTTCGAGACAGCCGCCATTTATAACTGATGAAAACAATATTACAGTAAATATCACTAGCTCCTCTATCTGTTGTATCCTGTATCCTGTATCCTCGTCCGAGTCTGAGATAATGCCGTCACGAGGTCGCTGCTCGCCTTCGAGGACAGAAATAAAACCATTTTACTTGATTTAGTAACATTTATCTGTTCCTGCTCAGTAAACGTAACAATCTTTTTAAACGCTCATTTAAATAATAAGCTTTTATGGTGTACTAGCGACCCGTCCCGGCTTTGCACCATATTATACATATGTATAAACCTTCCTCTTGAATCACTCTGTCTGTCTGTTGCGTAGTTTGAAATATCTAAGGTATTTTTGAAGGCAGAATGTTATATTAGTTCTGCAGTATAATTATTTCCTCACAAATATTTGTATAACATTGAATGTTCAAAAGTAGGAAGAAGAAGTTTGTGAGAGCATTGCAGTCACCACCCCCAGGCCCCGCAGGCCCCCGGACGGGATCAGGCGGTATATTGAATTTAGATTTAATATTTATGAACGTATCTCGCGTCGCGTGTTTTTATATAGAGGGAACATGAGTGGAGTTACTGCAAATACACTTTGTGAGAGATTTGCATATTATTGTTAAATGTGAACGTGATCTTTGAAATATACACTAAGATAGTCAATATTCAATTTGTAAAACTACTTGTCAAACTGTCTTGAATCTTCTGGACCAGGTTTATTAAACTATGGAGCTGATTCTTTTTAAATATAATATCAAATAACTGCTTATTGCATTGCAGAGAATGATGTTCACTGCAATAATATTACAAGTATATCTCACACTTTTAAATATTAGTCAGAAAATATTAAAGTATATAATGACTCTACACTACAGTCTAATCTAATCTAAATTAAGTGAGCTGCTTGACAACACCCCAAAACAAATTTACGAAAGTATTCTTGAAGGAAATTTATGAAAATCACCTGAGAAGCAGCGTTTTAATACTAAAACTTATAAAACATTCATTTTAGACTTCATTGTCGTGGAATACTTGAGAAACATTGATCTATTAAAATAAACGACGAGTCTTCATACAAATGTTAAGTAAAAGTGTCTGAAACTCGCTAGGAGAAATTGTTGCTTGGTTTCGAGCCCCAAGTATTGCTCAGCTTTTTATCAACAGTACATGTAGTGAGTAAGGATTAATATAAATAAATAAATAGAGACGTAAATGTTATGAGTGAAGTATGAAGTAACGAAGCGGAGCCTCTAATCGCTCAGACGTTATTAATCTTCGTCTCAAGCCGCTGAGGCGCTGCGGTCGCCCACTGCCCACACCCACACCCACACCCACACCCACACGCCATACCCCCTAAGTCCATACGCTATAAATGTATTTCTGTGATTTATACCTCAATACTAATGTTATAAACTAGTTAACTCCTCCTAGTTAGACAGGCAAGAGTCTGGTGTTTAAATATAGCCATTCAATATGAATTCAGTCCAGTCAATTCCAAAACCCATTCCTTATCTGATGATGACCAGATCAGTTCCCCAGGAAGTCAATAGATAGTGGTTTGCGAGTATTGGTGAACATGTGAAAGAGTTCATTCCAGAAGTAATCCATAGCGACCACCAGGAGTTGACCACGAGATCACCATTAAAAAGATTGTGGTTCTTGTCAATATTCATCCACTTCCACTGGCCGCTGTACTGGCCACTTACTCACTCAACTATGAATCATATATCTCTCATCGTTAAGGCAGCGTTCGTAAGAAACGTTTTCGTTCTCTGACTTACTGCAGGAAATCCGACTACCACCAACTAGTGTTTTCATTTGCACAGGTTAATATATAACCTATGACACTTACTAACAATGTGGCTTTCTATTGGTATCGGTTCAGTAGACCCAGAGATTACCCCCTACAACCTCACTAACTTTACCTCCTTATAATATTAGTAACAATCTCTGGGTAGTAAGTACCGCCTACTTACTTCCCTTTTCTAACGTTTTATTGCTCTCCCAAGTTATACAAATAATCGGATAATATAAATATGACAAGGAATAACATAATAGCTAATCTACGGGTCATTAGTTGTGACCATAACACACACACACACACACACACACACACACAATCGCAGACAGTATATCGTAGTAACACTCAGATAAAGCACATTTAGATGAGCACATAAGTATCAAAGATATAACTTGTCAAAGATAAAATGATCGTTTATACAAACGACCGTAAAACTTTATAGTTCTTAGTAAACGCTTCGGTCATTTAATAAGAATTAGATACACAATATCAAAATGATAATAAAACTATACTCAGTCAACTATAACTAGTTAAAGATGGTAAGGCACACTGTAAGCATTGACTAGTACTGATAGATAGACTGTGCTCATTATATAGAGAAAGTGTGCCATCGATGCGGTCAAACTGACCATATGCCCTAACAGAGCGTATAATGTGCATTGTCTCATCATAAGATCTGATAATGCCGAGTAGTTCCGTGTTTATTTGCAAAAACAGATCGATCACCACAAACATTGAAACAGAAGGTGTATCCTACCACCGCTTAGTCAACATTTACGGTACTATATCATATTTTAAAACCACTTTACAATTATTGTCGTTGCTTGCGCTGTCCATAGCCTAGAGTGATGTGAAATCAATATGCCGCTTAGTGTTTTTGTCGACATAGGCTATATTTATTACTAGAAAAATAATTAGAGATCCTCAGAAATTCTTACTAAAACCCGCTGCGGAAATTATTGATAATAGAACAAGAATGTGTTCTACAATAATATAGACCGTATCAATATCTACAAAAAACTTCGCGAGACCATATGTCCAACTGTTGTAGTTATGTCACTATAACAACTTTTTTATATTTTTAAAGTTGATAGAAATACCTATTAAATCAGACCATATTATCCATACCTTTGTATTGATTCTTAATACCTTTAGATTACTTTTTGAATTTTTGAAATCGGACATTCCATTCCAAAGATATTACGAAATTAAAATTATCCTGGGCCCCACTGAGTACCTACTGTACGTGAACGATATGTGTGACGTCGTGGAGGAGGGCTCAGTGTACCAATTCGCAGACGACACTTGTCTCGTGGTAGCAAGCAGGGATATAAATACAGCCGAACGAATGCTACTGAAGAGTTATGACAGTGTTTGTAAATGGTCGCGCGAAAATGGTGGAATTATATCCACTCGTCGCACAGTAAAACCACTCACAAGCCAAACATAACATCACACGGAGGCAGCTGTATTAATTCTTACAACCTTACCTGTCATTGCAACGCTATACTTATCAGCGACCATAGGCTCAGCTGGGCACCACACATAAATTACACATGTAACAAGCTCAGATCCATTTTGGGGAGAATAGTAAACTTAAAGTATAAGCTCCCGTACCAAACTCTCCGCTTACTGTACCTGGCTGGAGAGCACTTCCAAACTACACTGCACTTGACACTATCACTATCACTAGCACTACTTAGATAATGTTCACTTCTTGAGAGTCCGCGCACGACTAAGACTTCAATTAGACTGTCGATGGCATATTAATGGTCACAACGGAAGTGGCTACTACCCTACTCTAACGCCTTCAATCCAATTCAATCTTTAACTATTCTCCAACATATTATATATATATATTATATATATATATATATATATATTATATATATATATATATATAATATATATATATATATATATATTATATATGTCGCGGTCTACCTTACAAGTAGTTGCCACGTCTTGTTAATTAGGTTAGGTTTATGTTAGCCTATCCTTATGCTTACAGTGATTCCCTTATTTTGCGCCGACACATACATATATAGCATTATTCTAGGTACATATATATTCTTCTAATAGATTAAAAATATTTATGTAAGTAAAAATATACTTATTATATTATGTATTTTAATGTATTTAGTGGAACTCACTAGCTGCTCATAAGCCCTTAAGGTTTCTGCGGCTTTTATTAGTTACTAAATATTGGAATTAGAATATTAAGCATATAAATAAAATAAAATAAATAAATCAATATAAACAAAAAATAAAACCGACCCGTCGGTCGGAATGTCCACTCGTGCGAAGCCGGGACGGGCCACTAGTTTGTAATATTATTGTACAAACAAAACCCCTACACACGTGGAAGCTGGTTGGGCCCGGATTCAGCTTCTTAAGTTAGGGGTTGTCTATTGTCAGTTAGGTGATAAAATAGGCACAAAGTACTCACAAAATCTTGATGATTTCTAATCTTCTTTGGGCATGCCCGTTCCAAGTTTCACCACCAAATAACACAAAATAGTTCACGCTTTACCACCAGTCTGTTTTCGTCAATGAAGGGTCAATCAACTAGCACTTTGGAAATAGCACACACAGGACATTATCAATAAATAAAGGGATTAACAGGGGAAGCACAACGCACGCGCTCGTGCCCGCTTTCAAATCACGACTGCCTCTGCCGGCAGTCTTACCAACATTACCCGCCGCGTGCGCGTTTAATAAATATATAGTAAACAATTATATTATAAGTAACTTTACAAAGTATATAGATGATGATGAACGACATTACTGTTATATAAAATATGGTTATACCAACAAGCTCACTCGCATTTATAATATTAGTAAGAACAACTTAAAATGTTCATAATCAAATGATTCCGGTGTAAATAATAAAAACTATTTAAATTTGTCTAGTTTGTACTATTGTCGCTTGCTTGAAGTTAACCTAAAATAAATAAACAAAATACTTTTTTAATGAAGTACTACTTAATCCTATAATTATTTCGATTACAAATTGAAGGACGTAAGTGAACATGCTGATGTAACGTTAGTAAACTTTATTATAAAACAATTATTTACGCAATTTAATTTCAATGACTGCTATTGCTAAGTATAGGAGAAAAATATGATACCCATTACTGTACAGCAACACGTAAACACATGCAATTTAGACTAAGGCGAGCAGTGCCTAGAGCTTGAGACCCAAGAGGAGGTTTAAAGAGCTCTTTCATAATATATTAACTCTCACTTCCACCACTCGACCTCGCTAACGACAATAGATAATAAAGTAAACTCACGTGGAGCTCGAGAAGGGTAACCTTAATCACGACTCTATAACACTAACTTCCATGTTCACTGCACGAAAACACCAGAGAGATTGAGACTATCTATCGCACTAAAGGTTGTATATTGTCTTCACGTCGGTATACTTGAAATAATATAAAATGATCTACCCTTCTACTATTACTTTATAAACAGTGTTGCTAACACTATTTTGCGTTAAAATTTACGTCATTCATTTTATATAATAGGGAAAAATTATCGATAAAATTAACTGATCGTTGCAGGTTATTCCCTATTTGCATGTGACTGTCGGCATGGTGGGAACGCTCCGCCCTAATTATGAATGTTTGCTATTAAAAATGTTTGTGAAAATAATGTCGCGTGGGTTTTTGTACATGTGTTTAATATTTATGTGTGAGAACAGCGGCGACACAGGTTTTCTATACTATAATACGCGATGATGGCATATCTCTCGCATATCTATGATTGCATCTATATCCGTTATGTTCCCTCTCGCTCACTCTGCAACACAACACGACACACTCATAACTACTGTAACGAATTTTTAGCGTCCTAGAAGTATGAATAGTTGTTGTTACCATTGAAGCAATCACGTGTTCGCTATAAAATCGCCACCAAGTGTTCAAATGGATAATATTTTGGTTCGGATATATTGTGATGCTTAATATGTATCTAGTTCTTATAAATTATCGAAGGATTGAAAAGTATAAATATGGCGCAACTGTAAACAAAGCGGCGTAACGAGACTATGTAATAAGTTGCAAGCAAAAATTAAATATAAGTTAATAGGTTTAGTTAATATAAATTAGTTAAAACATTTAATTATATTTAAATCTAATTTTTTTTAATTTCGGAGATTTTTCGACGAAAAGGCCAAGCCACATATATTGACTAAGGTGTAGAGTTTGTGAAGTGAGGGCTTGTAGAGGTAGGTACTAGACAGGATTTTCCATATGTATATAAACTTCTTCGGGCTCCGACCAAAAGACAGACATTTTCATTCTGACCAACGGAACCCTAGAAAGCTATACTTATTATATGGACGCCACGAGCTCGTGGTTGGATTATTATTAGTGTAAATAAGATGAGTAAAGTTCGTTCAAGTTGGGCGCAGTTTGAATACGTCACTAACGAGATCTCGTACGAGTATAAATAAGTTGCTACGGAGGAGAAAAATGAGAGAAGAATAGAAACAAATGAGACGAAACGACTCATAACTCATCACAGAATGTACGAGAGTATTCTGTTCGCGTTCCCTTTATTATAACATTCAATATTCATATCATATTATTACAACAAAAATAAAAGTGAATGAGTTAGTGAGAATCTTTTTTGCCTTTATTATTTGTAAATGTCATTCCACTAAAAACATTTTCAAGTAAAAATTTGCCAAGACGAGATATATGGTCAAAAACTTATCAGATCTCAAATAGAGCCAAGCATCTAACTCTACACGCCCTCCCTACCTACCTCTACAACCTCTACAACCTACCTTAGTCAATATATGTGACTTTCCAGGACTTTAGAAAGTACCCTAAGAATTTTGATGATCGTTAGTAAGTCAGTGAAGAAATCGGGATTTTTAGATATCAATAAAAATTAAAGTATACGAGCTATGCAATTGATACTTTATATGTTAAATGAGTCCACTACTGACATCATATGACAAGAATTTTGTAGATCTGTTATAATCCAAACCGAGAAAAGGTAGGCCTTTGAGCTTCGCTTGATTCGTCTCGGTAGGGCACTACAGTACCCCCAGATGATCCCGAGTCGACTGATTAAAGATATTTATTTAATTCATTTGTAACTTGTGAATGAATCTGTTAAAAGATATCTGTTAAATGATAAAAGTAGACATTGTCAGACGTCAACCAAATTTGATTATACAAGATATTTATCAAAATATTTGATTTTGATATATTCACTAATTGTTTGCTTATAATATCTGATTATAATTTGCTTCTACTGGCGAGACTTTGACGATTTGCTGACTAGAATAGGTAACTGAAAATAACTCTTACATCTGTGCAAAGATTTACTATTGTAACCCTCCACGACCCCCGACTTCATCTTGCTGATAACCTCCCAGGATGATGAATATTTTGGATCAAAAGATATAAGATAGAGAGAGCTGTAGAACGTCATCAATATTGGTCTAGGAGGAGGATTCGTGGTATAGTGACCAGTAAAGATGACGATGAATCCATAGTGAACACGCATTGGAATATAGTTCCAAAAAGATTGCGCGTCTGCATCAGCTTCGGATTTTAAGGTTAGATGAGACGCTCTGGTGAAATAATTGAAATCGATGGTGAAATGAATTTTGAAAAAATATTTAAATATTCTTGAGAGTGTTAGTGCCGACAGCAAAGACTGGCTATACCAATACAAATATTTGGCACAGGATAAATGTCGATTTATCTGGCCAGCGAACAGTCCTGATATTTAGCAATCAGCATGTATAGAAGATTAATAAATTATTAGGTAGACGCTGTTGTTGCTGATGCCTAAACTAAATATTAAAATATGTTAAATAAATACATTAAAATAAATTTATTTTATTTGTTATTTTTATTTTTCTGTCGTGTATTTTCAGTTTTCCTATTAATTGCTGTATGATTAGTATATTATGAATTTTATGAGAATATACGGCTAAGGAAAAAATTAAACTTCAGAGAAGGGAGGGTGAGTTTCATAATTATCGAATACTAGCTGACCCGATAGACGTTGTTCTGTCTTAACTATGAATATTGGTCAATTGACTGACAGAGACTTAGAAAAGTTTATATGGTCTTTACCTAATTTTCCGCATAACTTTCTTAATTTTTTCTTACATAAGAACCTTCCCCTAACAATAACCAACACAAAAAAAGAATATGCGAAATCGGTGCAGCCGTTCACGTGTGACGCGTGTGTGACGTGACCAAGGGAAATAGGGATTCATTTTTATATATAAAATTTAAGTGGAACAATATTATGTTTAGTGAGACTATAACAGCAGTTATCCTTCGATTATAATCTAAAGTGACTCATAATCTTCACAAACAAAAATAGACCTTATACGAGTAGCTCTCAAGTGCGCAACTGACAACGAACCTAAGGGAGGTAAGACAATAATATGGCTGACTATATATGCAAACAAGGCTCTTAAGGAAACTGAGTCGTACTAAAATTATTACTATTTTATAACATGGAGTCCCTTTATCAATTTTTATAGCCTCTAGCATCAATATTTGCTTAATTCTACTACAAACAAACGATTCCCAGTTTAAGGGGTTAGGGGGTAAAAGTTCCAAGTATTATAATTTTTTTGTTATTTATTTATTAAGACTAGCCTATATACCAAATTTCAGCTTTCTAGGACTTCGGAAAGTACCCTAAGAATTTTGATGATCATCAGTGAGTCAGTGACGAAATCGGCGTTTTTTAGATATCAATAAAAAGTAAAGTATAAGCGCTATGGAATTCAAACTTTGTATGTTTTATAAGTCTACTACTGATATCATATCCTGAGAATTTTGTAGATCTAGAATAATCCAAACCCAAGTTATGAGCGTTCAAAAAAACAACGAAGCACTTCGAAAAAAGGTAGTAGTGCCCTTTGCGAGTTGCGCTTCGCTTGGCTCGTCTTGGCTCGTCTTGGCGGGGGCACTGCCGTGCCCACAGATAGACGTATAAGTTACTTCGCGTTGAGCTTTAAGAAGATGCTTAGTATTCATTTAATTATGCCGATATAGGGGACAACAGTTTTCCGTTAAGTGACGCGAATACGACTCGCACTAGGGTACTATTTTTTTCATTCACTCTCACATCGAAATCTTAGGGGAAATGCCTAAAAAATCCCAGAAATATAAAGAGGAAGTATTTGATTGTTTGTTTGTTGCTAATAAGCTCGAAAAGTACTGAACCGATTTTGAAATTTTTTTCAAAAACATAGGCTATGTGGTGTTGCTATAAATATTATAATTTAAAAGAAATGGCCATTTAAGTGCAATAAAATGGACATTTTGTAAAGCTATATACATTTTTTAAATAATAGAATATTTCCATTTTTATGCTACTGATCTGATTTTAATTTTTTTTTACAGAGAGAAATCTATTGTATTCCCGTCTCTCTTCCATTTTCATCATAATTTTTCTCTTTCTACTCTCTCTATTATCTTTATCGCCATGTTCTCTCTCTTTCCCCTTTATCTATCTCTCTTCTCACTCTTCTTCTTTCTCGTTCTTTTATTATCTGTCGCATTTCTCTTTTTTTATATTTTCTCTTTTAGCTCCCTTTCTCACTCTCTCTCTTGTTCCAAATAATAAAAAGCTACACAATAGGCATGCCGACGGTGTCAAAAAATGGTAGAAATAATGTTTTGAGGAAAAAATCTATATTAAAAAAAAATCAGGTTATTAAGATTTGACTAAAACACTAATGACAGAGCATGACGTCACGCTTAGGTAAACTCCGCTGTCAATACTATCATTCACTGTGTTTTGTTGTTGTGAAGACGCGTTTGGATTGATTGTTTATTCTTTTAAGTGTGATTTATCGACTCCACTCTACTCCAACAATGGAGCCAAGACCAAGACAAACATAACTTCAATAAATTAGTTAATCCATAGCCTCAGTATTTCAACTATTTCACGTGAAACAAACATTACAGTTTAAGACATATCAATATATAATAATGTACTTACATCAAAGAGGTTTGGCTCTTATTTCTTATCATTTTCTTTATTATCTTGTTTGGAACATGTACAAACACTTTATTGGTATTCTTATTGATGTGTTTTACATTGAGGAACTGCACACCACTTATAAACTTTGGAACTCATTTTTTATACACGAATTAATTCAATATTTTATTTATTTTCTTCGCTACACATAGACACAATGACAAGTTTACCTACGCGTGACGTCAGAGCCGACGCTATGACACTTGCGAGCTGTTTTCGCGCTCTATTGGAAAAATATTAGAAGTAATAATAGTTAAAAATAAAAAAAATACGCTTTTATAGAAAATGCAACTAAAAAATAGAAAATAAATTTGAATTAAAAATAGAGTCAGAAAAAATGATTTTATTGTAAAAAAGCTTGGGGATCAGGATATTATCATAATAACCCTTCTACTCATATCTGTTTATAAAATATTTATAACTATTGATAACATGCACCGCACACTTTCTTCACTTCGACTTCTAAAATAACAATTATTATGTATTATTGTTTTAATATTAACGAGAGAATAATAAATAACGGAATTATTTCTTACTTTTTAATGCATTTTTAGATTGAAGTCGGTTTTTTTAAACGTAGTTTTTTTTAAACTATTATTTTTTAGTTTAAATTTGATTTAACCATTTTTTTATTAAAATACTACAATATAAATCTTCAAAAACACATCATTGATATTGATAATAATTCTAATCGTTATTGACAAGAAAACAAAAAAATTTGAAGAAATTTGAGTAGATGATGTCTAAATTATTTGATTTTCAATATATTGAAACGAAATGTTCAGATCTACCATATAACCTCGGTTTGACCGTTATTTTTATCGCTAATCCTGATTATCCTAGTAAGGATAACGGATCAAACTATTTAAAATATTTAATTGTCATTGATCCTTAATAAGTATGCCACATTTCGAGATAATCCGACATTTTGAAGGGGGTCAAACTCATGTTCAAAGATTCCCTTACATACATACTAACATACGTATGAAGCTAATAAAAGCGTATTAAAAATGGGTTTAAACTTCGTTAAATTTAAGTTCATTACCGAAATAAAGGTTTTATTCGAAAATAGTAAATGTGTGGGGGGTACACACACATTACATCACATTACGGAAGAGGATTTCGAAATCTTTTGTCACGCCAATTACAGAGTGACAAGTTAAGGACATCAATTATAATTAAATACTCGGAGAGAAGCGAGGGCAGCCCGCTCGTACATATTATAAAGAGGAAAGATTTGTATTTTTGTATGTAACGAATAAATTTAAAAACTACTGGACTGATTTCAAAAATTCTTTCACCATTAGAAAGCTACATTATCCCTGAGTAACATCCGCTACACTTATTACCTTAAAAATTAGAGATCCTTAGAAGTTCTTGCTAAAACCAACCTAAGGTGTAAAAAAATTAGACATAAAATATCCAACTATCGTAGTTATGTCACTTTTTTGCATTTTAAAAGTTGATACAAATGTCTATCAAAATCAGACCATGTTATCCATACCTTTGTATTAATTCTCTAAGTTTCAATACCTGTTGATTACTTTTGAATTATTAAAATCTGAAAGTCTACTAAAAAGATATTACGAAATTAAAAATGTCAATATAATATGTGAAGCCGGGACGGGGCGCTAGTATTACTATAAAATGCCTCGGAGCTGTAGAATTTTAATGAAAAAAGAAATAAAATTATATGTGTATTTTGAACGTAAAATTATTGTACGCATTAGACGAGCGCTTAACATAAACTTAAGGGCTCAAATTTTCAAAAAAACTAGCCAAAAATAGTTATAAAAATAGTCGTAAAAACCCTAATAGTCTTATATATAGATAATAGAACAAGTAGTTGTAAGAGACTCAAGCCAATGGCCATGACCTCCAATAAACAAGCTGTGGTCACCGAGCCAAGGAGGTGAGGATGTCCGAGCACTGTCGACATCTACAATCGTTCTTCCGGTCCACTGACCTTCACGTGATCGACGGACCAACAGACCACCTGAGGGTTATAGGAAACAAAGCTAATGCTATTGCCAAAAAATTATTTGTTTTGTTTGTGTAACGAGTTGTTTAAAACGGAGAATATTCTTATTATACTTATATTTATGTCAATGTGTAATAATAGTAAAGGGTATGATGAATTGTGTAAGATGAATATAATTTGTATTTCATTGAAAAATTACGAAATAAGAAAGATCTAATGAGCAGACACACCGAGCAGTGACGTGACGCTGTAATGACAAGTATAGTAGCCGGCAGCTAACTTTAGGTGAGAGCAACAATAGCGGGGGAAAGTGGCGCATTGTGTGCTTACATGCCGGCAGCTATATCAATCCTTGCAATGTTATAATACTAATCATGAAACAATTTCACAACAGTTATAATAAATAATATCTTTCGTAACTAATAGAAGGATGAACAGATGATTGAGCCAAGATGTTCAGTAGCAACGCAATATACACAAATAACACAAAAACTTGTCTGTCCTCGCTAGGAACCACCTATCCCAAGGTTCCTAATACAGTACAATAGATATACTTTTATAGTTAAACCGGGTTTCCTCCATCTCACTAGTTGTTATTATAGGTAACAAGAAATCTTTGTTATTAAGTCATTCAACTAAAACTTAAAGATTACATACAGCATCTTCTCTATTTCTGAGTAGACATAATAGGTGAGATACATGAAAAATTTCCAACCTTTTTTGATTTGAGGACCACTTGTCACACTTCGCTTGCAGATAGACCCAGTTTTACGTTTGTAAATAGGAGAATATTAAATATACCATCATCGTAGATAACCGAAATTATATCCTGACAGGATTACAAAAATGAAACTAAATACTCTATCATAGACCCCTTCCGTCATCAACCTCTGGGGTTCGATACCACTTTAGGAATTTGAAATTTAGACTCTTGTTTATATTTTATGTGATCTCCTGGAACTTTTTTCAGTTATTTCCGTATATGTGTACTCCATATACGGAAATTACTGGTGATAGTGGTCCAAGTGTGAGTGACGTATACACTACACAGTAATATATGCGAACACTCACGCAATGGGTAATTAAAAGGTTTAGAAACCAATCGATTCAACATCCACTAACGTATCTCATTATCACTATTCTTTGCCATATTATCTGTGGAGAGGCTTTGGCTCTGATAAACTATTTAATTACAGAGTGTAACTATTTCATATTTCAATTTAATTATTTATTCATTTTCATTTGATCCGGATTAGATGCTCCAGAAATTGTTTCTATCACTTATGTGTCAAGTTGGTATTCCTACTTATCTGATAGGAATCCAAATAACGCCTGGGACTTGTGATTCAGGTCTATCATTAAGGGATTATTTTATAATGGTCACTAATCTCACTTCGCTTAATCAAATTGTTATTTACAAATAATTAAATTTTGCTCATACTACACAGCTTGTGCCATATTGGAAATGAAGCACTTTTATTTTAATATTTATAAATTTATTTTCCTATGTATTGCATCATATTATTTTTCTTATATACATTTGACAAATCAATATTCTACCAACATTTTAATATTTTTTTCCAAATTAGAAACAATTGTTTTTATTTCCTATTTCTAAGTTTCACAATCACAATCCACAAACAGTTATTTTTAAGCGCATAATATATTTACATGCGCGATTTATTCTTTGTTAATTACGTTTTGTTGCATGTGAGTTACATCCGATTTTTTGAATTGATTTTAAATCGATCCTTGAATCAATTTGAGTCGGACATTTAAAGATTGCTTCTATATTAATCTATTCATAACTGCTTTTTAAGATATTTTAAAATTCTAAATTGATTGTCGAATTTCTTGACTGCAAGATTAATTAATTGCATCGAAAAGCTATCGACAAGATAATATCGACTTTTTAATTAATATATCTTAGATCGTCATTCCCTCTCCTCCTCTTCGTCTAATTACAATCAGTACACTGTCAGTTAAATATTTCAATTAGTTTTTGTTAAATATTCAGTGATGCCTTGAGGTCTCGCCACGAGCCGTGAAGACTAAGAGTACTGACTCAGTTGCCCCAGTAGCATTCAGGGTGGCCTCAGCGAGTGCCGCTCATTAATATTTAGTGACACGCTGTATATAATGAGTTTAGCGGTGGGCTGTGCAACCATGAAGCTGTTCCTGAGCCTGGCTGGGCTGCTCCTCCTCGCCTCTGCGGGTAACTTGCATATATATTTATATATTTTTTATTCATGATGAAGCTTTTATTATAACTTTTCTACATTTGGCATTGACATTTTTGATTGAGTAATATTATCCCTATTGTCGATGTGATGGACCGTGTAGACCGTTGTTGACCCTCGAAGGTGGATGTTCGACACTTAGGGTATCACTGGTTATGGCGTTGGTGGTATTGGATATTAAATAATGTGATTATGTAAATAATCCGCACTTCCCACAAAAGTATCGAAAGGTCTAGAAAGGTTAAAATGAATCGTTTATAAAATCAAAAATCTGTATAAATAGTGAATTATCTAACTAATATTATAAATGTGAAATTTGTATATTTGTTACTCAATCACGCAAAAATGGCTGAACAGATTTCATTGAAATTTGACACACAATCGCTTTATAAACCGGATAAAATATATAACCCGAAAAAATCCAAAGTTCCAGCGGGATCTTAATAAAATATGTTTACTGTCCTCGCCGGAATATTTTAATTAAGCAACAATGTATCATACTCGTACATCACACCCGTGCAAAGCTACAATCTTTCAGATGTTTATTAGTAGGTTAAGTGTAAAGTGTTTTCTTAACGTTTTCAGTACATTCCCGGTACTGCTTACTTGAACCCTCTCGAGTGTAACTGGGTTCTGCAATCTCAAGTGTTCAATATTGCTGATAAAGATGATAGCACTCGTCAAGTACACTAACGTACTTGTACAGCACTATCTAGCACGTTCTTGTCTACAATCTAACTGCAGTTTATTCGAAACATAACATTAATATATAAATCCGTATGTACGTCTTCGTCGTCTCAGCCTAGTACCATACAGGTTACATGTTGACACATTCGGTATGACCCTATTATTACATTTTACATAAGACATTTTAAAACAAAAATTACATAATAAAAATAAATGGATATCTTCAATATCTTTAAAATGGGTCGATATAAGAAAAGCAGATTATTTATTATTAACTAACTACCAGCCGACCCGGCGAGCTTCGTAGCTAACAGTCAATGAATGTCGTGTTGTCAACTCAACCAATATATACCTGTGTCAATCTTTTTACGCTACTCACATTATTCTACATTTTTAAAATCTATAATACAACGTTATCGGAATATTCTAGAATCTAGATATATCTTGTCAATTCAAAACCTTTAATTAAATAAATCCTTTATTTGAGTAAGGAGTTTACCGTATCGACAGGATGAACATTAAATGTTTTAAAGTTACGAAACCCATGAACATTTTAAATGGGAAAATGTTGTTTCTTTTATTTTTTTTTTCTTCAATTTTCCATTGTTTTTATAGTTATTCTGCTATTTGGGATGGAGACAAAGACAACAAATCAAAAACCATGAAAATCAGTCTAGCTGTTCTCGAACAAACCTGATTTTTGTTTTATATCGATTTTACCGATATTTTTACATTGTGAAGACCGTCACTATACAAACACTTATAAATAATATTAAATATATAATATATAGATGTTACATTTAAACAGTTAAGGGTACTGATACAGACATATACAATCTCGTGCACACCATGTCAGCCGAGTAAGTGATATGTCAATTATGTGTATTATTCCTTGATACACACTAACAAACACATACTACTACAAAAACAATTTCTAATGTACGAAGAAAAACTCGATAGAACCATATTTTATACAGATATCCGACTTTACCATTCAATAAAATCTGTGACGTCATCGTTAATTTGGCTTTTGTCTTGTTTAGATTCATGTACCCTGTTCATTCCTTAAACTTAAATGAACTAGACAGCCTTATGTAATTATACAATTTTATTTAGTTATTATTTATATTAAATTAAAATAACGTATTTCAATTTCAGTTGCCGGATTACAATGTTATATCTGCGAGAACTGTGAAAATGATTACCAAAATAAGAACCAAACATGCGTCCAAGAAAACCCTGAACCCCCAGTAACTGGACCACCAGCAACTGGTCCGCCAGCAACTGGTCCGCCAGCAACTGGTCCGCCAGCAACTGGTCCACCAGCTACTAACCCTCCAGCTACCAACCCTCCAGCTACTAACCCTCCAGCCACTAATCCACCAGCAACACCACCTCCAGCTACAAATCCTCCAGCAACAGCTCCACCAGCCACTAATCCACCGGTAACAGCTCCACCAGCTACTAATCCACCGGTAACAGCTCCACCGGCCGTTAATCCACCAACAACAGCAGCTCCGGGTACTAATGAGGAAAATCAAGAAGTGCAAGAGGGGGAAGAAGTGGTAAATTCACTCTGAATAGCTAATATTTTTTGACATATAATTTTACGGACGATATTAAAAGCTACGGGGTTGCCATTCAGAATAAAGAAAGAGTGTTTAACTTACCTAAAAAGTTGTACCGGCACGTTTGACCTTGAATGCGCAGAAGTAATTATTAGTAGAGCAGCGTGTCACACGCTATTGGTTCTTATGCGACGTGTCAGTTCCCGCGCGTCTGCTACGTCACAGATGGAATGCAGCACGATCACAGTACGCAACACACCCTCACTGTTTTTTCTCAGACCTAAAGTTAGCTGCCGGCTACTACCAACCTGTCGACTGGTTCTCATTACTTACAAATACATCTTTCAGCTTTCGCAATAGATCGTGCGCGCACCTAACCATCGCGGTATCCTTCTACTTTTTATTGCTTTTCCTTTTTTATTTTTTTTGTAATAGAAACTAGTTGCGTTGGTTACATCTGGTTACCAAATTAGAAGAGTGTAAAACTGTACCGTTTTTCGTTATCTTATTTAAATTATTTTTAATTTTGATCTCTCTTTTACCATCTTTTTTTGCGACTAATATTAGTGCAGGGAAGGTAAATTATAAGCTAAACAATGTTTAATAATTCCATTTTGGAAAAATAAAAAAATTGCATAAAATCTATTTTAATCGACAGTCAACATCGTGAAAGAAGTAATTGTAATACATTTTATGTTACTGAAAGAAACATAAAGATGTTTCTTTTATTCATTATGAAGATGGCAGGACATTCTAGAGAGTGACAGTTTCTAATGACCATTTTTCTTATTTTATTTTAATATTCAAGTTCAACATTTTTAACTGGTGGAAATCAAATTATTTTTTTTTCAGGTCGAAAAAACCCCGGAGGTTCTTCTTAGTGAGACACATTCAAGATTTGTAAGAGAGGTCAGAGCCAACGAGACTGTCGTACGATGTGTTTCTACTAAATATGAAGGTACTGTTATACTTAATTATTCAAAATTACAATCTTCCACCACATAAATATCTTAAAAAATTCAATTTTTATCTTAAAATATTTTGTACGTTTCTAATATCTTCTGACTTGATAAAAAAAAATATTCTTGTCTGTGGGAACCATAACTTTTCTAGCAACCTATATATACATAATCATAATGATTCATCACCCTGTTGCAACCTGCGTCAGAGTAGTGAATAGCTACTGGCACGTAAGTTTACGTTTGACCTTGAATGCACAGAAGTCACTATTAGGGCCTTTTTAGCGGGAAGCGCAGGAGAAAGCAACGCGTCAAACGCGATTAGTTCTGATTTGACGTTTCAGTTAACGCGCGTCTGCTATTTGTCGAAATAGCAAACGTCACGGATGTAACTGCCAATACAGACATGCAGCACGCTCAAAATGCGCAACTCTCCCCTACTACTTTTTCTCAAACGTAGTGTACGTATGAGCCGTCTGCTATAATGTAATATAAAGTGTAATGTGACGTCCGTTTCCAGTGAACGGCACGAGCGTCGTGCGGCGAGGCTGCTCGTTCGGAGAGGCGAGTGACGGAGACAGGTGCTCCGCGCTCGCCGGCACCAACGCCACCAGCGGCTGCACCGTGTGCGACGGCGACCTCTGCAACTCGGCGCACACGCACGCGCACACGCACGCGCTCACACTCGCCGCCGCCTCCGTTGCGATGCTCCTCACCTTACTTGTCACTGTCTAAATGTTTTGTTCTATATCATACATCTTTATTTTTTGTTTAAATCACATTTTAGTGTAACTTAGAATATATATTTGATATGGATCATATTTAATGTACAAAATAATTAAGATTATTGTGAGTAAATTTTTTAAACTACGTAAAGAAAATATTGTTATATATGTCGGAAACTAATTAAAAAGGAATGGAATGGACGGCCTGTCTCAAAAGCTATACGGGCGCAACACGGTCAGGATATAACTAAACATTACGATCTCGTTACTATTCTCACGTGAACTATTATGACATTAACCCAGGCAGTTCCTTGGATTTGTGACCAAGGTGTAGGCTTAAGGATATCCTTTATGTAATTACGACACTCACCTCCACTGCTTAGTTTTACTGTTTAAACCTAACAACTACATTGTAAGAACTTACGTGACCTTAATCGAACAGCACTTCTGGCACTAACACTGCACTTCTTAACACTATCACTATCCAGGGACTATTTTACTTCTTGAGAGACCGCGCACGTCTAAGACCTCAGCCAGATTGTCGATGGCATATAAAGGGTCGACACTAGCTAGTATTCCCCTCCACTGGTGTGGCAAACGGAAGTGATTATTATTTTACTCTAGCGCCTTAGACACTGATGACGAATCGGTTATACGATTAATCTTTTTGTCGTTCCCGACATATAGTTATGAGTTGTTTTGGATCATAGTATATTCATCTGTTCGTCATTCGTTCATTGTTATGTTGCCAAATAAAGTGATTAAGATTTATCTGTACCTTCAATATGTTTTCTTTAAATTATCCCTCAATTGCTTGGAAGGTAAAGTAAAAGTGGAAATTTCTACAACACTTATTCAATAAGGAATGAAAGTTGCTTCGATGTTATATAGAGCCTCCTTCTTTTTTTGGAGTCAATTAAAATATTTTACAAGTTGTCATTTAACAACATGTCATATCGTCAACAGCCGTTGCTACAATACGCGCCTTATTTAGCTTTAGATTCATTTCACACGATACGACAATAAAAGCGTCAATATTTGCGATTTCACTAATATTCGAATATGTTATACATTTACACGTCTTCGGTACAGAATTAAACCCTCATAAACGGTAAGCTAGAAGGATTTGAAAATTTAAGCAACTGAAAGAGGTGCCTTACTTTAAACCTTATTGAACAGTCTTAGAAATTAAAAATTTAATAAAACCTAAATCTATAAAATTTCATATTCTTCGTTATAAAACATGATTTATCTCGAAAATCAAAATTATAATAAATGAAATAAAAGCGGCTGCGGCTTTTTATTAAACTGACTTAGCAGTTTGATATTTCTACATATTTGAGGAACTAGAGATTAGAATATTTTATATAAATTTCTTCGTCATCTTGCGTGACAGTCAAAAAAATTGATTTTCTAGTGAAGTAGAAAAAAAATTACAGTTTTTTAATTTTATCCTATATTTGTGCTATAACACCTTACTTCATGCTAAATTTCACGACGCTAGGTCATTGGGAAGTACCTTATAATTATATGAGTGACCACATTAACGGTCATATCTTTTCAATGCGTGGACTTAGAAGTTGGATTTTTTGCCAGCCTCAAGGGACCGCAGGCTTCAGTATTTGATATTAATTTCAACTTGATACCTCCACGCGATCCTGAGAAAAAGGGTCTTGACAGACAGACAGACAGACAGACAGGTGGGTAGGGGGTCTATTTTTCCTTTTAAGGTACGGAATCCTAAAAAAAACTGGGATCATGGCACATAAATTATTAAAATAGATTTAGATTTTGACGGTTACAAAAATAGTTATTTTAATTATAAAGTACATACAAGTAGAAAAGATTGAAATAAAATTAAAAAAAAAAAATTTTAATATATGAAAAAAAATTGAAGAACTAAAATTATACAAAAACACTGAGGGTGTTCAAAACATACCGTGTGCCTGAGGTCACATAAACATTGTAGCTTGTATGGTGTATGTGTGAGTTATATGTTCAACGGGCCTGGCATGTTTTCCAAATAATAATAATCCATTTAATAAATTGATAAAAAAATAGTGAATAAAAGAAGAAAAAAGAAAACCAAATTATAAGTGGTATAATTAATATTTACATTCATAATAAAAAAAGAAAGAAAACAGAAACAATTATAAATATAAAAAGAGGGTGCGAGAGTGAAGAGTGATGAGTGTGGGATGTATTATGTATGTATGAGGTGAAGGAGAGAGGAACAGCGAGCACTGATAGATGGCCTGTAGTGTTTCTGCACGCCGCCCGAGCAAGTAGGATGCAGGCTTACCTCCTTTGCAGGTTGGTCGCAGACTGGCTGCAGGAACAGGTAGGTCGCACGCTAGCTGAGTTTTTTTTTGTAGTATTTGGTGGCAAACGAGCAGAAGGCCCACCTGACGTTAAGTGGTCACTGTCGCCTATGGACATCTGCAATACACTGAGTATTACGGATGCGTTGCCAACCCTATTTTCTGAGGAACCTGTACACTCAGCCCTTGAAGACTCCCATGCGCTCTGGGAAAACCACTGGGGACAAATTATTTCACAGCCTGCACATGCGTGGAAGGAATGATCTAGACGCATGTACATTGCTGGTATGCCAAGCATCCAAGTGGTGTGGATGAAATTTGTCCCAGCGGCGTAGAGTGCGATGGCGGAAAAGTGTCGGAGGCACTAACTCAAATAGTTCCTGTGAGCATTTCCCATTGTAGAGACGGTTGAGTACACACAGAGATCCAACGTCTCTCCGAAGACTAAGTTTGTCTAAACCGTCTGTGAGTATGGGATCATCGACAATACGAACAGCTCGTAGTTGAATAGAGTTAAGAGGGAGCAACTGGTACTTAGGGCCGCCAGCCCAAAGATGAGAATAGTACTCCATTTGCGGACGAACCTGGGCTTTGAATAACAACAGCCGATGTTCCGGTGTGAAGTACTGTCACGCCCTGTTAAGTACGCCCAGTTTCTTAGAAGCCAGTTTGGCTTTGCTCTCCAAATGGCCCCGAAATTAGACCTCGTTCGATATATCGACTCCAAGGATCCCAATACTATTGCTGTTGTGGCGTTGACGAGTTGGCGAGTGTCCGTATACCCATTTTTCAATATATAAAAACATTGTCGGGTAGACGCAATAAGTCATCCATAGCATTAGCTACCGAGTATCACCCCAATCCATAGCGCAGCATTACTTTTTACCATAATATACTGCCATAGTACTACACAAAGAATAAGTACAAAGAATAAATAAACCAATTAAAAAAAATATTGTCAAAGGCAACGTATAAAAAGTGAAATCCCACTAAAAATATTTTCATGTAAAATGTTGCCACGACGAGAGCATTTGCCTCGCACTGTCAAAAAGTGATCAGATGTCATAAAGAGCCAAGCTTCTAACTCTACACGCCCTCCCTACCTACCTCTACCTAACTTCATAAACTCTACACCTTAGCCAATATATGTGACTTGGCCTTTGCACCGCCGTCTTATTGATTTTATTATATTTAATTTATTACTATTTATTACTTTTCTGTTATACAACAGTTCTTGTAGGAACGAACCCTAAATACACGTTGTAAAATGCGCCCGGGCGAAGCCGGGGCAGGTCAACTAGGTTTTATATAAAATGTTTTAACTAATATAGTGACGTCACCATACATAGTATCTTTTGATTTAACTTTTCTTCAGATTATGCTACGTAACTGACTCAATTACGGTTCGACCGGTTTCGATGAAATTTGGTATGGAGATACACTAGAACTTAGGGAATAATAAGGAGGCCTTTTATTGTAAAACTAGATGAAGATGAAGATATGCATATGTATATGTCGGGGATTTTAAACGATGATGTGAAAGGAAATGGCAGGAGGAAGATGGGGAATATTGGGGAACACTAAAAGGGGGTGATGATAATGAGTGGAATATTGGGTAAACGCAACGTAGATACTCCTACTGAACCGATAATTTATCAAATGGATCTCTAATAATTACGAGAGAAACCTAAGCAGTGCCTTGGACTTGTGACCAAGGTGTAGGCTTAAGGACGTCCTTTAAGAAATTACAACACTCGCCTCCACTGCTAGGCTCTCTATTTAAACCCAAGGTTAAACGCACATAAACCGAATCTAACACAAGGCTAACCTAACCTAAGGCTAACCTAACCTAACATTGTGTTTACTTAACCACGTGGCAATTACATTGTAAGGACTTACGTGACCTTAGTTGGACAGCACTTCCACACTACACTGCACTTGACACTATCACTATCACTATCACTACTTAGATGTTCACTTCTTGAGATACCGCGCACGACTAAGACTTCAGTTGACTGTCGATCGCATATAAAGGGTCGAGGGTAGATACTGTCAAAACAACGGAAGTGACTACTACCCTACTCCAACGCCATAGACAACGATAACGATTCGATTAATCGATGATCTTTTACTATGCTGCGACATATATATATAACGCGTGGCAAATATCACCCGAGCGAAGTCAGGCGGGTCGACTATTTTATTTTTTCAAATATTAGCAGAATATAAATTGTAGAAGTAGCTCAGTGGCTTTCTTTTCAGTTCTAATCTTAACTAACGATTTCAACACTTGCATCATAAAAAATGATGCACGTGCTAAACGCTTATTAAACATCACTAATAGCTCTGACCTTAAGTTAATTCCTTCTAAAGCTACACACTTTTTTCCAAATTGCCTACCATCACAACTAGATCTTGCGTTTGTTTCATCTTTGCAGCATTTGGATAGTCATGGTCAATACCCAGCTGAGGCATTTTCGTACCACGACTTCATTTTCTTATCATATAAAATACGCCCGCAGAGAGTAAAACCCACTGTAGTCATGCGCCAAAGCTTTAAAAATTTTAATAACAATAATTTTATGCAAGATCTTAACAACATCGATTGGGATCTAATTTTTAATGCTATCACTATCGACGATAAGCTCGATATTTTCAACACATTCCTAGTCGACCTTTTTGATAAACATGCACCGTTTCACCCTATCAAATTAAAGCACCTTCCAGCACCATGGTTAACGCAAGAAATCAGATCACTGATGGTAAAGCGCAATAAGGCAAAGTCGAAATATAAGCGGCAACCAACACCTGAGAATCTGACTAGGTATAAGAATCTACGTAATCGCTGCAACAGAGTATGCAGGGATGCACAGCGAATATATATACATTCGACAATTGAAAGCAGTGACACTTCTATAATATAGAAGTTTCTGGAATCACTCGATATTGAACGCCAACAATCTAGCATTCCCCATAACCTCGACCTCAATGCTCTGAACCGATTTTTCGCTACGTCTGTTTCTTTACCCAGTAGTGAGAGACAAAACACTCTCAACCAAATTCGTTGTCTTTCACCACCTAATCGAGAGCCATTTCAATTCCATCCTAATTCTGCTGCCGATATTAGAATACATATACGGGCAATTAAATCTGACGCTACTGGATGCGACGGTATTAATCGTAGAATGGTACTATCCATTTTGGAGAGCGCTCTACCTTTATTAACGCACCTCTTTAACTTCTCACTCTCCACTGGAAAATTCCCCAGTATTTGGCGTAAAGCTTTTATCCTCCCAATTCCTAAAATCAAGAATCCACTATCCGTCTCCCATTATCGTCCTATTTCAATTCTTCCCTTCCTTTCCAAGGTATTGGAACTTATCGTCTATTATCAACTGAATGCTTACTTGTTTAGGTACTTTGATTCAGACAAACTAACTGACCGACAAATTTTTGACGTTTCAAAAGTACTTTTCAAAAAAGTCTAATTGAAATAAATAATTTTGATTTGATTTGATTTGATTTGATCTTTCTGAATTCCAATCTGGTTTTCAAAAGGGACATAGTACTACGACAGCTCTTCTCAAAGTCTGTGACGATCTTCGTTCCAATATGGACAAAAATATATTAGTATTTTGGCACTTTTGGACTTCAGCAATGCATTTAATAGTGTTGACCACAACTTTAGTATAGCAAGGAGTACCTTGCTATACTAAAGTCAATATCCGTCTCTTCTTTTGCCATCGATTGGTTTAATAGCTATTTATATGGTCGTCAGCAATGTGTGCGGGTAAATAATAAAAGCTCTTCCTATTATCCTCTCTCTGCGGGAGTACCGCAGGGTAGTGTCTTTTCCCCTCTGTTATTTTCCATTTTTATTGACACGATATCTAGAATTCTTACATCCTCCTTTCACCTTTATGCTGACGACCTTAAAATTTATGTAACTGCTCCTGCCCATAGTATCGATTGTGCTATTGAGAAACTCAATCAAGACCTATAAAGTATCTGCCGCTGGTCAAAATCACATGGGCTCTGTGTAAATCCTACTAAGTCTCAAGTGATTATCATCTGAAGCCCCAAGCAATTGCGCAAAATTAATTACCACACATTACCTCCTATAAAATTTGACAATGTCACCCTTGCGCTAAGCTCTTCAGTCAAAAATCTTGGGCTTTTTATTGATTCCACTCTCTCATGGGACGTTCAGGTGGGTGAGATTAGCAAAAAAATATTTGCAACAATAGGTTCACTAAAACGTTGGAAATACTTTCTGCATATTAAAACCAAAATCTCCTTAGCTCAGACTCTCCTACTACCAATTTTGGACTATGCAGATTGTTGTAACACTGACCTGACTGAAGAACAATTAAACAAGCTAGAACGATTGCAAAATGTGTGCATAAAATTTATTTTCGGATTGCGTAAGTTCGATCACGTTTCGGAGTTCCGTACTAAACTCAAGTGGCTCAACATTAGGAATCGGCGCAATCTTCACATGTTATCTGTCCTACACAGGATCCTATATGATCCTCGCACACCATCATATTTAAAGGAACGATTTTCTTTCCTTAGCTCGGATAACATGACATGCCAACAGGAGCTTCGATCGAGAAATGACAACCGCTTGACTGTACCAATATCAAATACCAGTTATTACCTTAAGTCTTTCACTATGAAAGCTGCGAACTTATGGAATATGCTTCCCCGCGACATTCGTCATTCCGAATCCATTAACATATTCAAAAGTCGTCTTAAAAATCTACTATTTATCTTGTGAACAATAATGCAATATTCATCCATTTTATTCATGTAATATATGTATTTTACATATAATATATATATATATATTTATATATGTTATATGGACTATATTTGTGTAACATATACTATGTATTAGTATAAGTATGTAAATACACACATATGTATGTATAGTTTTTCTATACATGGTATTTTATATGTTAAATTATTTTTATATATGTCTTATATATATATATATATATATATATATATATATATATATATATATATATATATATTTCTTTTGGTTGCACTATCCCATATTTACTTGACAGCTCCTTTTATCGAAGGTTGTCTGTTTAGAGATTGCTATTATAGCAATAAGACCGCCTTTGCATGCTCTTTGTATATTTTAATGTATTAATGTTTTGTATTTTCTTTTTTCGTTTTTTGTGTGCAATAAAGTGCTTATCTATCTATCTATCTAACAGCAATTTTAGAAACTATTACTTAATAATCTCAGTAGCTTACAAGATTGCTATATTATTATGTGATAGGTGTGACAGTGAGTGTGACGAGTCTGTGAACATCGAGCAATCGAGCACTTAAACGCAAAGATAATCAATAGTGCAAATTGATAGACTCGTATCTATTTTTGTATTAATTTCTTTTCTACGTTATCTACAAAGTGGTTTTATGATAAATAATGCAAGAATTTATCTACAGCGTGTAATAAATTATATATATATTATTATATAACTTTTAGCAATTTACAATAATAGGTAAAAAATGGGTAACAAATCCTTTCTTACTATGTTCGCATCTCCTACCTCTACTTTTTTCAATTATACCCATTCTATTAAATTACTTATTAAATTCTTTCTTACACATAAATATAGAGATGACTCTAGTAAATGTAACCAAGTCAGTGACCCAGTGAGTCAGTGACCCAGTGAGCCAGTGGTTATTTCAAATAAACCAAGAAGAAATAACAATTAAATATATTAATACAAGTGTTGTTAACATAACGAACCATGTGAGACGAGGTAGGCAAATCTTTTTGCGTGATTTATAACGCAAAATTTACGTATATATATATATATGTGAAAGATTTACCATTTTATTTTTCACTCAAAACGGGATACGGACGGATTTCAGACATCCATGGGTGAAAAGACAAATCGTATAAATATTTCTCCTCCCGTATTAGTAACACGTAAATCATAGTGACGAAGATAGTCTTTCTGCCGTCTACGCGTGCTTTTGGATTTTCGGTTTAAAACATCTTTTAGGTGATCAGAACACTCGCCGTTTACTTCCTTCATCACATTTCTCTCTTCTCTTCTTTCACAGTTATTATATTCTAAAACGAATGCTACCACAAATAATCTTAATATACTTATTGTTCAATAGAGTCTGATGGGTATAAATAAAACACGCTGTACACATACGAGTGAGTTAATAAACAATAGTAATAATGGATCTGACTCACTCTCGAAGTGAAATCAATCGCTGTGCGTGGTGCCATCATGCAGCAGCTCTTGGGCATTGCTGGGCTTCTGCTCCTTGTAGCCGCCGCAGGTAACTTGAAAACTATTTGTATTCTGACCGGCTTCTCCCGTGTCGTAAATACGACCAATCGCTTGTTCCAAACACTTCATGCCATTTTTTCGCAATAAAAGTTGTCTATGTAATTTTCCAAGCTCTAGAGTATCTTTAAAAAATTTCATCAAAATCTATCCAGGCGTAGTTGAGTTATAAATTGTGGAACTACCTAGCGTTGTTTCAATCATCTTATCTTACTGTTTTATTGAAATATTAATATTATAAAATATCGATATTAAATATAATTAGAATAATTTGATAAATATGCCTACGACTCCACCTATCATTATAGAGGGAATAGAAGAGGGGGGTGGGCATTTTGTATAAATAAAGTTTAGTTGCTCTCGGAACTCGTGAGACTTCAGTGTTGTGTATAGTTGGCTGAATATTTAAATAATTAGTGTAATTGCTTTTTGCTAAAGCAGTGTTTTAAATATTAGAGTGAGGGGGTCGAGCGGTGAAGGAGAGCGTTTACTGGTAGTAAAAAGGCCTTTTAATCCTGCACCTGGGTCGCAAGCCCTAGGACAGCACAGCTAGGATTCCGTCTGGATTGTGTATTATTGTAGTCTTTTATTTTACATAAATATATAAATTTACATGTTTAGATGTATGTACTATAGATGTTTAATGGTCAAATGTTTAGATGTTTGTTTCTAAACTACACAAAATTGGTTGAACGGATTTCAATGAAATGCAAATTCTTATATAACCTGGATTAGGTATGCATAGACTATATTTTATTCCGAGAAAAACTCATTGTTCCTATGGAGTAATAATAAAATGTATTTATTGAATGCATAAATAATTTTATACGTCATTATATTGAAAATTAAAATGTCTTTTATTAAGTTTAAGTACTTTAGTGAACTTAGTACCCGTTCGAAGCCTAGGTGGGTCGACTAGCTATATCTATGAAAAACGAGAACTGCTTGATCCAACTTTGACTAAAAGTCAAACTCACGTCATCGGTCATTACTACAAGTCAAAATCTAGTAATGACCGATTTTGACATTCTATGGGATTTGAATATTGAACTGATATCACATTTAATGTTTATGTCATGAAATCCAACTTGAATGTGAAAGTAATATCTGGTGGAGAGAGAGCAGCCAGAGCTGATCGTATCATGCGTTCATCCCACTCTGGTTGGTCTCTCGGCCAAATTTGCTTGTTTTAAATACTTTATGTGTTACTTTGAACAGAGATAATAATTTATGGAATATTTGTTTTAGACCAGAAATGTATGAAATGTTAGAGAAGACATAAAATGTAGGCATCATTATTATTCACGTTTTTTTATAATTACAGCGGCAGATATCCAGTGCTACGTCTGCGACGACTGTGAAAACGACTATCAGGATAAAAACCAAACATGTGTTATAGAAAATATTGATCCTCCTACAACTATCCCCCCAGTAACCGCACCTCCAACGACTCAACCGCCAGTTACTGTACCTCCGGTGACTCAACCTCCTGTTACTGTACCTCCAGTGACTCAACCTCCTGTAACTGTACCTCCAGTGACTCAACCACCTGTAACTGTACCTCCAGTGACTCAACCGCCAGTTACCGTACCTCCTGTGACTCAACCTCCTGTGACTCAACCTCCTGTAACTGTACCTCCAGTAACTCAACCACCTGTAACCGTACCTCCAGTGACTCAACCGCCAGTGACTCAACCTCCAGTTACTGTACCTCCTGTGACTCAACCTCCTGTAACTGTACCTCCTGTGACTCAACCACCAGTAACCGTACCTCCTGTGACTCAACCTCCTGTGACTCAACCTCCTGTAACTGTACCTCCAGTGACTCAACCTCCAGTAACTCAACCACCTGTAACCGTACCTCCAGTGACTCAACCGCCAGTGACTCAACCTCCAGTTACTGTACCTCCTGTGACTCAACCTCCTGTAACTGTACCTCCAGTGACTCAACCGCCAGTTACCGTACCTCCTGTGACTCAACCGCCAGTTACCGTACCTCCAGTGACTCAACCGCCAGTTACCGTACCTCCTGTGACTCAACCTCCTGTAACTGTACCTCCAGTGACTCAACCTCCAGTTACTGTACCTCCTGTGACTCAACCTCCTGTAACTGTACCTCCAGTGACTCAACCGCCAGTTACCGTACCTCCTGTGACTCAACCTCCTGTAACTGTACCTCCAGTAACTCAACCGCCAGTTACTGTACCTCCAGTAACTCAACCGCCAGTTACCGTACCTCCTGTGACTCAACCTCCTGTAACTGTTCCTCCAGTGACTCAACCTCCAGTAACTCAACCACCTGCAACAGTACCTCCTGTAACTCAACCGCCAGTTACCGTACCTCCAGTGACTCAACCTCCAGTTACCGTACCTCCTGTGACTCAACCGCCAGTGACTCAACCTCCAGTTACAGTACCTCCTGTGACTCAACCTCCGGTAACTGTACCTCCAGTGACTCAACCTCCAGTAACTCAACCACCTATAACTTTACCTCCAGTGACTCAACCTCCAGTTACCGTACCTCCTGTGACTCAACCGCCAGTGACTCAACCTCCAGTTACAGTACCTCCTGTGACTCAACCTCCGGTAACTGTACCTCCAGTGACTCAACCTCCAGTAACTCAACCACCTGTAACTTTACCTCCAGTGACTCAACCGCCAGTTACCGTACCACCAGTTACTCAACCGCCTGTAACCGTACCTCCAGTGACTCAGGCACCTGCAACTGTACCTCCAGTACTTTTAGTGACGAGCGTTAAAAGCCTAGAAGAGGTAAATCTTAAAGATAATCTAAAACAATATATTAAATAAATTGTATTTTTTTTTGAAAGAAGATGGAAATTCGACGTTTTCATCTGAATATTTAATTTACTATTTCTGTAAATTATTAGTTTTTAACTGCGAGTTTTTTTCTGATAACATTAATCTTTTAACTTGACTTTTCTGTTATATTAATTCCTATATCCAAATTTCTAAAGATATGAATTTTGCTTTAAATAAATTAATATATTAATATAAGAGTGGTTCATTTAGGTACGACTATATGTAATAATAATAATACTTCATTTATTAAAAGCAACACAGACTCAATTTGTCAGTTTACAACTACTTATTATCTATGTCAGTCAATTAAAAGCTGAAATATATCAATTAAAAATTTATTACATATTACATACATATGTATTTATATATAACAACGTTAAGTTAGTGTTGCCATAATAAATAATAACGAATAGGGTTACTTTTTAACTTTGCTACCGTAATAATAGAGTTAATATTTTTAATACTTTTTTTCTAAAAAAAAGTCTGTTACCTATTTAAGATTAAAAGTATTATTGTAATAATCTGGCAGGAGGAGAACCCAGCGAATCGTGCTAGTGCTGCAATGTCGAGGTTTGTGAGAGAGATTAGAAGCAACAACAATCAAGTGCGCTGCGTCGTCACCAGATACAACGGTATTCATTTACTTTATTGTTCTAATTATAATCTTCAATTAATATTTGAGACTACGAACCCAAACCCACCTCAGCATCACACGAGAGAGAGTCGTAAACATATACATATTATTATATTATCATTAAAATTTATTTGCAATAGAAAGTAGCTTATGTCACTTTCAGGCCTTTAAGTTATCTATATAGGTATACTAAATGGCCATATTCTATTAATTTAAATATGTATATGGCAACACTGAATCATTTTTGTCACTCACGAATAGTGTAGTTTTCTATCAGTGAAAAATTTTTTTAAATCGGATTTTCAGTATCTGAAAAACTCTTCAATTTACAAAATGACTACCTTATGGCACTTAAATGGCCATATCTTTTTAATTAGAGTATTTATGGCAACACCACATAGTCTATGTTACCCGGGAAGGATGTAGCTTCCTATTGGTGAAAGAATTTCCAAAATCGGTTCAGTTCTTTTCGAGCCTATTCGCAACAAACACAAACATACAAACAATCAAATCTTTCCTCTTTATATAATAGTATAGATGACACGTTATATTTATTGTAACATAATATACATTAGGCAGAATATAACATTAATTTCCAAACATAGTGACACACACAGGATAAATACTAGAAAAAAAATTAAACTTGTAAATCCTCACTATCGTCTCCACAAAGTGGGTAATAGTTTCATGGGGCTTGGTGTTCGCATCTATAATAAGATCCCACAGACTATATTAGATTTGCCACTGAGGCGAGTTAAAACTCTAATAAAAAAGTGTTTAGTAAATGTCGTTACTACTCTGTACAAGATTACTTGAATGATGACAAAGCTTGGATTCAAAATGACTTTGATGCTCAGCTGAATGATTACAACATTGTAACAGAACACACACAGACTGATGTACACAATGGCATTGTGATGCGAGCAACTGTTGAGTTTGTTGTCAGTTCTTCTCATCAGGAAACTGCTTTCCGAACTGGTGGTAGCTTCAGACAAACTGACTGACTGACTGACTGACCAATTTTGTGTGTGTCAAAAGTACTTTGTAAAAAGTCTATTTGAGTTAAATATTTTGAGTTTGAGTTCATGTATATAATCATGATGATTCATCACGCTGCACTGTTACAACCTGCGTCAGAGTTGTGTCATCTATATCTATACTTCTATACTATTATATAAAGAGGAAAGATTTGTATGTTTGCATGTTTGCGTGTTTGTGTGTTTGTGTGTTTGCGTGTTTGCGTGTTTGCGTGTTTGCGTGTTTGTATGTTTGTATGTTTGCGTGTTTGTATGTTTGTATGTTTGCGTGTTTGTATGTTTGTATGTTTGTATGTTTGTATGTTTGTATGTTTGTATGTTTGTATGTTTGTATGTTTGTATGTTTGTATGTTTGTATGTTTGTATGTTTGTATGTTTGTATGTTTGTATGTTTGTATGTTTGTATGTTTGTATGTTTGTATGTTTGTATGTTTGTATGTTTGTATGTTTGTATGTTTGTATGTTTGTATGTTTGTATGTTTGTATGTTTGTATGTTTGTATGTTTGTATGTTTGTATGTTTGTATGTTTGTATGTTTGTATGTTTGTATGTTTGTATGTTTGTATGTTTGTATCTTTGTATGTTTGTATGTTTGTATGTTTGTATGTTTGTATGTTTGTATGTTTGTATGTTTGTATGTTTGTATGTTTGTATGTTTGTATGTTTGTATGTTTGTATGTTTGTATGTTTGTATGTTTGTATGTTTGTATGTTTGTATGTTTGTTTGTTGCGAATAGGCTGGAAAAGTACTGAAACGATTTTAAAAATTCTTTTACTAAGAAGTTTATAGTATTCCCGTCTCTCTTCCTCTTTTTTATACTTTAATTCTCGCTAATCCTCTTTTTTTTCTGTCTTTGATTAATACCTTTATCTTTGCTTATCGCTCTTATATTGCCTCTTTCCTCTTTTTCTTCAAATAAAGAAAAGCTACACAATTACAGAGTGACAATTTAAGGAGATTAATTACAATATTGCTTTAAATACCCGGAGCGAAGCGAGGGCAGGCCGCTCGTGTAATATATAGTGTAATGTGACGTCCGTTTCCAGTGAACGGCACGAGCGTCGTGCGGCGAGGCTGCTCGTTCGGAGAGGCGAGTGACGGAGACAGGTGCTCCGCGCTCGCCGGCACCAACGCCACCAGCGGCTGCACCGTGTGCGACGGCGACCTCTGCAACTCGGCGCACACGCACGCGCACACGCACGCGCTCACACTCGCCGCCGCCTCCGTTGCGATGCTCCTCACCTTACTTGTCACTGTCTAAATGTTTCTTATGATACATTTCATAGTAATTATTATTTATTACATTGTTTGATTAATGTAATTTTAAGCAGTAATTTATAATAAAATTATTTTGTGATTCTTATAACATTTGTGTATTTTTAAAAATGCAATCCAACCAAAAACATTTTTATGTAAAACATTGCCAAGACTAGACCATATAGCCCTCACTGTCAAAAAGTTATCAGATCTCATATAGAACTTGCAACTCTACGCGCCCTCTCTATCTACCTCTACAAGTCTAGTCATTTTACAAACACTACACCTTAGTCAATGTAATATGTAGTTGTATCAGTGTGAGGTGTATGGTCTCGTCCTGGCAACGTTTTACATGAAAATGTTTTGGTGTGATTTTACTTATTTTTATAAGTTGCTCATGACAATATTTTTTTATTTTGTACACTTTCTCCTTTTTTTTTGGAGTGTATTCTTGCACATCAGAGATGCTTTTCTACAGCCCATTCTCTATCTTTGTTTTTTTTCTTCATTGGTTTACTGTTTATAATAAGTGATACATAAGGGCGATATAATCTTCAGCTTTTATAGGACTTCAGTAACTTAAAAAAATTATTTGTGATCAATTTAAAGTTGCCAATAATGTAACGTCACTGACGAATTTTCTCTGGTATAATCCAAACCTAAGTTGTGAGAGTTCCAAAAAACGATGAAGCTCTTAAAGAAAAGGTAGCAGTGCTATTGCGCTTCGCTTGGCTCGTCTTGGCGGGGCACTACCGTGCTCCCAGATGTGTCAAAAAGACACTCTGATGTTTAAAAATATGAATTAGCGACCAAACAATGTAATTCAAATGAAAAATATATGTATATTTATTCTTCACATGATTGAGTCATAATATAATTTATCGTTTGTCGATAAGGACTATGTAAATAGTTATTAGAAACATTTCAAGTGCCTCAAGAACTCTCCAACACACATAATAAGATGATGAATCACAGATTATAAAATAAACTACATTTTATATAAAAAAGAACTAGAGCTCGAACTTTTTAAATTCAATTATATTGTGTAAGCGTTTAAAAAATATTTAAAATTAACTTATAAGTATTGGTACGCAATAATAGTAACATTTTATTTTTTTATATACAAACTAGGGGCCCGTCCCGGCTTCGCACGAGTGGATAATTTTTTTTTAACATTAGCATTCGGCGTGTATTTTTTGTTTATATTGATTTTTTTATTCCGTAATATCTTTTGACTGGAATGTTCGATTTCAATAATTCAAAAAGTAATTAACAGGTATTGTAACAGTCTTCATTACGAAATAATTTATTTGGATAAGAATTAATACAAAGTTATGAAAAACATGGTCTGATTTTGATAGGCATTTTTATCAACTTTTAAAATTTTAAAAAGTAGTTATAGTGACATAACTATAATAGTTGGACATATGGTCTTGCGAAGTTTTTTGTAGATATTGATACGTTCTATAATATTGTAGTAAATTTTTTTGTTCTATCATCAATACTTTCCGCAGCGCATGCGATGAAAGATATTTTATGGCTAATTTTTTTACCCCTTGGGTTGGTTTTAGTGAGAATTTCTGGGGATCTCTAATTTTTTTTTCTTGTAATAAATATAGCCTTTGTTACTCAAGGATAATGTAGCTTTCTAATGGTGAAAGAATTTTTGAAATCGGTCCAATAGTTTTTATGTTTATTCGTTACATACAAAAATACAAATCTTTCCTCTTTATAATATTTGTATAGATTTCAAATTCTTTTAATTTGTACAAGCCATAAGATATATGAGGGAAGACATACACTGTCGTGTATAAATAATCGTAAAGAAGAATTATCGCTTCCTAGAAAAACAAGTTCATAAAGGAGAATCGAGCGAATCGTGGTGACATTATTGTTATTGTTATACCTTACTATATAATAAGGACTGACTCGGATTCTTATACAATTTGCTTAAATTTATTTAAACAGAAATTTTAATTAAAGCCTGTATGTAAAGTTATTACAATAACTTCCTCTAACACGAAATTTCTGTGGTAACCATCGAACCGACGACCTCTAGATAATCGTTATTTCATGATTAAGAAATAAATCATATCAAGTGTTATAAACCAGTCAACTTGAAGCGCAGCAGCGCGGAATCTATTCGCTACAAAAAAACTTTATCTCTTAACATAACGAGCTAGTAGCCCCCATCCCCATCCCCATCCCCATCCCTCATCCCCCAAAGAGAATATTTACATAAACGATTCTGAAATCGGACTTCTCCTTAGCGGCATATGCTTTTAGCTTCATCCGAAACAATAACGTGATACAACGATGCGAAATAATAAAATATGTTTACCCACGAAAAGTGTACTAGTTAAAAATAATTCGGCCAAGTGCGAGTGTGGCACTCGTGCTCTGAGGGTTCCGTACAATTTCAATAAAGGGACAAACATTATCAAATTTTGATTTTCGTGCGTGGGTTAACATATTATCATAAGTAGTATTGAGGGCTTACTTACAAAAAGAATATAAGAAAAAAATGGAATAAAAAATAATTTCACTATTTAGTCAATAGTAGTTAAAATTTTAGTCGGTAAAAATATCAATAAAATATAATTGTCAAATATCTTTCTCTCCTTCTTTTTTGGAGTCAATTGAAATATTTTACAAGTTGTCATTTAGCAACATGTCATATCGTCAACAGCCGAGGCTAAGTTTCGCGTAAATATAGCTTTGGATTTAACATTTCACACGATACGACGACAAAAACGTCCTTGTTGGTGATTTTACTGGCATTCTAATATGTTATAAATATACACGTATTCGGCACAGATTTAGGCTCTGATATACGTTAAGCTTTAAAGGTCTTGAAACTTTTAGGAAACGCTTAAACCATATTGACCAGTCTAAAAATAAAAAATTAATAAATTATTTAATGGAATTTATATTTTACCAAATAATCTTTTTAACGTACATTTTACATTACAAATTATTTTTTTCTTAGAACAAATTTATTTAAAGTTTGTAAATTTCAATTTCATAAAATTGAATTCGTTAATTAGAGTTCAAACGGTAAAATATTTTGTATCTGCATAGAGAGGAAGTATGTTGTACAACATATTCAAATATTACTAAAATCGCAAAATCGACTTTTTTCATGTCCGCATATGTGTAATGCCCTATAGAAAATCTACTTGTTATCACTTCAGTATAAATAGCTATATTTATTGATTGTTTATATTTAGAAGTTTGGCATTTTCACGACTTCAAGATATTATAGACTTACATGTTTAGTATTAATTTCAACTTGATATATTCACGTTTTTCTGAGAAAAAGGGTCTTTCGTAACAGTCAAAAAACGTGAATTGTCTATTGATGTAGAATTTGTTTACAGTTTTTTAATTTTATCCTTTACTTGTGCTATGGGACCTTACTTCATGCTAAATTTCACGATGCTAGGTCATTTTGAAGTACCTTATAATTATGTGAGTAACCACATAAACGGTCATTTTTCCATGTGTGGACTTAGAAGTTTGATTTTTTGAAAGCTTAAGCATTTGATATTAATTTAAACATAATACATAACTTAATACTAACATACCACCACCTGAGAAAAAGGTCTTGACAGGCGGACAGATTGACAGACTAACAGACAGACAACGAAGTGATCCTAAAAGGGTTCCTTTTTTCCTTTTAAGGTACGGAACCCTAAAAATTAAAAAAACCTGACTGAAATAGTTATTTATACTTCTTGAAGTATGATGGAAACATTTTACCGTATACACATTCACGTTTAAGTTTCTGAAACACGAAATGTCTGCTGTCAGTGGCTGATAAGTTGGATATAGCGCAGACTACTCAAGTTGACATGTCTAGGAGATACCATCGAAGAAACTATCCTCGTTAACCTCACCACGAAACGTCTGCTCTAAGTGGCTGAGGAGTTGGATATAGCGCAGACTACTCAATGTTGACATGTCTAGGAGATACCATCGAAGAAACTATCCTCGTTAACCTCACCACGAAACGTCTGCTCTAAGTGGCTGAGGAGTTGGATATAGCGCAGACTACTCAATGTTGACATGTCTAGGAGATACCATCGAAGAAACTATCCTCATTAGCCTCACCACAAAAAGTCTGCTCTAAGTGGCTGAGGAGTTGGATATAGCGCAGACTACTCAATGTTGACATGTCTAGGAGATACCATCGAAGAAACTATCCTCATTAGCCTCACCACAAAAAGTCTGCTCTAAGTGGCTGAGGAGTTGGATATAGCGCAGACTACTCAATGTTGACATGTCTAGGAGATACCATCGAAGAAACTATACTCGTTAACCTCACCACGAAATGTCTGCTGTAAGTCGCTGAGGAGTTGGATATAGCGCAGACTACTCAATGTTGACATGTCTAGGAGATACCATCGAAGAAACTATCCTCGTTAACCTCACCACGAAACGTCTGCTCTAAGTGGCTGAGGAGTTGGATATAGCGCAGACTACTCAATGTTGACATGTCTAGGAGATACCATCGAAGAAACTATCCTCGTTAACCTCACCACGAAACGTCTGCTCTAAGTGGCTGAGGAGTTGGATATAGCGCAGACTACTCAATGTTGACATGTCTAGGAGATACCATCGAAGAAACTATCCTCATTAGCCTCACCACAAAAAGTCTGCTCTAAGTGGCTGAGGAGTTGGATATAGCGCAGACTACTCAATGTTGACATGTCTAGGAGATACCATCGAAGAAACTATCCTCATTAGCCTCACCACAAAAAGTCTGCTCTAAGTGGCTGAGGAGTTGGATATAGCGCAGACTACTCAATGTTGACATGTCTAGGAGATACCATCGAAGAAACTATCCTCATTAGCCTCACCACAAAAAGTCTGCTCTAAGTGGCTGAGGAGTTGGATATAGCGCAGACTACTCAATGTTGACATGTCTAGGAGATACCATCGAAGAAACTATACTCGTTAACCTCACCACGAAATGTCTGCTGTAAGTCGCTGAGGAGTTGGATATAGCGCAGACTACTCAATGTTGACATGTCTAGGAGATACCATCGGAGAAACTATCCTCGTTAACCTCACCACGAAACGTCTGCTCTAAGTGGCTGAGGAGTTGGATATAGCGCAGACTACTCAATGTTGACATGTCTAGGAGATACCATCGAAGAAACTATCCTCATTAGCCTCACCACAAAAAGTCTGCTCTAAGTGGCTGAGGAGTTGGATATAGCGCAGACTACTCAATGTTGACATGTCTAGGAGATACCATCGAAGAAACTATACTTGTTAACCTCACCACGAAATGTCTGCTGTAAGTGGCTGAGGAGTTGGATATAGCGCAGACTACTCAATGTTGACATGTCTAGGAGATACCATCGAAGAAACTATCCTCATTAGCCTCACCACAAAAAGTCTGCTCTAAGTGGCTGAGGAGTTGGATATAGCGCAGACTACTCAATGTTGACATGTCTAGGAGATACCATCGAAGAAACTATCCTCATTAGCCTCACCACAAAAAGTCTGCTCTAAGTGGCTGAGGAGTTGGATATAGCGCAGACTACTCAATGTTGACATGTCTAGGAGATACCATCGAAGAAACTATCCTCATTAGCCTCACCACAAAAAGTCTGCTCTAAGTGGCTGAGGAGTTGGATATAGCGCAGACTACTCAATGTTGACATGTCTAGGAGATACCATCGAAGAAACTATCCTCATTAGCTTCACCACAAAAAGTCTGCTCTAAGTGGCTGAGGAGTTGGATATAGCGCAGACTACTCAATGTTGACATGTCTAGGAGATACCATCGAAGAAACTATCCTCATTAGCCTCACCACAAAAAGTCTGCTCTAAGTGGCTGAGGAGTTGAATATAGCGCAGACTACTCAATGTTGACATGTCTAGGAGATACCATCGAAGAAACTATCCTCATTAGCCTCACCACAAAAAGTCTGCTCTAAGTGGCTGAGGAGTTGGATATAGCGCAGACTAATCAATGTTGACATGTCTAGGAGATACCATCGAAGAAAATATACTTATAAATCTCACCACGAAATATCTGCTATAAATGGCTGAGGAATCGGTATACAGACTACTTAATGCTGCAACATCATCAATGTTGCAAGGTCTTAGAAATACTTTGCAATAAATTTGAAACCAAACGGAGTTAATAAATTCACTGACTCATGTTGGAAATAAGTTAGAGAAGTCTTCAAACGGCTGATCAGATCTTAACACATTTTAGCTCAGAACCATCTACATTAAATTGACTTTCTCTCTCATTATGGTAAGATCTGCAAATCAGGTATAAAGGCTGAGAGCCTCAACTGTGCCGCTATTAGGATGTCTCTCAGTACAAATTTTGGATTTTATTTACAAACGCAAATAAATGTTACAAAATTTTCCATTTCAACCGCATCAGCAGCAATGGCGCTGTGGTCGCGTCAGTCTGGCTGTTTTATTTGTACAAACTTACAAAATATTACTGTAAAAACCGATAACTATAAAATAATATATAATAACTACACTTTACACGGACAATGCCATACATGTGACAGACCAAAAAAAAATTTATAAAATAAATAACATGTAACAAAACTTCGAAAACAATTTATTTAAAAATTAAAAAAAAATTTCATATTATTGTAAAATATTACATAATAGTGTCGTAAAATCCAAAAATATATTAGTGATGTGGCGCCATCTACAGGACGTGTGACAGGTTCAACTACATAAATAAAATTTGATAATGAATATATCTTTTGATTGAGTGAATCGATTGCGATGAAACAAAGACTAAATGTTACTCCGAATTTAGCACTTCTATTTTATATAAACGTCACTCGAGTGGAGTCAGTAGTTTCTGCGTTTATCGCGCACAAACAAACGACAGACAATTTTTTTTATAACTTTTGAAATGGTATCTGTCAGAACAGAGAGACGATTTGGTTGAATTAATGAACCGAATCTAACAGAGTAGACCGTATTTGAATGAATTAATAATCGAATATCACGATTTCGTAGTTTTTGAACAGGAACCCAGGCAGTGCCTTGGACTTGTGACCAAGGTGTAGGCTTAAGGAGCTCGTTTAAATGATCATAACACTCACCTCCACTGCCTGGTCTCACTGTTTGTCTGAGGTTAGGTTAACATAAGGATAATAAAATTTTTTTTTACGCATCCCCTCCGTGCGACGAAGGGGTATGTGGGGCTCACAGCAAGTGCTGAACTACCCACTAAAAACCGGATCCACCGCCGTCATGAGGCAGGCACTACAGGAAAGCTTTCAGCACACAGCCATATTGCCTAGACGGAGACCGACCTGAAGAGCAATGCTCCTCAATCCCTCTTGGAGAAGCAGCTGTCATCTCCAATTGCTTCCTCAGGAAGCATGGACTTGCAGACGCTAAAAATTACGCCTGCTCACCCCTAGCCGCTTTCTGCGACGCGGTACTGCAGCAGGATCAGCTTCTCTTTGCCGCTCTGCCACTTTTTCTTTGAGACAACAGACTCGACCACAGCCGCCCACTCTCGCCCACCAACTCCGATAGCGACGCAAATTCACCTACCAATTTACGAGTGTGTGCGCCGCAGTATCCACAGCAGCACAAAATAAGGCTAACTTAACCTAACATAAACCATAAACCTAACCTAAGGTTGTGTTAACACATCTAAATACAATGTAGGGACTCATAATAAATAAGACGTAAGAACTCATATGATCCTTAGTCCGATATGTCCAATATCCGTGATGCGACACACTATTTGTTACACTTCAACTCCAGGTGATGTTCACTCAAAGAGACTTGTCGAGAGACTAAAGTGTACTGCTTCAGTCGGGGAATATAAAGGGACTAGACAATGGTAGAAATGCCCCTCCACTAGTGGCGAGAAGTAAACCAACAAAACGGAAATAGGGTGCTGGCATCCTGATTAATCGATAATCTTTTACTCGTTTGAGACTGTTAAAAATCGTGGAATATTAAAATGACGTGACGAAAGTGATGATTAATTTTCTTTATTATTATCCGAAGTAAATCAAGAAATAGGAAATATGGCGCTGGCGTCGCGATTAATCGATAATCGTTTACTCGTTTATGGCTGTCAAAAATCTTTGAATATAAATATCGCGACGGAAGTGACAATTAATTTTCTTTATCTTTATCCTACTTTAATTATAGCCCGACACTGCCTTCACTATTATCCTACCCCAACTATACCCCGACATATCTATAGGTTATTTGAATACCCCTTCGCTATTTTTTTTAATATATTTGCAATGTACAGACACGGCAAGTCTACAGATTTATTATATGTATAGATATATAGATCCCACCAAAAACATTTTCATGTAAAATGTTGCCAAGACTCTTAAGTTATATGAGATCTGATAACTTTTTGACAGTGCGAGGTCTCGTCTTGGCTACATTTTACATGAAAATGTTTTTGGTGGGATAGAAAATAACTTATCATAATGTTGATGGTATTTTTCTTTTACTTTGCCGACAACTAACATTTTAATAAACATAATTTGTATTTGTTTGATATTATTGTTATAGCTTTCATTTCCAACAAAATTTAGGATCTATGATTAGACCTAGATATTTAAATCCCACACGTCCCCCACACGCACCATGTGGGCACTCGTAATCGTGCTCGGCAACACGAATATAGTGAGTACGATGCCTGCTCTGCGAGTATGGGGAACGTATGTGCATACATTTATTCTTACTTACATTTATTATAAGTCCGGTATCGTGAGCCCAATTGACGAGTAGATCTAAGTCTTCTTGTATTATTTTGATAGCTGTACCTACATCCCTATCCGCGTATAATAGACAAGTATGTCTGCTTACATATCGATCTGGCAGTGTCTGATTACATTACATATACTATTAGCATGCATGATATATCCCACCGGTCCAAATACGGAACCAGTAGGCACATCATATTTAATACTTGGTTCATCACCTATTATGCCCTTAATCATTGTCTTTAATGTTCTATTAGTTAGATAAGCTCTAAACCAATTGTTTAGGGGTCCTCGAATACCACACTCGTCCATCGCTCGCAAAAGGTTTTCATGATCCAACGTAACAAACGCCTTCCTGAAATCTTTAAAGTTTGTTTCGATCAGACTGGAATTTATATCATCGGTGAACTGTGCAAGAAGGGTTGCTGTACTTCGTCTAGGTCGAAATGCATATTGTGCATCGTTGAGGATATCGTTTCTTTCTAAAAATTTAGATATTTATGACTTAGTAGTATGATATGTTTAGATATCCGAGAAACTAGAGACTTATATTTGATATAAATTTAAACTTGATATATGAAGATATCAAAGTTTTTCTGAGAAAAAAAGTTAATTTTCTAGAGATGTATGTCATCTTGGTCAATATATGTGGCTTGGCCTTTTCGTAAGTCTTATATATGTCGGCGCGTAAGTTAGACTTAAGTTCTCCTAACCTTAGGTGATATTAAAAAAACTAAAACACGCTTTTTATAGAAAACCAAACTAAAAAATAGAAAATAAATTTCAATAAATATAAATTAATAATAGTGTAAATAAAAAAAATGTAATTTATTTTTAAAAAATCGTGGGGTGCATGGTGTCAATAGTTATAAATATTTTATTGACAGATATGAGTAGAGTGATTATCATTTTGATAATATCTTAAAAAAGGCAAAAGTTTGAACGAAATCTGGCCGATTAAAGTTGGTCAAAATCGCGCCCAAAAAATTTATTTATTAGTGAGAATAAAATAATTATTTATAAATATTATAAATACGGGGAATCAGAGTTCGATTTCGGAGAGGGAGCCTGAGAAACGGCTACCAGAACCAAGGAAGGCCGCAGGCGCGCAAATTACCCACAGAGAGTTACATACTGACATACTGACATACAAGTGAAGCTAATAAAAAGCGTGTAAAAAGGGAAACTGAGCAGTGGAGCCAAATGTTGGAATTCTGTTGAAAAGCCTTGTAAATCTACACCTTGGTCACACGTCCAAGGCATTGCTTAGGTTCCTGTAGTAATTGTAAGAGATCATAATGTTTAGTTATTTATAGGCTCAGCTCCTCCTCCTTATTTTCTCCGAGTTATATATCCAAACTATTAACTTTTATGTTATATAACAGTTCTTGTAGTAACGAAAAGGCCACATAAATATTAACTAAGGTGTAGAGTTTGTGAAGTGAGGGCTTGTAGAGGTAGGTAGGGAGGGAGTATAGAGTGAGGAGCTTGGCTCTATATGAGATCTGATCACTTTTTGACAGTATGAGGTGTACGTGTTCGTCTTGGCAACATTTTACATGAAAATGTTTTTGGTGGGATAAATATATTTTGTTAGACACTATCCAACCATTATAATTTTAACAACATACAGTTAATCGACTAAATAAGCCACTCTATATAGAGTCCTAACTTCGATTTATAATTAAATTGTCCCCCAGAGGGTATCCCTGGGGATAACTAATGAACGCCAAACTATACCTTCAGAGATAACGTTGACATTAACCAGAGATGGATTAGGTCGAGCTATTTGTTTGTTTGTTAAAAAAAGTTTGTTTTTAAAAAGTAAATGTGAATTAAATAATATTATAATTTTTTTATATATTTACTGACTGGCTCCTTTATATTTTTGAGTTAAGCACCATATTTTTGGGTTTGTAAGGTATAAACATTAGTAAGTTTGTAGGATACTAATATTTTTGGGTTTATACGTGTTGAACTTTTTAGGTTGTGAGCGGAATGAGTAATTTGTTGTTGAAAGGAATTAACATTTGTTTCTGCGGAAATAATTTTATTTTTAATTTGTACATTGTTTCCCTTATAGATTTTTTACAGTAACACGCATTAGACAATAAAAATGCACTTCAAATGGTAACCGAGTAACCGTTATACCGAATAAAAGATACTGCCCGCGAATATAAAGTGTTGCTAACTAATATTAAATAAATAGTATTGGTAAAGTTTGATGAGTGTTTCAATTATCAAAAATGTTGGCCGGTGTAGTGTGTTCACACGCCAGTTCAAATTGGATCAACCCCTTCCCCCGCACGAGGCGTGCAGGGGTGTAGGAGGTGAGGGTGGGGTGGTCTAATTCCAGTAGTTCGATGGTGAATATTAATAGCGTTGACTGCGCATTTTTGTGTTAGCGGATCTATCCACTCCGGCCACTCTAGCGCTCTAGTGCTCTAGTGCTCTAGCCCACTCAAATATTGAATACATTTATAATTTAAACTTGCTGCCATATTGATTTTATACCTTCAATGTATTTTTACGTTTCAATCAATTCTTTTTTATAAAAGTAAACTAAATAGAAAGTTATAAAACTTTCTAATTGCGTGTCGCACTTGCAATGCGACAGTACCGTATTAGGTAAATATAGGGACAAACTTAACTTTGCCGTTAGAACTGTAGAATTGTAGTCGTCAGGTCAGTTTACCAACTGCAAAAAAAAGTGTTTTTCTTTTTGATTTATTTAAATTTACGAAGGAATAATACGATACCTGTATTTGTGACTATTTGAAATGAATTTCGATAGATATTTCTAAGAAATGGCTTTGGACTGATTTGATTAATATGTGGTGGAAATGTTCGTTAGAGTTCAGTGAATATGCTTTTGTCTATATCCGTTTCCCATCTATATACGGATCTAACTATAAAAAAATGCTTCGTGTCTGAATATGAATCAACGACTAAGTGAGAGAGTGAATAAAATAAAATAAAACAACTGTTTTTTTTAATGCTAGATAAGGTGCAAACGAGCAAATAGTCCACCCAATGGTAAGTGACCACCATCGCCCATGGACATCCGTGCAACAAGAGATACTCTCTTACTCTCGAAGAAATGCTGCGGTCTCAGCGGACCCTGAGCAAGGGCCCAGAGTCCACTAGATCGGCAGCTTAAAGGGATTGGAGAGGGAAGTCTACCTTTACACAGTACTGTAGTCGCAAGCCAGTCGGGGAACAGATCTCCTACCACGAAGGGGGTGCTGGGTGCGGCAGAGGGGAATAAATAGTATTCTAACCCGTCCCCTCACGGGTCAAATTAGTCAGTTGTAATAACCTACCTACATGGTTTGGAATTATTGAAACGATTTCTTATACTTTTCGTGTTTTAGAAACTATTTTTAATTTATCGATTTTTTAGGTTGGTATCAATTATTTAATTACTTTCTTTATTATACTTTGTTTCTAAATCAATCAATACATTTATTTTGTATTAAAAGACGTTTAACGAATCCTTCGTTTGTAAAATTTGTAAATGTTATAAATTGCTAAAGTTAGAGTTGACTATTAATAAATAGAGGGAAGTTTGTTTGATGAATGGAATAAATTAATTTGAATAACTATCGTTAGGCTGGCAACATCAGCAGCTGTGGTGGGGTCTACTCTTAATAACAATTCTAATTTTGTTTTAATTGCTTTAAATTATAACTTATTTGATGAATGATCAGATAATTATATTTCATTACGAGCGGCTTGCCCTCGCTTCGTTTCGGGTATTTAAAGCATAATTATAATCGAAATTCGTAATTCCCACTCGGTAACAGTGTAGCTTTCAATTATTGAAAAAATAAATAATAGATAAACATGAAAGAGTGGTAATAAGAGGGAAAAAAGCAGGAGAAAATAGGGAAAGAGAACAGAAGAAAGAAAGGGAGAAAAAATATAGATAAAGAAATAGAGAAAAGAGACAGAAATTGGAAGAGAGAAAAATTAAAGGAGAAGAGAGAGCGGATTAAAGTTGATTCGTATCAGTGAAAAACTATTTAAGTCCCTATTAATTACAAAATATACGGCAACACTATTTAAAGAGTACGTATATAGTTTTTCATCGGTAAAAAAAATCAAATCAGATCAAAAAACGCCTTATTTATTACAAAATATTAATGGCAACACTACATAAAATATGTCACTGTAGCATATTGTATCTCTTTTAATCGGAGAAAGAATTATCAAAATCTATTTAGTTTTTACAGATATAATCACCAACTTATAAAATGGCTACTTTAAGACACTTTAGTGGCCTTATCTTTTCAACCGACTTCAAAAAACAAGGAGGTTATCAATTCGGTTGTATTTTTTTTATGTTTGTTACTTCAGAACTCCGTCATTTATGAACCGAATTGGAAATTTCTTTTTGTATTTGGTAGTATATGCTTACAGATTGGACCCATTTTTTTCAAAATCCAGTTCTGTTGATGGGATCCTTGAGGAATTGACAGAGCTCCTCAAAAGTTATAGGCACACATATAGTGATTTTGATGGTTTCAGAAGAGTTTCAAGCATTTGCATTCAGAATTTATCATTTGTTGAAGTGCAACTGATGAGGAAGACCACAGATAACCATAATATGGTTAAGAATGTTAAGCAAATATTACTATGAGAAAATAAATAAATACTTATCATGTTGCTGTTAGCAGTAGACTCTTAGACCTTCCGGCTTCATCTACCATCAGTTGATGATGACGCCGGAAGGTATGTACTGGAACACAGGCATGGGATATCGTAGACTAGTCGTGTTTGGGTTTAATGGAATTTTCTTAAACTGTACTTTGGCTGTAAGTGATTTTTTAATGGTAATGTTCGTTTGTTTGTCTAATCATAGCTCCCGAATAATTTTTCCCATTTTGATGCGTATTTTTCTGTATTGAAGCAGAAGGGATTAAGATGCCGTTGTTTTTTTTTAATAATAGATAAGGTGCAAACGAGCAGATGGTCCACCTGATGGTAAGTGGCCACCATCGCCCATGGATATCGGAAAACCATGAAACACTCTCTCGTTTTGTCGATGCTTTGCATCCCCGAAGATAGAGTGGGAAGGGGGAATGAAGAAGAAAAATGGGAGCCCAGAGTCCACTAGACCTACAGCATTAATGGGATGGGAGAGGGAGGGGGTAAGTCTGGCCCACATGCAGCTCAACCGGAACGCGTCTATGATACTTGGCGATCGAATTCGCATGCTGGTGGTCGCAAGCCAGTCGGGGAACAGATCCCCTACCACCAAGGGTGTGCTGGGTTACTCGGCTCTTACGAGATGCTCTCCCAGCGGCAGAAGGGAATAGTTTTCTAACCCGTCCCCTCACGGGTTTTACTCGTTTTACAGTGTATCTGTGTGTCTGTCTGTGACATTGTAATAACGTCATGGAGTCGTATATTAACGGGCGATAAGTAAGTTACAGAATATATATGATATTCACTAAAAAGCAAGAAATAAAATATTTTTAACAAAAAGTATAACCTACTTCAAACTAAAAAATGCACTAAAAGTAATTTATTAACCTTCCTGTATAAGGACAGCTATGTGAACAGACGTGTACTGAGATACAATAATAATAGGTATATCATTTGATATACGGCAAATAGGTCAGTCATTCCGCGAGAAAAGAAGCAGAACGGAGTCTCGCTATTGCATCTACAAGTGCATTGTAGTAAAATCGTGTTACCGTACAAAATACCAAACAAACATTTTATTCATATAATTCTTTTGATTGCTGAGAACAAAGCATCTACTGCGCTTCCCGGAAACGTGCACGAATTAAAACAAACAACAAGTTCTATATCACTCAGCGCTGATGCTACGCCGCTACACCGCTACGCTGCTACACCGGTGCCGGTGCTACGAGTGTGGCACTGCTACGCCGCGCTACAAACTTTTTTCATTTCGTTGTTTTAATATTAAATTAGTACTAGTGTAGCATATTTAAAACCGTTAAAAAATAATACGAAAAATCTTTTGCAGCTGAAACGCAAGATAGTAGTGTGTGAGTTTACTTGGCACACATAGTTGTAAAACTAAATTAATGACAAAATATTAGAGTGAGTGAATGAGTTCGGAAAATAGATGGGATGAGTGAGTTAATGAGAAAATGGATGTGTAAATTAAGGGCTAGCTATTGGTAGGCTTAATTATTCCCTTAGCAACGCGAAGGCAGGACATCCGGCTCGAAGGACCAGCACATTTATTGGTTTTTTTTAATGTTGTTGGTGAATAAAATAAGCACTCTTTGTTCCAAGTTATATAATTTTGAGCACAGAGACATGTACACACTTTTAACGTTAAGCTTAAAAGAGGCAGTGACAGCGCGGGGCGGAAACGGATACTAAAAAGTTATCACAGATTATAAATAGTATTAATGAATAACGTTATTAATGAATTACGTATTGACAATGTTGCGAATTGAGAACTAATAATTTCCACAAAGACAATAAAGTTTATTGAATACTAAACAAGCTAGTTATTAATATATTATATGCAAGGAAAGGAATTTCTTATTATACTTCATATAACGGCAAACTTCTATAGCGCCTAAGGGATACACAAAATAAACATATTAAAATACTACCCTAGTGATCCTCCCTCGCTACTCTGAGACCTTTGTCTATTGCAGCTAGGATATAAAATAGATCCTAGGTTACTTAACGCTTAAACAGGAATTTATGTTTAACTAAAAATATATAAATTTTGAAAGTGTAATATAATGTGAGGTGAGACGACCGCTGAGCGCGGAGAGGGAAGGGAGAGGAGAGAGAGAGTCCCGCGAGAACTGTATCTGTAGAAGCGCAGTGCGGCTCGCGGGGACTCATCTACTCCGAGGAGCGGCTTACAATGTAATCTACCTCTATTTGATAATTGCAAAAAATCTGCTTACCTTATATTTGGACGGCTCCTTTTTATTGGGAACACTAAATTATTCTTACTAAATTTATATACCTTTTTTGTTTGAGTTTGCAAATACAAACTGCTTACTACAAAATAGTGAACTGATTATTAACATGATAAAATTATTTAAATACGAGTCTTTAAATTATATTTAAAAATCACTTTTTCATTTTGTGTAATCATTCTCACTTTTTTGACTCCACTTGAAAAAAATTACTCATTTTATTGATTTGGAAGTGTAACTATTTTTTTTTAAATAGCAAAATTGCTTTTTTCCTTAGTTCTATCGTCGTGCTCTTAGCCTATGCGAGAGCTGGCTTCATTTTTGATGTTCCTATTTAAAATCATATAACTCAGAGTATTATTTACGTGTAGCGAACAAGGGAAATATATTTTATTGTTTTTAATAAAAGCAAACAGCGATGATTACTTGGCAGAAACTATTGAATATTGTATGTATATTAAATTCAAAAAATAACAAAGGCAGTTTGACTCGTAATTTCATAGAGCGAATATTGTCTCTCGTAGTGTAAGTAGTAGTATAAGTGGGTCGCAATCCCTAGGTGTTCTTAATTACTGATTTAATTCACTTGCAATGCTTGTATGTTCAGATGAAATCTGCAACTGAATTTAAAAGCAGTTCTCCTCAACCGATTGAGATGCAATTTGCATGCACAAGCAGATTGCATGACAACGTATATAAACTAAGAGATTATAGCCTAAATTCAATATGGCGGATGGCTTAAGATGGTGGCTTGTTATTTAGCGTGCACGCTCATGTCATGTATCAAAGTAAATTATTATTTGCCGTAAGAATACAATAAATAATGAACTTTATTCGTATCAACAAACAATATATTTAAAAGAAAATTAACTCTAAATCTGATATGGCGGACTACCTGAGATGGCTGACTAGTTGGTTTAGCCACTTCCAGGTGTTCGATTAAGCTCAAGGATTATAGGATATTAACAGCCTGCATTTAATTTAACAAATAATCCATTATTCATTATTATAAAGTATTGGCCAATGAACACTTTGAAAAGAAAAAAATAAAAAAGTTTATTTTCTACTTGTTATTCATTGAATACATTAGCGCGCTCCAGATAATACACAACTTTGCTACTCTCATATTCTTCAATATGCGTTATCGTTATTGTTACTAGCAGAATTACTTCCTGACACATACGCGGCAGTTTGACGAATAACACCGAGGTCTTTCTATCTACAGACGCGCACAAGACAACAATCACATGCACTTGCACAACACCGATGTCGCTCACAATATATATCACAGTAATGTCCAACAAGATATTATATCTACATTTGAATTTAAAATTGTTTCATAATACGGATAAGTTTTGTGTTTAATTAAAACCTTCCTGCGACCCAGTTCTCAGATAAAAGGTAACACAAAGCGGCTGGAATGAGATACATTCTGTTTGTTGTATCACACACTCACCCACACACACACACACACACACACGCGCACACACACACGCATGCACTCCTACTCGTACTTCAGATACAGGTTATACAGATTTAATAAATTAACTTTGATCAATCTTATTCCGAAATTGGTTTAACAGTACATTAAAACACGTAGCTCATTGCTGGACACACCCCCCCCCCCAGGCGGCGCGTCTGCTCCCAGCTCCCTCCTTTACCCTCATCCTATTTAAAAGTAGTAATTTAAATAAATTTCATTTGTAATTTTTTTCATAAGATACTGTTGCTATAAAGCAATACATAGCTTGGAGCAATGCTTGGAGCTCGTGACCCAGGTGCACGCTTAAGTATGTCCTTGATATCACCAAAATACACACTAACCACCGCTCGCACTACATTAAACAACATTTCCCCCGATAGTTTTGAAGAAAAATTACTTCAAAACTATCGGAATATAATATTATTGAAATAAACTGAAAGGCACCCCCATACGAAGTCGTCAAGTGTTGCTAACTGAACCTCACCCGAAGTCCCAATAGAGAGGAAATGGGAGTTAAAAGTACCGTCATATTAAATGTCTCGGAAATACTCATGTTTTACATCTCTCACGTGATATTATACTGGGATGGAACGTATCACGTAATTTGAACTCGACGTAGCTGCGACTGTCCCGTGAGAAATATACGAGATGAACGCACTCCCCCCTCCCCCCTCCCCCAACCGTACTGCGCGTGAAAACATTCAGTTACTTTATAAATAGTCATAATTGTTATATCCCTGTAAACACACACTAACACATATCACTCGCCCGCACATTGCACTGGCTCGTCACACACTCTCTCACTGTTACAGACACCAGCATGTGCACGGGATTATATTTCTTTATATAACACTACCCTCAAATGTCTAAATATAAATATTAACACACTCTCAATTTCCCAATCTCTCCTCGCTTCACTCAGTGTAAAAAACTTTAGTGTTACAAAACACATATATATGTCACAGGGAGCGGCATGTGTGTATTATATTATGTATGTAACAATAAAATGAATGAGCCCAATAAAAGTGACAATATACGAGCAACCCTACAGACCTTCGGGATAACAAATAAAAATATCGTTAATAATATTCTTTATGATGGCGGAGCATGGCGTGTGTGTGTGTGTGTGAGTGTGTGAGTGTGTGAGTTGTTTATGTGTTGTGTGGATTTGATTTATGTGCACGAACATTTATCACACGTGCGGGTTTAATGACACGGTTTTCACCTCTTTATCGCTTTTTGGAAGAAAATATTGGTTTAAAAAAAGTTTACCATTGTAACAGTCAAATGACATTTATTAGCTTCACTTCTGTCTCGTGTTAATCTGAATTTCTCTTCCCTCTTCCCGTGAGATTTAATTACATACTGATTCTTTAAAAAAATTACTATTTAATGTTGCTATAGATATGGAGAGAAATATGGTACCCATTACTGTACAGCAACACGTATACACATGCAATTTAGACTGAGGCGAGCGTTGCCTGGGGCTTGAGACCCAGGAGCAGGTTTAAAGAGCTCTTTCATAATATATTAACTCTCACCCCCACCACTCGACCTCGCTAACGACAATAGATAATAAAATAAACTTACGTGGACCTCGAGAAGGGTGACCTTAATCACGACACTATAACACTAACTTCCATGTTCACTGCACGAAAACACCAGAGAGGCTGAGACTAATCTATCGCACTAAAGGTTATATATTGTCTTCACGTCGGTATACTCGAAATAATATAAAATGATCTATCCGCTACTACTCCTTTATAAACAGTGTTGCTAACAATGTACAGTCGGAATTAAATGACTATATAATTTTAAGCAATGTGTGTGAGTGAGTGAATGGTTAAGTAAATGAGTGAGTAAATTTATGAGGTTGAGCGGATAAGTATGTGACTGATTGGATTTAATAGTTAAGTGATAAGTGGTGGGTGGATGAGAAAGTCGGTAAGAAACAAAAGTGTTTGAAAACGCTATTCTAAGCTCGACTCAAACCAAACTACAAACTAAGGAGCCGATAAAATAAAATATATATTTTTGGAATATATAATATTGTTCGAACACCGCCTGAGGGCTCGTACTTTTAACGAGCGCGACCGAGATCGTTTAAGTTTTCCCCCGTCTCCGCCTGCGTCTCACTCGCTCAACTTCTATAACTAAATTACATGTTCTACGAGAACTTTGGCTTACTTTATTTACATATTATAAGTATATACGCGTACGAAGCGGCAAGTTACCCAACAATTACTATTTGGTTAGTTATTATTTTAGCAGCATTTATTTGGATAGCCTTGGAGGGAACACAATTGTTCAACGTCAGACGGAAATGCGAAAGGCATTTAGATAACTGTGATTTCCGTTGTTATTATACATGGTGACGTTTCTCAAGGGGTTGGGTTTAAATACAATTCCCCTCTACCGCTGGGAGAGCATCTGGTAAGAACTAAATAACACAACACCCCCATTGGTGGTAGGCGATCTGTTCCCCGATTGGCGAGCGACCACTAGCATGCGAATCCGACCGCCAAGTATCATTGACGTGTTCCGGTCAAGCCGCATGTAGGCCAGATTTACCCCTTCCCCCATCCCATCCCGTTTTATACCTTCCACAGAAACCGTAGCATTATTCTCTTCATTCCCCTTCCTTACTCTATCTTCGAGGTGGCAACGCATCGGCAAAACCGTTTCGTGGACCGTTTGCTTATTTGCCCCTAACTGCTATAAAAAAAAAGCAGTTTTTAATAAAATTTGGAAAAGGAGTGTGGTAATTCTGTAATATATTAGTAAAGAAAAATGTTAGTTATGATGTGTGTCCGCGATGAACTCCGAAATTATTTAACCGATGATATTAAACCACTCTATATGTAATTTGAGAGTTTGTGAAGTGAGGGCTTGTAGAGGTAGGTAGGGAGGGCGTGTAGAGTTAGGAGCTTGGCTCTATATGAGATCTGATCACAGTTTGACAGTGCGAGGTATATGCTCTCGTATTATTATTATTATTTATTAGTTTACATCGGACAACAGTGGATCCATATATTTACAATCAAGCTTATATACCTAAATGTTTATTTAATTTAATTTAATGCGTCATGTACTGATCATCATGTATCATGCATCCCCTGCGGGATCATTGTCCGCACGAAATGCCTCAGCACACACGCATGCAAGTCATCAGATATGACTTTGGGGATGCTGTTGTCATTCCCCCGAAGCCTCCTTATCAGCGAAGCTACTTTCTTCCTGACAATGGCATGAAAGTCATCAGTGTGAGCCTGAGCAAACATACTGGAGGCACTACAGAATCGGGGGAGTTTCAACATCATCCTGAAAATATTATTGTATTGGATGCGCAGGGCATCTAACGACCTTTGGGAACACGCAAACCACAGGCCTCCCGTGTACAGACCCCGACAGTATGCTTTAAAAAGCGCTATTTTGACCTTGTCAGTACATCGGGCAAATCTCCGGGCCAGCATGTTCCCTCGGGCCGCCAGCGCCCTACGTTCCCTCTCCACATCGTCATCGTTTTTAAGGTCGTCAACCAGAATATGCCCCAGATATTTAAACCGCGTTACTCGTTTTAAAATCTTGCCGTTTAAGATGATGGAAGGAAAAGTATCAGGACACTTGTTAGCGGCCTTGAAGACCATGAACTCACTCATCCTATTTAAAAGTAGTAATTTAAATAAATTTCATTTGTAATTTTTTTCATAAGATACTGTTGCTATAAAGCAATACATAGCTTGGAGCAATGCTTGGAGCTCGTGACCCAGGTGCACGCTTAAGTATGTCCTTGATATCACCAAAATACACACTAACCACCGCTCGCACTACATTAAACAACATTTCCCCCGATAGTTTTGAAGAAAAATTACTTCAAAACTATCGGAATATAATATTATTGAAATAAACTGAAAGGCACCCCCATACGAAGTCGTCAAGTGTTGCTAACTGAACCTCACCCGAAGTCCCAATAGAGAGGAAATGGGAGTTAAAAGTACCGTCATATTAAATGTCTCGGAAATACTCATGTTTTACATCTCTCACGTGATATTATACTGGGATGGAACGTATCACGTAATTTGAACTCGACGTAGCTGCGACTGTCCCGTGAGAAATATACGAGATGAACGCACTCCCCCCTCCCCCCTCCCCCAACCGTACTGCGCGTGAAAACATTCAGTTACTTTATAAATAGTCATAATTGTTATATCCCTGTAAACACACACTAACACATATCACTCGCCCGCACATTGCACTGGCTCGTCACACACTCTCTCACTGTTACAGACACCAGCATGTGCACGGGATTATATTTCTTTATATAACACTACCCTCAAATGTCTAAATATAAATATTAACACACTCTCAATTTCCCAATCTCTCCTCGCTTCACTCAGTGTAAAAAACTTTAGTGTTACAAAACACATATATATGTCACAGGGAGCGGCATGTGTGTATTATATTATGTATGTAACAATAAAATGAATGAGCCCAATAAAAGTGACAATATACGAGCAACCCTACAGACCTTCGGGATAACAAATAAAAATATCGTTAATAATATTCTTTATGATGGCGGAGCATGGCGTGTGTGTGTGTGTGTGAGTGTGTGAGTGTGTGAGTTGTTTATGTGTTGTGTGGATTTGATTTATGTGCACGAACATTTATCACACGTGCGGGTTTAATGACACGGTTTTCACCTCTTTATCGCTTTTTGGAAGAAAATATTGGTTTAAAAAAAGTTTACCATTGTAACAGTCAAATGACATTTATTAGCTTCACTTCTGTCTCGTGTTAATCTGAATTTCTCTTCCCTCTTCCCGTGAGATTTAATTACATACTGATTCTTTAAAAAAATTACTATTTAATGTTGCTATAGATATGGAGAGAAATATGGTACCCATTACTGTACAGCAACACGTATACACATGCAATTTAGACTGAGGCGAGCGTTGCCTGGGGCTTGAGACCCAGGAGCAGGTTTAAAGAGCTCTTTCATAATATATTAACTCTCACCCCCACCACTCGACCTCGCTAACGACAATAGATAATAAAATAAACTTACGTGGACCTCGAGAAGGGTGACCTTAATCACGACACTATAACACTAACTTCCATGTTCACTGCACGAAAACACCAGAGAGGCTGAGACTAATCTATCGCACTAAAGGTTATATATTGTCTTCACGTCGGTATACTCGAAATAATATAAAATGATCTATCCGCTACTACTCCTTTATAAACAGTGTTGCTAACAATGTACAGTCGGAATTAAATGACTATATAATTTTAAGCAATGTGTGTGAGTGAGTGAATGGTTAAGTAAATGAGTGAGTAAATTTATGAGGTTGAGCGGATAAGTATGTGACTGATTGGATTTAATAGTTAAGTGATAAGTGGTGGGTGGATGAGAAAGTCGGTAAGAAACAAAAGTGTTTGAAAACGCTATTCTAAGCTCGACTCAAACCAAACTACAAACTAAGGAGCCGATAAAATAAAATATATATTTTTGGAATATATAATATTGTTCGAACACCGCCTGAGGGCTCGTACTTTTAACGAGCGCGACCGAGATCGTTTAAGTTTTCCCCCGTCTCCGCCTGCGTCTCACTCGCTCAACTTCTATAACTAAATTACATGTTCTACGAGAACTTTGGCTTACTTTATTTACATATTATAAGTATATACGCGTACGAAGCGGCAAGTTACCCAACAATTACTATTTGGTTAGTTATTATTTTAGCAGCATTTATTTGGATAGCCTTGGAGGGAACACAATTGTTCAACGTCAGACGGAAATGCGAAAGGCATTTAGATAACTGTGATTTCCGTTGTTATTATACATGGTGACGTTTCTCAAGGGGTTGGGTTTAAATACAATTCCCCTCTACCGCTGGGAGAGCATCTGGTAAGAACTAAATAACACAACACCCCCATTGGTGGTAGGCGATCTGTTCCCCGATTGGCGAGCGACCACTAGCATGCGAATCCGACCGCCAAGTATCATTGACGTGTTCCGGTCAAGCCGCATGTAGGCCAGATTTACCCCTTCCCCCATCCCATCCCGTTTTATACCTTCCACAGAAACCGTAGCATTATTCTCTTCATTCCCCTTCCTTACTCTATCTTCGAGGTGGCAACGCATCGGCAAAACCGTTTCGTGGACCGTTTGCTTATTTGCCCCTAACTGCTATAAAAAAAAAGCAGTTTTTAATAAAATTTGGAAAAGGAGTGTGGTAATTCTGTAATATATTAGTAAAGAAAAATGTTAGTTATGATGTGTGTCCGCGATGAACTCCGAAATTATTTAACCGATGATATTAAACCACTCTATATGTAATTTGAGAGTTTGTGAAGTGAGGGCTTGTAGAGGTAGGTAGGGAGGGCGTGTAGAGTTAGGAGCTTGGCTCTATATGAGATCTGATCACAGTTTGACAGTGCGAGGTATATGCTCTCGTATTATTATTATTATTTATTAGTTTACATCGGACAACAGTGGATCCATATATTTACAATCAAGCTTATATACCTAAATGTTTATTTAATTTAATTTAATGCGTCATGTACTGATCATCATGTATCATGCATCCCCTGCGGGATCATTGTCCGCACGAAATGCCTCAGCACACACGCATGCAAGTCATCAGATATGACTTTGGGGATGCTGTTGTCATTCCCCCGAAGCCTCCTTATCAGCGAAGCTACTTTCTTCCTGACAATGGCATGAAAGTCATCAGTGTGAGCCTGAGCAAACATACTGGAGGCACTACAGAATCGGGGGAGTTTCAACATCATCCTGAAAATATTATTGTATTGGATGCGCAGGGCATCTAACGACCTTTGGGAACACGCAAACCACAGGCCTCCCGTGTACAGACCCCGACAGTATGCTTTAAAAAGCGCTATTTTGACCTTGTCAGTACATCGGGCAAATCTCCGGGCCAGCATGTTCCCTCGGGCCGCCAGCGCCCTACGTTCCCTCTCCACATCGTCATCGTTTTTAAGGTCGTCAACCAGAATATGCCCCAGATATTTAAACCGCGTTACTCGTTTTAAAATCTTGCCGTTTAAGATGATGGAAGGAAAAGTATCAGGACACTTGTTAGCGGCCTTGAAGACCATGAACTCACTCTTCTCGACATTATATATCAGACCATGTGATCCGGCATACCTCTCACAGACTCTCAGCATCTCTCCAATAGACCCCGCAGTCGGTCCCAGCAGCACCATGTCGTCCGCGTAGCTGATGTCGTTCACACATACGCCCCCCACGCGGCAGCCAACGCGCATACTACTGAGCTCGACTATGAAGTCATTGACATACAAGTTGAAGATTTTTGGAGACGTTAAACCCCCCTGTCGCACCCCGCACTCCAACCTGTATGTCCCGGAAAGACTGCCGGACCACTTTACATAATTGGTCTGATGGCCGTACCAATGTTGGAAGATTTTAATTAATTCCACCGGCATACCACTACTCTCCATCTTCCTCTAAAGCACATCTTAACTTGATTGACAACATTTTACATTACATAAAATATTTTTAGAGAATGTTTTTAACATCCTAAATATAATTATAATTTGAAGTAAATAACTTCCACCATTTTGAAGTCTAACTGAGTTTGCAAATGAAGTTATGCGACATTGTGTTGTTTACTGTGTGTCGACGTTAATATAATAATAAAATATTCGTTCAAGTCGTCCGTGTAACAGATTTATATTAAGCGGGCTGACGCTTCCGACAATACAGCCAAGTGCTTGTGCAGCTCAGCTGAATGGCTTCAATACGAACGAATAGCGTATCGAAAAATTGACTTTAAATCACTATTGACGAGTAATAATATATAACCCTGTTGATACACTTGAACCAGTTGTCAAATGGAGCTCGCCCAATTACCAATATGGCTGTGCAGTGATGTGGTGTCGTCTTGTTGGGTCTCCATAAGGTTTGGAGTAAGTTTTTTATTGGTAGATTAGAGTACAGTCATGAATTTCAAAGGGTCTATGTAACTAAAAAACAATTTGGATTATTTTAACTATTCATGGCTATTTCATGTAGATTACCTTTTAGTATCACTTCTATTTTACGTCGAACAGATTTTGTTATTTCGCTGAAAATTCCTAAAACGCTATTCGTTATAAAAAGTAATAAAGGAACGTTCAATATTTGCAATATTCCAATCGGAATACGACTGTAAACGTGTTTGCGGAACGTAATGGAACAACATCGCCGACCGTTCTTACCTCAAACAAGCGGGTAATGAGACCAGCCAGGTAATATCCTCACACCCTCCGACCCCTCACCCCTCACACCCTTCACACCCCCACAGCCACAGAGTACACATTATTAGCGATATTCTTGGTCTACAATAATGTATATTTTGATTCAAATTTCTAAAACAACTTTTATTTATTAAAATCTAGTCGACCCGTCCTAGTTTCGCTGGGCTAAAATATTTTCAAATGGCAATCCCTTTTTTAACATCCAATTTATAAGCAACAGTGTAATCGGTATGGTGTTATAAAGAGTTCTTGCATTAGGTTATTTTAAATATTGTATACGTACAGACTATTATGAATAGGCACGTTACCGATGTTCCAACTTATTTTTCTAAAAACTCTATCTCCTTCTATATCGTTGTAGGTCAAAGATAGAAAGAACTGCCAACTATCAATAACTATCTGCACATCATGATTCGTAATCGCACAGTATTGCCATAGACAATAATTAGCGTGGGCGATAAGTAACTCTTTTTTGGCTACAAAATTCTTCTCCAAAAATGTGTAAGTAAATACAATTGTTATCTTTCCGATATTATTTATCATTTAGGCAGCATTGATTTAGCGGCGAACTAAAGCCCTTGATTAAAATGTAACCTAACATAACAGGACCTAAAAGACTTAGTACAAACACTGATACAAGATGGCGCTGTACTGGGAATAAAATATAGCAACACTTCGGTACAAATGAAGTTAGTTTTGCACCTTTGTAGCCTAGTTCTAATAAGTTAACCGTGTGGGGTTGTTTTCATTCCATTACTGCTGTGTCGGTGCGCAATACTATTACACCATTGTACCCTCATTGTCCTCCATACTTCGGCACTGTATCACTTACAACTGGCAACATTACACCATTCCATTGCCACCTTCGCTACGTTCGAATTATACTGCAAAGTAACACTCATAATATTAACATGTAGGGTTGAGACCCAGGAGCAGGTTTAAATACGTCTTTTATAACCGTAAACTCTCACCTTCACCGCTCGACCTCGCAACCAAATATTAATATAATTAAGTACATTACTCACGTGTATAACACTACACTATTAGTCTCACTACTTTAATTTGAACTGCGCGATAGACTTGCTCAATCCTATCGCAACGAAAGTTATATATTGTCTACTGTAAATAAGATAAAATGTACTATCCGCGAGTGCTAACTTATAAACGGTGTTGCTAACACCTTTACGAAAAATCTAATAAATAAATTTCCTTTTACTTACAGTAGGAGATGAGTGGCCAAAAATACCACTATGAAAACTATCACTAATATTATGGTATTACTGTAATTTTGTATGTACATTAATACCTGACATAAAAATAAAAATTAAAGTATACCTTCTTCATTCATTTATGTAATTTATAACTCTTCAGTATTTCAGTGAGTTACTCCTCTCGTTCCACTAGAATTAAAATTATAATTAAATGTCTGCCTATACGAGCTGAAAAGCTAAATTTGTATTAAATTAAAACTGAAATGAAATGTTTTTACGAGGCGCAGTGTGTCAGCGGTTCGTACTGGTATTTTATGGAACAGGATGGTAATGAGATGGTCTAACTGGAAACACAAACGCGGCCTCGGGGCTCCAGCGCTTTGTCGACTGAAGGCATACTTTTACTCTAATATAATTTCATTCCTTTTTACAATACTAAACCATATTTACTGGATCTTTATAAGCGTTCACTGAGCCACGGATAAAAGAGAATATTTAGTGATATTTTATCTACATATTCAATATTTTTGTCTGTCTTATTTAAAGTATTCTCTATCCATCTAGTCTATTATATATAACTCGGATTTATGATGTGAAGGATGAGGAGAGGGGGTATATTGAGAACACTACAAGAGGTGATGATATTGAATGGACTATTGGATAAACGCAACGTAGCTAGCTGCTACAGAATCGATAGATATTCGAATATATCTTGCAATTCCGAGAGGAACCTAAGCAGTGCCTTGGACAGTGACCAAGCGTGTAGACTTAAAGACGTCTTTTAACAGAATTCCAACACTCGCCTCCACTGCTTAGTTTCACTGTTTAAACCTAAGGTTAGGTTAACCTAAGCCTAACTTACGCGCCGTATGTACAGACAGGAACAAAGTTGGAGGAAGTAAGATGTGGATTAGAACAAACTTTAGTTGAGGCTTAAATAAGTATAGGGATGAGCATATAGATAGTTAGAAGTATATACAAAGAATGAAAAAGATAAAATTACAGAACTAGCTAAAGAACAGCACAAGTAGAGATAGAAAAACAGATAGAGTTTGATAAAAGGATAGTTGCAGAAATATACAATAGTGGTAAAGGTGAAATGCTGAAAAAGAATAGTACAATAGACAGTTGAGATAAAATGAACATGGAGTATGCAAGTTATATGACAGTGGTTGTGGCATTAAAAAGTATAAAGATAATACAGTTTAAAATTGAAGTATTAGAAGAGAGAGACACTTATTACCGTATGCATACGTGCCGACGTCACAAGCCGTCAGCGGGTAGACAATATCACTGAATATATACTATACTTTTTAAGCCATTATTATTTATTAGTCCATCCGTCCCGGCTTTACCCTGGTGCAATTTACCACGTGTATTGAATTTCATATTTTAATGTATATATGACTAATTCCCAAAGACAACAACCACACTGCTCGACATGCACTTCACCCCCACGACGATAGTTGGCGTACGAGCACACTCATTTAATTACTATTTTTTTCTTTTTTTAAAGATTACTAGCAGTATGGATCACATACTACTAGTATTCCCTTTACCCCTCCTAGTCAGCTAATAAATAGCCTGTGTCAAGAGTGGGCCACGCCAGTAGTCCAATGTCCGGGATTTGAACCCACGACTTGTCGATCGTGAATCCAACGCCCGAACCACTGACCTACTGACGCTTCAAAACTTACTTTGTATTCTAAAGTATTTTTTTTTCGCAATTAAACCTATGTCCTTCCTCAAGCTCTACTTAATCTCTGTATCATATTTTATCAAAATGATTTAAGCCTGATTGTGTAACAGACAGACGTCATTACTACGATAATTGAAAAATCAAAGATCATCATAAATATATCCAATAAACATTATCTGGAGGAGTGCCTGAGGAGCGTAACTCCTGCCTCCGCTGCTTGACCCTGCTACCTAACAAGTAACTAAATTAAATATTAAAGGTATGAAATTGCTCATCAAACTGCAACTAACCCAAAGGCATATATAATTAAGATTTGATTATATTATTCAGATATCCTTGGAAAGATCTGGATGGAAGTGAATTAAAATCAAATAATAGAATCTAGTTCGATCGAAGTAGGAAGTAACAAGTGTCGTCTGTCTCTGTCTCTGTCTCTGTCTCTGTCGCTTTTGAGACTCGCTATTGACTCTGCCATTCAACTTGTGTTAAAGTAAACTGTGCTAAATTAAGCTGCCTTCACTTACATTTAAATACATTTATATTTCATAAGTATTTTACAGGATTTTCGTCCCCAGAAACTTCTGAATTGGGTCCAGACTCCAGAGTTAATTGAAAACACTCACTTGCTCAATCGCCCTTCCACTAACATATTCACTCACTCTCTGGTACCCATAATACAAATAATTTTATACAACAGGTAAATATTTCTTTCCGTACTTCTTTCCGGGATAAAGAGTAGTCTATACGTTATTCCAGTTTTCAAAGTATCAGTAAGCAATATTTCAATTAAATCCCATTACCATTCTGGGGTGAACAAACCCCGCACACGTGGAAGCTTGCTGGGCCCTTTATTTCAGCTTCTTTAAAATTAAGGGAGTTATCTATTGTCAGTTAGGCGATAAAGACACAGTACTCACAAGTTCTTGATTATCTTGAATCTTCTTTGTAATCTTCTTTGAGCATACTCATTACACATTTCACACAATAACACAAATAGTTTTATTTCACCGCAAGTCGGTTTTTGTCAGGGAAGGGTCAATTAACTAGCGTTTATACGTATTGAAAAGGCCGTGTAAATCAGCACCTGGGTCGCAAACTCCAGGGACTAGAGTACATGTTATTATTTTCTTTTACGTGTTAATGTACTAACATCTATAAAGATAATGAAATGGTTTTCAGTTGGCTTCAGAAGAACGGAATGTATTTGGTTTAAGACTTAACTAGGGAAATATTTATAGATATTTTGCCTCAGTGAAGCGAAAGCAAAACTAATGTTTAATAAAATAGCGAATGAAAATGAAAATTGTGTAGAGTATAAGGGCGTAATATAAAATGTAAGGTGGGACGTGAAAGAGAAACTTTGATATTACCGAGCTATGCCTTTGTACTGACAAAAACATATCATAAAATATATTCAAGGAAAATAATATACAAAAGTCATGCGATACTCAATAAGGGTTATATTTCACTATATTAAGTTTATATTCACTCTATGAAATTACTCGTGGAAATGACGCTGAAGTATCAGAATAGAGCTTGTAAGTTTCCAGACAAACGGTGGCCGTCGTTGTGGCCATGACTGTGATCGTACTATTAGGATAGGGTCCGCTCTGATATTTATCTATATGATTAATGCTTCTTGATATTCGTCATTCAATTAATCTATTAGTATAAATATACTCCTCAGCTAAACCAATGTGCAGTGTACACGTAGTGCATATTCCAAAAGTAGTTCCATTAAAATGTATATGATGAAGGCTGGAGCTCGCGAAATATGTTTATGCAAAATTTCACGAGAGCCACACAATAGCTACTTTAAATACTAAATTACGCTGAAACTAGGGAAATATGCAGCCTTGTAAATGTGAATTAAACAATTAGCAATTCTGAGTGAGTGAGTGAGTGAACGAGTGAGCACTGAGCAGGTATCCCGGCGGCGTTTCGTAAATTTATGCATAAGTGCTTTACATTCAAACCGTTTATACTACATTGCTCACTCGCTAATATACAGTGTTTTTAAAAACCTATATGAATAATAAGTATAACTCCATCAACTATTTATTATTCGGTTGGCAACACCAGTATACTAAAACACTGTTATATAGAAGACACTCAATTGACAACTATATTATATAGGTAGATGACACTCATTTGACAACTAAATTATGTAGGTAGAGGACACTCAATTGCCAACTATATTATATAAGTAGATGACACTTAATTGACAACTAAATTATGTAGGTAGAGGACACTCAATTGACAACTATATTATATAAGTAGATGACACTCATTTGATAACTAAATTATGTAGGTAGAGGACACTCAATTGACAACTATATTATATAGGTAGATGACACTCATTTGATAACTAAATTATGTAGGTAGAGGACACTCAATTGACAACTATATTATATAGGTAGATGACACTCATTTGATAACTAAATTATGTAGGTAGAGGACACTCAATTGACAACTATATTATATAAGTAGATGACACTTAATTGACAACTAAATTATGTAGGTAGAGGACACTCAATTGACAACTATATTATATAAGTAGATGACACTCATTTGATAACTAAATTATGTAGGTAGAGGACACTCAATTGACAACTATATTATATAGGTAGATGACACTCATTTGATAACTAAATTATGTAGGTAGAGGACACTCAATTGACAACTATATTATATAGGTAGATGACACTCATTTGATAACTAAATTATGTAGGTAGAGGACACTCAATTGACAACTATATTATATAAGTAGATGACACTTAATTGACAACTAAATTATGTAGGTAGAGGACACTCAATTGACAACTATATTATATAAGTAGATGACACTCATTTGATAACTAAATTATGTAGGTAGAGGACACTCAATTGACAACTATATTATATAAGTAGATGACACTTAATTGACAACTAAATTATGTAGGTAGAGGACACTCAATTGACAACTATATTATATAAGTAGATGACACTTAATTGACAACTAAATTATGTAGGTAGAGGACACTCAATTGACAACTATATTATATAGGTAGATGACACTCATTTGATAACTAAATTATGTAGGTAGAGGACACTCAATTGACAACTATATTATATAGGTAGATGACACTCATTTGATAACTAAATTATGTAGGTAGAGGACACTCAATTGACAACTATATTATATAAGTAGATGACACTTAATTGACAACTAAATTATGTAGGTAGAGGACACTCAATTGACAACTATATTATATAGGTAGATGACACTCATTTGATAACTAAATTATGTAGGTAGAGGACACTCAATTGACAACTATATTATATAGGTAGATGACACTCATTTGATAACTAAATTATGTAGGTAGGTGACACTTAATTGACAACTAAATTATGTAGGTAGAGGACACTCAATTGACAACTATATTATATAGGTAGATGACACTCATTTGATAACTAAATTATGTAGGTAGAGGACACTCAATTGACAACTATATTATATAGGTAGATGACACTCATTTGATAACTAAATTATGTAGGTAGGTGACACTTAATTGACAGCTATATTATGAAGGTAAAGGATTCTCAAGTGACTATCATATTATGTAAGTAGAGGATACTTAATTTATAAATATATTATATAAGTGGAGAACACTCAATTGACTCATATAATATATAGGTAGAGGACACTTAATTGACAACTACATTTTGTAGGTAGATGACACTCAATTGACAAGTATATTCTATACACAGAGTACACTCAATTCACAACTATAATATTATATAAATAGAGGTCACGCAATTGAGAGATTTATTGTGTGCTGGTAATGGGTACTGACTTCAAATGATTTCATATTACATACGAATCCCCAGTAGAGACTACAATCACAACTTCCACTATCATCGGATAGACACAACACGTGACAGTTATTTAAATATAGCGAAGTGTTCAATATTTATACTCGTATTTAAGGCCCCGACATACGCAAACAACAATAACCGTTCTGATAACCCTCGAGCCCCAAAATTCAACGAAATTCAAGACGGAAAATATATAATAATATGTTACAATTGTTACATATATTTTGTGAGCTCTCTTTTATAGAAGAATCAGGAAATTTTGTTGCATTTTATTTTATGTCAGTACAACTTAATGTTTTCATTCTTGAAAGCTAGTTTTCTTCTCAATTTCTCTGAACCCGCACTTCTCATACAAAAGTAGACAATGTCGTGGGCAAATGCTAGTATTTTTATATGAATATAGATCGGAGAGAAAGTTCTGCGCAATCAATCTCTCTTAAATAAGTAGCAAAGTAGGAAGTCGATCAAACTTTCCCCGGCAATGATTACAAGTAATTATAAGATGTCGTCAGCTCGGGATCGAGCTTTGCTTGTCTTTGCGAACTCTTCGGTTTTGTATGTACAGTGTTATGTACAGACATTTTAAACTGGTTAAGAATTATTATCGTTAGAAATTAATTGTAGACACATATATTGTACATATCACTTTCTATATACTATAGCAGTATTGTGAGTATAGTGAGTTATCTCTAGGACAACCGGCACGCTTATTCCCGCCTGTGGCTCTGATATAACACGTGTTATGAACGAGATATTATTTGTCTGTATTATTAATTGAATGAGTGAAATAATAAATGAAAGCATAAATGTAAATATTCAATAGTTGTGTCAGAAATGGTGACGCATATTTGTCAAACTATCAAAGTTTCTAGTTTTATATAACTCGGAGATTTATGATGAGAAAGGAGGAGGAGAGGATCTATTGAAAAACACTACAATGGGGGGTGTGATATTGAATGGACTATTGGGTAAAGGCAACGTGGACACTGCTACTGAACCGATAAATAACTAAACATTATGATTTCTTACTATTACGACAGGAACCTAAGCAATGCATTAGACTTGTGACCAAGGTGAAGGTGAAGGTTCAAGGGATTCCTTCAAGTAATTACAACACTCACCTTCACTGCCCAGGTTCAGGTTAGGTTAACCTAAGCCTAAATAATAAACAAGACGCGTGTTACTGTTATCAACACACGTTTTATGCGTATGCACTATCAATTACTTCCTCCTTTAAATCATCATCATCATAACCCGATAATGGCACACTGCTAGGCTGGGTCTTCTCCTCAGAATGAGGAGGGTGTTAGGCCATAGTCTACCATGCTGCCAGTGTGGGTTGGCAGACTTCACACACCGACAGAGAACATGGAGAACATTTCCTCACGATGTTTTCCTTCACCGTTAAAGCAAGCGATATTTAATTGCTTAAAACGCACATCACTCAGAAAAGTCAGAGGTGCTCAGGGTCAAACTCCATCTTCTTTAGGTACCTGCTTTCTTGGTACTTCAGAACGAATGTTATTTAGTTTTTTTGCAAATTATGAGAAAGTCACAAAAGTTTATGGCATATCTGTATGAAAATATCAATAATATTTTAAATTTTCAATTACAGTTTCCAAGCAAAACCGTAGCATGTCGCTAGTTTCATATCGAAATAACAATATCATTTAAGTGTGTTTCTCGCTTTGTGTTTCGGTGATCAGTGACCATTGCGCTTCTGTCCTTTATTACACACCAAATGATCATGTGAGTTTGATGACCATGACACGTTTTCTGTGTAGAATTATATTAGTGTTTGTTAATGGTCCTCTGTGCATAATGTAGTGTGTGACGTCACTTCCCTTGTCCTTCTCGCCCTTGGCCTGGTGAGCCCGAGTGGGAGTGGGAGCACCGGCCTGCCGCTGTATAGTCGATAGGAAAGCTTTTATAGACCAAGAGTTGAATTCCTTATTGTACACTAATACAACCTAAATAATATACCTTTAAATTTTTGCACGTGTATGTATGATATTATTTGGTGTATTGAAGCCTGGCTTATATATTTATTTTATTCTTTTTTTAGTAATTATTGTTATAGGGGCAACAGATATACATCATTCGTGAAAATTTCAACTATCTCGATATCACAAAATTATTTTCTTTACGATAAATCTATTGATACATCAACAAAGCGCAGACACTCGTACAACATATATATGTACATACGATAAGATGTAATTTTCGAATCGTCTTTATAACACTATTTTTAAAATGCTTTTCTGCCTATCTATTTGCATTTTTGATTGGATTTTTTAAAATATTTTATTCTGGCTGAAGTTAGGGCAGATCGAGTAATTCTATAATCTGCTACAGTTTCAGGCGATCATCCCCAAGCCCACAATATGAAGCTTAACATTCGCGCGATTTCGTAGATTTTCGTAGGTTTTCGTGCATCGGTCGGCAGTCGAGCCGCGACCCTCGCCCTGGCCTGACGTCTGCACCGAGCTCTGCGTCTAGATCGCGGCTGCATCGAGTGACGAGTGAGAGTGAGAGTGACATGTGATTGGTTTTTATTATGAACGCACACTCGGGGGATGTGACGTAGAGCCTCATCGCCTTGGAATGTGTTTACATGCGAGGAGATACATGTAATGCTTTTTATTTATTATATCTTTCACACATTTCGATTGATAAATTCTTTGATTGTTATTATCTATGTCAGTGATAACTAAAGTGGTCGTTGTTCACATAAAAGAAGAACAGAATTGGGTGGTCGTGGAGATGTAACATGTGACTTCAAGTCCAGGCAGTGTATTTAAAGCAGTGATATGTGAACTTATTTATAAGCGAATAGTATGCTAAGTGGTCTATGGATTAAACAAGTTTACAACTTCTAATCTATATAAATGTGTCTGCTATGGAAAGCTCGATCGCGGATAAAAGGATAATCTAACAATTTCGATTTTTTTTTTATTTAGAAAAGGTTTTGCTTTTTAAATTAATTTACATAGTCATTAAACTAATACGCTAAGCCTCATGTTCTAAATGTTAGAGGTACTTTATGAATGACAAACAATATGCCAAAAGCAAATTCACTTATATTGAGAACAATAAATAAATAAAGGTTTATATCTTAGATGGTTATGGTTGAAAATATATGCAAATATTTGTAAAGCTGGCCCATCAAAATAATATTGACTTCTTTGGGGGTGACCTATTAGTGTAAAGATTTTTTTTATGATACTTACTTACTTAAAGGACAAAAGAGCAGACGGTCCATGAGATGGTAAGTGACCACTGTTGCACATGGACATCGACAAAACTAGAGATACTCGCGCGTTGCCGCCTCGAAAGATGAGTTAGGACGAGGGGGTGAGAGAAGCATGTTGCAGTTTCAATGTACCATAAGCAAGAACCCAGAGTTCACTAAGTCTACAACATTAATGGGATGGCAAGGGAGCGGGTAGATCGGGTAGATCGGCCAGATGTATCCGCTCCCTTGCCCATGCGGTGCGGTCGGATTCGAATGCTGATACAACCCAAACAGAGAACAGATCCCCTACCCTACCAGGTGGGGCTGGGTTACTCAGCTCTTACGGGATGCTCTCCCACGCCAGAGGGGAATTGTAGTCTAACGGGACGTGTCTCAAGGACAATATTATCAAGTTTTTGTGTCATACAAAAATATTTCAGTCTAGTTAAGTTTTGAATGATTAAATCAATAAAAGCGCGCACGCACGCGATTTTATCATTCATCATATTGTTGTACTAGCTCTTATCATTATTTTTTAATGAATATTCATATTTCATATTTATATACGAGTATTTAGATAAAATCAAAAAACATTTTAATTTCAAATACAATGCTACACAAAAATATTCAGGCGTAGAACAAACATTTTTTATTGTTATCCCCCAGGAACTGTGATCTTTTCCGGGATTAAAAGTAACCTATGTGTTAATCCAAACTATAAAGTATCTATGTACTAAGTTTCATTGAAATTTGTTCAGCCGTTTTTGTGCAATTGAAACTCTCGTTCATAATATTAGTTAGATAATTAATATCCAACTCGTCACGACTTCGCAGGGATAGTAAAAAAGGGATCAGGCAGAGTAGATTTAGAAACAGAGGGCCAGGAGGAGCTTTCATCAGGAAACTCCCAATCGGATCAATTTTTTCAACATTTTTAACGATTATCGTCATATTTCAACCAATTTACACAAAATTTTTGCAAATTATACACCAGAACAACCATTTTATCACGAATATTCGTTTTTGTTTATCGCAAACAGACAGATAGGTCCGGCGCGGCACTTTGTTATATAATATTTAAGAGAAACACAAAAAAATCAAATTAATTTTCGCCAGATTGCTAAAAGATTTATGAACGTAAAAGTAAAATAGTCTTTATCCCGAAGAACCCGTAGTTCCGATGGGATAGCAATATATCAAATTAGAAACATCTGACTTTTTACCAGAGCAATTTCACGTTGCGTGATTCATTATAACACGCTAGTATTTCGCTCCTGACTTCGTGAAGAGACACATCGTAAAAAAGATTTGGAGTGCACTTTGTGTTCTATTAAAAATTGGTATCCCATGTATATTACTACTCAAACGAATAATACACAACATTTCCATGACGCTACACTAACCCGTTTTTTCAAAAATATTAAATGTAAAATGTAGCCAAGACGAGATCATACAACTCGCATTGTTAAAAAGCTATCAGTACCAACATAGCGCTAAATTTTTAACTTTACGCGCCCTCCCTACCTACCTCTACAAGCCCTCACTTCACAAACTTTACACCTTAGTCAAAATATATGACTGTTTGCCACTCTCTATCTTTGTCTTTTTTATTCGTTGGTTTGCTGTTTATAATAAAAGATAGATCACCGCGATACAAATTTCAACTTTTATAGGACTTCAGAAAGAAATTTTGGTTGTCATCAGTAAGTCAGTGACAAAACACTACTGACATTATTCTCTAGAATTTTTCTGGTATAATTCATACCCACACTTACAATAAGTAGTAATGCCATTGCGATTCGCTCTGCTCGACCGGCGGTGGCACTACCGGGCCCCCAGATTACTACCATAATTTACAATCATCACAATTCGTCAATGTTCTACTGCTGAGCCGGGTCTCCTCCTCAGAATGAGAAGGGGGATAGGCCATAGTCCACCACGCTGGCCCGCGCCGGTTGTTAGACTTCACACACCTTTGAAAACTTTAGGGAACTCTCAGGAGTGCAGGTTTCCTCACCATTAAAGCAAGTGATATTTAATTGCATAAAACACACATAACTCAGAGTCAGAGGTGTGTGCGTGTGGAGGGATCGAACTCGGACCTCCCGAGTAAGATTTAAAGCCTCAACCAATGGGCCATCACTGCTTTTTGCAATGTATATATAAAATTTGACCCGAAATCAGATATTATTAGAAAGTTCCTCCTTTTCCGCCAGGTTTAGCTCTCATGTCTATTAAATAATGATCAATGTTGCTAGTATACAATATTTGTGAAGCTATCAAATAATTCTACATTATTCAAAAATAATTACTATTTATATGGGAGCCATAGCGCTTGGTAACATGTAGACCTTAATAAATGTGTACCAGCTTCACGACACTAACCATTGCGTCCTCTATTGTTTTATATTGTACGGGCAAGTTATATATTGTCTAAACGAATACTAAGCGAATACTAAGCAATTAAAAGTATCGCGAACTAGTCTACAATAATTATAATTTCCCAACATTAGGAATTCAAAAAAAATACGTTAAAAAAAACCGACTTCAAACTGAAAATGCACTAAAAAGTAAGAAATAACTCCGTTATTTATTATTCTCTCTTTATTAAGACAATAATATATAATAATTGTTATTTTTGAAGTCGGTGCCAGCCAGGTGAACAGACGTGTAGTGAGATAGAATAGTAATAGGTATATCTATTTAACTTCTACTATTACTATACTATACTATTGCTGGCATCGACTACAAAGATAACGATTATTATATATTATTGTTCTGTAAATCAGGTAGACTATCATCATTTCGTTGCTTCTTATTGTCATGTATTGAATAGTAATTTTATTTTAAGTAGCTATGGGTAGGCCTATGAAAGGTGCCGCGAGCCATAAACTATATAGACCCCAAGAAACAGAAACGGAAAGAATGTTCATAAAATTAAAACCACAGGGTCAAACTATGTGAAATTTTTGTGGGACCAAATAGTAACTATTCCGCATCAAACTAAAGAAGAATCACGTAAATCGGATCATAAATCTCAGCGTAATCGATATACCAATCGAATTGAGAACCTCCTTTTTGAAGTCGGTTAAAAAGTTTCCTGAATTTAGATAGGATTGTGTGAAGCGTAAGTGTAAAGAGATATGTTCGTGTGGCGTGAGGCGTGAGGCGTGAGGCGGGAACAATTACACGTCGACATGTTTTAATTACACCAACGCGACGCGCGGGGTATCACGTCCTACCTACATTAAATGGATATTGATTTAGGAGAACTAGAAGAAATATAATTGAACTTAATTACTATTGAGAGTATGGGAGCTATACTACGCAGTAACACTCAATATTAACATGTTAACTAGATAGAAGCCGAGTAGTGCCTGGGGCTTGACACCCAGGAGCAGGCTTAAGAATGTCTTCTACTATGCCCAAACTCTGTCTTTCACCGCTCGACCTCGCTACCGAATATTAAAATAATAAAGTACATTACTCACGTGCTCCTCGATAACGGAGGACTAACACCATGCCATCAACAACACTACACTATTAGTCACACTAATATCTACTGCTCGATATTGTCTACTCGAAATAAGGTAATATGAACTACCCACGAATACTAATTTATAAAGTGTTGCTAACATCATGACTAAAATTATGCTACATCTACATGAATCTACATCTACACTTATAAAGAGGAAAGATTTGACTGTTTATATGTTTGTTTGTTACGAATAAGCTCGAAAACTACTGAAAATTCTTTCACCGATAGAAAGCTACATCCTTTCCGGGTAACATAGGCTATGTGGTGTTGCCATAAATATTATAATTAAAAAGATATGGCCATTTAACTGCCATAATTTGGCCATTTTGTTACTAATCCGATTTTAAAAATTATTTTACTAAGTACTGATGTCTATAGTATTTCCGTCTCTCTTTAATTTTTATCTTCGTTCTGTTTTTCTCGTTTTTATTATCTCTCTCTCTCTCTCTTCTCTTTTTTTTCTTCCTATATTTTCTCTTTTTCGTCACCTTTTCTCAGTCTTTTTTTCACAATTACAAAGTGACAATTCAAAGACATCAATTATCATATTGCTTTAAATACCCGGAGCGAGGCGAGGGCAGACCGCTAGTAATTTATAAAATTTAACAATTGTAAGTATCCTTTATGAAAACACGTAAAAGACAATAATAATATGCACTATAGACGGAAACCGAGAATATAATACCTAACACTCACAATGGTGTCCCAGCATAACTACACCACACCATTTGTACAGCCACTATGGTCACCTCCGTTTGACAATAGACCCAAACCTATTGGAACAGAGGTTATATATTGTCTTGTTATAAATTGTTAGGTGGGTATAATTGAAATATAATAAAGGAAACTATTCGCGAATACAAAGTTATAAACGGTGTTGCTAACTGTACGATATCTTCATGAATCTAAACTTTTTTTATTGTTTCTAGTACTGTTACAAGCTTTAATTATTATCGATATGATCTCAATGCTGAAATGTTTTGGATAAACTTAGCTGGGGGACGTCATTCTCCGGCAGGCTGCGGTGCTTTACAGTCCCCGGGGCTGAGTAGGAACACCCCGGATAGTTTCTGAATTGGTTCCATTAGAGGCAGTCGCACCAACCTCGCATAACCTTCCCAAGTCCCCGCTTGGGGAGGTATCTGTCGAGCAGGTTCTTCCGGGGAATAAAAGGAGACATCTAACTATACTAAATACAATAAGGCAGACTCACAGACATGACGGATTACTTGAGTCTGCGAAATTGCTAATTAAATATCTGCTCCCGAGCCTGGATCATAGTATTTTCCATCTAAATCAGGAACACGGGAGTATAATCCTTATATAATGGGAAGGGCAGCTAGTACATAAAAGTTACGGTTTCATCAGTTAAATGATTTGACTTAAATGCAACGGAAACGATGCAACCTGATTATTTTATGAAGTGACGGTTGTCTGCAAATGAGAATTGACAACATTTCCAATATTTAACATATCTATATTATTATGTTATATGAAACTAGAAGAAAAATAAATGGACACGTATTTTTTATTTTTTCAAAATATGAGCCCGGTAATGGTTGAACTTAATGTTGAAATTTAGTCTATTCTAAAAAGAAGTAAACGCCAAATGACGTCATATATAAAGTTGAATAGCGATATGTCTTTGCTTTAACAAATAAGGAAAAGACATTATCTGATACCGCCGTATATATTACGTCATCATATGAATGAATAAATGAAATACACTTTATTGTCTCAAAAAGAAAAACAAAAAAAAAGCAAATACAAAAAAAATAAAGTTTAAAAACTATAACCCGACTAATTTCTATGGCGATGCATTTCTCGGTTTCTGTCTGAATTATTTTCTTATTTCATCCTTTTTAGACCACTTCTTTACGTAGTCGGGTTTTATTTTCTAAACTTTACGTTTTTTTTTTATTTATTAGTTTTCCGTTTCCTGATCGATCGAGATAACCTTTATATTCTCTTATTGAACCGTAATGTTGGTTTTTATTCGCTTAAAAGAGTGAATAACTGCAACGACAGGACCGCGCGGACTAAACGACCGCATTTTGAACATATATGTTGACTTAATCAATATGATATATACATATTTGTAATATGCTCGCCAAGACCTTTCTTTTGATATCAAACACGTGATAATTATCTCAGTTTATTTTTTTTTCTTGGCTATAAGTAATCTGAGGTATAAAAAAATTTTTAATTTTTATAGCTTATGTCACCCGCGCCATTATTACGAATCTATTGACACCTCATTCAAGAAAATTGGTTCAGTAATTTAGGCGCTAGAGTGGAACATACAAACATACATAAAATCTAGTGAAGGAATGAATAAGCAGATATAAGACTGTGAATTGATAACAAGATCCTTAAGAAAGTCTTAAAGTAAACGTTTCTTTTGTAGCTATATAGAAATGCGAAGACTCGTCGCACCAGCCTTTGGGTGGGAGAGGCTATAAAGGACGGCCGGCTCGCAAAACCTCGTGTTGGCAAAACGAGCAGCGATTTGTCAGTTACCCGTTCCTCCAACATAATGGCCGCTACTTGAATGCTTTGATAAATCTATTCGATCCCACTTGCGATTTCGCTTCTCATTATATTTGAACACTGACATATTTTATTTTATTCTTTGCTCTAACGGTTGGATTTCGTTACTTCTAAATATCTAAGATGCCCAAGAATCAATCTTTATTTTTCTACTAGTCGACCTGCTCCGGTTTCACGCGGGTGTTATTACTTCATACACTTCATCTCCTATCAATAGCGCGCACAGTCCATATGTGCAAAGACGTGCGGCGCGCGACGGCGCCAGGGTGGAAAAGGAGGGGAGCCAGAACTTAAATAATAATGTCATTGGAATAAAAATAACGTGTTGCACTGGGGGGAGATTATTGAGATCTGGCTTACATACGGCGAGACATAACGTGATATAATTCTACGGTTTAAGTAAGCCGAAGAAAAAAATTCAAGAAACCGAACTGTATTATTGAGATCTGACGCTTACGAATATTCGATCAGGTCTCGTGTCCTGACGCGAGTTAAACATTTTTATCCATCCTAAAAAATATATCCAACTGCACAACGCCGCTAAGTTTTCACTTCAAAAAAAAGTTTGTTTAAATATCACGTCAAGCAAAGTTAACAAGATTTTGTAAAAAAAAGTAACTGTAGACAGGGGGGGCGCAATACAAACCCTATACTTGTAGGCGAGCCATGACAGATTTCCTTTTTTTGTTGGTCTTCAAATATAGGCGTTGGCGCATAAGGCGTTTGGCGCATACCTTTCCCCTATTTCAACCCCTTCAAGCTTTCTTTCGAATTAAAACGTAGTGTATATCATTTCGCAAGCTCTAGTTTATCTATTTACCAAGTTGCATCAAAATCGGTTTTGTGGTTTAAGTGCAAAAGCGTAACAGACATTTACGATGAGCACAAATATAAATCAATGATATTATTCTATGAATATCGATAGAACTACTCAAGATTGATCAAGAAATCAACCAACATGACTTGTAATATTTACAAGTCATGTTTCAATATAAGTTGTACAATAATATTTCTCGTCGCTTAAGCCTTTAGTAGTTCAGTGAACTGTAATATTGAAATGTTATTTTTCTTCCCGCCTCACTTATTCGCACATATGTTAGCAACACCATTTATAAATTAGTATTCGTGGGTAGATCATTTTATATTATGTCAAGTATGCCAACGTGTAGACAATATATAACTTTTAGTGCGATAGACTAGTCACAGTCTTTCTGGTATTATCGCGCAGTGAACATGAAAGTTAGTGTACTAGTGTCGAGGTGAAGGTAACCCTTCTGAAGGTCCACGTAAGTTTACTTTATTATCTATTGCCATTGGTGAGGTCGAATTGTGGAGATGAGATTTAAAATATTATGAAAGAACTCTTTAAACCTGCTCCTGGGTCACAAGCTCCAGGCATTGCTGGGCTCCATTTAAATTGCACGAATATATGTATTCATGATCATCATCATCAGAATTGAAATTCAATTTAATTATAGTATGAATGGTAGGTATATTAAAATTTTTATCACAATTAAAAAAGGAGGTTCACATATCTGACTACCCGCGATATTAATTACTGCTTGACTATAACCGCAGTCGCATCTGTCTATCGGCACGCAGTATACTCGAATGTGTCGACCACTCATCTTGCACATGTGACTTTATAATGACACTTTAAACCTTTCTTCGACATATATTTTTTAGTAACCCCGTTGATAATTTAGTATTTGCGGATAGTTTATATTATTTCAAATAAACCCACGTAGACAATATATAACCTTTAGTGCGATAGACTCGTCAGTGATCAATCTCTGGTGTTGTCGTGTAGTGCACATGGAAGTTATTATTGTAGTGTTTTTTTATGGTAGACAAGGGACAAAGGAGCAGACGGTTCACCTGATGGAAAGTGACCACCGTCGCCCATGGACGATGGCGTTGCCGTTCCCAGTTCCCTCATGGTGTCGTGGTTATTTGTTTGTTTATACTAATTTAAATGTTTTTATGTTGATACGCCAATATCTTATATATCTCGAAGATATTTCTTAGATATTTCGAAGGTACACTAGGAAATTACATAAAATCAAATAACAAATTGTTAATTAAATGCAGTTATCAACCGACTTCAAAAAAAGAGGTTATCAATTCGGTTGTATTTTTTTTTATTTCTTTTTTTTTATGTTTGTTACCTCAGAACTCCGTCATTTATGAACCGAATTGAAAATTTCTTTTTGTATTTGGTAGCATATGCTTACAGAGTGGACTAGAATATCCCCCTCAGGGTTATACTTGAGACGCAGTCCTTCAACGTTGCTGCTAGATTACTCGCGATGAAATAATAATGATTTTTGTCGTGACGGCGCGGGCGTATTTATTTTGCAATTCCTACTTCTTCGATGGATGTTTATCAGATAATAATATGCACTTACAACGGAACACCGAGTAGCCAATATTAAACACTTAGTCCGAACTTTAGTAATGATCAATTACAGAACACCATGGTCACCAGGCGAGCCCCATTTGACAACTGGCTCAAGTCTATTTCAACTGAGGTTATATACACAGTCTTGAAATAAAATAATAAGTACTACCCGCGAATATAAAGTTATCAACGTGTACATAGTGTTGTTTTGATAAAATCTCAAACGTTTGCGAGTATCACGGTCGAATAATATTCCAGTTTTGTTCAGAAACGTCTAAATAAATAGTAGTGTTTACCTGAACCCTGGGCTGCGGTTCTGTTTAGTTATGAGGTTCACGTTCTGTATTTTTGCCAGTTTTTCGTCCCTCGATTGCGAGATTCATTCATTAATATTCCTGTCATTCCCTAAATATGTTTCAACTGCAGTAAAATAACAATTCACATGAAATGCTTTGTCTGTTGGATTGCTAATGTATGCTGCCCTCGCTTCTATTCGGTGTTAAAGATGTTCAAAATTTACCCAATACGTTCTCAGTATGGAACCTGTCTGGTCCCTTAATTTCATCATTATTTTCTACATTCTTTTTTTAAAGGTTACTAGCAATAAGGATCACATACTGCTAGTAAAGAGTCGATAACCAAGCACCCCTCTGGTGGTAGGGGATCTGTTCCCCGACTGGGTTGCGCCCACCAGCATGGGAATCCGACCGCCAAGTGTCATAGACGCGTTCCGGTTGAGCCGCATGTAGGCCAGATTTACGTCCGGCCATACTTAGCCACTCTATCTTCGAGGATGTAACGCATCTCTTGCTTTGCCGATGTCCATGGGCGATGGTGGCCACTTACCATCAGGTGGACCATCTGCTCGTTTGTATCTTATCTACTATAAAAAAGCATTCCCTTAACCCCTCCAAGTAAGTTAAATGCTTGTGTCAGGAGTAGGCCACGTCAGTGAATCCAACGCCTCAACCACTCACCTACTGACGCTTCCAAACGCTCTTGAAACCATCTTAAATATAATAGCTACTTAATAAAATATAAATAGAACTACGAAATCTATTTTTGTAAAAGTAATAGATACAGTACCAGTCAGTGAAAGCCGCAGCACAACTGGATGTATCGTGTCTCAGACAATTCCGGGCAAACATGATGCATTAGATTATCACAATCGTAAAGTAAATTATTACTACAGCTTTAAAAACAATTAGTTAGTAACACCGTTTGCAACTTTATATTCGTGGGTAGTACTTTTTATTTTATTTCAAGACGGTATATAACCTCTGTTGCGTTATTTAACGGAGCTCGCCTGGTGACCATTATGGCATTATTATATCTCATAAACCGTGATATCTAGACAGTTGAATTTTCACAAATGTTGCCCCTATTACAACAAATACTAAAAACAAGTAAACAATAAAATAAATATTTAAGGGGGGGCTCCCATACAACAAACGTGATATTTTCAGTTTATTGGTCGATATTAGTAACAGCAACAGGTAAACGCTTTAAGAGGAAATCAGTCGACACTTTTTTCATATAAACGTAGCCCCTGTTTCCTCCTAGGATAATGGAGTTACAGAAGAAAAATTTACCATGCGATATGTACGTACCTCTGCCATGACTGTACGTTTTGTTTTTTTATTATTTGATTAATATAATAGAACAAAAAACTATCAAAATGAAAAAAAGCGACTTCTTTATTTACGTTTGCATACATCCAGCAAACTAATTATTACTAACATAAACAAAAAAATAAACCAACGTACGAGCATAGCTTAGACCCTGTACTGCACTTTAACGAAATAAATATTAAAATCGGTCCAGATTTCGAGGAGGAAACAGGGGATTAGGAAAGGACGATTTTCGAATGTTACGTAGGTAACATCAGTTGGAGCTGTAGTTCTGTCTATCGCACTGTAAGGGGCAAGCTTGGGGCTCAGCGCGACACCAATATTTTTGGTAAAAAAATATTGGTGTCGCGCTGATTCACAGAATATTTAAAAACATGTCGGACTTAGCCGGTTTTACATTACGTGAATGATCAAGGTAGTCAAAATACTAGAAACTGAGTAATGATCCAGTATATTATAATATTTCTCACGACCAAATGAATAGACAGTAACAGAGAAGAATAAATAACAATTCATGTATGCATTCTTTAAGAATGTAAAACTATTTGTTTGTGTCCAACTAATAGTGTATGTCTACTCAAATCCATGTGTAAAACTGTGAAATCGTGTTATAAAGAGAACACATAAAAGAATAAGTTTCGGAATATATCCAATCAGGACACGTAATGTGATGCGTATAGTAATCAAACTTAGCGAGTTACTTGGAAACCAATCAAGCCGCCCTCTATCTAACTTATTAGATCGATAGCTGCTATCTTTGTCTGCCATACACGGTTGGGGGACCTCCTCTAATTTCCTGTTAAAGCGATCAGGAAAATAATCTCTATATTAAGTTTTCCCACACATTTTTTTATTTATATACTATCGGAGAGAGTCGTTTCAGAAGGTGAAAGAAACCTGGAACTACAGGAATTATACACTTTATATATTTTATAATAATAGTTTTACAAAGTTGCAAAGACGAGCTGAGCAATTCTGGTTGTTCTTTAGATGGAATAACAATTAATTACCTCAGCTATGCAGATGATATGGTCTTGCTGAGCCCCCCAATCAGCGCACTCAGAAGGTTTCTCATAATATGCGAGTCATATGCTACGTTACATGGACTCGTATATGACGTAAGGAAAAGTAAACTTCTAGTATTTAAAAGTAAGGGGAGCGCTGTGGACGACATTCCGCCTGTAACACTTAATGGCATTTTTAAGTATCTCGGCCATATCGTGACCGAAGATATGTCTGACATTAAAGATATTGAGGGAGTGTAGGGCGTTAGCGTTACTGCTAAACATGTTATACGTGCAGCCTGTGGGCGAGGTATACGCAGAGGGCCATCAATTAACTAAGCTTGCAATATAATAATGGCTTCAGAATGCTGTTTGGAGTGCCTCGCTTTTGCAGTGCATCACATATGTTTGCGGATTCGTACATCTCCTACATTTTATAGCAATAAATGACCATCCAGGATATGTTCTTTATGCCATAGAAAGTGTCATGCAATGCCCATGATGCCTAAAATTTGTAACTGGTTTGTGGCCTGGTGCGGTATACCGTCGTTAGGTTATGTAACCTAATTAGTAGGTTAGTTTAAATTAGTTTTTCAGTAAAGTAAAAAGTAATTAGTTAAAAAAGTTCGTAGGCATGAGATTTTATCAATTAAAGCTAGTAGAAATGAAAAATTGTAGTTTTGCATTCATATTTATATTCAATTGAATATTTTATTGGCTGTCACAAGTTCATTGGCAGTTTGACGAGTAATTTCGTGAAATCAATGTTGACTATCATAGTTTAGTAGGCTTTAATAAAATGATTTATTGCTACCTTGAGCAGTGTAGGCATGAGATTTGCAGCAGTTTGAATATTAGTTTTTAAGTGAAAACTTCCTTATCGGCATTGTGCAGTTTTGGGATAGGTAAAAAATGTTAAACTCGCGTCAGGACACGCCAGTTTTCACTTCAGCCGGCACTCCGGGAGTGCAACCCGTTGTTTTTTTGAACCCACCTTTTATTTGGCATGTAATATTTTGAGGTTATTGTTGCAGGTGGATAACCCAGCAGTAACGGCGGCGGATGGCGGCCGCGCTCGCCCTCACGCTGCTCGCCGCGCTGCTCGCGCCCGCCGGCACTGCCGGTCTGTACCTGCTGCTTTATATCGCAAACTTCATTACTAACTAATTCATTTTAATAGATTATTTCATATATAATCATTATAGTCAAAAACAAAGAGAAAGTTCATAATAAATATTTGTCTAATAGAGCGCGCGCGGCGCTCGGCAGGCGAGGCGGCCGCTGTAGAAAACCAAGATGTCCAAAACATACAAGACATAACAGAAATACAGCACACGGAAATGTCGCAAGCGGAAATAGATGCAGCAGCTCAAGCTGAGGCCGAAGCTGCTGGAGTGCCAGCTTGGAGAGATTTGTGGTACTCCTCACTAGAAGCGCTACGTAGAGAACCAACGATAAACAATACGCAAGAAGATATACTTGTCCAGCTGGGCGGGGTGGCATTCCTACACTGCCCAGTTCGAAATCTAGGCGAAAGAGGCGTAAGTACTGTGAACTAACTTCATTTGATTGCAAAATCTTAGGACCGTTTTCATTAGATTGGTTATTAGGAAGACCTTAATTATTAATCTTCTTGCTTGCACATCTAACAGCTTGTACTAACTTTTTGATCGATTTTAGGTGTCATGGGTCCGAAGACGTGATTGGCACATCATTAGCTCTGGCGTCTTTATGTACACAAATGATGAACGATTTCAGGTATAGCCTTAAATCATTTTCAACATTAAACACCAGATAATATTTGATTTATACTATTTAATTTCTTATATAGGTATTACACAGCGAGGGATCAGATGATTGGATATTACAAATAAAATACGTGCAGAAACGTGACAATGGAACCTATGAGTGCCAGGTCAGATATCGCTATATTCCTAATGTCGTATTTTTCATATTATTTGGGACCTCTCATGCTAGCATTAGTGGACGGCTGCCATGTTATATAATGTTGTTGGTTACAACAACTCCATCAGACTTTTTGACTAGTTTTGTTATAATTTCACAGGTATCAACAGGATCGGGGACGCTCTCTCGTTTAGTCCATTTACATATAGTAGTACCAGAGGCGTTTATTCTTGGAGCTGATGAGTATCATGTGGACGCAGGGTCTACTATTAATTTAGTCTGCATTATTGAAAAGGTAGTTAGTATATAACTTTGCAATTAACAAAATGTTTTACTACTTTAATTTAATTTACTAATAATAATTTTTTTCTAGAGTCCAGTACCCCCACAATACGTGTTCTGGTACCATAACGCTCGTATGATAAACTACGATGCATCCCGCGGGGTGACCGTCGCGACCGCCCCTGGTGCCAGGACTCAGTCAGCCCTGGCCATCAGATCAGCTGTGCCAGCACACTCCGGGAACTATTCCTGCCGAGCAGCCAATACTGAGCCCGCTCATATATACGTATATGTATCTGAAGGCAGTAAGTATTATAATAGCATTGTTATTAAAATTATTGGAAAAAAAATTAGGACATATGTCTGGTTTAAAAACTGAAATCTTTGAGTAAAATTCTTCTATTCAATTCATAACTTTGTTGCTCTAGATATCTATTAGGTGCAAGTAACGAAGTATTTTATAGCAGTAAAATTTTATATAACAGGTGACAAAATGGCAGCAACACTAAGCCGAAACTCCAGCAGTTCACATCGCAGTTGGCTAGTCGTGCTCCTGGTCACACTCGCAGCTATTATGCGATCTCATAAACACTTTAGTATATATTAACCGTTCTATATAAGTATTGGTTTTATTTTTAATATTTGATTTACGATAATTATAAAACCGAGTCTAACGCAGTATAAATTAACACATACTCTTTCAGTTTTGACATAATTAGATTCTGTATGGGAGCGTAAGTTCACATCTTACCGACTGCGCCAAATTAAATTGCGTATCAATGAATAAAAGAGAAAACAAATAAAAATATGACTATTGACGCTCCGTTTATTGAGGAGTGGTTCGTGGAAGGTGTCTTGTAAATATGCAATCTAATGATTTAATATAATATTATAAATTCATCTCAAATTTCCAATTATCTCTGGATATTGTGTAGCTTTAGGGCCAACCGAGATTTTTACATTTAAAGTTGGGTAAATGTTTTCTTTATTATATTATTTTTATGTTTGCAGTTATTTCACACCGTAAACTATTTATTTATCAGAAATCCTGTTGTGTTCAATATTATCAATAATAGAATACATGACTAGGTGCTGTACTTTAGTTGGTAATTATTTCTCGTGTCAAACTTCTTCATTGTTTTTATGTTTATCTAGTATATCACATAACTTATCTATTTATATCTTTGTTGGATTCTTAGTTCTAATGTTGTCTATTTGTTAAAGAACAGCATTTTCTTTATCTGATATGTTTTCAATAACTACTTTATGATCACGACCGATTCGCGTGTTTTGTCTGTTCGCAAATAAAACGTATCCGACATAGACTTTTAACTTTTTTGTATAGTCATGTACTCTATTGTTTCATTCTAAGTATTTTAATTAAGGACTTATTGCTCAAAGCAAACAAAGAGATGTTATTACTCTAATTACTTGTACAAAATTTTAATAATATACTTAACTTATAAGTATAAGGGGGAGTGTGCTGTAATACATTTTGTTATAATTCTGTTGTATATTGTTAGTTTTAACTCAACCATTGATACTTTAATATTAACAATATCACATAATACAGTCTGTCTCCACTGTTTGACATTTCCTATAAATGGATTTGTTGAAGAATCCTTTTCGGGTTTTTTCTTTATAGTAATTATTATCCTGTCCTTCTTCAATTAGTTCAGTAATGGTCGATTTAAAGCTATCAACACATAGCAGGTAGTAGTTTATATTCTGTATTCCTCTACGCACTTTCACATACATGTATGGATCAATAAAAGCTCAAACAACATTTTTATGTAAATATTCGTAAAGCACTTGGTGACTGTAAAATATCAATATCTCAACTAATCTATACAGTTACGGAACTGAGTTCTATGTAAAATAACATTTTCCCATAGTAATAAAATGATTCTGTTTTCTTATTGTTTTATTTACTTCAATACCCTCAAACTTAGTTAAAATCATTATTTAATATTATTTGATTTACTACAGTAAAATGATAATTATTTTTAAATATAATATATCGACTGTAACTTGCTAATGATTTATTAATATAACTGCACACAAATAACTTTAAACATTTTATATAAAAAATTTAATAAGGTATTAATGCCTTTAAGTTTTAGCAAACACGTATAAGTTTTTAATGAATCATTAAACAATACAGCTGTAGCACAATCATAAGGCTGTATAATTTAATTGGTTCATCTGTTGGAATTTGAAGGAGGCAATGAGGAAAGGTTTTATGAGTTCGCTAATGTTCCAGCAGCACTTGGAGGCAGTTCCTTCGAGTTGAATTTACCAGACAATTTTCAAGAGATTCATTTAATTATGTTATTAGATTTAATTATCTTACTCCATAAGGGGATGGAAGAGATGTAGAATGATTCAATTGTTCAAAGCAAATTAGAAGCAACAATTGTATAAGAGAATGATATAAATATATTATCAGTGAAAAGTAGAAAGTTAAAAAAAGTAGAGAAGCTAATCTATAAAAAAATATTAAAGTAACTACCAATATTATAATTTTGAAACGTTTTATTTTTTATATATTTTACTCGACGACTTGCAAAAACTCAGAATCTAGACCCAAACGTATAACACAGTTTTTATGTCAATGAAGGAAAGTTTCATTTCTCTCTCGATCTGATTGTAAAATCAAAGCAGGCAAAGTCCCGAACAGATACTAGTGTATGCTAGTGTATGCTAGAGCATGCTGGCTGGTATGTCAAATAAGTAAAATTATAATGCAGTTTGATTTATTCATAACAAATACGAGTATAATGACAAATGGCTGACATAAACGATATCGTCCATTTCCATATATAACAGGTAGCTCTAGGGTTGCCACTGATTAAATTATTTAATACAAAACTAATGAATAATAATATAAATTATTTATAAAATAAGAAAATTCTTAAAAATTAGAAATATTTTCAAAATGCAAATACTGATACCTATTTTAAATAATGTTGGTATTTATTTGCTTAAACGAGTGAATAAGTGCAACGACTGGCCGCGCGGACTATACGACCGCATTTTAAACATATATGCTGACTAAACAATAGATATATATGTCGGAAGCTAAAATAAGGAAATAGATGGATGGCCTATCTCAAAAGCTATATGGTCAGGATATAATTAAACATTACTATCACGTACTATTCTGATAAGAACTATTATGTCAGGAACCCAAACAGTGCCTTGGACTTGTGACCGAGGTGTAGGCTTAAGAATATCCTTTAAATGATCATAACACTCACCTCCACTGCTTAGTTTCACTGTTTAATCTTAAAATTAGACTAACATTAACCTATCCTAACCTAAGGATAACCTAACCTAAACCTAACTCACACCTCCGACATATATATACATATTTGTAATGCGCTCGTAAAAACTTTTTTTTTGATACCAAACACGTGATAATTATCTCAGTTTAATTTTTTTCGAGGTTAGAATCTGAGGTTTAAATTCCGTCATTAAAAAAAATCATAAAATTTTACAGCCTATGTCACCCGCGCCATTATTACGAATCTTTTCACAACCCGCTCATGAAAATTGGTTCAGTAATTTAGGCGCTACAGTGGAACATACATATATACATACATAATTATATAGACTGCCAAAATCACAACCCTTCCTTTTGGCTTCGCCGTAGTCGGGTAAAAACATTCCACGCTTCCCCATATTCACGCAATTTTCAGTTTTACATTATAGAAAAATAATTGTTCGTTATTTATGGATATGCAATATTTCAATATGTGGTAACAAAATATCAATAAAAAGTGTTGAGTTCCTTGCTGGCTCTCGCAATAAATAACAGTCTTTCGAAGTAGAGTAACAGACAAATGACCTTATTATGCTCGTGAAAAGTATTTTTATAAAAAATCTAAATGAAACAAAATGCATCGTATAAATATTTAAGTTTGAGTTTTCCTAGATTTTCCAAAAGTACAAAATCTTTTTCATCAAAATAATGTTGGCAACCCTACTTCCAACAATTACATGTGCTAACTCATAGCTAGTTGACCAAATTGTACACCGACACCAACACATGTCACATTTGTCATATACATATGTTAGTATATGTTATGAAACTCACTAATTTTGAATTTGGTTGTTAAAGTTGGTGAAGGCAAACACTCACCATCAGACAGACAATCTGTATATTGCAAATTATATTATTTATTTCCGCATTTATTCTATTGGAGCAGACGTTGCCAAACTCCAAAACAATAATCATAAACATTGTGCGATTGCTGCTACAATATTGAAATAAGGAAAATAGCGCGCCATTTTATTTTTATCACATCGTTCAATACTTCAAACAAAACTATTACTAGTCGAACAATCTTTTCTATATTATGATATTACATTGTTTACTCGTCGTGATCATCAGCTCACACAGCGAGGCTACATTGAGGATTCTCGGGGGTAGAGATGCCCTCAAAGACGAGTTCCCTTTTGCTATTCGTCTAGAAACTCACACCACAGATGCTTCCGAGACCGTCCACCAGTTTTGTACTGGTGCTGCAATCACTACCACTTGGGTTCTCTCAGCAGGACACTGCTATGAGCCAGTGAGGGACGCACTTCAAGAATCTAATAAGAAACTCTATGCAAGGTACAACAGCTACTTTCCGGAATATCCAGGTCAACTGGCTCCTATTCTAGAACATTATATTCATCCAGGATACAACTCTATTATTCAATCTGATGTTAAATCTTTTCTTGATGATATAATTAAAAATGACGTCGCATTGTTCCGCTGCGGAAGAATATCGGTGTCTGTGTATGCCAAAATAAGTGCAATAGACTATAGAACTATTGTAGGACACGAAGCTACGGTCCTTGGTTTTGGCTACACAAATGCATCTGAAGCCGACAAGCCTCTGCAGGTCCTGAAGGGTATGCTGATCAACTGTCTCGAAGGTGATGCGCCAACTGAGCTGATGATGTGCTTAGTGCCTCCTTGTGGTCTTGTGACGACGATCTGTGGAGGAGACTCCGGTGGACCAATCTTGCATCCTACTGGCGTTGTAGGTGTGAACTCGGGTTCTGTTGATGACTGCAACGAATATACTAAACACTTGAGACGCACCCCGGGAACTTCTGCGAGTATAATCGCAATGGTGAGTCCTCATATGAACTGGATGAGTAATATAATTACCAATAAGACAAGCAGCTCACCTTAGTCTACACTTTTAAGATTCTACTCTGTTGTTAACATTTGTTGTAATATTTCTACATTTCATAATACAAATATACAACATTTTGGTAACTTATTTTCCTTAAAACTTCGTACTTTTGTAAGAGAAATGAAATTGCAATTGTTAAATCTAGATTCTAAATAAAAATATCAATTTTATTTTTATAGTATTATTAGATAGAGATTGTTCCACTTACCTGACAACCTGGTGTCACCGCGTGGATGCTCGACCGGGCCCGGCCTGTGGTTATTCTATTCCACACATATGCTGCTGCTGGCTCTTTTCTCCCTCCAGGCGTGTTGTGGTATTCGGGATTATGCACGAACACAATATAGGAACTAGTGGACTGTATAACTTGTAATTGTATGGACGGCGGCACGTTTGTCCTTTTAGATCGTAGGTTCGTTGTAGAATAAAATACGAATTTTGAACGTGTACTGTCCTAAGAACGAGTGGCGCTGCCATCGCATCACGCCACCTTCTCCGCCAATCAGAGCGCACGGTTTAGTCGCCCCGAAGATGACGTCAAGCAGTGAAACAATCTCTTTATAATAATATTTAAATATTGTAGATAATTCCAAATTGTGTTGTACTTATTATAAATGTATGAATATTTAACACACAAAAAAAAAGAAATCTCTGTTCTGGTACGGAACAAGTATACTTATCAGATTTCAAGTAAATTAAAAGAGATTAGAAACTGATGAAGAAAATTTTGTAAGACAAACAGAAAGAGATGACATACAGCTGTTTAATCATCAAGAATTTTTTATTTTTTCAAAAAACAGTCTGTCCGTAGGTAGTGTGGCGAAAGTGCGTCGCCTGAGTCTTCCGGTGAACCTTACGAGGTTATACTGAGAATTCATTTCCTACAAATAATAATAATAATGAATATTATAAAAATCTGTAGTATCTTAAGGCACTAGATACTAACTAACAACTAGATACTAACTTGGTTTTATATCTAATTACTTTTTACCGTCAATAAGAAGGTTTTTGAGAAGAATACGAAAAATAAAACGAATTCTCTGTAAATTAAATATGGCGGGAGGTCCAAGATAGTGAACTAATTATTTTTAGATGTTCATCTAAACCATGGTATGGATATTAAACGATAGTTTTCTTATATATACGAATTATAAATTTCACTCTAAATTTTTGGCGGATGACTAAAATGGAGAAACTATTATTGGTTTTGTTAAATCAATACTGGTCCCATAACCTTCATGTCTGAAGGCGACGCGGGTTTGTTTACATAATACGGCATAATCTAAATATGAATCAGTATAAGGCAATAAAGTGTAGCTCATTATGTGGGAGCGGCAGGTGCTCGCGTGTCGGCGCCTCGCGTGCGACTGTCACTCGCCGCCACGCGCCACGCGACGACATAACATTTACGGTCTACCCTCATTTACCTAGTATTTTGGTTCGTAAGCATTGACCTTATAATATTATGATTATTTGATGTATCGATAATTTTCTTTGATAATTGTAAATCATTTATTTATTTCGCTTCTTACTAACACGAGAGGGATTTAAGCGTAAAAATGCTTGAAAATACAATATTAATAATCCAATATTTTAATCTCAAGGATTTAAACATAACAAGAAACTCTTTTACTTCGGACATTTTAAAGCACTGTTTGTAAAATGATTATTGCTTTCAATACTTAGCTCAAAGATGTTTATACTAACATAATAAATGACATGACGAACCTGTTTTTTACCTCGGCCTTATGACACTTACCCGTTAGCAATAACATGAAGGATCTAGTTAAAGCTACATTACAATAGACAATATTAACTCTACGACAGTATTTTAGGCGTAAAAGTGTAAAGTCACTAGTAAACTACGAGAAACCAACCTTTAATAATTCCTACTTGACTCTTAATTAAATACTCCTCCTCCCCCTTCTCTCCTTATTTTAAAAGCGGTGAGCTTTTCTTGTCAACGTTTATAAAATTAATGAGGAGCTTTACACAGAGCAGAGACGTGTTTTAAGTTATTATTTTCACTTAGACTTTTAGTAAGTAATAGTATGTCAAGCTGCCTTAAAAAGTATTACAAGACATCGACTTTGGATTACAAGACATCGACTTTGGACGGTTTGGATTATTCCACATCTACAAAATTCTCAGGATATGATGTCAGTAGTGGACTTATTAAACATACAAAGTTCAATTCCATAGCTCTTATACTTTACTTTTTATTGATATTTAAAAAACGCCGATTTCGTCACTGACTCACTGATGATCATCAAAATTCTTTGGGTACTTCCTGAAGTTCTAGAAAGCTAAAATTTTGTATAAAGGCTAGTATTAGTACATAAACTGCAAAAAAAATATAAAACTTAGACCTTTTACCCCCTAACCCCTTAAACTGGGAATCGTTTGTTTGTTTAAGAATTCCGCAAATATTGATGCTAGAGGCTCTGAAAATTGATAGAGGGACTCCATGTTATAAAACAATAATCATTTTTAGTGCGAGATAGTTCTCTTTAGAGCCTTGTTTATAGTCAGTCATATAATTGTTTTACCACCCTTGTCGACACTAATACCGTCTTAAGAATATTTGAATATTTTTTCAAAATTAATTTCACCATCGATTTCAATTATTTCACCAGGGCAAACCCTCACCCTCAAATCCGATGCTGATGCGGATCCTCAATCTTTTAGGAGTTACATTCGACTGCGTGGTCACTATGAATTCATCTTTAATAGTGATCAGCTATTTGACTAATTGTCCTCCTTTTTTTTTTTGACCCGGAGGAATCTGCTTACAGATACTTCCCCAAGCGGGGACTTGGGAATGTTATGCGGGGTTGGTGTGACTGCCTCTGAAGGAGACAGCCCAAACACTGCTTCTGAAGGAAGCAGCCCGACCCGCTAAACCATCCGGGGTGTTCCCCTCTCCTGCTATAAGGACGAGGCCACGGAAAATTAAAAAGTACTTCCGCGACCCCGTCAGCAGTTGTCTGCAACCGTACTCTCATCTGGGAGACTAAGGTGATGAGTCTCCCCTTGAACTCAGCATAGTGCCGCCCCCGAAACACGAGGGGGCGAACACCAGCACTAGACCTCTGCATGGGCAACAGAATCCCCCGTCCACCGCCCATAGTCTACTCGTCGACGGCGCACCATTGACGATGTTCCACAACTTCTTCTGTGTTATATCTTTGAAGCCAAAATATTCATCATCCTGGACGTTATCAGCAATACGAAGTCGAGGGTCACGAAAGAGTACAATAGTAAATCTTGGCACAGATGTAAGAGGTATTGTTAGTTATCCTAGTCAGCAAAACGTATCGAAGTCCCGCAAGTAGGAGCAAGTTATAATCAGATATAATCAACAAACAATTAGTAAATATTATTAAAATCGAATATTTTGGAAACTATTTCGTATAATAAACATTAGTTTACATCTGACAATGTCTACTTTTATCATTTTATTTTAACGAGCCATGTGACTTCACTCATAAGTTACTTACAAATGAATTAAATAACTATGTTAAATGAGTCGACACGGGAATCTGGGGGCACTGCAGTGCTCCACTAAGACGAGCCAAGCGAATGGCATTGGTATTACCACCTTATCTCGGTTTGAATTATACCAAATAAACAAAATTCTCGGGATATAACGTCAATAGTGTTTTGTCACTGACTCCCTGATGATAAACAATATCCTTAGGGTATTGAAGTCGCCTTCCTGAAGTCGTATAAAGGTTGACCTTTGTATCGGCCTAGTCTATCAGTTATTATAAACAGTAAGCCAACCAAGAAAAAAAATAAAGGTAGAGTGTGGGCTATGAAAAGAGACACCAGTGATGTGAAAGAAATACACCCCAAAAAAAGAAAGAAAACATAAAAATAAAAAAAAATATATGGTCTCGTCTTGGCAACATTTTACCTGAACATGTTTTGTGGGATAGAATTAACGCATTCTACTGCAACTAAATTGACGATTTTGTTCGGTCACAGTAAAAATAAATGGTAGAGCTCCTAGTGATGGACTGATTACATTTGTTTGTTACTTCATAATGAAGTTATGTCATGTTATATTTAGATTAATTCTAAGGCATTGTATGATATAATTTACATTTATATTACATTTGAGATATTACATTTAAATATAAATTACATAAGTTTAAACTTTTGGGACACGAGAGAAGATACTTTACAGAACAATGTTATTATTACTATACTTTAAAATAACACTTAAAACAAATAATATAGAATTTAGACAGTAAAACCTGGGGTGAAAGTAGCCTGGGGATTGTGAACTAAAAGTTCTACAGAACTCCGTTTTAATGACTCAACACGACTCCAATATTCAATCTCGCTAAATAACTTGTGATCGTGAGACTAATAGTTAAGTGTTTGGTGGCGTGGTGGCGTGGTGGCGTGGTGCTAGGCCTCCGTTATCGAAGAGCATGTGAGTAGTGTACTATATTATTTATTGTCGTTGGAGAGCTCGAGGGGTGGAGGTAAATGTTAATATATTATGAAAGAGCTCTTTATTATCAGACCCAGCTCGTTCCATCTAGACTACATGTTAACATTACTGCGTATGTGTTACTGCGCATTATAACTCCCATGCTCTTAGGGATAGCTTAACCTTTTACGAAGAAACACTTGAAAAATTACGTTTTCAAGCATTTTAGATGGAAACTTAAAAATTCTTGAGACTTGAGACCCAGGAGAAGGTTTAAAGATTTTCGTTACCATGTGTCAATATTCTCTGTAACTTACTTTACTTACTAACTTGTAACTGACCTAACCTAACATTTAAATACAATAAAGACTCGACCGATCTTCGATTAGTAAGATTGAACCACGACACTACTTTAGACATTGTTAACATAGTTGAAAATCATCGGGCTAATGTTTATATACTACATTAGCCCGATGATTTTTGTATAAAAACTACTGGACCGATTTCAAAAATTCTTTCACCATTAGAAAGCTACATTATCCCTGAGTAACATAGGCTATATTTATTAAAAGAAAAAATTAGAGATCCTCAGGAAATCTCACTAAAACCAACCCAAGGTGCAAAAAAATTAGCCATAAAATATTTTTCATCGCATGCGCTGCAAAAAGTATTGATGATAGAACAAAAAAATGTTTTACAATATTATAGGACGTATCAATATCTACAAAAAACTCCGCGAGACTATATGTCCAACTATTATAGTTACGTCACTATAACTACTTTTTTATATTTTAAAAGTTGATAAAAATGCCAATCAAAATCAGACCATGTTTTCTATAACTTTGTATTAATCCTTATCCAAATAAATTATTTCGTATTCAAGACTGTTTCAATACCTGTAAAATACTTTTTGAATTATTAAAATCGGACATTCCAGTCAAAAGATATTACGAAATAAAAATATCAAGATAAATAAAAAATAATCCCAGACGGGCCGCCGGCGCGGTGTGGGTGCCTCGCAGCGCAGCGAGTAACGCGGCGATAGAGGGAGCGACAGAATGCGGGAGCCAAAATGTTAAAAAAAATTATCCACCCGTGCGAAGCCGGGACGGGCCCCTATAAAAAATAAAACAAAACTAATCGCCAATACAGTAATCAACCATGTCAGTAACTATAGCCAATCTAGCGATACTGCATAATAACACGTAAAAGACTATAATAATATATAATGTAGATAGAAACCGAAAAATATAATCCCAAACACTTACAAAATCCTTCACAATGGAGTACCAGCATAACGACACCACACCCGTTGTACAGCCATTACTGTCACCAAGCGAGCTCCGTTTGTCAACTGCCGCAAGTCTATCGCAACAGAGGTTATATATTATGGTCACTGTCATAGGTGCTGGTCACTGTCATATTCCATCAGAGAAGAGTGGCTGCGGATGAATGAAGCGGAACACACTGATAGGTCTACTGCAGCTTTTGGGTTTGGCCTGGGTCAACTCTGCGCGTAGGTGATCCATCATTAATGACACACAGATTATTGATATCAAAAATGTTGTAGTATGATCCCCATGAAATGTGGTGACGGTTGAAGTCACCAAGTATTATAATTGGTTCTGGGAGGCAGGAGAAAACAAATGAAATATCAGGAACCAGGTTGACATTAGGATGAGGAATGTAAATGGATGAATAAGTAATGCTCATTGCTCTGACTGCATCAGCATTGAACTCTGAAGAATGTTGGGGTAGGGAAATTTGTGAATAAGTCACTGACTTTTTGACCAGTATAGCACAACCACCATACCCATCATTGCAATCATCCCGAAGACATGCATATCCTGGAACTCTAAAATTAGAGCCTGGGCGAAGCCTTGTCTCAGAGATGGCTGCAATGGTGATATCAAGCTCTCTCTTATCAAAAACAGCAACTCATGTTTTTTATTTTTGATGCTTCTACAATTCCATTGGAGGAATAGGGATTGATCCATTAATATTTTGGATGTAATTTGTGGCTTCTACAACTTTTTTGGCAACGTCGTTCGGTATCATTTTATTGGTCTGAAATAGACCATTAAGCAATTTAATTTTGAGGCTCATGTGGGTTCAATTGAAATATAATAAAGAGAATCATTCGCGAATAGAAAGTTATAAACGGTGTTGCTAACTGAAGTACATTTATGAAAGTTCAATTAACGGTTAAAAGTAGAAACGAGTCGGAGTAACAAAAGTTGTTCAGCTCGTAACGAAGCCATTCAAGTCCAGCAACGGCAAGGCTTCACACAAACCTCAATGTTTATATTTTCTATTGTTTTGCCATTTCTTTTATATCATTCTATATTAAACGCTTTGATTTCTTTATTTATTCAAAATAAAAAAGGACTGTAAACTCGCAAATGCGACTCCACTGAAACACGCGTGAAAGTTTTATAGTCACGTGACATTGCATGCGTTTGCGCCCAAAACAGCGATTATTCTAGTTTAAAATATTAATTTGAAATCTTTACAAATAGCTGAGGTTCCATTTTAGTATCGTACAAAGACCAATGAGAAGAAAGTGGATCTGTTAATTATCTTATACTAATATATAAAGCTGAAGAGTTTGGTTGTTTGCTTGAACGCGCTAATCTCAGGATCTACTGGTCCTATTTGAAAAATTCTTTAAGTGTTAGATAGCCCACTTATTGAGGAAGGCTATAGGGTATATAACATCAAGCTACAACCAATAGGAGCGGATCTACACGTGGACGAAATTGCTCTTTAATTAATTCTTATTTATATTATTTTGGGGAGTTAATGTATTACTTCACGACTTCTAACGAAATAAGAAAACACTGTTTAAGGTTGACTACCTATATTAGGGACTGTATCTTCCTTCTTCTGTACACAGACCAAATAATTCAATAGAAAAGTCTGTCTGTGCTCGTTCATTGTGGATGTAACGCGCGTCTTCATTTTATTACATGATCTCAACGAGCGAATATAGACAAAGATTAATCTTATATATTAGACCGTAGCCCCATAAATTGTTAGCAAAGACAAAGCTCTGGACAATCAGAAACGATAACAAACAGTACGAGCTGATAAATCACCACGAATGGATCATAAATATACCGAACAGAGTTGCGGGGAATTGTCTTTGTTTTAGGCTTTTCTACATCTGACCCTAACTCAATAAATATATCTTATAATGTGTAATAAATTTACTTTCAGAATAATAGTAGATACATCATGATTTATTATATTTCACTACACATTTATATAACTAACAGCTTCACACGGACTACGGCTAATATTATGTATGGTAATAAATGAGTTGAGATACTTGAAATGTAGTGCGAAGACAGACAGTGCTACCAACCATTGACAATATTTTGCTCGTCATGACGCTCAATTTGCTTTGTAAAAATTAAATAATTTTTAAATCAAAACAATAAAACATAAGCAGAAATGATAAATTTTAGGGTTTTAGTTTTGAGGAACAAATAATTATACATACATCATTTTAAGTGTCTGTCTATCCTTCTGTCAAATTTGTCTCAGAAAGTCATGGCTGTATGAATGCTCTAAAAAATACGGGATAACTAAAGGGGGTGAAAAGACAAAAAATAATCGTTTTATGTCGAGACCGTTGTCTTAACTTTAGTAATTTAATAAACCAATAAATAAATCCATATTATTAATATTATAATTTCGAAAGTAATTCTTAAGAAACGTAGAAAATACTTAAGAATACAAACTGAACAAACGAAACTGAAGTTTAATAAACTACTTACGCCATCTATTGACGGATAAATGGTCTGTCTGTCTGTTACACAATCAGACTTAAATCACTAAAACCATTTGTTACAACGATAAAGTAGAGCTTTGTTAAGGACATATGCTAGGTTTTATCGCCAAAAAAATACTTAAGTATACAAAGTAAATAAATGAGTGTGCTCGTACGCCATCTAGCGACGTGGGGGTGAAGTGCATGTCGAGCTGTGTGTCCGTCATGTCTTTGGTTCTTAGTCATTTATAAATCAAAATCTATATCTATACTAATATTATAAAGAAGTAAGATTTGTATTTTTGTATGTAACGAATAAACATAAAAACTACTGGACCGATTTCAAAAATTCTTTCACCATTAGAAAGCTACATTATCCCTGAGTAACATGAGGCTATATTTATTACAAGAAAAAATTAGAGATCCTTAGGAAATCTTACGAAAACCAACCCAAGGTGCCAAAAAATTTGCCATAAAATATCTTTCGTCGCATGCGCTGCAAAAAGTATTGATGATAGAACAAAAAAATATTGTACAATATTATACAACGTATCAATATCTACAAAAAACTCCGCGAAACCATATGTCCAACTATTGTAGTTAAGTCACTATAACTACTTTTTTACATTTTAAAAGTTGATAAAAATGCCTATCAAAATCAGACCATGTTTTCCATAACTTTGTATTAATTCTTATCCAAATAAATTATTTCGTATTCAAGACTGTTTCAATACCTGTTGATTACTTTTTGAATTATTAAAATCGGACATTCCAGTCAAAAGATATTACGGAATAAAAATATCAAGATAAATAAAAAATAATCCCAGACGGGCCGCCGGCGCGGTGTGGAGTGAGTGCCCCGCAGCGCAGCGAGTAACGCGGCGATAGAGGGAGCGACAGAATGCGGGAGAGCCAAAATGTTAAAAAAAAATTATCCACCCGTGCGAAGCCGGGACGGGCCCCTAGTGTAAAATATAGTGACAAGTGATACAGAAATTATAATTTGGAATTAAATATATACTTCTTTTAAATTGCACCCGAGCGAAGCCGGGGCGGGGAAATTATGTTACAGATCACTTTTAAATATCATTTAAAGGATTTTGCAGTAGTTCAAGTATAAAAATGATTATTTGAAGGTACTCGAATACTACATAGAATACTAATCGTACGAGCCTTTAGAACAGTTTGTATGTAGATCCACTCATGTTAAACTAGAATCGAATTTAAACATCTTTGTTACTTTCTATCTGTCGATAACTAGTTGTTTTACCCTAATAGAATTTTATGACAGCAGCTGTAGAGACAGTTTAGACTACAAACGAAAACTGCTATATGCTCTTTATAGATACGGTTTTTTAACAAATAATATTCTAAGGTATGTTTATGGTCAATTGACTATATATCAATATTGCTTGTGACCTTGAAAGGGCTAAGCAATAGGAGCGCGCCACACGTGATTGGTTCTTTCGCGACGCTGTTGTTCCCACGCGCCTGCTGTTTGTCAAAATAGTAAACGTTCACAATGCAACTATCCCCACTACTTTTGCACAGACTTACGTATAGCTCCCCACTATACCTACCTATAACAAAAATCGATACTTTATGATAGCTTTCGCTGTCCTGTGATTTAGTATTTTACATTTAATATTTCACCTGTAAATGGTCACTATTTTTGTAGACCTAGATCCACCACACTAAATTACACCACTTGTACTAACATACTTTAGACAATGTTTACTTTATGAAATCACTTGCAAGATTGTTTCACTTCTATTAGGAAGAAGGTCCTTCTGAGTTTATAATTTTCAAATTCTTACTTCTGTTATGTCTTTCCCTAAAACCGTAGAATGGGGAAACCAGGATATTGATGAAGGAAGTCATGAACAGTCTGTAATTCGTGTTTACTGGGTAATTGAACACAAATTTTTTCAAACTCAAACTCAAAATATTTTATTTCAATTAGACTTTTGTATAAAAGTAATTTTGATACGTCAAAAATTGGTCGGTCAGTGAGTTTGTCTGAAGCTACCAGCCAGCCAGCTCGGAAAGCAGTTTTCAGTTGAGAAGAGCCGGCCATAAACTCAACAGTCGCTCTTTTCAAAAAGCCATGTTTACATAAATTATTGATATACAAATCATTTAGCTTGAGAGTCAACGTCACTTTGATTCCAAACATTCTCATCATTTAAGTAATCCTGGACATTGTAGTATGCTTTATATATTAATGACTTCTTGATACGAGTTTTAAATTGTTGAAGTGGCAAGTCTAATATAGGCTGTGGAATCTTATTATAGATGCGAACACCAAGCCCCATGAAGCTATTACTGACTTTGTGGAGACGATAGTACGGCGTTACAAGTTTATTTCTGTTTCTAGTATTAACATTATGTTTGTCACTGTGTTTTGAATACGAATCTCTATTCTGGTAAATGTACAAAATATTACAATATATGTATTGTGATGGGACTGTAAGGAAGTCTATTTTTTTATAAACATCTTTAAGTGAATCTCGTGTTCTAAGATTATAAATGGCCCGAACAGCTCTCTTTTGAAGTACAAAAATGGATTCAATGTCCGCGGCCCTACCCCACAGCAAAATGTCATAAGACATAATACTGTGAAAGTAACTGAAGTAAACTAGCCTAGCAGTATTGATATCAGTCATTTGTCTGACTTTCCTCACAGCGTAGGCAGCTGAGCTGAGTCTGCCCGCTAGAGATAATAAATGGGGGTTCCACTGGAGTTTTGAATCTAAAGTTATACCCAGAAATACCGTCGAGTCTGCCACATATAAAATTTCATTATTTAACAGTAGGTTAAATTTTTGTTTTTTAACATTAGGTAAAGCAAACTCAACGCATTTAGTCTTTTTAGCATTAAGAACTAAGTTATTTACCGTAAACCATTGAAGAACCTGCGATAAAGCACTATTTACCTCGTCGAAATAAATATAATTAATTTATTTCTATTTACTTTAAATATAAGAGATGTATCATCAGCAAAAAGTACAATGTCACAGAAATTCTTCACATAATATGGCAGATCATTAATATAAATCAAAAATAAGAACGGTCCTAAAATGGATCCCTGTGGAACGCCCATTTGTAGCAAAGATCCAGAAGATTTTACACCATTAACAGTAATCCTCTGGACTCTTTGATTTAGGTATGAGGCAATTAGATCCAGTGAAACACCAGCTATACCATAATGATTAAGTTTTTTTAAAAGAGTTTCATGTTCAACACAATCAAATGCCTTGGACAAATCACAAAACACACCAATCGCATTTTGTGATTTCTCCCATGCATCATAAATATGCTTAAGAAGTGCAACTCCAGCGTCTGTTGTTGACCTACCCTTAGTAAAACCATACTGTTGACTATGAAATAGTTTATTTTTATTAAGATATTCTAAAAGTTGGTTTAAAATTATCTTTTCAAAAACTTTACTCAGTGATGGTAATATAGAGATTGGTCTGTACTTACCGGGATCGTTCCTGTTTCCATTTTTAAATAGAGGTATTATTTTACTGTGCTTCATTAAGTCCGGAAACTTTCCTGTATCTATACACTTATTAAAAATATCGGCTAGATGCGGGGCAATATTATTAATTATTGCATTTAATATTTTTACTGAAATGTCCCATAAATCACCTGTTTTTTTTATATTAAGTGTTCTGAAATTCTTAATAATATCAAACGCTGTAACATGTTTAAACTCAAAGTAATTATCACAGCCTGGAAGATTAGTTTTTAGTAGAGAAATAGCATCTGTGGGTGATGATTTTAATACAGATGTTACTTTGATAGGTATATCTGTAAAGAATTTTTCAAACATGCTTGCTACTTCTTCTGAATTAATTAATATATTATCAACATTTAATTTAATTGGTTCATTTTCTATTTTGGATCTTCCAGTTATGCTATTAATAATATCCCAGGTAGCTTTTATTTTGTTGTCAGAGTTAAGAATTTTGTTTCTAATGTAAATTGCATTTGCCTGGATGCAAACACTTTTAAAAATCTTAGAATAACATCTAACGCGTTCTAAAAATACTGGATCCCGATTATATTGCCTCATACCATATAATTCATATAATTTATCTCTACTTCTAAATATTCCTATGGTAGCCCAGTCACTAAATTTCAGTTTTAAATTTTTACTAAAAGTTTTTATTTTAAATGTGTTATTAAATTCATTTAAAATCATAGTAAATAAATTATTATATAGCGTATCTGGGTCCTTATAAATTAAACAATTCTTGGTCTACTAACGTGAATTTCTGTCCATAATGATCCGAAGTTAAGTTTTTCATTATTAAAGTCTCAAACACTTCACAGTCTCAAAACACATTGTCTATACACGTTGCAAAATTATCGCCAACATGAGTCGGCTCAGAGAATAAGTTTAATAAATTATATGATTTAAATAAATTTAACAGCCGACGACTGAAAGTTGTGTCTATCAATATATCTATATTAAAGTCTCCACACACGATTATAGATTTATTTTTAATGCAAATACGTTTAAGTACATCATCCATAGTGGACTCAAAAGTTTCAAAATCACTATTGGGGGGGCGGTACACGCATACTATAATGTAACGTTGAAACTCTACACAAGAAATCTCAACAATACGCTCGACAGAGAGAGAAACAATATCTTGTCGATATTTACATAATCTCGACAAGATATTGTTTCTCTCTCTGTATTGGATATGTCACTGCGAACTAATATTAAAGAGCCTCCGCGAATTGTTTTTCTCTGACGAATGTACTTATTAATTTATAGTGATCCATAAGTGACATAATACAATTTTTATTTAACCAGTGTTCAGTGATACAAAATATATGAATATTAAATTTATTAGCTAACAATTCCAGTTCAAGTTCTTTGCCGCCTAAACCTTGCATGTTGTGATGAACTATGTTAATATTTAAACGGTTTTGCTTAGGCTTTGTCTCATTAACTAGTTTAAACCAGTTTGTACAACATTATTAATGATAACATTATCATGGTTAATTGATGTCTACGTTATATTACATATAACGGTGTTTTGTATAATATTATATGCTACTAAAGTAGCAATTTGTTTTTTATAATATAGGGGAAGATACACTGTATCTTTTGTCAACTTACAACTATAATAAATAAATTTGTTTAGGTCAAAATATAGAAATACGTCACTATGACGGTATGTCAAATTATAAAGTTGTTGTTTGTATGTTCAGATTAAATACATGTTTATTCTGCGCATCTGTGAGTGAGCGAGAGTATGGGAAGGCGCAGACTATAAATTTACATTTATTATTTTCATTTAATGTGATAAAATCTTCAATACTACTAATGACATCTTGCTTACTCACAGATAAGCTATTTCCATGCAGTAATACAACAGTAGTATTTTCAGTTAAATGCATGGACTTGATTTTATCTATTTGGTACTGGTAACTGGCACCCGGAGTACATATATTACAGGAACCTTCTAAACAATTATTTAAAACAGAAACAAAACCTTTACCTAAACTGTCTGATATAACAAATGTCTTTTGTTTTGATGTGTGAGGAGGCCGCTTATTATTAAGGTTTATTTTACAATTGTTAGTAATGCAGGATAAACTAAGACTAGGACTAGATATTTGCATGTCACACACTGTATTCAGTTGTCTGACCGAGCCCGGTAGACTGCTCTGACTCAAATTGCATGCAACTACAACGCTTGTTTAGCAATGACTCGAATCTCTCTAAGTTGTAGTTGCTCAGCTCAACCAAATCATTAGCAGCATTTATGTGCTCATTTATTTGTGATTGAGCTGAATCATTTTTGGCAGTCATGCTTTTTAAGGAGCTGACCAGGTTATCAATTTCCTCCTGCAAACTGTGTGTGTCCTGCTCATATTCAATCCTATTTTTAATTAATTTATTTTTATAACATTATAATTTATTAATTAACTTCATGCGGTCATTTCTCAAGGCATTTATTTGATTTCTAGTAAATCTGTGTTTTAAAATATTTTTGGTTTTCTTAATAAAACTTTTTAATTTAATATATTTTTTAATTTTTTTATGACTTGAGAAATGTATGTGTTGCATATTACAAGATTGATTATTATTATTACTAAGTGGATTGCACATAACCATAACCATAATTGTACGTAATAGACGATAATGGATGTTACCAGCTACATACCTAATTACATTACAGACTTCAAAAACCTTATTTACGTCTGTATGTATCCCTATGGAACTTATGAATCGTTCTCCTCTTTATCGCATAAAAATATTTAATTATTTAGTGATAAATTGGGATAACAACATCCTATCCCTCAAGTTACTCGAAATAACACACATTATGGATTGCTTCATCCTTTATACGGCACCTAAGTATAGGTTTGACCTTGAATGCGCTAAAGTCATTAATAGGGGCGAGAGCAACATGTTCAGTTCGCAACGCAGTACGCTCACAATGCGCAATTAACCCCCACTACTTTGCTCAGGCCTAAAGTTAGCTGCGAGCTTCTATAGTTTCTCAATCATGGACAAACATCCTGATTTAGGAAATGTATATTTAAGTAACTAGTGAATCTTCACTAGTTATTGATGCGATTATGCAATAAAATGTCTATTGAGTGTAACGCAATTGTCTCGTAATGGACGGTAACGGTCGCCATTACGTTCGGTATCGTTAATGATATTACTGTCCTTAAATTTTCCTTTTAGCTATTAGATAGTTAAGGTAGAATTTTTTAAATATTTCCAAATTTTTCGTATTAAACGAAGCTTTCTGATAAGATAAAAATATTAACAGAATAGTACAATATTCTAGTAAATAACGAATGCTGAATATTCGGTAAGTTGGGGAATATTTGAAAATTAAAAAAAATGTTGAATAAATTCGGAACATTCACTCCCAAATTTCGTATCAAATAATTAAATTCAATATGATATAAATAATTAGAATTATTGACACATTTCATTTATTTAAACTTTCATTGATACGAGTACTGTAATAGACGCTGAGAACTACTGTTAAATATTGGTTATACTGTTACTGCTTGTTGACTAGAATATTACTCCTGATGGTTATACTTTAGATACAGGACTACAGCATTACAGTCACAATATTCAGAGAAACTAACGTCAAATGCTTCTCAGAACAATGCTGCCAACGTCATAACTAACACTAGTCTCATCTATAATATAACGTGCACTTAGTTCTCTGTTTCTTGGGGTTTGTTACCCCAGTACATATTCACATGATCACAGCAAACATTTTGAATCTATTCAGAGTTGTTATATCGAGATGCTATGTATGTATATGCATATACACTAAGACGGAAAGACGAGCTGGTTAAAGCTCCCTGCCACCTTAACCAGCTCGTCTGTCCATCTTGTCTGGCTATGTGTTTAGTCCACTGCCAATTCAACTTGCTAATCCGCTGGGCTATGTTGGTGTCTCTGGTTCTTCTACGGATCTCCTACGGAGACAGATCCGCTCAGTTCCTCTTCCACAGGTCAGATCCGCACCTTTGTCCCCATCACTAAAATATCTATAATGAAGTAATATTTCATTAGTTAGGTTTCCATTTGTTTGGTTAGACTGGTTGCTAGTTGGACGTTAACAAGACGTCAGCAGAAAGGAAAGCTCTGAATGTCGCTAAGGAGCTTATGTCTATTAGCAGGATGGTATATAGACCTGATATTATTTATTATTTACTCTCTTAACAAAGAATAGCTGACAACACTGCTCTACTTCACTGAAAAGAAACAATAATTAGCTCTTATTTCAATCATTCAATTAATTTTTTTTTACGTCAATGGTATAAAATCTCTTTATATACCAGTGTCATTATTGATGGCAACACTGTTTATATTGTTAATTAATTGTATTGTAAATATTATTGTCTCTATCGATAAATCCATGGCAGTTACGAGTATTCTCGTAGATCAAATGTTGTCTATCATAGTGAAGCGTACTAAAGTGAGACTGGGGTCCAGTACATTATACTAAAGAAAGTAAATTAATAAAGAATCGTTTACTAATTTATGAATGATTACCAAGCTCTTTTATTGAGGGTTTTATGGAATTATTTTTCGTAGTTTTAAGTAAAAAATATAAGTGATGGTGTGGCAACACAATAGCTTTTTAATTGAAAAGTCAATGATTCTCAGAATGTAGAGTACGAACAAATATTAAATACCACAGTAAAGAGAGATAAAAGATATTGAATTTGAATATTGAAACAGCTAAAAGTAATTAAAAGTTAGTAATAGCGGCAATGGAGACAAAGCGCCAACTATTCTCATTTGGAAATGTCAACTATCAGATGGAACTATTCAGTAATTACTAGTGACACCTGGTGTCCTCGTGTAGACCTGTAAAATGTATGATATTTAAAGCTTACCCCATCGATTTTAGCCGCCATGCTACTCTTTGAGGATTGTGGGTGTAATTCAGAAGTTAAAAAAGTGGTGACAACAAAATTAGAGGATACAGGTTTGTGTTAAATTTCATTTCTCGGCATTATAATAGGATAGTCTTAAATAAAAGTACATAATAGGTTAGGGAAAAAGTCTTGTAATAAAATCTATTTGTATCTGCCTAGTTTTGGTATCATTACAAGTTTACATTTTAAAGAAGAAGAAATTAGGAAAATGTGTGATTTTTATGTTTTCCGTACTGTGAAGATGAGTGAATCTAATGAAGAAACTCGAAACATTTTAAAATTTCACTACAATAAAGGTAAAAATGCAACGCGAGCCGCGAAAACATTTTGCGATGTTTATGGACCTAGTGCAGTGTCTGTGAGAGTAGCACACATTTGGTCGCCCTATTACGGATAAAATGGATGCCATTTTTGAAAAAGTGGAGCAAGATCGGCATATCAGTAGTTACGACGTAGCTGAAGAACTGGGAATTGACCACAAAACAGTTTTGGCGCTTTTGAAAAAAAACTGGTTACACAAAAAAGCTCGATATTTGGGAACCTCACGAGCTCACTGAAAGAAACCTAATGGACCGTGTACTCGTTTGTGATTCTTCATTAGGACGTATTGAAACCGAACCATTTTTGAAGAAGCTAATAACTGGTGATGAAAAGTGGATCACGTACGATAAGAACGTGCGAAAAAGGTCGTGGTCAAAGGCCGGTCACAGACTGTGGCGAAACCCGGGTTAACTCGCAACAAGGTGATGCTGTGTGTGTTGGGATTAGAAGGCCAGTATTCATTATGAGCTGTTACCACCAGGCAGGACCGTCGATTCTGAACTTTACTGCGAACAACTGATGAGATTAAAGCAAAAGTTGAGAGAAAGCAGCCGGAATTAATCAACAGAAGGGGTGTGGTTTGTTATCATGATACGCTAAACATCACACAACTATAACCACTAGTTTCGGTCTCTTCAGAACTCTTTAGGCAGTGTCAGGTTAACATCACGAGAGGACTGCCAAAACTACTTGTCGCGGTTTTTTGATCAGAAGCCCCAAAATGTCTATAGCAATGGGATCATGTCCCTACCTACAAGATGGCAAAAAGTTATCGAACAAAATGGTACCTACATACTTTAGTTAAATGTAAATAAACTATATTAAAAAATGTTTTTTATTTTCTTAAAGAATGCAAAGAAACTTTTTCCCCAACCTATTATAACTAGCAGCCCGTCCCGGCTTCGCGCGGGTGGATAAATTATTTTAACATTTTGGATCTCCTGCATTTTGGCGCACTTCTCTCGCCACGTTGCGCCACGCCGGTCCGTCAGCATGTATTTTTAATTTATATTGACATTTTTAATTTCATAATATATTTTCAATGAAATGTCCGATTTTAATAATTCAAAAAGTAATCAACAGTTATTGAAACAGTCTTGAATACGAAATAATTTGTTTGGATAAGAATTAATACAAAGGTAAAAACATGGTCTAATTTAATAGGCATTTCTATAAACTTTTAAAATGTAATTTTTTACATTTGTTATTATAATCTAAAATATCTACAATAGTTGGACATATGGTCTCGCGGAGTTTTTTGTAGATATTGATCCATTTGTTGTTCTAACATCAATACTTTCTGCAGCGCATGCAACGAAAAACATTTTATGACTAATTTTTTTGCACCTTAGGTTAGTTTTAGTAAGAATTTCTTAGGATCTCTATTTTTTTCTAATAATAAATATAGCTATTGTTAACTCAGGGATAATGTAGCTTTCTAACGGCAAAAGAATTTTTTAAATCAATAAATTTTTTTAAGTTTTTAAGTTTATTCGATACATACAAAAATCCCTACTTTTCCGCTTTTAAATTAACTCGAAAACGCAAAATGCTCATTACTCTACGAAACTTGACATTAGTACTCTAGGAGACGTGACGTCACACTGTGTTTTTACATCACCTGACAGAATATCCATGTTAGCTGTATTATTAGATCTTTATATGTTACTTTACAGTTGTAGAGTTGTAGAGCAGTGTAACCAGTATGTGACATCGCCACGTTGTGTGCTTAATATCATATAAGGCGGAGTTAAATTGCTTCAGAGTTCAGTGTCATTGTTTGTTGGAACCGAAACTTGCTCTTTATTGTTAGTTTACGAGTATACACTACACCAAACCGCACTACTCCACACTACACTATACGCCGACACGGACACTTCGCTAACTTATAATTAAATTCAACGTTTATTAACTGTCATACTGATATTTATAGCTTATAGAGAGTAGTGCTGCTCTACCTCGTTAATGAATTAAAATCAGAGGTTTATTTCCATTTTGATATTTAATAAATCAATTTAGGAAATACAGTCACATAGTATCATCTATACTCAATAACTAAAGGGTTATGTTAAGAGAATAATGGTTAATGCAAAGTGGAGGTAGAGCCATTTTGATCATATAGCCGAATATAACAACAAGTATTTTATGTGCAGGTGTTTTTTATGACAGTTGAGAGACAAACGAGCAGACAATACAAGAGAGTATTTCTTGCTCGGAGATAGAGCAAGGAGAAGGAAAAAGAAAAGAATGCCACGGTTTCAGTGGAACTACAGGAGGAATTACGAGTCCACTAAAATCGCAGCATTATTGGGATTGGGAGAGAGAGGGGATAAGAAAGTATGGGGGGGTTCACTTTCTCACTTTTAAAGCTTATTTTTAAGCATACATATTATTTATATCCAAAAATTTAATCGCTCTTTAATAGTGTGAGAAAAAATCATAATCTAACAAACATAATTTTGTTTCAATAATACATTATATAAAAAATGCAATACTCTAAATAATTATATTTGAAATGTTGAATATCTTCATATAAAATGTCAGCAAGTAAAAATAAAAATATAGTGGAGGCCACTCATGCTGTTCACTCCACTCACGACGCTCTAGTAAAGCTGCAGCCACACACTCGCGTTGTGCCATCAATGTACAGACAATCAATATTTATTGTTACTTATTTAAAAGTATATGATTTACCTTTGAATATGATTTTCATTGTCACTTTTCATTAGTCACAATAGTTTTCAATAAAACTTGTCGTAACCTAAAAAAAGTAACACAATAAATACACCGGTGTAGCAATTTCTGTTACTGTCACATGACCGACATTAGTCACAATAACTTCCAATAAAATTTACCGTAACCATTGAAGAGTAACACAATAAACACAGCGATGTAACAGTTTCTGTTACTGTCACATGACCGACACTAGTCACAATAACTTCCAATAAAATTTACCGTAACCATTGAAGAGTAACACAATAAACACAGCGATGTAACAGTTTCTGTTACTGTCACATGACCGACACTAGTCACAATAACTTCCAATAAAATTTACCGTAACCATTGAAGAGTAACACAATAAACACAGCGATGTAACAGTTTCTGTTACTGTCACATGACCGACACTAGTCACAATAACTTCCAATAAAATTTACCGTAACCATTGAAGAGTAACACAATAAACACAGCGATGTAACAGTTTCTGTTACTGTCACATGACCGACATTAGTCACAATAACTTCCAATAAAATTTACCGTAACCATTGAAGAGTAACACAATAAACACAGCGATGTAACAGTTTCTGTTACTGTCACATGACCGACACTAGTCACAATAACTTCCAATAAAATTTACCGTAACCATTGAAGAGTAACACAATAAACACAGCGATGTGACAGTTTCTGTTATTGTCACATGACAGACATTAGTCACAATATCAAAGTTACTATATAGCAAGTTATTATATAGTAAACAATATTCTAGTGCTACTCCGTGCACTCCGCTTTACTCGGATCATTGATAAAGCATTTTTAGAATATGCCCTCGGGTCGAGAATATTTTTCACTTCGTTTTTTAGTCTACCCGCAGACGCCGCAGCTGGAAAGGCTTTTCCTATAAGGGTGGGTCAAGTGCAATCCATCTCTTTAGCTTTATATATAGTAGAAACAGACGGCAATGCCTACCATCAAAAAAATAATATTATTAACAGTTTAAATAGTAGTTAAAATGAATCTTTAGCTTTCTAAACATAAACTAGATGGCGCTGATTGGAAATCTGTAATTGTAAAGAAAATTATTGAAAAATGTTTGAAAATCCAATGGTTTTTTTTATTACACTCTCTTGGTTGTTGTGTGTATGTTATATATTATATAGGATTAAATGTGACTGAGGCAAAAGAGTTACAAAATTCAAAAGGAGATCCAATCAACCATCTCCATAATAGCATCTCAATAATTAATGTTGTTACTTCATAAAAATATGGTGTATCTATCACTGTCACTTAACATTATCTGACTGTTAAGTGACAGTGCTGAGCCGGATCTCCTTCTCAGAATGAGGAGGGCTAAGGCTATAGCCCACCACGCTGGCCAAGTACGGGTAGACAGACTTCACACGCCTTTGAGAACATGGAGAACTCGCAGGAGTGCAGGTTTTCTCACGATGTTTTCCTTCACCGTTATATCAAGTGATATTTAGTTGCTTAAAACGCACATACCTCTTACAAGTCGTCGGTGTGTCAGATCAAACTCGGACCTCTGAGTAGATCAACGTCTTAACCACTGGGCTATCATCTAACTATCGCTTAACTTAATCGTGTAATTGTTAGAAAGAGACAAATATATGCCGTATGTTTTTTGGGCCGTTTAAGTATTATCTGGAGGTCCTTACTTTGCTTATTGTTGATGACATAGCGGATGGAGGGATCTGCACGGTGATCATCAGTGATAAAAAAGTAAACGCGCACATGAAGCATGAATAAAATGCATGCATCAATGTTTAGGTTAGCACAGGGGAGGGAGGGGGTTAGACCTTTGCTTACTTTTGTTGACGTGGGTGGTAGGGGGTTAGTAATTGCAAAAAATCTGCTTACTTAAAACTTAAACAGCCCTTTTAAGATTATTAAGAAAATCCACGAAAGATCATAGGGCAGAAGAAAAATATTTATTTAACTGTGCAGACTTCTTCCGTGATATTTCTACGAAGACAGTTAAATATTGTTTGATGGAAACTTTTGTCTGATTTACATACATCTGAACTGGAAACCGTTCAGATATTTACTTAGTAGTTTTAGTATTCTCTAAGCTTATTCTGTACAAGACCAACTTGGTTAGTTGTTCGAGCAACGTGTTTGCAAATAGTGTGCTTAGTTGGTCTTAGTTGAGTTAGTGAAGTGGCAACTACATTAACTACTTATGGAACACAAAGCTTTCACATTTAAGCTATTTATAATGGTGTCTAGAAAAGTGAGGTTGCCCACATTCAATTAGTCACACACCAGCCTGTGTCGTAGCTACATGTGTTCATACATGACGTACAGGTTATGCCGTAGCTGTAAGATGAAATTAAAATGTTATTTAATAACGATAATAAGAATAGCTTGTGTTTTTATTCCGTTTTATTACCCGAGTACGGCGAAGGCAAAAGGAAGGGTTATGATTATGACAGACTATGTATGTATGTATGTATCCTACTATGATTAGAGGAACACTACCATAAAACAGACATGGTAGGTTTACATGGGTGGTAGAAACCTTGACCATTTCTATACCTTTACATTTTTGGGTTTCTATCTGAATTATTAACCGACTTCAAAAAGGAGGAGGTTCTCAATTCGATTGGTATATATTTTTTTATGTATGTATATTAATTACGCTGAGATCTACCATCCGATTTGCGTGATTCTTCTTTTGTTTGATGCGGAATAGCTGCTATTTGGTCCCATAAAAATTTTAAATTATTTGGCCCAGTAGTTTTTATTTTATGAACATTTTTGAACATTTTGTCCGTTCTCGTAGAACGGATTTTGTTGGGATTTGTATTGTTTATTTGTGTATGTATATCGATTACGCTGAGATTTATGATCAGATTTACGTGATTCTTCTTTAGTTTGATGTGGAATAGTTGCCATTCAGTCCCTTAAAAATTTAACATAGTTTGACTCAGTAGTTTTCATTTTATAAATTTTTTTTCCGTTCCCGCTTTTTGAGATCTATATTGATTAAGGCGCGCGGCACTTTTGTTATGTATGTACACCAATTGCGCTGAGATTTATGATCCGATTTACGTGATTCTTCTTTAATTTGATGCGTAATAGTTACTATTTGGTCCCACAATAATTTCACATAGTTTAACCCGGTGATTTTAATATTATGAACCTTCAAAAAGGACGAGGTTCTCAATTCGATTGGTATATTTTTAAAATTTATGTACACCGATTACGCCATTATGAACATTCTTTCCGTTTCTGTTTCTTGGGGTCTATGTAGTTTAAGGCGCGCGGCACCTTTCGTAGGTCTACCCATAGCTGCTTAAAATAAAATTACTATTCAATACATTACAATAAAAAGCAACGAAATGATATAGTCTACCTTATTTTATATTATTGTCCTAATAAAGAGAGAATAATAAATAACTCCGTTATTTATACTTTATACTTTTTAGTGCATTTTTAGTTTGAAGTCGGTTTTTTTAGACGTAGTTTTTTTTTCTTGTTTCGTTCTTTTTAGACCACTTTTTTACGTAGTCGGGTTATAGTTTTTTAAACTTTATTTTTTTATTTATTTTGAATATAGGAGTGATCGTGAGCAAATGATTATGGACTGTCGTCGTCATTGGATCTGCTATTATCAGTCCTTTCTTACAACTTTAGGTCTAACTATTATTTTATTTCTCATCGCTATATAACATTAACTTAAAACGTCTATTTATAAAATATCATAGCATATTGCTAGCAATATTGTTGATAATGTTTATTTGCTAATAGTTTTTTTTATTCCTAAACAGGCCTCCTTCCTCTATAATTTATAATCTCCACTCAGATAAATCTGAAACAATTTGACGAGTCATTTCAAAGATTCAATATTGACTATCATAAAGAAGTGTGAGTGTGAAGAGGTATGTACTTTATTAATGATCATTAAGTCTTTGATATATTAACCGAAAGTTTACATATAGTAAAAGATTCTCAAGTCCCAGACGTTTGTCACACTACAATGAAATATTCCTATATTCCTATAGAGACAAACTATTCTGTCCAGTCAGGGTGTAATGAACTCAATACTCGTAATTCCGCAAACATTCGTCGAAGTGACGTCTATTAAATGTCAGTCAGCTGTCACCTGTCAGCTGTCAACTGTCAGTTGTCACCAAACACTCGCGGGACTAAAGATATGTCATTTGGAAATAGTTTTGTTTTTCTCATTTAACACTGAATCCATATTATTATTTTAGGGTAAAAACGAATAAAATTCATTTTGGGGCCAGTGTTACTACTTTCTGATAAAATTCCTGATAGCGTATTCGGCAGATAACCTATAACTATAAGATCTTATCAAAAAATTTTAAAAATATACATTTTTTCTGTGTTTTCTATTAAGTCTCATAAGACTTTGAACAAATTCACGTGTTAGTCTGAACCGAGATAGGCTCATTAAACGAAGACACGTGAGTCGTCATCGACGTTATGTACTCAATATTCCTTTTCGCAGAGAGGGCAACTCAGCTAGTAAAGTTTTATCTGAAAGCTGTAAGGACGCAGTCACCTATAACGAGGCCATTAAGCGAACCAGTGACCACTGCTGAGGTAATCTTTAGAGAAACCTCTTCCGGAACTCACTCGCTCACTCGCTCACTTGCCCTATAACACTTTACATACGCTAATAAAACTGAACTTTGTATCACAAGTGAAGGGATTTGTTGTCTATGAGCATATCGAGTGGCGACATATATACACATTATACATATAGCATTAATCAAATTCAATAGGAGTTATTGAGGCTGAATATATATTACAACTTACTTAAAAGATTTTCATTAAATAGTTGTGTTTTTATTGGGGTCTAAATCTATCTTCTGCCAGCTGTCTTTCCTTGTATTATGAGCTGTAGGAGGCCGTATTTGTTATTTCTCATAATTAGGTAAAAGTACTCCAGCTCTTTTCCCAATCTTTGCATCACCGTCGTGTTCTTTACATTTATTCTTAACGCAGTTAAGGGGTAAACGAGCAGACGGCCTACCTGATGGTAAATGGCCCTCATGGACATCTATAATACAAGGAGTGACTCTTGCTTTGCTGATGTGTTGCCACCACGAATATAGAGTGAGGAAGAGGAATAAAGAAAGGATGCTAGTGTTTCAGTGGACCTTGAAGGAGAATACAGAGTTTATTAGAACCACAGCATTAAAGGGATGGGAGAAGGGGGATGTCCGGCTCACATGCGACTCGACCGGAACACGTCAAAGTCAGTTGGCGGTCGAATTCGTATGTTGATGGTCGCAAACTAATCTGGGAACAGATCCCCTACCACCAAGGTGTGCTGGGTTGCTTGCCTCCTACGAGATGCTCTCCCAGCGGCAGAATTACATGCTCAACCCACGATATTCTAAAAATTATTCTATTCTTTATACATAGATTTTTATAGAGTTACACTATTCAAAATTGTACTGAAATCTATTTTAACTTACAAGTGTATAAAATGTAAAGTACCCAAACTAGATCGTTCAAATAAAATATATGATATAGTAGAAAGTTTTAAATTTCCAAAGCAATAGAAAGACGAGGGGTTGTAAAATTGTGAGAGCACTTCACTCACTTGACCCATGAGACTGAGTACTGAGACTGAGGACTGAGACCGGGGACTGAGATCGTCTTCAGTTTTACTTTAAATTCATTTTTAAAATAAAACAAAATCAATGTTTTTTCTTAATATTTGTATGTAACAAATTGATAATATCCATTTTTATGTTTTTTTTTTGCTTTATTTATCTTAAAATATTCGCTAAAATTCACAGGTCCTGCGGGATGATAATACAATACGTTTTTTCTCGTAAACACCTAAATAATTTTATTTAGTAACAATATTATTTTTAGAAACCTAAGTATTGCCTGCGCGAAGCCGGGACGAGTCGACTAGTATGACTCATAAATAAACATACTAGTCGATCCGTCCCAGATTCAATTTACCACGTATTAGTATTAGCTTTAATTTCACATTTTAATCTATACTAGTCGATATACATATGTCCTTCCTCGATAAATGGCCTATCTAACACTGAAAGATTTTTTCTAATCGGACCAATAGTTTCTGAGATTAATGCGTTCAAGCAAACAAACTTTTCAGCTTTATATATTAGTATAGATATGATTAATTCCCAAAGGCCACACAGCTCGACTTACACTTTATACTCAAGACGATAGATGGCGTACGAGCACACTCATTAGTTCCCCAAGCTCTACTTTATCTCTGTATATTTTATCAAAATCGGTTCAGTGACTTAATTCAGATTGTGTAACAAACAGACAGACCATTTATCCGTCAATAGATGGCGTAAGTAGTATATTAAATCGCAGTTTCGTTTGTTTATTTTGTATTCTTAAGTATTTCCTACGTTTTTTAAGAGTTACTTTTGAAATCATAATATAAGGTAGGGTTATGTCTATCCAATAGTATAATATAGTCTGTCAAAGATATAGTAACAGGTTAATAAATTATATCAGTTAGGCAATACCAACGGTTTGTTAAAACATTGAATATAATTCACGCACGGCTCTCACTTTATGTCCACATTCTCTCGCTTTACGACCTGCTCTGTGCTTTATGGTCACATAAAATAAAACCTTTATTAACCTCAAAACTAATATACTGCCTAGCTTTACTACATTCATTAATACTTTCTAAATTAAGTGACAAATACTCGACCTAGCGTTGTTTGCCAATATATGTACCCACGTCACTAAAATGGTTATAGTAAAAACACAATATTTATTGATATCCCACACATATATTAATTGTAAGAAATAGAGTAGGTTTCTGTCAACAAAAGGTTTTTTTTATTAATCAATCTAAATTAAATATTTTACCTTTTAATTACTCTACTCCATTATGAAGCATAACCTATAATTTTTGGACCTTTGGATTTGATCGATAATGGGAAATAAAAACATAAGTTACGTGAGATCCAATACCATATCAATATTTCTTTCTCTATCTATCTCTTTCTTGTATTGCTGCATTATATATTCTTCAACATTTATAGATTTATGCCATTAGTTCACAGATTAATAGACTTGTGTTAACTTCATTAATTATTTAATGGGAGGTTTTGAACATTAACTTGGCAACACAGACGTCTACAACCTCGCTTTTGGGGAGGTATTTTGTATTTTTCTACACAAGAAGGTTTAGTTGTTAATGATTGACTTGAAAGTGTTGTGTATTAAGATATATTTTGCTGAATTTTAAATAATTAGTGTAATTGCTGAAACAGTGTTTTATATTAGGGTCAGGAGATAGAACAGCGGAGGAACATGGTTATGCATTTTAAAGGCCTTTTAATCCTCTTTGGTCGTAAGCCCCAGGCCCTGCTCGCCTCCCGTCTAGATTGTATACATAGGTATGTAGATTTGTACACTTCTACATTTTACCATAATATCATAACCTATGAAGATGTGTGAGGACAAAAGTATCCCAACGGCAAACTTAAATTTGTCCCTCAATTCAAATTATACAGAACTTTTGTTTGTGTGAATACGACTCACACTTGGCCAGTTTTGCTTTCTATTTTCCGTTCAATAATATCAGAAATATAGAGACATTGCATTGCACGGAATGATAACTTAATGCTGGTGTTAGTGAGTATTTATCGGGTATTAGAGCTAATGTTTGTGTGCTTCCCATTGCTTTGCATTAGAATATTCGTAAACTGAACACAATTTCAATTATTATACAGTTATTCTGATTTAACTGTTTAGGTATAACTATTAAATTAAAAATTTAAATATACACGACATCTATTTAGAAGAATTGATATTAGTTCAAAAAGGTTCATATTTTTGTATTGTAGAAAACAAAATATAAAAAAGCACTATCCTTCTCCTACTCCTTCTTTTTTTGGAGTCAATTAAAATATTTTACAAGTTGTCATATTTTAACAACATTTCCGTTGCTAAATTTCGCGTAAATATAGCTTTAAATTTTGCGATTTAACTAACATTCGAATATGTTATACATATAACGTTAAGCTAGAGGGCTTTGAGAATTTGAGTAAATGGAAGAGGTTACTTTAAACCTTATTCCCGAGACTAAAAATTTTAAATTTAATAAACTTTTTTTAATGCACTTTATATTTTACATACATTTTATATTACAAATTATTTCTTTCTTTCTTGGAATAAAATTATTTAAAGTTTTTAAAATTATTTAAAAACTCGTTAACTAGATTTAAAATTTAAAAATATTTTATATCTGTATCGAGGGGAAGTATATTGTATAATATATTCGAATATTACTACTATCGCAAACATCGACTTTATCATGTCCGCATATTATGTAGAATGCCCTATAGCCTATAAAAACTACTTGTTATTACTTCAATATAAATGGCTATATTTATTGATTGCTTATATTTAGAAGTTTGATTTTTTCACAGCTCCAAGATATTATAGACTTACATATTTAGTATTAATTTCAACTTGGTAACTTCACGTATTCCTCAAATAGTGCCTCAAAACCTAAATATATAAAAGTAATTTTTTTCGTGATGTAACTATAAATTGCCATTCTTGCCAAAAATCATGTTCCTAGGTCAAAAGACGAAGCCTGAGAACTTTGATTTATCTTGAAAATCAAAATTACAATACATAAGATAAAAACGGCTGTATCTTTTCATTATATTGATTTAGCATTTTGATATTTTTACATGTTTTAGGAACTAGAGATTAGAATATTTTGTATAAATTTCAACTTGATATATTCACGTTTTTCTGAGAAAAAGGGTGTTGTGTGACAGTCAAAATAAGTAAATTTTCTAGTGATGTAGAAAAAAATTTACAGTTTTTTAATTTTATCCTTTACTTGTGGTATGAGACCTTACTTCATGGTAAATTTCACGATGCTAGGTCAGTGGGAAGTGCCTTATATTCGATACTTGATATCGAAAGAAAAGTATCGAGAAATACCGTTTCATGTGTATTCAGTGTAAGCAATGTGAGTGCGTTGCCATGGTTACGAGATTGTTATAATGGTCAATATATTAATATTGTCAGGCAGCTCTCGAGTTAGCAATGAGCTGATAGTCTTCAAACGGATGAACAGATCTTTACAATACATAGCTAAGAACCATCTCGATTAAATTACCTTTTAACCAAATAAAATTTCATCAGAATCGGTCCCTTATCTTGGGCACTACGATGCCACGGACAGACACGGATACATACGTTAAACTTGTATCCTGTCGTTGTGACGTCGTATCTATAGTCAATAACCGTATTTAATTAAAAGGTTAAATATTATCACTTTATTCATATTGATATACAAATTCGCACAATTATAATATTGTAGTAAATTGTTTGTGCTATTTATCAATTGATTATATGGAAAATCCGCAATTAACTAATTTGCTTCAACTGGGAACTAATAACCTGAACTATGACTTTAAAATTTTTTTTCGTTTCAGCCGTAGGCCGTCCACTGTTGGACATTTGCCTCCCCCAGAGATTTCCAGTACGACCGATCACCTGCGACCTGCATCCACCCACTACCTGCCGCTCTAACCTGGTCGTCTGTCCATCTTGTAAAGTATTTGTTATAAATACGAAACAACGATGTTTTATAGATCAGTCTTGTTCGAAACATTGTACCGAATGGAGTCTAGCAGAATAAAGTTTAAGATTAAAACAATGAATTTGTTAGCAACACTGTTATTGGCGAGTAATTCCATTTATTTTATTTCAAGTATAACCACGTAACAATTTATAACAAGACAATATATAACTGATCAGTTATGAAACGGAGCTCGTCTGGTGAACATAAAGACTATGGAACTTATATTTTTTATTAAGCATTACAACTTTGTAAATTCCATAAGTCCCTAATAGATGGCGGTATACGTTAGTTTATTGACACAGTACTTCAACATTTGTAGACATCTAAGTTGAGTAAACTTCCAATAGATGGCGCTGTATTAAATTACTCTCGGGTTATATACAGAGTGTGATGAGTGACGGTGTATTTATTTTGCAATCCCCTACCTCTGCACTTGTTGTTTATTAGTTGTCCAACATTCTATAAACTAAAAATGCTACTCAAACCTATGCTACCAATATCATCATAACTAGCAGGATTCTTCTCGAAACAATGCTACCAACATCATAAGTAACAGGACGCTTCTCAAATTTATGCAACCAACATCATAACTAACAGGATGCTTCTCGAATCAATGCTACCAACATCATAACTAACAGGATGCTTCTCGAATCAATGCTACCAACATCATAACTAACAGAATGCTACTCAAATTAATGCTACCAACATCATTACTAACAGGATGCTTCTCAAATTAATGCTACCAACATCATAACTAACAGAATACTACTCAAATTAATGCTACCAACATCATAACTAACAGGATGCTTCTCGAATCAATGCTACCAACATCATAACTAACAGAATACTACTCAAATTAATGCTACCAACACCATAACTAACAGGATGCTTCTCGAATCAATGCTACCAACATCATAACTAACAGAATGCTACTCAAATTAATGCTACCAACATCATAACTAACAGAATGCTACTCAAATTAATTCTACCAACATCATAACTAACAGGATGCTTCTCGAATCAATGCTACCAACATCATAACTAACAGGATGCTACTCAAATCAATGCTACCAACATCATTACTAACAGGATGCTTCTCGAATCAATGCTACCAACATCATAACTAACAGAATGCTACTCAAATTAATGCTACCAACATCATAACTAACAGGATGCTTCTCGAATCAATGCTACCAACATCTTAACTAACAGGATGCTACTCAAATCAATGCTACCAACATCATTACTAACAGGATGCTTCTCGAATCAATGCTACCAACATCATAACTAACAGGATGCTACTCAAATCAATGCTACCAACATCATTACTAACAGGATGCTTCTCGAATCAATGCTACCAACATCATAACTAACAGAATGCTACTCAAATTAATGCTACCAACATTATTATTAAAAGCATTTATCGGAACGACTGAATGTATCCGGGTTACATCATAAGTATCGTATTTATTCTTTGTACCAATTTTTCACCAAATTGCTCAGATATTAAAGCGTAATTGTGCAATGAACAGTTCAATGTTTCCCTCCTTTATATTATTTATTTTATTTCTCTATTAAATAAAATGCTTAATAAACGAGTTTCATACTAATAGGATTGTCATGACTTTATTTTGTGGTATGGCAATCGCACTGATTTATTATTCCTTGTAGTGGCAACATTAGTTTGCTTTTTATTGACAGCGGATGCGCGCTATTCTTTTGGCCAATCAGAACATTTCCCGCCAAAAATGATCAATGTGACGTTTTGGAACATGAAAGTATTTTTGTAAGAGTATTCAAATTGGGAATTCGGGAAAAGAAAGATGTCTGATGTAGTTGAAGTGATGATGATGAATAATATCAAGTATGGAATAAACATGTATTTGAGCTGACACTGAGTTTAATTAGTTTACTGTGTGAAATCACTTGAAAAACTACCTCAAATTTATCGTGACAGAGGTGAGGTTATATTATATTCTCGCGCTATCAACACTACCAATTAACTTTATTGAACTAGCAACTTTTATTCATGGTTTGATTAAAAATCATAACCGAGATAACAAGCTCTGACACTTCACTATCCCAATATCCATCCCTGCCCGCGTCACTTACATAACACGCCCATCACTACCCGTATCCGGGATACGTTCACAACAATATTATCTCAGAAGCTTGTGGCAGATGTCTTCAGCTAATATTTGTGTTGAAAATACTACGTTTGTTCTCACGGGATATTATCTAACAAAAATAATGGATGTATTGTCTGTACACAAATTTGAATTTGGAATCTATTTCCAATCCATAATCCAATGATTGAAATTGATTATTATTATCAATCGTTTGTTTAAAAGAAATAACAACAAACCTTTTAATAATTCCAAATGTTTATATGTTAACGTTGTCATACGATATTTCAACCCGTATTTCAATCTCTTTAGCCCTTTTTCATGATAAAAAGTAGCCTATGAAATTTCCTAAGCTCTGCTGTATCTCTGTACCAAAGTTCATTAAAATCTGTTCAGCCTTTATTAAGTTACAAGTGGTGTAACTAACCCCACTTTGTTTTATAGATATACCGTTATTTTGTAAATGTCCGAAGTTTTACTAAATATTTTAAGTACTAAAAAGTAGTAGCGACATCTGTTGTCACTCGTACGAACTACGTAAAGCATTGAAAAGGTAATTGAAGTTCGCGTTCGGTGACATTACGTGAATGGCCGTCGCCTCTATGAAAATTATCGTTAACGTGAAACTAGGTATTTTTGAATATCTGTACGAATTGCTATTTTAGCTGGAAACACATTCTGCATACGTTAAGCTACGTTTCCACCTGAGATGTGCGAAGATGTGTAGCGAGAGATGTGTTTGTTAAGAAGCAAGAGAATCGCTTAATATAACACTTTGATCGAGGCTAGGTAAATGAAGTTTGGTGCCATGACTCTTAATTGGAGAAGCAAAAGTGAAAACGAATAGCCGCCATATTGTGTAAATGAACGAATACGCGATGAATCATTCATACCGGTACACACTGTCCCGCAATAAATCTCGTCAGTGTCCCGGTGTCTCCCGGCGTCTCCCGGCGGTGTCCCGCTGTAAAGTGAATACTATATCTCATCCCGCGTCACTCAATGCTCTGACTAAGTGCTGTTTATATGTCCGTCTGTCCGACCTGTGATTGATCAATTACCGGCTCACACTAACTTAAACTTATAATTAAATATTAACAACATATAACAAATTTAATGATATTTACTATATTAGTGGTCGCCTAGTGGTCGCCTAGTGGTCGCCTAGTGGTCAAAATTCAATCTTAATTAATTTAAATTATTTTAGCAATAAACATAAAATTATATATTATTAAATGTGTATGTCATATACATGGTAGCGTGTGCAATCAGCAATCTGCACTCCTTCTCTGTATAAACTACTAGCTGCCTGCCCTCGCTTCGCTCCGGGTATTTAAAGCAATATTATAATTGATGTCCTTAAATTGTCACTGTGTAATTGTGTAGTTTTTCATTATTTGAAAAAAGAGAGAGTGAGAAAGAATTATTGAATCGGATTTTTAGTTTCTGAAAAACTCTTCAATTTACAAAATGACCACCTTTTGGCACTTAAATGACCATATCTTTTTAATTAGAGTATTTATAGCAACACCACATAGCCTATGTTACCTGGAAAGGATGTAGCTTCCTATCGGTGAAAGAATTTTCAAAATCGGTTCAGTAGTTTTAGAGCCTATTCGCAACAAACAAACATACAAACAATAAAATCTTTCCTCTTTATATAATAGTATAGATAAATATGGGAAATTTCATACTCCTCCGTCCGCGCTATAGACTAATTAAAGATCTATAACTCGACTACGTAAAAAAGTGGTCTAAAAAGGATGAAACAAGAAAATAATTCAGTGGTCGCACCCATACCTACTATAATTATTATATGATTAGAGGAACATCTCCAAGAAACAGACATGGTAGGTATACATGGGTACGACCACGGTTCTACCTTGACCATTTTTATACCTATGCATTCCTCGGTTTCTGTCTGAATTATTTTCTTGTTTCATCCTTTTCAGACCACTTTTTACGTAGTCGGGTTATAGTTTTTTAAACTTTATTTTTTTATTTAATAATTTTCCGTTTCCCGATCGAGATAACTTTTATAATCTAATATTATAACGTAATTTTTGGCGTTTATTTGTTTAAACGAGTAAATAACTGCAACGACAGGACCGCGCGAACTGTTCGACCGCATTTTAAACGCATATGTTGACTTAAACTATCTATACTATTATATAAAGAGGAAAGATTTGATTGTTTGTATGTTTGTTTGTTTGTTGCGAATAGGTTCGAAAACTACTGAACCGATTTTGAAAATTATTCACCGATAGGAAGCTACATCCTTTCCGGGTAACATAGGCTGTGTGGTGTTGCCATAAATATTCTAATTAAAAAGATATGGCCATTTAAGTGCCATAAGGTGGTCATTTTGTAAATTGAAGAGTTTCTCAGAAACTACAAATCCAATTTGAAAAATTTTTTCACTGATAGAAAACTACAGTATTTGTGAGTGAAAAAAGTAATTTAGTGTTGCCATATACATTTTTTAATTAATAGAATATGGTCATTTTGTTGTTACTAATCCGATTTTAAATATTCTTTCATTGAGAGAAGTCTATAGTATTTCCATCTCTCTTCCTCTTATAATACTATCATTGTCTCTCTTGCTCTCTTTTCTCTCTCTTTAATTCTTATTTTTATTTGTTCAGTATGATCAGTCTCTTTTCACTTTCTTTCTTTCGATTATCTCTCTCTCTCTCTCTCTCTCTCTCTCTCTTTCTCTCTCTCCTTTACCTATTCATCTTTATTTTTGCTCTGTCCTCCCTCTCTTAGCATCTGTCGCTTTTCTTTTATTTTTGTTTCAATTATTTTTCTTTTTATAACTTTTTCCTACTCTCTCTCTCTCATTTTTCCCTCTCGTAAGTACGTTTTATCACAAAAAAGAGACATAGCAACCTAGCAGCCTAGCGATATAGTGACCTAGAAAATTAGGCACCGACCTACCTAGCCACCTAGATACCTGAACAGTGGACACCTAGCAATGTAGTTAACAAGCGACAGAGCTACCTAGACACCCAGCTACCTAGCAACTTAGCCGCCTAGCCACTTAGCGACCCAGTGAACTGGCAATATGTATAGCGGTACAACAATAGGAGATGAAGTTTGTAAGGAAATATACTATCATGTCACGCTGGTCGACTAGTAATATTATAAATGTCTGTCTGTCTGTCTCTTACGCTTTCATGCTTAAACCACTCAACAAATTTTGATGAAGTTTGGTGCAAAGATAAACTAGAGGATGAGAAAGGACACAGGCTACGTTTTATGACTAAAAAAGGCTTGAGAAGATTGAAATAGGGGATGAAATGCACGTCGAGCTCTTAGGAAGTCAGTCATATATAAATTATGTTAATATTGAAAATTAAAATGTGATTTTTTTAGATATTTTAGTTAACAAATTACACCTGAGAAAAGACGACGCGAATACCTAGTTCATAATATATATTATTTACAAAATTTGTATTGCAATTTAGGAATTAATTTTGATTGATCGAAAGCAGTTTAGCAATTCCATATACTCGTGCTTTGCAAACACACATTCAATTTAAACTGTAAACTGTTGGGTTATTGGTTTATATTTCATATCCGAATTGTTTTAGAGCTTAATTGAATATTGATTTACATATAACATAACATATTACAATAGTATAGGAAACAAACATACACAAAGCGAGAGCTATTATGCTATACAATATATCTCGTATCGTTTCACGTCACGTGATATGACGTGATACGATACTGTTACAATCCTAGTTAGTATGTAGTTAGTGCCACGTAAACATTTTCACGCTAAAGGGCTGTAGTTCCCTTACATTAACATAGAATAGAATCCAGGACAATCGCCTTACTGTAGTTTATGTTAAATAAAAGTATGTAAATAATTTATAAAAAAATTTATCCTGACAGACCCGTGTAACAGTACGATACGATACGATATGGCACAACGCGATACAACACGATACGATGCTATGCTTTAGGTCACGATACGATATTGTAAAATACGATATGGAAAGTTTTCAGCATTACGCAGAAAACTACAGGAAAGGATACGAAGGATACTAAGATGCGATAGGAAACAATACGATACATAACATTATTTTTCGACACAATACGATGAGATACGATAGGGTTCCGTAAGTATCTATCAGGGATATATCAACAAAATGGAAGGAGCATGGTTGGCTGTAATTGGGTATGTGCAAGAAGTATTCAAAACTAAACAAAGCGACGGTGGTTGGTCCAAAATAAATAAAGATAAAATCAGAGGAGACGTATAAAAAGCGACAAATGTTTGGGTCGGGTGAACATTCATCACGCAGATAACGAAGGATCGTATCACATATGACACACGAGTCGCGCCTCTCATCACCACACCTCATGATATATGGACCTCATTACCACCTCCACCACCACCACCTCCACCACCTCCACCACTGCCACTGTTTACTTAGATAAGAACCTAATTAGCGCCTGAAAGTTGCAACCCAGGTATAGTTTTGTTATTTTTTTACTTTGCAATTTATAGACTCGGTCTCGGTTGTTCAATAGCAGATTGATGAATGATTTTATAAGGTGAATATTAACTATCATAGTGAATTGCAAATGTTGATATTTTTACACTTATCGGGGATCTCACGAGTCATTAACCTTACTGTTGAATGTCGTTTCATCTACACCTGGATCAGAAGCCTCAGTTCATTCATTTGTATTATGGATTAAAAAGAGAAATGAAAAATTTAGATTGATTATTAATTGCGTTAGTTAAAATGCAAGTTATGTTCTCTGGATAGGCAACAACACTTATGCTACTTTAGACAATGTTCGTTATATGATATATTTAGTCTGACTACGAACATACAACTACAGTATAAGAAACTAACAATTTAATTTTATTAATATTATAAATAGAAAAGTTTGTATGTTTGATACTCAATTACGCAAAAACGGCTGAACGGATTTCAATAAAATTGGGCACACAGATACTATATAAACTGGATTTGTAGATAGACTAATTTTTATCCCGGAAGAAAATTAAGTTCTTGCGGGATAATAATAAGAGTCTAAATATAATTATTTAGCAAATGTTTTTTGTTAAATCAAAGCATATCTAGTAAATTGGCAGCATGTGAAGTCTGGGGTCGACTATCTTACTATCCAATACGTTACTATCCAATGAACAGTGTATCCCACAATTCAATGAGATAATTTTCCCATAAGATAATATCGACTATATATAGAATAACATGAAAGGACGGAGAACGTACGAGTAGTGATATAACAGTATTATATAAATTGAATCGGTCGCAATCCCAGCCGCTCGTATTAATGCCATTTGTATGAAACAAACAAACCCAATAGCTGAGCTATTTATATTAAATACTCGCACGCGAGTGTAGAGTACACTGATAATAGCTAAATTGATTAATTCAATACAAACTATCTCTGTCTATTTGGAGGAGAATAATAGCTATTATTATAAATTATACGTATACAGTGTCTGGTGCTTATGCGTAAATTATCAGCAATCTATCGAAACAGATCGGCATATAAATTGTTAAAGAAATATTTTTTAAAACAAATAAGAATTAAAAATTTTAAAAAAATCTTAAAATGTTAGAAATTATAAAGGAAATTTTATTATTTATTGGTGTTCATTATAATTCTTAAAAAAATGTTTTTAGAAGATAATTAATACAGAAAATATTTATAAGCGCTGACCAACTTTTGAAATACTTAAAATTATTTATAAAATATTTCGGCCAAGTGTGAGTGAACTCGCACACTGAGGGATCCGTACAATTTCAATAAAGAGATAAACACACATGTGGGGGTCAAAATATCATTAAAATTACTATTGTTGGGCGTTTACTCCGGACTTTAGTAATGCGTGTTTCAATATAATCTATTTATAATTACTTATTAAATTAATTTAACAACTTTAATAATTGTGAAATCGGTAAAATATAGAAAATCCTTCTTTTTTTGGTATTTACTCTTTATTTTTCCTCATACAAATGCTATAAGACCTTGCTTTTTGGCACAAATCATGTTCCTAGGTTTTTTGACAAAGCCTAGTTTGTTTCATGTCAAACATCAAAATTACTTTTTTTAATTAAAAATGTTTTTTTGGGGGTGCAGCCCCTTGAAGCAGTCGAAAAAACATTTTGAGTCTTGAGTATTTTATATTAATTTCATGTAAATACCTCCAGGCGTTCCTAAGAAAAAGGGTCTTAACAGATAGAAAGACAGATAATGGACAAGGAAGTTATTCTATAAGGGTTCCTGTTGTCCTTTTATCTTAAAAATTGTGTTATTTAAAAGTAGGAAAGGTAGACCCCTAATATTAAAGGTACACTTTTCGTATATTTTAATACTTCGGCTTTTCTGTTGTTTATAAACAAGCAGCAAAAGACACAAAGGCCCGAAGCCCGAAGCCCTAAATCTTGTTAAAGTGAGCATCGAGCAAGTAACAAACAACATTTATGAGGAAAGGTCAAAGTGGGCTTGGGCGGCTTCTTAAATCTTTACCAACCTCTTATAATTACACGTTATATGGTCATCTTGCAAATTAGAAAAGATCATGTTTGTATTTAGGATGAGGTAAAAACCAGGATATTTATGTATTGAAGTGTTTTGTTTGACTACAGCAAATTAATTGTAACATCCTAGAAAATTGTGGATTGAAGATAAAATTAAAATATATGACGCCATTAACAATCACTTTTGTATTATACTAGTCGACCGGTCCGTTTATATATGAGTAATTCCCAAACACATATCGCTCACACAGCTCGACATGCAATTAACCCCCCCGTCGATAGATGGCGTACGAGCACACACATTTGTTTACTATATATTCTTTTTTTTCGATAAAACATAGCCATGTCCTTTCCCAAGCCCTAATCTATCTCTGTACCATATTTTATCAATATCGTTTCAGTAATTTAAACATGATTGCGTAACGGACAGACAGAGCATATATCCGAGCAATAGATGGCGTAAGTAGTATACTAAATGGCGCTTTCGATTGTTTAGTTTGTATTCTTAAGTTACTTTAAAAAATATAGTATTAGTTAGAATTAGTATCCCTAGACCCTAGTTAGTTTCTAAAATCAGAATATTGAATATGAAAAAAAAATACTGTCGGCAACACTAAGTATTAACCTCTGACGAGCAGGGGTGATAGTTAGCAATCGGAACATCTGTATATAACATAACAATTGGGAATCGATATATTTTAATTGTTAGATGAATAATTATCATTAACAATAGCAGTGATAAATACTTATTACTTAGAACAATAAATGTCATATCATCCATCAGGCAATAGCTGAATATTCATTAAATACGAGTATATCTTTGTGTCCAGTAATTGATTGTATTGTGAGCAGCGTCGACGTCACTCGACGCCACTCGACGCCAACACATCCCCTCTACTTATAAAGACCTCTTATGTGTGTACTGTGTAGGTGTGGGTAGTTGATATCAACTACAACTATATACGTAGGTGGAATATGTTGATAAATTTAGCCAAAGGATTTTTAGTATTTCAAACATAAGCATTTTCTTTTCTATTCTTAATACACCCTACCCCTAACTTTTATTAATATTAATTAAGTAAGTAAGTAAGTAAAAACGGAAGTTTCAGAAGCCAACAAATAATTTAGGTATTTGTTAATATCAAATTATAGCTCTGTTTAATATGTCATTGTGTCATGCTACGACGTAGACGGTTGGCTACGAGCTGCTACGAAGCGATGCGAGAAGCTACAACAGGCTACGAGATAATTAGCAAGTATTGAAACTACCATTTCCATATATGTAAAAGCAATATAATACCAAACTATGTATATTACAAAGGACACAGATAAATCTTATAAATTGATAATAAAAATAGACAAAAAGCTGGTCAGGTATTACGTAAGCATTATTAAAGGGCGAGGGAGTCCTAGTTTTGCTTATTTTTGATGCACTAGGAATGGGGGGTCTCCATGCTGATTACGTCTGCAATAAAAAAGTAAACATGCACATCAAAACGTGAATATCGCATGGGAACTATCTGCATAAGTAATACTTGGTTTGTAATTACGTATGAATAAACAAATAAACATGTATTTCTTATCAAATATATACAGAAAAATAATTTTCAATTTCGAAAGCAACTCTTCCAGCATAAAATATATGTTATTTACACGACAGCCTTTGACAGTCGCAGTCACAGTCGCAGCTGTGAAATAGAGCCTCGGACACTGTAACCTAATTTTACGTACGTTGCAGGTTTTATAAAAACTTTGTAGATGCAAAATTTATATTTAAATATAGTATACAAACACTATGAGTTATAAAACGCAACTTGACTTTTAATACCTGCGCAAGTGTCACAGGCCCCAAGCTATTCTCCGCTTCCTACCTTAAGTGCAAGATTTCATTGCCTTTTACCACTTCCGCTACGTCATTATTGGTTTTAATTCTACCCCCTCCCGAGGCTACTTTTAGTCATATTCCCTGTACCGACTACAGTTTGCTCTCACGTTTATTCTCTTTGAGTAAACTGGAGTGGTGTTAGTGGAAGTGTAATAACGTCTCTGACGAAGGATCACGTAAGTCCTTACATTGCATTTTGTTTAGAATATGGATGAATGAACGAGTAAGGGAATGAGTGTACGAGTGAGTTTGTAAAGCGAAGCGAAGGCAGTTAGGCTGTATGTCATGTAACATATTGTGAAAGGGAATATGAGATAGTGCGGTTTTGACATTGAATGTGAATAGAAGCGAGGCGTTGAGCTGATCCGTCGCGACTAGCGAGTACATCGTGTGACGTCACTGACGACTAATCCGATACTTATGAGAATACTATTGTTTTATGTAACAGTGTTAAAACAGTGTTTTAAAAAACACTTTCTTATGCTTACCGTTGTACTACGATGGATAATATTCACTCCATAAATTTACTTATGTTCTACTATAGATATATTGGGATAGAGATTCAAAATTGTAATATGGACCTATAACAAAAACCCTTCAAATTCATGAAATGTATACTGAGTAAGATTTTGTTAGGTTTATGATAAAAAAAGAAGTTGGTTTTTTGTTAAATGTGATCCGCCGCAAAGTTGTTCAGACGCTTTGATCTTTGTCATTCACTTTAGATAAGAATACACTCGTAATTCATCACAAAGGGACGATGACGTCACGGACTGGTTATATCCAAACAATTTAACTGTGGGTAGGGAACGATAACAAGTACCATTTACTTCCCTACCCAAATGTTATAAAGAGGTAAAGTTTCCTCTGCTACGAATAGTATTTGGGACTAAGTAAGGTTTCAATACATACTCGACATTTATATTTAAGAATAAAGATGTCAAGTTGCCACACTTACCTTCAATGACAAACACATACTCATTCATATACATAATCTTATATGATTAAATAATAGTCTTCTTAAACAAATTTATGTAAAAACTTGTAAAGGGAATTCACGGCCAAAATAACCACTCTCAATCTAAAATCTTTGGATTATGGATTGAAATAGATTCCAAATTCAAATTTCTGTCTATAAAATTAAAGTTTGGAATATACTTTGTATCTCAAATATGAGGATTTTTATTGCAGATGGAAAATAGATTCCAAAATTTAATTTTATATAATTTGGAATCTACTTTCATTCCATATGTACTTCATTAACTTATTTAAAGAGAAGTTTTAAATATTGAATTGGAAACACAGGCCTACGACCCCACCTGTCGTCATTATAGTGAAGGGATGAGGGGGTATTTTGTATTATAAAGAAGATGATTTTTACGCAAGAAGGTTTAGTTACTCTCGGAGCTTGTGTGACTTCAAAGTGTAGGTACAGTAACATTGTGATATGAATATTATCATCATACGTATACTAAGACAGAGGATAGCACCGTGACTGTATCCAATCCCATCCCATCCTTGCTACAAACTTTAACTATTTGAGACAAAATAGCGAATTCCTCTACATATAATTTTGATGCATTATTTTTCGTATCGAGTACAAAATTACTTTTCTGGCCCTCGGTTTTGTTGTTTTGAACTTTCTTATACGTTAAGTGCTACTAGTTTCTCCCACACAATACTAAGAATTTAAACTTTTTTTAAACTTGTTAAAATATTTAGAGAACTTTTGCTTATTTACAATTCTTCTCAATGTCTGCAAAGTTGTTAAATAAAACTTTCAGAAACGGGTCTAGAAATTTCTAATTTTATACACAATTATGTAGGTTAGGTTAGGTTGGGATGTTGAGGAAATCTATATATCTAGCTTAGTAAAGCGGGGATTTACGGACGATGTGATCAGTCCACTGCCAATTCAACTTGCTAATCTATTAGACTGTATCGGTGTCTCTGAATCTTCTACGGATCTCCTTATCTCTGATTTAGTAGAGTCCATATGTGCGAGGGGCGATGCACGGCGGCGCCACGGCAGAAAAGGCGCTAGGAATCTTTTTAAGAGTGCCAAACCGAAAATATAATATGACATGATTTGAAATGAAAAAAAAAACAGAACAGGGCGCAAATAATCGATCGACGCGGACGCAGGAGATACTTGTTGGCGAACGATCTTTTTTTTTTCTTCAAGTATAGGGATACGTCGTGCCTGACCCAACATATCCCTCTCCATAGCACGCTGAACAACGTGATGGGTTGCTAGTAGTATATAAAGAGTAATAAAAATATTGTATTCTAAAGTAACTGCTGAGGTAGATTTCCCTCTGATAAAATGTATATTCTGAACGAGTCTATGATTCTTGATGTTAAGTGAATGCAGCACTGTTTATGTCTGGAGTGCTTTAAGTTAGTGGATATAAGTCAGCGAGATGAGATTATCCCGTCTGTCTCAACGGGAGTGAATGCTACCGCACCCACATTATGGTTAATAGTCTTTACTTTATATGCATTTCTGATGTAACTTAATGTAATTAAGCGTGTGTGCGAGCATGTAAGTACGAATTAGTAACATAGACATAGTATGTATTGTTCAGTTGGTGATAAGTAAACTAAAAGCTTAGACGTTAAATATATTATTTAATTTATATATGACGGAGTGGACAGTTTTTGGTGGTGGGTTAAACCACTTTCATTACGTCAACACTCATTGACTCTTGGTCCTATCCGCTGAATCTTTTTCTACCAATCTATTCTATCCCTAGTGGGGTATTGCTACTACTGTCTTGTCCATTTATATTCCGTGACTGACGTCTTTTTAACTAGTAACCTTTAGTGTCACGAGTAGTCTCTTTGAGTGAACATCGCCTGGAGTGATGCTGGTGTGCCATTCCAGGCGTTGTCCACTCTGGGTGCTGGAGTGTATTAATAGTGCATCGCTATGTTATGGAGATTGAACCTCTCCGACCAAGGATTATGAGAGTTTTACTTCGTATTTATCTGTGAGTCCTTACATTGTATTTGGGTGTGTAAACACAACCATGGATTAGGTTTATGTTAGGTTAGACTTATATTAACAGAACCTTAGGCTGAAACAGTGAACCTGGGCAGTAGAGGTGAGTGTTAGCATATGCGGCTGGAAGTGCTCCCTTAAACCAACGCACTTGATCACAAGTCTAAGGCAATGACTTGGTTTCTGTCCAGATCAAGAGATATAGATAATTGAACTTGAAGGATTAATTTAGCCACTATGTTTTTTAATAACTGTAATTAAACAATAAATGAAAAATGACTTCTGTGTAAAACCTGGCTCGGTTACTAGTTATAAATTATAGTCTCTTCGTCTGAACGCTTCACACGGGATTAACAATTAACGGCTTAGTAACTTCTGATATTCAGATAAATCCTCTCTTCACTCTCAACAGTACAGATTATATCTGTCTAGACATCAGGGGACTGACTCGCTCAAACATTCATTAATGACTATATATGATGCTTCTAAATGAACTTCTAAGCGTTCACGACACCTAATCTATATGACGTATCTCTTACAGCGGCCTTGTTTATATATTCCATCGATTATAATAGTATTTATTCACATAATGTCGTCACAACCCGTCAATGACCCACAGCTGAGCCGGGTCTTCTTCTCAGAGTGAGGAGGGTGTTATATAATACATATATAGTCCACCACGCTGGCTCAGTGCGGGTTGGCAGACTTCACACACCCTGGATAACTTTAGGGAACTTCCAGGAGTGCAGGTTTCCTCGCGATGTTTTCCTTCACCGTTAAAGCAAGTGATATATAATTGTTTAAAACACATACCTCAGAAAAGTCAGAGATGTGTGTGCTGCTAAGACTTAGATAAAGGCTTTATTTATATATTTACCCTTCTAAATTTTATGAGATTGATTCACAACAATATTATATAGTTTTTTTTACCACATTCCTACAATACCAACGACAATTATGTATTTTGTAATTCGCTAAATTAGAGAGAAAAGGGAAAAAGAGAGAGAAGAAAAATATAGAGAGAGGGACAAGTTTTTACTATTTTTAAATGGATAGATAAGGGACAGACAAGCAAACGAATCATCTGTTGCTAAAGATACGTCGCTCATGGACATTGACTAAGTAAGAGGGTGCCTTGTCTTGTTTTATTGATGGGTTACCACCTTGAAGGTTGAGTTAGGAGGGGGAGCAAAGAGCGCTATTTCAGTTAACACAGAGCAACAACCCGGGTGGTATTCATAGTGTTCTAGCGTTTCGGCGGCTAGAGCGCAGTGCAAACTCGTTAGGGTAGGTTTGGAACTGAGATAAGACGCTGTCCTGGTGTCCAGCTCAAATCAACTACAAAACATTTTTTGTGAGTTTATAGAGCGACATTATCAGTCGCGTTTTGTTAACGATAAAGCTCTTTAAATTAAAATTTTAAAAACCCAGAGACCACTGAAACTCCACTTTTAATGAGATAGGAGAGGGTGGAGGCAAGTCTGGCCCATATATTGCGCGACGGGAACGCGTCAAAGACACTTGACTATATGTGGCCTATGGCAGAGGAGAATTATATTCTATCCAGTCACGGGTGAGATTAAAACAATGTCGCAGCTAACATTGATACGGTTGTTTAGATATTTGAGTTTTTAGAGTTAAATATTATGACGTAATTCCTTCTAAGTAAGTACCTAATGAGTAGTAGATAGAATATATCCATTAAATATAGTAGTGTAATGCGATGAGCAAACTCTTTGAGCCCTCGCCTCACGCTTACCTGCGCTCACCTGCGCTTACTCATAACTCAATTACTGAACAGCGGATACGAACATTAGGTATATACAGAATAATTCATATTATTGTATGAAATATCCTTTACTGTATACAGACGTAAGCAGTGCCCGGGGCTTGAGTCCCAGGAACACCTTTAAAAGTCCTTTTTACTATGTATAAACACTGGCCTTCAGCGCTCAACCTCGTCGTCTACCGTATTTAACACTCTAATATTATAATTTTATACAGAATTAGGCCGCAGCCACTTCGCTGTCCCAACGCTCGTAGCTCTGCCAGGATTAGCTTAATCCAGTATTACCTCTCAAAAATATTTCAAGTCAAAAACTCATAATAATTAACTTAAAATGTATGTAAATGTATAAAACGCCCTTGTATGGATTTTATCAGTGGCTTAGTGATATCTTCTATCATGATCTACGGTGTTGCTAGCGCAAAACATTTTCGATCCCCCTAATAATTTCTCGTGTAGCTGACATTGTGAATCTACCCAATATTTTTAAATTGTTGTAAAATAGTCTCCAATAATTATAATCTGCTAACAACTGCATCAGAACAATTTTGACAGTGTTTACATGATACAAGCTGTAATGCTATAGCTCTGTGTCTAAAGTATAACCTCCAGGAGTAATATTCTACTCATCAAGTCGTGGTACTGTTAACAGCGTCTGAAGCTTGAGACCTAGTAGCAGGTGTAAAGAGCTCTATTACTATATGCACACAAACAGTAACAGTAACACTTACAAGACCTCACAACAACATCACGACACCACACCACTGCACCGCCATAATGGTCGTCAGGCGAGCTCCGTTTGACAACTGGACAACGGTGTTGCTAACTTACGAGTAATTATAATGTGAAGTATAAAATAGTATTTGTTTAATAAGCTTGCAGTAACAGGACTTTCTTGTTTGATAATATAACAAGCGATGAGGACCCGAGGCTGTTCGTATCGACTTGAAGATCTAGTTATTTAGTATAAACATTCATTAAAGTATCAGAAGTTAGCAGGTAGCAGGTATCAGGTAGCAGGTAGCAGGTAGCGGGTAGCAGAGAAGTTATAATGAGGCGATGGCGAGGGTAGTTGCGTCAAACGTTAATTATCGATTATCCTCTAGTCCAGAGCTTTTGACGTCACGAGAACTGGAAATGCTTGGGGAATATGAGCCACGTGAACATTTACGTAGATGTCACGTGGAAATGTTAAATCTATTCGTAATAACTTGTCCTACCCGTTAACAATTAATTGTAAATTTCACTTGATCACTACTTCACTTGCTGATAAAGTTCCTGATATACTATGTGAAAAATAAAACACAAAAAGAGAGCGCTCACTAAGTAAGTTAATAAATAAATAAAATCTGGAGAAAATCTTAATTACTTAATAGATCCCAAAGTTATAACAAACCAGAGAGAGAGGCAGGGGCATAAATAAACTATTTTTTTTAAATGACAGGCAAAGGCACAATCTCATACAGCCAACTCGCATTATGGGAAATTGTAAACATCAACATTATATTAGTATAGAGTAAATTATAGAGTAAATTACAAAGATAGTTTATTTTATCTCTTTTTACAATTTAATTAAATCCAAAATTACTAAAAATATTGCACTGTAAGAATGGAAGTAACCTCGCGATTTAACACAAATTTCTTTAATTTCTGATTTAAGGTTTCCAAAATTACCTTAAAACCCTGAATTATAAATCAGACTGAGTATGATAACCACAGTATCCGCAGCTAAGTGGAAATACGAGAGGGATACATTTAAATTAATTCAGTAGTATGTTTTTATAAAGGTTTTCTTTCACATTTCAATTAGAAAGTAATTAACTTTAGTGACTAAAGGTGAGACTATTTGATGTTTAAAAATAAAAGCTCCCCTTCTGACCTCACCGCTAATTACTCTCCGTCTGAATCACAGCCATAAGAAATACTTCAAAGTGAACCTTACTCAAAGCGCTCTTTTACACCAATAACTACTCGTATTGTGCCTGTTTCTAATTACACACATATACACAGCTCACACTTGACCTCAATCATACAAACGCTGAACTTTCCGCTTCTCATTACCATCCACAATACGTACCAAGAACTTGTATAAGAAATGAAAACCTATACACGCCAATCCTAATCCTAACTTATATTATAATTGCGAAAGTAACTCTTAAACACTCCCGGGCCTCCGTTTACACACTTAGACTCTAATTTGGTCGGTGACTAGCTATAAGACCCAGCCCAGCTTCTTGGAGCGACCTCATGTCCTTGAGCATTTGTGCCCGTTGTATGACGACGCCCACGCATTACAGGACAACCTGGACAGCCGTCTCTTCTGCTTGCAGACAACTCCAACAGATAGGACTGTCAGTCAAGCCTATGGTAAATAAGTGTTTGTTAAGTGGGCAGTGTCCCGACATTACTCCCACTATTAGACGAAGATCAATGCGATTCAGACTGAGCAGTTTTCGGGACAAGGTCCTTGATAGTGCAGAGACGGCTAGTTTGCACTGTCGATCGTCCATCGTTCGTCGTCGTCGTTATTCCATCTCGCATTGTGCGTGTCTAGGGTAAACTGACGCAGCCATGAGCGAAACGTGCTAAAGGAGAGAGCAAGGTGTGGTACGGGGCCTACCACAGTAGTCATGGATCCTCTTCTCGGCAGCTCAACTGCATCATTACCTAGAGATCGGCTATACCCCTTTATCCATTGTAGGACGACCCTGTTGACTGCAGCAATGCGTTGCGGTGCTAGGTGACACTCGTATATGAGGCTTGATGTGATAGAATCATTGCCAAACGCTTGGAGAACAGCCTTACTATCAAAGAGGATCCGGATTGCGGAATCTGAGATTCTGTTAAAGATATTCAGATCCATAAAGAAGACACCTGCTACTGTACTAATAACACGGTAATACTTAAGGATACAAAGTAAACAAACGACAGTGCGATTTAATATACTACTTACGCTATCTATTGACGGATAGCTGGTCCGTAATCTATCTAGTCTATTATGCAATCACGCTTAAATCATTGAACCGATTTTAACGAAATATGATACAGAGATAAAGTATAGCTCGAGGAAGGACATAGACTGTGTTTTATCGCTAAAATAATACTTAGTAAATAAATGAGTGTGTTCGTACGCCATCTATCGACTTTAAGGAGTTGTGTTGATGATGGACGAGGTTGTGCAGTCGGGGTGAATTTTCACATATGGTAAAAAGGATTTTGAAACCTGTTTTTGGGTCTCAAGCCTTAGGTACTGCTCGACTTATGTCTAGATTGTATGTTATTGTAGTCTTTTGAGTGCAACTGTGCAGTTTAGCTCCGTAAAAACCTTTAATAGCGTTGTCAAATGAGCGCGCTAGTTGTATGATTGACAGTAAGCAATTTGTTTAACCAGTTAGTTGCGACATATATACAGTAACTAAAACAAGACTCTTTCAAATAAAACTGATTAAACTGAGCGATAACGAAGCGAAAGCTTGTTTTTAACTGAAGCAATCAAAATGTCGGCGTAAATGAATGTTTTGTTTGTTCGAGCACGATAACAGAGTGGACACAGCCAATTACCGGACATTAATTATCCAGCCGATTTAATTAATAACCTTTTACTAGCTGTGCTCGACACTCGACACTCGACATTCGATACTCGACATTCGATACTCGACACTCGATAGCGAGAGCGAAAATTTATACTAATATGTAAAGCTGAAGAGTTAGTTTATTTGTTTGTTTGCTTGAACGCGCTTATCTCAGGGACTACTAATCCTATTTGAAAAGTACTTTCAATTTTAGATAGGCCATTTATCGAGGAAGTCTATAGGCTATATATCATAACGCTAAGGTCAATAGGAGCGAAGCATCACGCGTACAAAGTCGCGCGGGTCGACTAGTATTAAATTTAGAGGTTCTGTCGATAATTGCTTTAAAGATATACAAAAAACTTCCGTCTATAAAGTTTTTATGTCTTGTTAATTAAATATAGGTTTATAGTATAATGTCCACCTGGGGGTTACACTTTAGACTCAGATCATCAGCGTTATGGCTAAAGTACCCGTAATGCAATATACATATTTCAGTTATGGCAGCGTATTAATTTGGTTTGCTTTTATCTTTACGTTGGCAAAACCGAATGTTATTCAGTCTGTGCCAACTTCTAAAATCAAATGTTACTCAGATTAATGTTGCCGACATCATAAACAATATTTATGTTCGGGTCCAATCTTGCAACTATATTTTAAAACAATTATTATATACCGATCGAGGTACAAGTCTGCATATTTAGATTAAATGACAAAACATAGTTAGCTAAGTCCAAGTAATGGGTATCAAAAGAAAGGGTTTGTGAGGGATAAGACGAAAATGAATGTAGGTACTTCACAAAGCTGTTTTTTTTTAAACTAATGCTAAGATAGAAGCAAGATGGAAGTTCAACTGTATGAGTATGATTGTGAGTATAAACAATAATTTTATAAATGTAAAAAATCTATTGAGTTGCAAAGGTTATTTTGAATTAAGTCTAAAGCTAAATAAATTAAATGTCTCAGGTTTGAGTTCAGGTGAGTTCAGGTTCAGGTGATTGACTGATGCTAGACAAAGACCTTGAATGGTGAAGGGGACTGTCAGGGCGGGTTATAGATGTAATAGTATCTTCTATTAGCCGAAGCTTATCAATACATCGATGAATATTCAAGTGGTGATCCGTTCAGAATCAGGCTCCAGTGTATACTATATACACTATACATATACATGACACTGACGAGCGTCTGTCCTTCTGTATGAGCGCGCTGATCTCCATAACCACTGCGTTTATTGGTTTTCGAGATTTCCAATTTGCATGTTCACTGTTATGTTCTGCATCTCGAATGGAAAGTGTTTGTTTATTCTAATACACATAGGACTTTCACAGTAGACTGAAACCATCGTTAGGGATCTTGTAGGTTGTTAGTTATTCTTTGGTTCAATGAAATGCAGAGTTGAGTGCCATTACTTAATAAAAAGATTCTATAAACATGTTTCTGAGTCGCACCAGCCCCAACTTCGCATTGGTAGCAGAGCATGTTTTGTCTATAATTATCCCACAATACATTGTTTTATTATATCTTAATAAATACACACATCTGTGCTCTCACCCTCGCTGCATTACACATTGCCCTGGCTTCGAACAGGATGTCCGATTTAAATAAATTAAAATGTAATCAACAGGTATTTAAACAGTCTTGAATACAAAGTCTGATTTTGGTCAGTATTACTATCTACAATAGTTGTGTACAATAGTATAGTATTGCAAAGGTTTTTTTATATATGTTAATACGTCTGATAATATTGTAGAACATGTTTTTGTTCTATCATCAACAGATTCCGAAGCGCATGCGATCAAACACATTTCATTGTTAATTTTTTACATCTTGGGTTACATTATAGAACATTTAGTAGGGATAGCTTTTTTTCCAGTAATAAATATAGTCTATGTTACTCTGAGATAATGTAGCATTATAATGGTGAAGAATTTTTGAAATCGGTCTCGTAGTTTTTGAGTTTATTCATTACAAACTTACAAAACTACAAAAAAAAAGGATAATTTCATTGTAATAGCTTTCTATTTGGTAAACATTCAAGTCGCAATATTAATAAGAAGTTCTGTCAACAAGTATCATTATTTGTTCGGCGTGTCGGACGGCACAGGGGGCACAGGGGGCACTGCGGGCACTGCGGGTGCTAGGGTCTCCGGGGAGGCTCGGGGGCGCCGAGTCCATTCCCTGCAAATAAATACAATTTTGCACGTTTTCACTTTCTGTACACTTGTTTTCGTTTTAACTGCAACCTGTTTAGAATATTAATGGAAAAAAACAAATTACGAATTGAATTCACGTTTACGATTTACATGGTGGTAAAATGGTGGAATAGTCTGAATATTAATATTTATCTAATCAGCTGTTCAATTGATATCTGTTGTTACTAGTAACACGAACGTACATTGCATAGGTGCTTGATTTGATTATTATTTTTTTTAAGTTTAATGACCCGATATTTAGTTTTAAATTAAAATTGCGAAACAGTTTAGCCGTTTTAAAATTTACTTTTAACAAATATGCAGTGAAACTGAAAAATATTATGTTCTTGTAGTAACACATGTCACTGCACACACACGTCCCCTCCCTGAAATACTATGAAGAATAGCTCCTCCTAAAACCTTCTCTTGTTACATTCATCTGCGCTTTTAATTTAAAATAAACAACAATGCTTAATATTAACTAAACTATCACTGTTGACATCCAAATAGTATTTTTACATCATATAACCGACAAATAGAAAATTATTAATACATAAATTTTAATGATAAAATGATCTACACTAATATTATGATTTCGGAAGTGACTTAAGAAACTTAGGAAATACTTAAGTATGTAAACTAAACAAACGATACTGCGATTTAATATATTACTTACGCCATCTATTGACAAATTCAGGCTTAAATCATGAAACCGATTTTGATTTAATATGATACAGAAAAAAGTAGAGCTTGAGGAAGGACATACGATGTTTTATCGTGAAAAAATACTTATATATAAGAATACAAAGTAAATAAAAGAGTGTGCTTGTACGCCATCTATTGACGAGGGGGTGAAATGCATGTCTTTGCGAATTTTAGTCTAATATAAATTACAGTGATATAGCGATTAAAATGTGAAATGAAACGTAAATACACGTAACTGCACCCTGGTGGAGCCGGGATGAGTCGACTAGTTTCTTATAATTTTGTCTCAATGTCTTATTCTATTAACTTGATATTATCCTTGTTATAGACAGACAATGTCAAGTAGTATACATTATTAAGTTCTAACAATAGAACAGAAATGGTCATACAATTCAATAAGTGGTGTTATTAGCAAACAAACCTCCAGTCCTTTTTTATAAGGAAGTATTATTTGTAAACCTTTTAACAACAATACAAATATCGTTTAAAAATATTCTTAGTTTCTGTTTTGTCTTCATTTCATCTATAATTGTGAAACATACCGGAGTGGCATTTCGTATCAGGGCCATGATCGCTAGTTTTCCGAAAACACTCTTTAAGAGTACCAAGAATAACAATCAAAGGGGGATATAAGCTACTTTGACTTATGACATCTCATGATTTGTTTTTGCATTTACTGAGCATAGCATAAAAATATTTAAATATCTATTTGCACTATTATTAGTATTAGATTGCATATTTTTCTCATAAATTTTCAATTGAATTACTGCCGGACCCTTTTGAGCAAACTTTGTGCCAAATGTTGAAAGTAATTTATACATGATATGCCAAACTTATTTATTTTATATTGTAACTAGTCACAACTTATCACTATATTTTAATTCTCAACACCAACGTAATGTATATATGAGACTAATACCCAAAGACAGCTCGACATGCACTTCATCTCCACTTCAATAGATGGCGTACGAGCAAACTCATTTGTTCATTTTGTATTATTTAGTATTTTTTTCGCAATAAAACATATACTATCCTTCCTCAAGCTCTACTCTATGTGTGTATCATACTTTATAATAATCGTTTCAGTGATTTATGCCTGATTGTGTAACAGACAGACTATTCGCCGTTAGATGGCGTAAGTGGTATATTAAATCGCAGTTTCGTTTGTTTAGTTTGTATTCTTAAGTTTTCCCTACGCAGGAGGAAACTGATCAACTATAACACTTTTCATTATTACTGCATGGGTAAACTATTTTATTATGGTGTATACATATTCATTGTTACTTGGATACATTTTATATTGAGAACTATTTTAAATATATTGGATAATGTATGGATTTCATTTCCACGATAGACACCGCCCCAAGTAGAATATTTAACTTCTGCTTTTATTACAGACCGGTCTGCTTACAGACGGTCTAGATGACTTGAATCTCCGGAGAGATGTTGGCTCTCTATTTGTCTTCTACCGTCTGTACAATGGGGAATGTTCTGAAGAACTATTCGATTTAGTGCCAACTCTTTTCCGCCATCGTACTCTCCGCCGCTGGGACAAATTCCACCCTCACCTGGCATCCTAGTAATGTACGTGCGTCAAGATCCTTTCTCCCACGCACGTGCAAGCTATGGAATGACCTTCCCCCAGAGGTATTCCCAGAGGACTACAACATGAGGGTCTTCAAATGGCGTGTGTACAGGTTTCTCAGAGGTCGGCAACGAATGGGAAGCTCCTCGCGTGATGCAGGTGTCCATGGGCGACGGTGACCACTTACCATCAGATGGACCTTCTGCTCGTTTACCCCTTATTAATTATTAAAAAAAATATATGTTCTTGTCAATAAAAATGATTAAACATTTCAAAATAATAATTCAAAATCTTTACACCTTGTATTAAATCTGCGTTTTTATCACATATCAAATTTTTTATAAATAAAAGCGTGTAACATTGTGGTGGAGGTGTAATTATACTAAATGTTCCATCACAATATAACACGCTATACAAACAAGATGCTACAACTAATAACAAGAACATAATAAAAAATTGTTCTTAAGTTTTGTTTTTTTAAATTTTATTTTTAACTTTTTAGTATTATTTTATATTTTAATAACTTTACAGATCAATGTTAGTTCGAAAGGTTCGTAGCTATGTATTGTGAAGTTCTGGTCAGCTATTTGAGGACTATCAGCTAACTTGAGAGCTTGAGGCTCACAATATTAATATATTGACAATTTTAAACGACCTTGTAACCATGGTAACACATTGCATACACTGAGTTCAAATAAAACGGTATTTTTCGATACCTTCCTTTCGATATCAAATATCGAATAGAATCGAGTATCAAGCTTGTTTAAGATACATAACAGTATATATAATTGCTGTTGACTTTATATATGTATCCAAGAAGCACTATGGGTTAGCGGCCCAGGTGCAGGTTTACACTCTATTTACGAAGAGAATTACAGCTAGCATCCATTGTTCAAAGTCGATAACATATAACTAACAAAGTTTCACTTAATTATATAAGAGCCTATAAGTATGTAATTACGAGTCAGTGATATAGTTAAGACCACATATTGAGTGTTAGCGACCAAATGACAGAGACTATACCAGTTCCACTACACTAAACTTGCACTACGTTAGGCAATATTCACTTTATGAAATCAATTGTTTAAGCGTCAGTAGCTCAGTGGTTCGGTCGTTGGATTCACGATCAACAAGTCGTGGGTTCAAATCTCGGATATTGGACTACTGGCGTGGCCCACTCCTGACACAAGCTATTTATTAGCTTACTAGGAGGGGTAAAGTTAATACTAGTAGCATGTGATCCATACTGCTAGTAATCTTAATTAAAAAAAAAAAAAAAAAGAAATTGTAAAATTCCCTTTAATCTGTTGGGGCAGAAGATATAAGTAGCCAAGTTGAAACAGCACTTTTAAAAAACAATAATAGTAAACAATATAGTATGGCAACACTACACGAGCAATTTATTAAGTGGACATAAATTTTTCCAGAGCAGAGCAGTTGGCGTCGTGCTGCAAACTGTTGCGGAAACATGGCGTGTAAAAACAAATATACGAGCAAAACAGCTCTTCTTTTATTCTTAAACGATAACGTTATATTACTTTACTTGTATCTACCCGCGACTTTTTCACTTCCACGCTCATTGTCTTAGACTTTGATCAAGGAGTTTTACTCACCTCCACAGCCTAGATTCCTAACTAAACACAAGCCTAACCCATTACTATGGTGACATATCCACATGGCAACTTCTAAGGTACTGTGTGACTTTAATAAGTGACGCCTAGCACCAGTAAAATAACACTATTATTACAATTTCACTAGCACCACTTTAGACAATGTTCACTCAAAGAGATTACTCGTTGAACTCAACATTGATACACACACAAAAACACAAAATTTTCTAACAAATAATTCAATAAAATTTACAGTTGAAATCACAAATAGAACAGAATAGATCGTCATAATAAGTTAAAGTTTGGAAACAGCTGAGATTTCAGTTCTGTTGAGTGTGAAAACTTTGACTTGGCTAACTTTTAAGATATACTATATTACATTATTTTATACACTTTCATATTTATTGATTTATTGTATGATGCTAAATTAAATGTCTACCCAAATATGTAAGTGGGTGGCCATTTTGAATATTTGAGTGTATACTTTATGATTGAATGTGTATTTAGTTCTTATCTATGCTAATACTATAAAGAGGTAAAGTTATTTATTTATTTTATTTATTTAATACTTTTTTGCACACCACATACATAACATTATAATAAAACTAAGTAGCAAATAATACAACTACAAAAACAGTAAAACGTGGCAGAACAAAAGGCGGCCTTATGGCTTATTAGCCATTTGTTCCAGACAACCTTTAGGTTAAGAAATATTTGTTGGAAATATTTGTTAAATTTTCCAACAAATATTTTCCAATTAATATTATGTATTAGATCTAATACATAAACAAGATGAACATATACAATATATATTCATAAATATCTATAATCATATACTAATAAATATGTTAGATATAAACGTAAATATAAATACATAAAAAAAAAAAAAAATAATAAACTTCATGTCATCAGTGTCTGTCCGAGAGTAGATACAGGTCTTTTACAGAATTTTTAAAAATCAGGAGAGATTTTGATAGTCTTATGCTTTGTGGTAAAGAGTTTTATAATCTTACGGCCTGTACAGTAAATGTAAACAAATTTTGACCATAAGACTTGAGAAAGTTAGTGAGATTATAGGGGGTAATATCTGGATCTACTGAACCGATTTTTAAAATTCTTTTACCAATAGAAATCCACATTATATGTGAGTATCATAAAGTATATATTAATCAGAAAAAAGAAAAGACTTTTTGGTGGTGGTCCGATTTGCTGCAGTAAGTCGGAAAATGAAAACGTTTCATAGTTGTTGGTGTGTGAGTGAACAGTTTGAATACACCTCAGCGAAGCGAGAGCGGGTCAGCTAGTTAAGTATATAGTCGGAAGGTAAAAAGGACCTGGGGCTTGATACACAGAAATAAGTTTAAACAACCCTTTTAACGTACATAAACTCTCGCTTACGGTCGACTTTATTACTTGATATTGAACTAACTTAATTTGATTTTAATTTATCAAGGACTTACATCATCTTTGATAAAACTCACCATGACACGAAACTATGCTACTTGTGCCAATGTTTTCTGTGTGTAATCACTTAACAGATTATCTTAAATCTGGGGGTACGAGTACGGGGTAGAGCCTCCACCAAGACGAGTTAAGCGAAGCGCAAGGGCACTAATACCTTTTCTCGAAGCGCTTCGTCGTTTTTTTGAATCTTCATAACTTGGGTTTGGACTGTACTAGATCCACAAAATTCTCATTAAACATATAAAGTTTCAAATGTTTATCTCTTATACTTTAGTTTATATTCAGATCTAAAAAACCTCGATTTCGTACACTGACTTACTGATGATCACCAAAATTCTTACGGTACTTCTTGAAGTCTTAGATACCGTCTGATGTATTGAATTTATTTCATTAATTTTCTTTTATAAAACAGTTCTTGTAGCAACGAAACGAAAAGGCCAAGCCAGCCAATATTGGCTGAGGTGTAGAGTAGGGATGTTGCGGATCCACTTTTTTCCACATCCGCGGATGCGGATTTTAAGGGGCTCACACCCGCGGATGCGGATCTGTATAAAAAACTTAAGTGTTGGGTTGGTAGGGTAAAAAAACACAGTATTATTTACCCTTTTTATTTAATAATAAAGTAGTGAATGAACTACAATTTCTAATTAATTATTAATTATTTTAGTAATTAAATTTAAATATTGGAGCATTATATTTAATGAAAAGTATGGCCGCCTTTTCGGACTCCAGTCTGTTTCGCAAGGGTTCGTATATTAATCCGCGTCCACATCCGCATCGATTTATACGGATGTGGATGAGGATGTCAAAATCGATGCAACATACCTAGTGTAGAGCTTGTAAATGGGCGTGTACAGTTAAAAACTTGACTCTATATGAGATCTGAACACTTTCACAGCGCGAGGTAAATGCGCTCGTCCTGGTTACATTTTACATAAAAATATTTTTGGTATTTTACATAAAAGGATAAATTTATCGACAGTGCTGTTTATTATTTTGAAATAAACGATTATCCAAATACTCAAAAGAAAAGTCATTTTGATTAGGATTTCATATGACACTGATTGTGTATTTAGTTCTTAGTGGTTAATGGAAATAAACTCAAAAAGTGATTCAATTTGTATTTCCATATATTTGTATAATTTGGTAATTACATATAAGATGGTTTCGAGTGTAGATAGAGTTCACAGTTCACGCAGTAGTTGTCGTAGCGCTGATTTATACAAACAAGGTTAGTTACTCATTAATTAGTCTCACTCACTTATAACAACATGTCTCTACAAATCATTTTATATATTACGAGCGGCCTGCTCTCGCTTCACTCCGGGTATTTAAAGCAATATTGGAGAATATTGTGTTTGGAGTGGCAACACCAAATGTTTATTATTTATTATATGACAAAATGTACTTTTATTATCTGTAAAAGTGCAATAATTCTTGTGTCTGTGGAAAATTTTCTTCTCTCTGCTTGCTCTACGATAATTGTACTGTAATGGATGTCGTTAATTTGTTACTCTGTAATTGTGTAGTTTTTCATTATTTGAAAAAAGAGAGAGTAAGACCAAGTTATAAAAAGAAAAAAAAGAAAAGTGACAGATCATAAAAGAGGACAGAGTAAAAATAAAATTAAATAGGTAAAGGGGAGAGAGAGAGAGAAAGAGAGAAAGAGATGATCGAAAGAAAGAAAGTGAAATGCGGCCATACTCTAATAAATAAAAAATATACATGGCAACACTAAATAACCCTTGTCACTCACGAATAGTGTAGTTTTTTATTAGAGTATTTATGGCAACACCACATAGCCTATGTTACCCGGAAAGGATGTAGCTTCCTATCGGTGAAAGAATTTTCAAAATCGGTTCAGTAGTTTTCGAGCCTATTCGCAACAAACAAACAATTAAATCTTTCCTCTTTATATAATAGTGTAGACAACGATGATTGTCACCCGACTTCGAAAAGAAGGTTTGAAATTCGTCGGAATCTTTTTTTTATGTATATTTATCGATTACTCGAAGAAAACTGAACCGATTTGGAAAATTATTTTTTGTTTTTGGCTTTGCCTATTTTTTTTATTTATTGAGAAATTCTATTATTTTGTAAAGACATATATTATTGAGTCCGTTTGTAACTAAAGCGGTCACAGAGACTGTGTAGTCATGGTGTGAGTTCGGGTGAGTTAAGTTAGTCAGACAAACTTAAATTCATTTACATCCACACTATATAAAGAGGAAAGATTCATTTCTTTAACTGTACTTTCGTTCGCACATCCATGTAGACATCGTAAGGAAATGGATTATAATGTTACTTCAAAAAGCCTGAACCGAAGCGAGGGCAAGTCACTGCTTACTTGTCATGCTGCTTCGGACCTTTCATTATAGGGCTTTTAAATAACCAATAGATACAACTTGACAATTAAGCGCTTCCATGGGCTGAGGGTAGTCCCTCATATAAGTATTGAATACAGTATTACCTGTTGCTGATCCAGGTGAACCGGAAGCGCAGGGGGTAAGTGGGGGGAGGAGAGCGGAAAGGCGGAAGGGAGGGATAACGAGCGATTTCCGCAATACTTCCGGTCACCGGTCACCGCTCTATCAACATCGCACGAAGTATTCCACATTTTATAAAAAAACCTAACGTTTCTTTTAACATTTAAGGGCTAAAACAAGCAGTCAATCTATAAACGGAACAAATGTTTGGAAACAACTGATATAATTATAAGTAAAGTAATATTTGTAAGCATTAGACTATAATGATATGAATTTAAAATCAACGCCTAAAAGACAAGAAAAAAAATTTAATCACTCTGTGACTATCCTCATGATCTTATTTATAATAAAAGCCAGCCAAGTGCGTATCGGACTCGCGTACGAAGGGTTCCGTACCAATATTTGGCATAAAAATCACGTTTGTTGTATGGGAGCCCCCCTTAAATATTTATTTTATTCTATATTTAGTATTTATTGTTATAGGAGCAACAGAAATACATCATTGGCTCATGAGATACAGCCTGGTGACAGACAGACGGACGGACGACCAGCGGAGTCTTAGTAATAGGGGCCCCGTTTTTACCCTTTGGATACGAAACCCTAAAAATGAAGTATATAGTTTACCATAATATGTGTTCCACTCTTAGTTTAGTAAATACATATTACTGGCAACACTTCTTCGTTCATTGATTGTACGTGAGGAGCGGAGAGAGCTTAATATCTTTTGTTATCATTTTGTTAATATACTATTGAATTATTCTTGTATATGTGAACTGATTCTTGTTCATCAGTTACATTAATACATAATATATGATTACATACATCTATAATAAAATGGACGTTGAGTTTTCACACAAATATCATGAAACAAGTGTCCGGAAATCATCAATATTTACTATTGTTATAAAATTAAGTCCTACCCCACACCGCATGTGTTTATCTATTCTCAATAAACTCAAAACCTACTGAATAGATTTGCATGTGGTTTTCACCAATGGATAGAGTGATTCATGAGGAACGTGTAGGTGTATTATTTTGTAAAATTTTGTATAAACCCGTGTGGGGACAGGTTAGAATACTATTCCCCTCTGCCGCTGCGCCCAGCTAAACCAGCACTCCCTTGGCGGTAGAGGATCTGTTGTCCGACTGGCTTGCGACCATCAGCTTGCGAATCCGACCCCCCTTACCCCTTCCCATCCCATTAATGCTGCGGATCTAGTGGACTCTCGGCTCTTGCTCAGGGTCCGCTGAAACCGCAGCATTTTCTTCTTTGCTACCTCTTTTCACTCTATCATCGAGGATGCAACGCATCGACAAATACTCTCTTGTTTTGACGATGTCCTACCACCAGGTGGACCATCATCAGGTCTACCATAAAAAAAATTGGTTGAAATACGACAATTATTATTGAAAATGTCGGAAAAATTCAATTCATCTGAGAAAAAGAGAAAAAAATGATATATGATATGAATACTTTTGAATGAAAAAGTAATAAATAAACAACTCCCTAAAGGTATTTTATCTTATTTTATCTGATCAGTACACCTCTCTCTCTTTCTTTTTGTATTGCAACAGTTCGCAACACCGTTTTTGCCTAAGTAAATTTCATTTTTTTTTATATCAATTATACCCACGTAACAATTTAGAAAAAGACAATATATAACCTCTGTTCCGATAGAGTTGCGACACTTGTCGAATGGAGTTCACTTGGTGACTTTAGTGGCTGTACAGAAAATTCCAAAGTATATTGGAGTGTTGTTAGGCTTATTTTTTTCTTAAGCTCCGGACACTTTTGTCACGGTGAGTCCAAATGTAAAGAATTGACTAATTACAAACGTATTCGATCAATTCCCTTTGAACTGATCTTGGTGTTCCCTCTTCCTTTCTTGAGAGTATAATTGAATAAAATGTGGTATCAAAGAGAGTTCTCCGCCGGAGTCTGTGGCTCGTTTATCATTGAAAACGTTTGAGATGCGATCTGCACTCACTACAAAGGAGCCTCTTTATTTATATTCAATTGTAGCTATAAATAAAAGGTACACAACCTAGATTATATATAAACGAGCGGCTTGCCCTCGCTTCGCTTCGAGTATTTGAAGCAATATTATAATTAATGTCCTTAAATTATCATTCTGTAAGAAGGAGACAAAGTAAAATATCCGTAATCGATTTCGTTCAGTGAAAGAATTTTTAAAATCGGATCTACAATAGTTTCTGAGATTACTTCTGTTGTTCAAAATGGCCGTTTAATGTCTGACCGCCAGCATTTTAATGGCCACATCGTTTTATTAATAATATTTCTGGCAACACTACACTAACTGTCACTCCGGCATAGTGGAGATTTTATCGAAAAAAGAATTATTGAAATCGGAATAGTAGTTCCAGAGAAAACCTTCACTGTACATAATAATCATGTTAATACACTTAAATGGCCATATTTTTTTAAATTACCATAATTATAGTAACACCACATAGCCCATGTTACCCGGACAGGCACAACACAGGATAAGAATTAATAGCTATGGCTGATCTGCTGTAACCCTGAATAAGGGAAACATAACATATTCACACTTCATAGCAATATACATTAGGGTGGGCCAAAAAAGACTTTTAATTTTTTTTCCTCAGTTACCATGAAAATATCGTCTGAGATGACGGAAAAAAATCTCTGGTAAATTTTGAGCCCTTAATATTGATGTTAAGAGGTGACTCATCATACTTTTTTATTTCCCATTTAATTAGGATATTTTTTTTAGCATTCATAGGATTTTGTTTTGTTTGGATTTTTAATGCACTTGAACGAATGAATGTCTCGTAAAAATCAAAACATATTATTGTAGGAAATCTAACAATCTACAAAAATGGTCTGAGATGATTTTTCGCTAAGTTGACTCGTTTAGAAGTTATTCGAGGTTCTCTTATACTTTAGTTTTTATTGATATCTAAAAAACCGCCTATTTCGTCTCTGACTTCCTGATGATCATCAAAATTTTTAGGGTAGTTCCTGAAGTCGTATAAAGGTTGACATTTGCATCGGCCTGATCTATCACTTATTATAAACAGTAAACCAACCAAGAAAAAAGATAAAGAGAGTGGGCTATGAAAAGAGACACCAGTGATGTGAAAAAATACACCCTAAAAAAAGAAAGAAAAAAATAAAAAAAAAATATTTAAAACAACTTACAAAAAAAAGTGAAATCACACAAAAAACGTTTACATGTAAAATGTTGCCTAGACGAGACCATTTACCTCGCACTGTCAAAAAGTGATCAGATCTCATATAGAGCCAAGCTTCTAACTCTACACGCCCTTCCTGTCTAGTACCTACCTCTACAAGCCCACACTTCACAAACTCTACACCTCAGTCAATATATGTGGCTTGACCTTTTCGTTACCGTCTTATATATTTATATTAGTATGGGAGCCCAAGAGGGAATTTTTTGGATTTACTCGAGCGCATCTGATTAAGGTAAAGTGGGTTAATTGCATTATAGAATGCGTGTATTTTAAAAATCTGACGATTTGGGCGTGGCGGACCGCGGACGAGCTCGCACCATCATCACACCGCTTTCCGACGTCATAACATCATCACAGATAATCACAAAACAACGCATTCATGTCATTTTATGTATGTATGTATCACTTAATATCCCCTCTGAATATCTGATGGCACTTGAATACATTTTTTTTCTACCCTTCTAGATGGCCAACCCCACAACTCATGTCGGTAGATGAACATACCGTCACATCAGTGACAAGTCGGACCATCTTAACTTCATCAATATCTGACTTCTGGCTTATTATCTTCATGTAATTTTTTAATTTTACAGTTTTTGAATAGCTATAGATGTTTTTTGGAACATTAAAATGGGAAACGTAATATAACCTTTTATTCTCACCATCATCTAATCTACAAAATGTTATATGTCCCTAAGACGTTCGAGTAAATCCCCATTTAGCATCATGGCCTCCCCTACTATATATGTCAGCGCGTAAGTTAGGCTTAGGTTAACTTTTTGACAATGCAAGGGTATATGGTGTCGTCTAGGCAACATGAAATTGAATTTCATTTTGGGAAAAATTTGGGAGTTTCATTATAACAGAAGCAGTGATGGCCCAGTGGTTGAGACTTCAAGTCTTACTCGGGAGGTCCGAGTTCGATCCCCCACATAGGCACACACCTCTGACTTTTCAGAATGATGTGTGTTTTAAGCAATAAATATCACTTGCTTTAATGGTGAAGGAAAACATCGTGAGGAAACCTGCACTCCTTAGAGTTCCCCAAAGTTCTCAAAGGTATGTGAAGTCTGACACCCCGCACTGGGCCAGCGTGGTGGACTATGGCCTAATACCCTTCTCATTCTGAGGAGGAGACCCGGCCCAGCAGTGGGCCATTGACGGGTCGTGATGATGATGATGATGATGATTATAACAGATATTAGTGTGTCGTATTGTGTTCGAGAGTGAGTGAGAGAGAACATAACGCATATACATGCAATACTGTAGCACACATTAATGCCCACACTATGTCTTACTATAACTACTAATAGTTGAGTGAAGACAGTGTCGAGTATCATTAGGACTGTGTATCTAGTTTTTATTTTGTAATCAAAGGTTGTAATAAACAGTGGTATAACTTTATGAGCAGTAACTTGAGATGTAAGTTATAAGTATAGAAAGTTTAATTAATTACCTCTCGCCATTTCGCAAATTAAACTTAGTACTAAGTTTTCAAATATAATTTAGTTTGTGTTTAACTTCAATTTGTTTCAAATTAATTAATAATTCATCTGGTGAATGGTCGGATGTGACGTCATTGTATATTAGATTTATTTTCTATTCTTTAAACTTTCATTGAATCGCTTTGGGATGATGCTCATACGATTGAATTAATTTTGATAAAACTATCACGTTAACTGTTTGCTGCTCTAGCCATCTTGGCCTCCTTTGTACAAATACTAACGACCAAAAAAAGTCATTCAAGGATGTCTCTACATCCCACAAGTCGGCCACCCAGGAGGTTGACCCACCTCTACAACTGCTACTGATGGTTTCTTTGTAAAATTATAATTAGTTTCTCATTTGGGATGGACAGTTTACTCATACTCCGTTTTATAATAATAATATAATAAAAATATTCCCCCCGTGAGGGGGCGGGATAGAATACTATTCCCCTTTACCGCTGCGAGAGCATCTCAGGCTTGCGACCACCAGCATGCGAATCCGACCGCTAAGTGTCACTGACGCGTTCCGGTCGAGCTGCATGTGGGCCAGACTCACCCCCTCCCATCCCATTAATGCTATCTATCTCAGAGCCCGTTGAGACCGCAGCATTTTTTCTTCTTCCCTTCCCACTCTATCTATGAGGATGCAATGCATCGACACCAACGTCGACGTCGACAAAATAAGGTACCTCTTGTTTTGCCGATATCCATGGGCGATGGTGGCCACTTACCAATGGTGGACCATCTGCTCGTTTGCACCTTATCTACCATAAATAAAAATAATAATAAGTTTGTAGGCCTTACACTACATGCCCCCGTAAAAAAACATCTTTTTTTTCAATTAATAATTTGCCAACAAGTGCACATGCTGGCATTAACCGTGAATAATAATAATGAAATTAAAATGGTGGGAAAAAAGGACCTTGAGGATCATATTCCATATTTTAAGGTTGACAATACTGTAGTACATTATTTTGTTCTATCTCATAGGGTTCAGCCAGCGTTTGCAATGTAAGCTGAAAAAAATGTGTATATTGACGACATCACATTAGACTATATTATGTATGTATTATACATATAAACCTTCCTCTTAAAATACTCTATCTAACAAAAAAAACCGCATCAAAATCCGTTGCGTAGTTTTAAAGATTTAAGCATACATACGGATATAGGGACAGAGAAAGCGACTTTGTTTTATACTATGTAGTGATTTAAATGTTATAGCATCAAGTAAAACCTCACTAACGGTTTCTTTATCTTCTTTATTGAAGTCGGTTATAAATAGATTAGTGTACTTAGTAAATAAGCGCGGAACACGTTACACAAAGCGACTTAGCTCGCCCTCAGCCCTCAGCCCTCAGCCCTCAGCCCTCAGTACTCAGTACTCAGTATACTCTGAATCACAATCCCCCAACTTATTTACATAATGAGATGGGCTCGGCTATTAGCACATCACAACATACACATATTATATACTTTAACACTATGTACTTAAGTATCAAAGTACCTTAACTCGTCTGTATGTACAGTTTGCGAATTTAATATAATTCAATGCATAAACAATTATAAGCCTTATGTCGAAGCGTGTAAAGGCTAAATTGCTTTGAATGTGTAATATGCTGGCAATACTGTACATACGTAAATCAAATCATGCTTTTTGGAGAGCTAGTGAATTTTGTCTGGTAAGTTATGTCGAATATACTCTATTGAATATAAGAATGTTACTCACATAATATATCCACAAAGCTTTGAAAGAACTTGATGTTTTTATTTGATATTTTTTATTTCTATTAAGAAATGTATTAGTACAAGTATTCTAGTTGAAGTAGAAAGAGAATTAATGAATTGTATAGAAGTGGCTGAAATAATTCAGATAGAAACCCAGAAATTCATAGGTATAAAAATGGTTAAGGTAGAAACGTAGTTTTTGGGTGTTTCGTCCTTTTTAGACCACTTTTTCACGTAGTCGGGTTATAGTTTTTTAAACTTTAGATAGATAGATAGATAGATAGATAGACATTTATTTCCAAAAAAACACACTGTATGAAACATAGAACCTACAAGTTAATTAATTAGTACACCAGTGTGTAATTCTGAGAAAAAGGAGACGGCTCAGCATTTTAGCTGCTGTCAAGTCAAAAGACTTAAACACCAGCCACTGATATTCTGCCGGCTCCCGCGAGTGAGACGTGCGAGTGTGTGGTAATATCATTTAAAGATAAATTAGATGAAGGTGTTAATAAATAAGTTTAAGTGGTTGAATCAATAAAAGTAATAATATAAATAATAAATAAAATTTAAACAAGAATTAAAAAAAAAAAATTATTTATTTTTTTATTTAATAGTTTTCCGTTTCACGATTGAGATAACCTTTTTAATCTCATATTGAACCGTAATATTGGTTTTTATTTGCTTAAACGAGTGAATAAGTGCAACGACTGGCCGCGCGGACTATACGACCGCATTTTAAACATATACTTATGTTGACTTAAACAATAAGATATATATACATATTTGTAATGTTATCATCAAGACCTTTCTTTTGATACCAAACACGTTATGATTATATCAATTTAATTTTTTTCGAGGTAAGAATTTGAGGTATAAATTCCGTCATTAAGAAAAATCATAAAATTTTTATAACCTATGTCACCCGCGCCATTATTACGAATCTATTGACACCTCACTCATGAAAATTGGTTCAGTAGTTTACGCGCTAAATTAGAACATACATACATACATACATACATACATAGACTGCCAAAATTGGTAAAAAATAGACAATCAGGCAAATAAAGTAAAATACAAAGTGTTTTTATACATTATGGGCCCAGCACGTTATATATCGTCTATTTCCAAATAAGTTACGGAATACAATAAGTATGTAATACTTAGGTACTACACAGTATCGGGTATAAGGCGAAGGGGAAGTATCCTTTGTACCAGAATCAATTAAGTAGAATCTCCTCAATTCCGTGTGATTGAATCCGGCAACACTGACCCTAATGACTTATTGATACGATGGAAGACCTTCGTTGCTTTTTGTTGCTCCACACTCCTCGCTCTTCACTCCCCGCTACTCGCCGAGTATTGTATTGACAGTGTACCCTCAATAGCTAACTGAATCTATACTGCATTCATAAATCATCACTCACTCTCTCCAAAAAGGCTCAGCATTGTAAAGATGGCTATTTCATAATAGAGTGAGCAAAACTTTTTATATCATTAATAAATAAAGCTTGCTATAATGTACAGGATTACTTAAATGATGAGTGATGTTGACTCTCAAGCTAAATCATTTGTATAACAGACTATGTAAACATGGCTTTTGATGCGAGCGACTGTTGGGTGTCTGGCCGGCTCTTCTCAACAGAAAACTGCTTTCCGAGCTGGTGGTAGCTTCAGACAAACTTACTGACCGACCAATTTTTGACGTATCAAAAGTACTTTTATACAGAAGTCTAATTGAAATAAAATATTTTGAGTTTGAGTTTGATATGTAAGCTTTAATTAACGTATAGTTTCTATAGGTTTATATTGTGAAAAACCTAATACCTACATAAAATTTAAGTATGATTTCATATAATTAGCATTGTCTAAAATAGTTCTAATAGCATAAATGTGGTGGATTTTCCTCATTGAATTTTAAATCATCATCATCATCACAACCCAATAATGGCCCACTTCTGAGCTTTGGGTATCCTCACCAGAATGAGGAGGGTGTCCACCACGCTGGCCCATTACAGGTGGGCAGACTTCACATACCTTTGAGAACTTTTAGGGAACTCTCACTCGTGCAGGTTTCCTCACGATGTTTGCCTTCACCGTTAAAGCAAGTGATATTTAATTGCTTAAAACACACATAACTCAGAGTCAGAGGTGTGTGCCTGTGTGGGGGATCGAACCCGAACCTCCTGAGTAAAACACCAATGTCTTAACCACTGGGCTATCACTGCTAACAGTTTTAAGTGGTGAGTGTCGATGTTGAATAAGTGAACCTTATACCTGTCATAACCACCAGGCTATGCTTGGCGTGTAAGCAATACTCTGAAATCTTTCTGAGATTGATTTTTAGAATGTTGGTCTTCCTGGAATATACCTACTCGATGTGAATAGAATGAAATATTTTATTGAATTGACGCGTCTATCTTCCATTACTAAATGAAGAATAAGGTCGGAAATATTGAATGAAATTTATAAATATTTGATCTAAGACCTCACTTCACAACTCAGAGAGTCAAGTCTTTGCCTTTTTTCTTCCAATATCAGTTTCTTTCACTAAAACTTCTTTCAACTAACATAATAAATTACTTTACTTATTTATAATATTAGTTCAGATTATGTTAAAAATAATACATTTTAAATACATGTCGTTAATTGCACCCACGGGATGACAGTTACGGGTCAAGACAACCGAGTAGAAGGTCCACCTGGTGGTAAGTGACCACCGTCACCCATAGACATTGACAATACGAGAGAGCTTCTTTTGCATTGCCACCTCGAAAATAGAGTAAGAAGGAGGAGAAAAGAGAAGAATTCTACGGTTTCAGTGAATCCTCAGTAAGAAATCCGAATCCACAGAAACCACAGCATTAATAGAATAGGTGTGGGAGGTGGGAAGTGGAAGGTAGGTCTGACCAGCAAGCAGCTCGACCAGAACGCGTCAGAGACACTTGGCGGTCGGCTTCGTATAGTGGTCGCAAGCCAGTCAGGGAACAGATCCCCTACCACCATCGACAGAGGGGAATTGGGAAAAAAAAGGGAGTTATTCTATACCGTCCCCTCACGTATATTAGCATCCTCATATTCCTAGTACAATAGAAACCAAGTAAACAAATTTATCCATAGTGTTGCTAGTATATTGAAATATCTGTTTACCTCAGCGTAGCGAATGTATATATGTAAGTAGGGCAGCAAATATCATAAGTTCCAATAACAAGTTTGGAGTTGCATATTTCTGCGCAACTTCGTGAGGAACGCTAACTTATCCATATCTGGAGAGTTTGCTGGGTTACCCAACTTTGAGTTATTCTTCATATCTCGCTGGATACGGACTACCGACTACTTTATTGATTTTTATCAAATCCTTTATTTATATACTAGTCGACCGGTCCCGGTTTCGCCCGTGTGCAATTCATTTTTTACATTTTGATTTATATATGAATTGAATCAGGCGTTACTATCTCGATTGTCTCGATTTAGGGAGCGGTTACGGAGCGAATCGTAAATCGATTGTCGGGTGACTTGCTTGTGTGGTGTGTTCGGGTTCGTGCATCACAGTTTTCTGTGGGCGGTGTGCTCTTCTGGGTTGTGCCGTACACGGTAACCAAGGTTCCTTTTTTTATGATTAATTCCCAAAGACTGCTCGACATGCACTTCACCCCCACGACGATAGATGGCGTACGAGCACACTCATGTGTTTACTTTGTATTTTTTTTCGCGATAAAAGATAGCCTATGTCCTTCTTCAAGCTTTTCTACATCTCTACATCATATTTGATCAATTATTTAAGTGTAATTGTGTAACGTACAGACGTCGTCAATAGATGGCGTAAGTAGTATATTGAATCGCACTTTTGTTTGTTCAGTTTGAATTCTTAAGTATTTCCTAGGTACTTAAGAGTTACTTTCGTAATTATAATATTAGTGAAGATAAGAATTTTTATAAATATTAAAGTAGAGTAGAGGAGTCAGAATGCACATCTTCATAGAAACTAGAGGTAGATAGATAAATAAGTAAATTTAAGTTTAAATTACGCAGTGTTGCTAACTGAGCTAGAAAGAAATCAGTCAGCTACAACTGAAAAATAAAATGATAGCTAGATAATTATCATTACATATATGCAATTTTTTTAAACTATCTCTCCATCTTCCGCTTCCTTTATAAAAGATGTTAGCAACACTAATTTTAGTAGCATCCAGATATTTAAGATATTATCAACTGCAGAATTAGGGATTTGTGTGTTTGTGTCGCAACACTTGTTATTACCAATGAACTCTAAGCTTTACTACTTATACATCTAAACTATATACTAGGAGTATTATTAATATACGAAATTAATAAATATTTAGTAGGCCCGATCTTTGATACCCAAATGGTGGTCGACCTTCCGTCACTCTCACCAACTGATTATAAGTCAACAGAGAATTAGCAATAATTTTATTAATTTTGTTTAAGCCACTTGTAGGCAATATATAACTTCTAATTCGACAGATTTTTGTCCAAGAGATTTCATACAGCAAACATTATCTAAAGAAGTGCAAGTAGTGTAGAGTATCGTGACCTTGACAGGCTTGATCTACTTTAAGTTACAAACCTTCGGGATTGCAAGCTTTCCTATTATGATGTATACTGTATAACAGCTTGTTAGCTAGAATATTCGCGATATAATAATCATGATTTCTGTCAAAGCGGCCGACCTCGTCGTTGGCACAACTGACTGATACAGTTCAATTCAGTCAGTGACAACTTCAAAAGTCACATGCAACTCATATCAATCCTACTAACATAATAACATTGTTTCTGTACAGCAACTGTAAAGTTTCAAAGAAAAACAGTTGCTAAGTCATTAAAAACTATAAATTGTATATTTAGATGTCATTCAAAAGTCTTCGTGTGTGTCTGGTGTCTGGTGTCGTGAACCATACTCGTATACTCGTAACTTATTACTGCAAATTAGATTAGATTGAAGACGTCTGGGGACCACTCGAGCTCGGAGCCTCTCTATGATATCAGTATTATACTTGAATACTATAAATTAAATATACAACATGTTTACTGAATCTAATTGTTGGCAACCATTTTAGTTTTATATAAATATGGATGTGCAGTGCTCGAATATTATCTATGGTACCTGTACATGTTATGTTTATAATATACTACTTGACCCGTCCCGGCCTTGCCCGGATGCACCACGTGTATTTAGGCTTAATTTCACATTTTAATCGCTATATCCCTTATAACTATATTTTATATTTTAATTTATATATGACTAATTCCCAAAGACAACGGCCACACAACTCGACATGCACGTCAACTCCACGACGATAGATGGCGCACGAGCACACTTATTTGTTTACAGGCGTGTCTATTGACCGCAAAACAGGGTCCCTTCACCGTGACTCCTACTTTCCTAAATGTATCTGTGCCCATCACCAACCATCTTGAGCTCTTGGTGACTCCATCGAGTTTAAGACGAAAACAACAACAAAAAACTTGGGATTTTCAAAGTTAGGCGGTACTTCACACCTTGACAACTTCTCAATCTATATAAAGCTCAAGTCCGTTCGTGTATTACTTCAGTCACTTTTGGAACGGTTCAGCCAAGTACCAGCTAGCAGCCATTGATTCGGTGGATTGCCGTGTAAAAAAGCTGATTAGCGACACTACTTTGGTTGAGTCTAAGCTCCAGAGCCTCGAACACCGCCGCAGAATAGCTAGCCTCTCGGATTTTTACTGGATACATTTTAAAGAATGTCCTGTAGAACTTTACGACTTATTTCCTCCATCACCATTTCGTCATCGGACTACTAGGCGGGGTGAGAGTTTTCACCAACAATTCGTACAAAGCGCTTCGCAGCTTCTTTCCTCATACGCCCAGCTAGGAATTCTCCCCCCTCGTCTATGTTCTCTACAACTAACAACTTGGGGATCTTTAAGAAAAGAATGAATAGCCTAATTACGGGAAAAAGAGCTCCACCTTCGGCCTTATCTTCACTTACCATCAGGTGAGATTGAGACCAATCGCAGTCTCGTCACGAATAGTAATATTTTTTTAAAAACATAGCCCATGTCCTTCGTCATCATCTCAGCCATAGGACGTCCACTGCTGGACATATGCCTCCCCCAGAGATTTCCAGTACGACCGATCACCTGCGACCTGCATCCAGCGGCTCCCTGCCGTCCTGACCAGGTCGTCTGTCCATCTTGTGGGAGGCCTTCCAACACTTCGGCGTCCTGTCCGTGGTCGCCACTCGAGATACCTTGCTGCCCCTCTCTGTCCTTCCTCAAGCTCTATTTTATCTCTTAGTTAGCCATCGCTCCGCTATAGCCTCATTTACTCGGTACTACTTGTTTTTAATACATTTATTAATATTCCACAAGAGTATAGTATAGCTATGATAACTTAGTAACTCTTAAAAGCTCTTGCGTATTGTTAAGTTTATTCTAATCAGCAATACGTAAAAAAATATAATAACATCCATTCTAAACAGGGTGCAATGCCTGGGGCTTGAGACCCAGACTAATGTAAACATCGTTATCCAACACTTAAAAAACTCAAGAAATAAAAGCAGTAACTTTAATTGTAAAAAAATCAATGATTATTTTATTATAATAATTCAAAAATCCATGAAATCACTAGTCAAACTGCCGCTGAACCAACTGGAAAAATCTTATAAATTGTCTAATCAGTGAAGGTATTTTTTAAAGTTTATAAAAAGAATTAATAAAAGCGACTCAACAACCCACCACTATCAACAGTGTTGTTAGATGAGGCAACTTATCCTCAATTTAATAATGTGACTAGTGGTGCTCCCCGGGTTCGCACGGTTTCTTTATTACAATATGCATATAGTATACATATAAACCTTCCTCTTGAAACCCACTCTAGTTATTGGTGAAAACCGCATTAAAATCGATTACATAATTTAAAAGCGTACAGATAGTGGAAAGCGACTTTGTCTTATACCTACTACGTAAAGATATATCTGGCTCACATGCAGCACGTCCAGACTACAGCGCAGTGTCTGTAAAGATTATCCATGTAATTAAAAATGTATATCACTAAATACAAAGTGTAATCTCTCATGTATAATTTAACATTAATTAGTTTTAGATTATATGGTGGGAGGAGTTTCGTGTCCTAATATTCATCATTCAGTGAAATTTATACATACGTATATACTACACATATACATACTACATATAATAGGGGTTAAAGTATGAAATTGCCGTTTTATTGTAATAGGTACTTCGAATTGACATAGAACCTTCATGGTTTGAGATTTTTGAGGGAAACTTTCTTCACATGGTACCTATGCAGTTCCTCTTTTGAAAAATGTGCAACATTCGATTATCGACTTTCAATTGTTTTTTTATTCCACTTAGACAAGAAAGATGGATGCTTCGAAAATTCGAGTGATTTTTGAATACGAGTTCCGACGCGGAACTAACGCGGCAGAAACAGCTCGCAATATCAATGTTGCATTTGGGGAGGGGACTGCCCACACAGGTGAATAACAATGAATTGAATGAGATGGTGGAAGCCGATCCGAGCCAAACTACCCAGGAATTAGCGGCATAGTTTAACGTTACCTTACCAACAATACTGATTCATTTGCGTCAAATCAATAAAATTAAAAAATATATGAAATATGTGTGCCTCATGATTTGTCTGATGTGCAGAAGGAAACGCGTGTTGAAACTTGTGTTGTCTTGTTGAATCGGTACAGAAATGAAGGAATATTGGATCTAATTGTGACATGTGATGAAAAGTGGATTCTTTAACGATAACCGTAAGCCAAAAATGCAATGACTGAGCCCAAGTCAAACGCCGCAACAGTGTCCTAAAGCAAAGCTTACCAATAAAAAAGTAATGGTAACTGTTTAGTGATATCAGCATGGTATTATTCACCATAGCTTTCTCCAATCTGGTCAAGCAATAACGGCAGACGATAACGCGAGACCTCATACAGCACGAGAAACCGTTTGAACTCTGCAGACCTTGCTCCAACGGACTACCATTTTTTGTGATTTGGACAATTTTCTACGTGATATAAAGTTTTCTTCTCAGGAAGCAGTACAAAATACGCTCACACAGTTTAGATCACTAGAGTTCTATTGCAAAGGCATAAATAACTTTCCTGTTAGATGGCAGCAATGTATAGATAATAATGGTAAACATTTTGATTAAATAAATATGTTAAATAAAAAAAAAAATCCCTTAATATAAACTTAATATCCATTATTTTTTGTCTATACAGCAATGTACAGTCAGTATATAAATTTTACTAATATTATAAAGGTTAAAGTTTGTACGAATAGATGGTTGAACGAATTTCAATGAACGCCACGCAGATAGCTTATAACTTAGACTAACATATAAGATAGATTTTATCTAGGAAAAATTCAGAGATACTGCGAGATAACACAATATGTTTACTGCAGTAAGCGCCTAAATATTGTTATTTAGTAGTAGTATATATTGAATCTAATTATTAAACGTGATAACTGCGCTAAATTTAACAACTTATATTCGCGGATAGACTTTAGTGGGAAGTTCCATTTAATTTATCCCAAAACTGTATATAACCTATGTTCCGATAAACTTGAGCCAGTTGTCAAACAGAGCGAGAGAGTTTTTGATATTATTTTTCCATCCCATATCCCATATAGAAAATATAATTCAATTTTAAATTGCAATAAAAAAAGCGCCACTGATCTCGTAAAACAAAATCACAATTTAACTTAAAATCTATTGGAAATATGTTAACAATTCACTGAACTTATAAAATTAATACTTTTGTATATATAATGGTCAACATTCTCTCGCCCCTCACTCATTGTGCACACATTTGAGCCTATTGTAAAACAATGGAGTCGAAAACGCTTGTGTTGAAATTTGAAGTGATTTTCCCTTACATACATACATATACGATACAACAACAACCTTTTATCAAATAACTTTTAAAGTTACAAAAGCTCAAAATAGTTGATACAGAATTTGATTTTCAGATAAAACAAGATGCTGATTGTGGTTAACTTTTGCCTGTATATAATAAACCCAGAAGAAATCTCTTGTCTTGTTGATTCGTTACAGATTTAGACAAGAGTGGCGAGAAATTTTCGAAATCGAAACGCTGATTTTCGAAAAATTATGGGAGAGAGATGAAATTAAAATAAATATACTCCTATTCTACAAATATAAGCTTTAATATTATAATATAAGTTCAAAAATAAACAACCAAATTCTATTACCATAGCCCTCGCTCCGAGTGTATCAAATGATGTGCGCATCTTCGTGATCTGGAGGAAAACAATTTCGGCAGTTATTATGTATAGTTGTATTGGATTGTAGCTATCTTTCTCTATTTATCTCGTAGCCCCTCGTAGCGTCACGTAACTGCTCGTAGCACCTCGTAGCCGTGTCGCCTACGCCTCGTAGCGGGTGAGTATGCCATTTACTTATTCATGAGTGTAGTGTGATGTGGTGTATCGACGCGCGACGCTCATTTAATATCGTTTCTAACTATAATAAGCCAATATTATATTCTAGTAATATTCTTATTATTAGTTCATTTTAAAAATACCACCTAGCGCAGGTCTACGTCAAAGACGTTTCTCCTAAAGATTAGTAATACGTAAGTATAATATTAATTATACAGAAAGTACTTAATGCACGAGAAGAGAGCACCGTGCATGCTGCTGGCAACACCAGCTGTCACCGGATATATTATACTCATTTATTTTCAATGTTTTCATTAATTTTACGTTACGTTATACTGCAGCGTGTTGATATCGGCTCACTTACTACTTTGTTGGCCATTCTCATAAAATTGCTATGAAAATTTAAGCTCTTTTCAATATCCAATGTGATTGTGTTTAATAAAGTGTTAAAGACCAGTTTTATCATAATAATACGAATAGATAGGTCGTCATACTGTACCATATTCCCTTTAAACTAAAACAATAAACAAACAACCATTAGGTCGCATCCACTTTTGATTGTAAGAGATCCGTTGTACCGCAAAGACAATATTACCACTTGTTAACAGATACTTTTGCAATACTACAATAAAAAGTCCAAAATAAATTTAAATTACTTTTAAATAAAAGGCTTATAGCTCAACTATCAATAGCCAGTTCAGAAAAGTAATTTTCAATTTTGAACAAAATCTCTTTTTGCATTCACTCGACTGTACACAATTGTTTAATAAAACGTAGTTGGATAGAATGTAAAATATTCTGATATTTGACTTTTTAACTGATAGAAAGCTTCACTATTAGCTATGCAGGAGAGTTAGTTCTATATATTAGTTATATAGTTAATAAACTAAATAAAAGATGGGCAAATAAATTATGTAATGTCGGTGGGAATTAATACACATTATAAAGGAATTGCCTTTAAATCCATACGGGATTTCTATCTAAAGTAAATAAACATTGTAATACATTAGAAATGCAATAAACAAGAGTAAATCTGCAGCTTAAATAGTATTTACGAGCCGAGCACAACGCGCAGTGCTCAGTGCGCTGGATGCGATTGGAAATACTTTACATTACCTTCCTCTAATGATATTTAGCTTTGCTTGAGAACGCAGACGCTGCACCGACTGCAAGGATGCGCATTCTATTAGCAAATACAATAATAATAGCATAATGTTAAAATAATACTCGTTTCGTCAACCTGAGAGAGGGTAATATAATAAATACACCGGTGAGGCAGTTTTTATTAATGTCACATGACCGACATTAGTCACAATAGCTTAAAATTAAACTTGTCGTAACCTAAGTGAAGGTAATACAATAAATACACCGGAGTGACAGTTTCTGTTATAGTCACATGACCGACATTAGTCACAATAGCTTCCAATTAAACTTTTCGTAACCTAAGAGGAAGTAATTCAGTAAATACACCGGTGAGACAGTTTCTGTTATAGTCACATGACCAACATTAGTCACAATAGCTTCCAATTAAACTTTTCGTAACCTAAGATGAAGTAATACAATGAATACACCGGTGAGACAGTTTCTGTTATAGTCACATGACCAACATTAGTCACAATAGCTTCCAATTAAACTTTTCGTAACCTAAGAGGAAGTAATACAATGAATACACCGGTGAGACAGTTTCTGTTATAGTCACATGACCAACATTAGTCACAATAGCTTCCAATTAAACTTTTCGTAACCTAAGAGGAAGTAATACAGTAAATACACCGGTGAGACAGTTTCTGTTATAGTCACATGACCAACATTAGTCACAATAGCTTCCAATTAAACTTTTCGTAACCTAAGAGGAAGTAATACAGTAAATACACCGGTGAGACAGTTTCTGTTATAGTCACATGACCGACATTAGTCACAATAGCTTCCAATTAAACTTTTCGTAACCTAAGAGGAAGTAATTCAGTAAATACACCGGTGAGACAGTTTCTGTTATAGTCACATGACCAACATTAGTCACAATAGCTTCCAATTAAACTTTTCGTAACCTAAGAGGAAGTAATACAATGAATACACCGGTGAGACAGTTTCTGTTATAGTCACATGACCAACATTAGTCACAATAGCTTCCAATTAAACTTTTCGTAACCTAAGAGGAAGTAATACAGTAAATACACCGGTGAGACAGTTTCTGTTATAGTCACATGACCAACATTAGTCACAATAGCTTCCAATTAAACTTTTCGTAACCTAAGAGGAAGTAATACAGTAAATACACCGGTGAGACAGTTTCTGTTATAGTCACATGACCGACATTAGTCACAATAGCTTCCAATTAAACTTTTCGTAACCTAAGAGGAAGTAATTCAGTAAATACACCGGTGAGACAGTTTCTGTTATAGTCACATGACCAACATTAGTCACAATAGCTTCCAATTAAACTTTTCGTAACCTAAGATGAAGTAATACAATGAATACACCGGTGAGACAGTTTCTGTTATAGTCACATGACCAACATTAGTCACAATAGCTTCCAATTAAACTTTTCGTAACCTAAGAGGAAGTAATACAATGAATACACCGGTGAGACAGTTTCTGTTATAGTCACATGACCGACATTAGTCACAATAGCTTCCAATTAAACTTTTCGTAACCTAAGAGGAAGTAATTCAGTAAATACACCGGTGAGACAGTTTCTGTTATAGTCACATGACCAACATTAGTCACAATAGCTTCCAATTAAACTTTTCGTAACCTAAGAGGAAGTAATACAATGAATACACCGGTGAGACAGTTTCTGTTATAGTCACATGACCAACATTAGTCACAATAGCTTCCAATTAAACTTTTCGTAACCTAAGAGGAAGTAATACAGTAAATACACCGGTGAGACAGTTTCTGTTATAGTCACATGACCGACATTAGTCACAATAGCTTCCAATTAAACTTTTCGTAACCTAAGAGGAAGTAATACAATAAATACACCGGTGAGACAGTTTCTGTTATAGTCACATGACCGACATTAGTCAAAATAGCTTCCAATTAAACTATTCGTAACCTAAGAGGAAGTAATACAATAAATACACCGGTGAGACAGTTTCTGTTATAGTCACATGACCAACATTAGTCACAATAGCTTCCAATTAAACTTTTCGTAACCTAAGAGGAAGTAATTCAGTAAATACACCGGTGAGACAGTTTCTGTTATAGTTACATGACCAACATTAGTCACAATAGCTTCCAATTAAACTTTTCGTAACCTAAGAGGAAGTAATACAATGAATACACCGGTGAGACAGTTTCTGTTATAGTCACATGACCAACATTAGTCACAATAGCTTCCAATTAAACTTTTCGTAACCTAAGAGGAAGTAATACAGTAAATACACCGGTGAGACAGTTTCTGTTATAGTCACATGACCGACATTAGTCACAATAGCTTCCAATTAAACTTTTCGTAACCTAAGAGGAAGTAATACAATAAATACACCGGTGAGACAGTTTCTGTTATAGTCACATGACCGACATTAGTCACAATAGCTTCCAATTAAACTTTTCGTAACCTAAGAGGAAGTAATACAATAAATACACCGGTGAGACAGTTTCTGTTATAGTCACATGACCAACATTAGTCACAATAGCTTCCAATTAAACTTTTCGTAACCTAAGATGAAGTAATACAGTAAATACACCGGTGAGACAGTTTCTGTTATAGTCACATGACCAACATTAGTCACAATAGCTTCCAATTAAACTTTTCGTAACCTAAGAGGAAGTAATTCAGTAAATACACCGGTGAGACAGTTTCTGTTATAGTCACATGACCGACATTAGTCACAATAGCTTCCAATTAAACTTTTCGTAACCTAAGAGGAAGTAATACAATGAATACACCGGTGAGACAGTTTCTGTTATAGTCACATGACCAACATTAGTCACAATAGCTTCCAATTAAACTTTTCGTAACCTAAGAGGAAGTAATACAGTAAATACACCGGTGAGACAGTTTCTGTTATAGTCACATGACCGACATTAGTCACAATAGCTTCCAATTAAACTTTTCGTAACCTAAGAGGAAGTAATTCTGTAAATACACCGGTGAGACAGTTTCTGTTATAGTCACATGACCAACATTAGTCACAATAGCTTCCAATTAAACTTTTCGTAACCTAAGATGAAGTAATACAGTAAATACACCGGTGAGACAGTTTCTGTTATAGTCACATGACCAACATTAGTCACAATAGCTTCCAATTAAACTTTTCGTAACCTAAGAGGAAGTAATACAATGAATACACCGGTGAGACAGTTTCTGTTATAGTCACATGACCAACATTAGTCACAATAGCTTCCAATTAAACTTTTCGTAACCTAAGAGGAAGTAATTCTGTAAATACACCGGTGAGACAGTTTCTGTTATAGTCACATGACCAACATTAGTCACAATAGCTTCCAATTAAACTTTTCGTAACCTAAGATGAAGTAATACAGTAAATACACCGGTGAGACAGTTTCTGTTATAGTCACATGACCAACATTAGTCACAATAGCTTCCAATTAAACTTTTCGTAACCTAAGAGGAAGTAATACAATGAATACACCGGTGAGACAGTTTCTGTTATAGTCACATGACCGACATTAGTCACAACAGTTTCCAATTAAAGAAACACATTAATCATACCGGTGTAACGGTTTCTAGTATCATATACAATATTCTAATGAATAAAGCGCGATACAGACGATATGTAAGATAAGCCATAGTGAAATAGTAATACATATATTTAAAAGTGTTCAATTTGTTCAGCGGCGTGTTGTGCCGGCGGAGGCACCTGCACAATGAACGGATTTATTGCTCAAATCTTTCATACCGCGACTGGTATAAATGTGCTTACATTTATTTATCAATGTAAATACAATATTTTTGAATAACATTTCGAATAGCACATTGACTTGTGACCCAAATGCCCAAATTTTAAGCAATTAAATATCACTTGCTTTAACGGTGAAGGAAAACATCGTGAGGAAACCGGCACTCCTGAGAGTTCCCTAAAAGTTCTCAAAGGTGTGTGAAGTCTGCCAACCCGCACTGGGCCAGCGTGGTGGACTTTGGCCTAATACCCTCCTCATTTTGAGGAGGAGATCCGGCTCAGCAGTGGGCCATTGAAGGGTCGTGATGATGAAGTGAACGGGTAGAGTTCTTTAGTTCGTACATTACTACTATAATATGTTTTTATTGTAACAGAAAGACTTTGTTTTAACTATGTTTTATTCAAATGTTAGTCTTACAAGTGAAAGAGACATCATATTTAGCATAAAAGAGTGAATGTGAACGATAGTGACACTACTAATAAATACATATAATATACGTTTTACAATCTTATATCATTTATCTCCTGAGAGTAAAGTTTTGAAGTAGCAATTGAAATGTAGAAACTGGTTACAAGTGTTGCATTCACTGCGTCATTGCGGTGAAGGTGAGGGTGGGGTGGGGGGTGTGGGTATCGTAGTTCAGCTTAATTAAGGAAATTTAAGCTTTAACTTGTTGTAACTTAACTACAACTACCTATTCTACAAGCCAAGAATCCTGGGATATGTTAATAATGTTATACAATACGTGAACGTTTACATTTTGGCACACGTTGGAGGTTGGTGGTTTCGTATTCATATAAATACTTTTTACTCTACGATTTCTAAAAAGTCTTTTCATTTTTTAGGGGAAAAAATAGCCTATGACACTCACAAATAATGTGGCTTTCTATTGATAAAACAATTTTCAAAATCAGTTCAGTAGATCCAGAGATTATCCCCTACAAACGTCACCAGGGTTTTGTTTGTGATTTTTTTATTGTTGGAAATTTTTAGAGTTTTCTAGCATCCCATTAATGCTACGGATCCAGTGGATCTAGGCTCTTACTCAGGGTCTGCTGAAACTGCAGCATCGACCGAAGATGCAACGTATCGACAAAGCAAAGGTGTCTCTTGTTTTCCGATTTCCATGGGCGATGATGGCCACTTACCTTTAGATGGACTATCTGCTCGTTTGCACCTTATATACCATAAAAAAATGAACAAAAAATGAACAATGAACAATAAAATAAAATTATGTCTTTTGTCCTCGATAGCCACCGGCCGACTAGCATGTATTCAATTTTACAATGTTTCAGCTAAACTGGCGATAATACTGTAATTATGAAAGCGAATCAAGCAAGCGGGTAAATGATAAAAAATAAAAATGTAAAGAATCGTATTCTACTTAGTCTCTTACCCATTATCTGGTTCCTTTGCCAAATACCGACATAAAACCACCTCTTTATTTTGGAGTTGACGCCTTCAGGCCACTCACTCGTGCTGGAAATATACAAAGTGTGCCAGCTTGTGATACTTTAAACGAGACATTACTTTGCCAACTCTACAAATACATATTTTACATTTTAAATTATTATTTGTATGATATTACTTCATTCGAAAGTAATTTTAATCAAGTATTAGACTATGCAATACAAAATATTACATGTATAAGAAAAGTATTGTCGCATTATTTTCGTGTAAATTTAAATGGAAAGCAGAAAAATCTGTACAGGCAGAATTTCATCTCGATGTTTCACGTGAAAAACAATGAAATAATTAAAAATGTAATTAATATATTAATATAAAACATTATAATATGTTTATATTAACTCGCGCACCGAATGTTCCGAATGATTTCGATTAAGCAACAACATTAGACAACTTCTCAACAGATAATTGACGTGTCTAAATTACTTTGTAGTTTGAGTCGGCACAAAAATATTTTTATGTTACTTTACAGTTTTATAATGACTTCACATGTGTTGGACATTGCTTTTTGCCTTTCACGATTTATTATAGAAACTAACGAGGTAATCAGTCATTTTTAAGGTTTATAAACGATAAACACTCACGTATTGGTTACCGATTTAAACCTTCAAAATGACTGATTACGTCGTTCGCCGACCCGTGTCCACTCTCCAATGAAAACCGCCGAATGCGGTTGAAACTTTAGTAAAATATAGTATACTAGCGGCCCATCCCGGCTTCGCGCGGGTGGAATATTATTTTTTAAAATATATTGGCCCTCCCGCATTTCGGTGCCCCCTCTCTTGCCGCTTTACTCGCTGCGCTGCGTCGCTATACTGGCCCGTCGCGTCGTCGTGTATTTTTTGTTTATATTGATATTTTTAATTTCGTAATATCTTTTGAATGGAAAGTCCGATTTTAATAATTCAAAAAGTAATTTACAGGTATTGAAATAGTCTTGAATATGAAATAATTTATTTGGATAAGGATTAATACAAAGGTATGGAAAACATGGTCTGATTTTGATAGGCATTTTTATCAACTTTTAAAATATAAAAAAGTAGTTATAGTGACATAACTATAATAGTTGGACATATGGTCTCGCGGAGTTTTTTGTAGATATTGATACGTTCTATAATATTGTAAAACATTTTTTTGTTCTATCATCAATACTTTTCGCAGCGCATGCGATGAAAGATATTTTATGGCTATTTTTTTGCACCTTGGGTTGGTTTTAGTGAGATTTTCTGGGGATCTCTAGTTTTTTCTTGTAATAAATATAGCCTATGTTACTCAGGGATAATGTAGCTTTCTAATGGTGAAAGAATTTTTGAAATCGGTCCAGTAGTTTTTATGTTTATTCGTTACATACAAAAATACAAAAATACAAATCTTACTTCTTTATAATATTAGTATAGATAACAATACGTAAGAGCTTACCGTTTAAAAAACTTAAAAAATCACAAGGATATGATTTCCTTGGGGATATCATATAGTCCTATATCTTGATTACGTTTACTTGAAGTATAATATTTTCATAACTCCAAGACAGTACAGTAAGACTATAGAAAGACATACTTTTGACATACATCCGTATATGAATAAGAAATGTCCACATTTTCCATACAGTGGAATATTCTAGTAGGCTTTGCTGCCACAGATTATATAATAGTAGAATATGTATATAGTAACGTTAGTTGAGTGAGGTCGACAGCTCTTTAAAGTTTGAAGTAGTTCGTCTGCGTAATTATTGTTTCGGACCTACAGTTACAAGGGTCAGGAATGTTGACCGAGAGTCCTCTGGGAGGGCTGTGACCTCCTTGTAACATCTCTACAATTTTGTTATTTCTTTTAAAAATTCATTAAATATTTAAGAGTGTTTACTAAGCTAAATCAAGTTTATTTAGATTAAAATTTAGAGTTTTCATTGCTTTAACCGACTTCAAAATTGAGGTTTTTAATACGATTTATTAATTATATTATTGAGCAAATAATTTAATATCTTATTTAGATAATATCATTATTATAGTGTTAATTTGGTCGTCGTTAGAAACTTTTCCGATAAACCGGAATATTTCATATATATGTCGGGGATTTTAAAATAATGAAAAGGAGATGGAAGGAGGAAGATGGGGACGCAACGTAGATATTTCTACTGAACCGATAAATGATCAAAAATGATCTCTAACAATTACGAGAGAAACCTAAGCAGTGCCTTGGACTTGTCACCAAGGTGTAGGCTTAAGGATATCCTTTAAATGATCATATCACTCACCTCCACTGCTAGGCTCTCTGTTTAAACCCAAGGTTAAACGCACATAAACCTAACCTAACACAAGACGAGGTAATTACATTGTAAGGTACTCACGTGACCTTGATCGGACAGCACTTCTAGCAGTAACACAACACTGCACAACGCTATCACTATTTAGACACTACTTCACTTCTTGAGAGACCGCGCATGGCTAAGACTTCAGTCAGACTGTCGATGGCATATAAAGGGTCGAGGGTCGAGACTGTCAAAACAACGGAAGTGACCACTACCCTACTCCAACGCCACAGATAGCGATAACGATTCAATTAATCGATAATCTTTTACTTATTCTCCGACATATATATGTGTGTGGGATTGGGATTCATAGATTATTATTTACTTTAGATTAAATAGTAAGGAAGGACACATGAAAGTGGTTGTATGTGATGGTAATAATGACTGAATATAAGATGACGAATGACGATAATGTTTGAAAGAAGAAAGAATGACGCAGTGTGATCGAATACGTTAAGATGAAAAGACGATTTATAATATTTTAAAGACCATTTTGTATTAAGAAGAAAATAAATTAATTTTATATGTATGATCTTAGCTCCTACATGTTTCTTATAATTATATTTTAAAGCTAAGGTGTGTGAGCCTAGCGAGAGTTTTGCGCTAAGACTCGGTGAGGCGATGGTCCCATAGACCAAAGTGATTCATTCTCACGACAATAGCGAATTCCAGGACGTTTAACAGTTGGGTAGTTGTCATTAGAGTTTCGTAACAGTCCATTTAAAGATCATAAATGCTGTAGTATATACGTGTACCTATATAGTTTACCCTCTACCTCAATTGTTGGGCATGTCGTGGAGAATCTAGATACATTCAAACTAGAACATCAAAACAGATTGCAATTTTTGGTAAGGTAGCCAATTGTAACAATTCCGACCAAAGGTAACAGAAGTATATTCAAGTTTATGTAATATTTAGGTGAGTTAAAGGTATTACAAATGTCGCATATATTAGTCCCGTGGCAGGAAGCAGCAGTATATTCGTAACGAGGGTAGTCGCCAGTTGGGTTTGGTTAATTCCTGTGAATTTTCATACAAATTAGCAGAGGCGTAATTCATGTGACCGAGTGTGATGTCGTGGGTGTTGCGGGTGTTGTGGGTGTTGCGGCTTCTTGCCTTACAAAAGCACGAGTGCTGAGGAAACTTGATGGGGGATCATTTAGTTAATATTGCAAATTGTACTGCTTGGATATTATTGTATCTATATGGGAGCTATACTGCACAGTAACATGTAATAGACAATAATAATATTCACTCTAGACAGACTGAAACCCTACATGAATCATTTGTCAGATCCATCTGTTGTGATCTGTGACCGGTATGTCTTGTATAGTCTCTTCAATATTTCTTATATATTTAGTATGGAAAAATAAATTCCGTTTACTTCAATTTTTTTCTGTCCATCAAGTAGACCTACATACACTGATCATCTTTTTCCAAAAAACCACTCTTCCATCTTATATACTTTCTGAGATAGACGCCGACGAAATTTGTATGGCCGCCAACCCATCTTAAATATCTTGGCTACTCTTTTCCCCTGTCTCCGAAACCTTCAACCATCAGCTCTCTCCATATTTTACTCTGTATGTGGGATTGTCCTCTATGCTGAAACCTTGAATTAATTAATTTTTTTTCATACAAAATTTTACAGGAGAAGTGATCAATAAGTCAGTAAATCAGCACAAGAAGCTTGATTTTTGATAAATGTTGCTTAGTTATCTTCTATCTCTAGTTGAATTATAAGTCATCAAAAAAATCAGTACTAATGTATTATCAAGGGAGCGAATGTGTTTTATGAGTTGTCTTACAAAGACAATAAATGTTATGCTCGCCTCATACACAACAGAACACAATACAACACAACAATGAAGTTATCTGTTGAGCTCAAGTTACTACAGCTGAGATACTGGTATGTTTGTGATGTGGCTTTATAACTTATATACTTCCACTGCCGCTGCCGCTGCTGCCTCTTTACTACATACTAATATTGTTATACCGTCCGTTTGTGTCTTTGCATTATATGAACAACTCTGTGGTTGTAAGTTTCCATTTTATTGTAGATCAACTTGATTTAATATTGATGCGAGTGATGCTTGGTTTCCATTTTCGGTCAAATTTTCTTTTCAATTCGAAACTAAATGCGGTAAACTTCGTAGAGATCGGCAATATCGTTTACGGTAAAATTATGTTTTATATCTTTTAAAGTTCTCACAGTTTAACTGCACAATTACACTATTTACACTAATTATTTATATATTCATCAAAATATCTCTAAATACACAGCACTTTGAAGTCACACTAGATCTGAGAATAACTAAAACTTATTGCGCAAAAGTAATCCTTTTTATAATACAAAATACACCCCTCATCAATTCCCGCTATAATGACAGGTGAGGTCGTAGACCTGTGTTGCCAAGTTAATATTTAAAACCTCCCTTTAAATAATTTAATAACGCTTACTCGATCATATTATAAACCTAACAAACATCAATATCTTTTAATATCCAAATCATTTCTACATAAACTAAAAATTAACTAAAGACAAAGTTAAACTTAAAATTAGCTGCATTAATATAAACAATCAAAGTTTACTGGCCTTTTTTGTAAAATAACTGTAAGCTGTATTAAATTATTTAAAGGAAGGTTTTAAATTTTAACTCACAGGGCCACCTATCAACAATGATAGGTATGGTAGTGGAGGGATGAGTGGATGTTTTGTTGAAGGTCAAGCTGTAAAGGAGAGTGTTGATGCATTATAGAATGACCTTTTATTCCTGCACCTGGGTCGCAAGCCCTAGGTACCGCACTTCCGTCTAGATTGTATATTATCGTAGTCTTTTAAGTGCAAAAAAACTAAAGTAAAAAATTGTAAAAAAAAAATTATAAAATAGTTTAATGTCTAAAGCCGTTTCCGATATGATTTGTCGATATGTTCAATAATTGCTCGTGAATGCCTCAGCGAAGGGTGGGCAAAGAGCAATTGAGAAACCTCTAGTGTAATGAATCATGTAGCAGTTTATACACAGCAAACATGTGGACATCGAGGGGCCATCAAGGGGCCATCAACTGAATACAAATGTCCGAGCCGACTATTAAGACAACACGATACACATACACACAAACACACAGATCACATAACACAACACGTTGCGCATTGCAAACAATCTATATACGGAATGCTTAATTGAACTCATGTATATATTATCTTACCAAGTGAGCAATTCTTTCCTATATACATAAAACTAAACAAATTAAAAAGAATTACGAGAAAAACGCCTTTTCCTGGTATAACTATACTTTAGAACTGTCATTATTTTTACCACCACTACAATTTTATTTATTTATATAGATTACTAGGGGCCCGTCCTGGCTTCGCACGGGTGGATAATTTTTTTTTAACATTTTGGCTCCCGCATTCTGTCGCTCCCTCTATTATCCCTCTATCCGCCGCGTTACTCGCTGCGCTGCGAGGCACGCCACACCGCGCCGGCGGCCCGTCTGGGATTATTTTTTATTTATCTTGATATTTTTCGTAATATCTTTTGACTGGAATGTCCGATTTTAATAATTCAAAAAGTATTTTACAGGTATTGAAACAGTCTTGAATACGAAATAATTTATTTGGATAAGGATTAATACAAAGTTATAGAAAACATGGTCTGATTTTGATTGGCATTTTTATCAACTTTTAAAATGTAAAAAAGTAGTTATAGTGACGTAACTATAATAGTTGGACATATGGTCTCGCGGAGTTTTTTGTAGATATTGATACGTTCTATAATATTGTAGAACATTTCTTTGTTCTATCATCAATACTTTTTGCAGCGCATGCGATGAAAGATATTTTATGGCTAATTTTTTTGCACCTTGGGTTGGTTTTAGTGAGATTTCCTGAGGATCTCTAATTTTTTCTTTTAATAAATATAGCCTATGTTACTCAGGGATAATGTAGCTTTCTAATGGTGAAAGAATTTTTGAAATCGGTCCAGTAGTTTTTATGTTTATTCGTTACATACAAAAATACAAATCTTACTTCTTTATAATATTAGTATAGAATATTTCTCTTGTAGCAACATTGTCACGTATCTGATTGGGAAGAAAAAGCGCGGGAATCTCCGGACCGGTGCGGACTTTTTAGAGACATCTCTATAAAATAAATTTGTTTTATATAGTTTGAATGGCAGAGTTGAGTGGTAAAGTGAGTAGGAGTGGGGGAGAGCGGAGAAAGGATGGAAGCCGTGTTCTCAGGTTTGCTTTGTGGAGATGTTTTTGGGAGGCCCACATTGTTCCGAGATTCCCGCGCTCCCAATCCAGATACGACACCTTACATGTCCATGGGTCCTTTTAATAATATTATGACTGAATTATAGAAGGAATATCTCTCTGATTCGACTTATGAATACAATGAAATCTGCTACCAAAAAGAATTTTACAAGGATTTAAATAATTACTATAAAATGAATAAATAATTAACCTACTAAAGACAAGGCTGTACGGTGTAATACTTTTGCGTTTTCCATTATTTAATAAAAACAGAAAAATAAGCGACAGCGGACGCGCGTTGTTCATTTGATCAATCAGAACGTTTCCCGCGCAAACAATTGAAATGTGACGTTTTGAGATGGAAATGTATTTTCGGAGTTAATTCTAATTTTTAACACGGCAAAAAGAAAGATAGCTGTAAAAGAATAAATTAATGATTATAACATGTCTGATTTAAATGAGAAATCAAAGAAAACTCTTTGAAAATTAGTATTTTCAAAGAGTTTTCTTGAAAAAATTTGAAGCGTCAGTAGCTCAGTGGTGCGGGCGTTGGATTCACGATCAACAAGTCGTGGGTTCAAATCCCGGACATTGGACTACTGATGTAGCCTCCTGACACAAGCTATTTATTAGCTTACTAGGAGGGGTAACGGGAATACTAGTAGTATGTGATCCATACTGCTAGTAATCTTTAAAAAAAAAAAAAATTTTCAATTTTTAATCTATATTTCCATAGATTATATATTTTAACCCTTTGACCTCCATATAGATTTTAACCATACAATAAACCATTTAATAATAACCAATAGAAATGTCAATCTTAAAAAAAATATTGGCACATCATGCTATCTTTTTTACACTCACAAACGAAAGTGAAAGAGAAATACTTCACTCCACTTTGTCGTTAGATACTATTATTATATTAGAAAATTCTAGAAGTTTTAGAAGTAAGTGTTGTTCTTATCCTATTCATGTTTCTACTCTCTCTCTCTCTCCATCAGTGATAACTAAATATTATTGTAAACCGTGTGCTAAAAAATAAAAAACCGGCCAAGTGTGAGTCCGATTCGCGCGCGAAGCGTTCCTACCAATATTTGGCAAAAATACGCACGTTGTTGGAGCCCCCCATAAATATTTATTTTATTCTGTTTTTAGTATTTGTTATTATAGGGGCAACAGAAATACATCATTTGTGAACATTTCAACTGTCTATCTATCACGGCTCATGAGATACAGCCTAGTGACAGACAGACGGACGGACGGACAGCGGAGTTTTAGTAATAAGGTCCCGTTTTTTTTTACAAACACCATAGTATATCAATTTTGACCAAAGGTTTCATTTCACTCAGCCATAAAGTACAGCGCGCAGCCATAAAGAAAGAGTCGTGCGTGAATGAGGTTTAGTGTTTTAACACACCATTGTGTAACTGATATATCAAACTCTACATGTTATTTTTAAAGCTACACGGACCATAAAATATATATACAAATATAAATAAAAACTGTTGCATATGATTGTGTTTTTTGATATTAAATAGTTTTTTTTAAGAGAATATTTTAAATTTTTACCACTTATTATTAATTAAAATAAATTGTGGAGAAATGATTCTATTGTACTGGTATCACCGGAGAAAACACAAGCCAAAAGGAACCAGAGTCGTTTAACAAGAATTTAATATTGATAGAATAGAATGAAATAATGAAAATGAACTTGCCGCTTTGTTAAGGTATCAATAAAATATTCGAAATATTATTTCTATATCAATTTTTCTTATTAATCTCTGATTTAAAACTTTATATATTTTATTTCATTATTAATAAAATAATGTAATATTTTTAATAAATTTAAAAAAAAACATTTACCTGTACACCTTGTTGGCTCTAGAACTATTAATACAGATATTTCGTAAGAAAAACACCAGCACTTTCACATATAACCACTTTAATAGTACTTATCACTTCTAAAATCAAAGAAATACTGCACTCTGTCACCTTGCATCATCTTTTTATATCCTACCTTAGCCTAAAAAAATAACGGAAACAGTATCAATGCTGACAATTCATCACTAATATGATCTACCTCATAAACAATTTATCATATACCATAGATAATAGATATTAAAGCATTGTACGGACATATAATAACCATTTATTAAAATGGATGCTAACAATCTATATTTTAATAGGTATATATTAATAACAACGAACAATAACAAAATTGCTCGATAGTATATAACCACTGTTCCAATAGATCTAAGGCACTCGTACAAGTGACTTCATACAGTTAACATCACCCCTAATTATCCCATCTTCTACAATACATTTACATATTAAATATGAGAACAATGAGGATATCTAATAAAGCATTTAAATAATATGAAACATGTAGAACGAAACATTAAAATGAGATGAAATTAGTAATTAGTGTGGCACAGATGAGCCACTAAGCTCGGAACTACAGATAACAGAACAGTCTATAGAGGCTACACGAGCGCTGCGTCCCCCACCCCCTTACCTCCCCCTCCGCCCCCTCACTCGACCGCTAAGTGACCGTGGAGATCTCATTTAAAACTTACAACATTCACTTTTATGAGATTCGGGAAGCTGCGATAATATTACTCAACGTTTTATTTAAATACATACAATCTAAGCAGGAAGCTGAGTAGTACTTGACGCTTAAGACCTAGGAATAGGTTTACATAGTACTTTTACTATATACTAGTGATCTATTCCAACTTCACACGGGTAGTAGAGTAAATTATGTCTAAATGTTATATCTGTCGTAGGCTCACCTCAGCTGAAATAAGGATTTATCAGCAATCTCTAGGCGACTTGACTTTTTCCATCATATTTCTACCAATATTAATTAAATCTTTATAAATTATACACCCAACCCTTCCTCCTAAAACACTGTATCTATTGATGAAAATGACATAAAAATCGGGTCAGTATTTTTGGAGTCTATTGCAAATAGACTAGATCGCGCTATAATAATGCAAGAGAGAGTAAGATATGACTGGTACATACACAAAAATGTTGATATTAAGTATAATGTAGATTTATCTTGGCATAATACAACGGTAAGCCATTTATATTATCCTCGTATCTCTGAAGGAAGGAGATATTGTCTCACGTCAGTCAGCTTCCAACGCGGGATTTGCTGTTGACCTACATCTTGCATTATTTGTTTCAAACTCTTTGGTTAACAATTATTATTTTGGACATATTTATATGAGCCAGATCTGGCGGATCTATAACGTGAGTTAGTAAATTTAAAAAAGTAATAAATATCAAAGATAAAGATCAAAAGCTATTGTAAAAACATGTATTTTTAAACTCTATGCTATATCTCTAGAAATTTCATTCTAAGATGGTGGACTACCATTACCACACTCGCCAAATCTTAGACCCGTAAAGACCATTTTGGTCTTTCGCCATTTAGAATTGGCAATAATAAAAAGGTTTTATTAGACTCTAAACTCAAAAAAATGCACTAATAAGTAAAAATTAATTACTTTACCCCAAGTCGTGGAAGTTGCGATAGTTGCGCTTACCAGCATCAGGTTCGGGTCTACTCGTCCCCTTACATCATTACTACAATAGATGAAGACAACAGTCCTACGCGTCTGTTCAAATACTGCTCAGTAGTATTTATCGAAGTATTGTAGAATTATCTCCCAACTCCTAACGGTTAAGGACTTCCATCGCCAGCTCAGCATCATGAGGTTGTGTCTCTGAGACTCAAACACCTGACTTAATTAATCACTATAAATGCGTGTGATTGTGTGATAACCTTTCAACCAAAGAAAGAATTTTAAAACTACCCACAATTGATGGAGAAATCGTTCAGTTTCTGTTGATGCCTATACAAAATTGAAAAATTTTTCTTAATTTTCATGGGATACCCTCATGTGATTTTGATGTGGTTACAATGGGAGAATTTTATAAATCCATTTACAATTAACGGAGTAGTCAGTGAATATACAAAAAAACATATACAGAAGAGTATAGAATCTCCTCTTTTTTTGAAGTCGGTTAAAAATCTTAAAATTTATCTAATCTCATTTTGAAGTAGTGTCTAATATTATTAATTAATGTTTTAAATATATGTCGGGGATTTTAAAATGATGTGAAAGGAGATGGAAGGAGGAAGATGGGGAATATTGGGGAACACTAAAAGGGAGTGATGGTAATGAGTAGAATATTGGGTAAACGCAACGTAGATACTCCTATTGAACCGATAAATGATCAAATATGATCTCTAACAATTACGAGAGAAACCTAAGCAGTGCCTTGGACTTGTGACCAAGGTGTAGGCTTAAGGAATTCCTTTAAGTGATCACGACACTCGCCTCCACTGCTCAGGCTCTCTGTTTAAACCTAAGGTTAATCGTACATAAACCTAACCTAACACAAGACGTGGTAACTAGATTGTAAGGTACTCACGTGACCTTGATCGGACAGCACTCCTAGCACTAACACAACACTGCACAACACTATCACTATTCAGACACTACTTCACTTCTTGACAGACCGCGCACGACTAAGACTTCAGTCAGACTGTCGATGGCATATAAAGGGTCACAACGGAAGTAACTACTACCCTACTCCAACGCCATAGACAGCGATGATTATTCGATTTAATCGATAACCTTTTAGTATTCTCCGACATATATGTCCTTGCCTGACGATATGCATATACACGCCAGATAATATGCAATTGCAATACACAATATTAGTAGGTGTTAGTTAATGGAATGGCAAGTGCAGGCCTCTGGTATGTAGATGCGTCATTACCATACTCTATATAACTACTATACATATCTGAATATTTATGCTATCAAATAAATCCATAACTCTTTGTGTTTTGATGTCTATAAGATGTTTTATCTACTCCCATACTTTAAACCCTCTATAAGAGACTCTGAAACAGTTAGCTTACTGTCAACATTAAAACACCCTATGTCCTAATTACACTATTCCTCTCTGCCGCTGGGAGAGCATCTCGTAAGAGCCGAGTAACCCAGCACCCCCCTTGGTGGTAGGGGATCTGATCCCCGACTGGCTCGCGTCCACCAGCATGCGAATCCGACCGCCAAGTGTCATTGACGCGTTCCGGTAGAGCCGCATGTGGGCCAAACTTACCACCTTCCTCACCCATCCCATTGATGCTGCGAATCTTGTGGATTGTGGGCTCTTGCTCAGGGTCCGCTGAGACCGCAGCATTCTTTTCATCACTCCCCCTCCATACTCTATCTTCGAGGATGCAACGCATCGACAAATACCAGACAAATGATATCATTCAAGCGGGTCATATAATGTTGTACTGAATTTCATAATAACACTCAAATTCAAATCCCCGCCATTTTTCTTCAATATTTTTATTGTTTTATTTACAAAAAATGAGCGATCACTTTCCAACATTACAGACCATATTGAAGTGAATTTTAATAATTGCACTAAACAAAATGTTAATTACTACCACAATAAATGATTCATGTTTCATCAAACTACTAGTAGCCTAACATCATCCATTACTCAGTAATAGATGATGTTAGGCTACTAGAAGTGGCTGTAAGCTAACTGTTTCAGAATCTTTTGTAGAGGTCATATCATGAGTGAGAGATAAAGTCTTGTATGTAACTGTTGATGATTAGGTATATACAACAGTTGCATAAATAACTATTTCTTGAAAGAAAGATTCAAGTAACTCATAACTGTTATCTTATTAAACTGTTACTAAGCAGCTCAAATACTGGAAGTGTTTGCATGTATTTATAACGTGATCCCATAAAACTGCACTGTTTTGCTTCATAGCTATCTATGTTAGTAAAGTGGCGAAATTTCTTACTTGTTAATGATTACAATAATGATCAGAGTATTGTCGTAAGTAAATATAGAGTTATTGAGCTCGACCTCGCTACCGAATATTAAAATAATAAAGTACATTACTCACGTGCTCCTCGATAACGGAGGACTAACACCATGCCATCAACAACACTACACTATTAGTCTCACTACTTTAATATGTACTGCGCGATATCACTCTGTAATAATCTGTTGGATGAATTTTCCCGTGGAGTAAATAAAAGTGAGTAAAACACCTAAAACGATGGTATTAAGCACCATAAAGTAGAGCACGGTATGGCCGAGTATAGCCGAGTATAGCCGAGCATGGCCGAGTGTGTCCATAGCCCGTGTGTAGATTGAATGTTGCATCATTTAATATTTCAGACAGAGATCTCATTTCGTATGCAACGAAAAACCCCGAGATGGGAGTTTTATTTTTGCGTTACTCGGCTCTTACTATTCACAAATAGTTTTAAGTTTTTTGTTCAACTTTACAGTTTGGATTCAGATATAATATCATTTTTGCTTTTCATGAACCAGCGCAATTTATCTTTGCTCTAACGTTAATGGGGTTGTGCTAGTTTTGAAGGATTAAAATATCATATAAAAGGAGCATATTATAGACACTTAAGTAGAATGCCACTAATTCACGTACATCCAGCTCCGTCGGTAGTCACTAAAATAATAAATCACATCATAGTATATCTACGTGTATTTATTACAAAATTAACTCAAAATCTTATCAAAATTAGTTCAACAACACATCAAAAGTTGGCATAGCACTTGTTTGTTATTGGAGCTAAAGACACGTCCGATCAGTACCGCCGCACGATCATAAGTGCGGAGTGATTATATTTACAAATACTTCACATTTACAAATACCCACCCATAATTGGATACAGCAACAATGTACAGTAACACTGAAAAGACATTACAACCTACCTAGGCATTGTAAAATTGCAAAAATCTCGCCTACACTACTCAACTTTGTTAATTGATCGTCAATAATGGTAACTCTTCACACTAACACTACATCACATTGGACTAGTAATACTGTCCTGAATCATTCAAATTCTTATGTATCCATCACCTAACTCTTCTCATTATTATCTGCATGAGTTATATTGCACAGTAACACGTAATAATATGCACTTTAGATGAACCCCCCAGGATTACGACATCACACAAGTTTCACACCCTTTGTGGTCACCAGGCGAGCTCCGTTTGACAACTGATCAAAGGTTTTTTAAAAAAAAAAGACTGCTAGCAGTATGGATCCAATGTCCGGGATTTGAACACACGACCTAGCGATCGTGAATCTAACGCCCGAACCACTGAGCTACTGACGCTTCAATACAGTCAGGTTATATACAGTCTTATTATAATCTAGCAAACCCGCGTGACTTAGTTCGCGTGTTGCTCCGCTCCTATGGGTCGTAGCGAGATGTTAAATAGCCTAAGTTACTCCTTGTTACATCAGCTATCTGCCAATGAAATCCCATCCAAATCGGCCCAGCCATTTCAGAGATTAGCCGGAACAAACCGACAGAGAGCCAAAAATTAAAAAAAAATGTAGTTGTTGGTATATGTGGTGTGTGGCACTTAATATAAAGCGGTTATTTTAATATTACAAACAGACACTCTAATTTTATTTCTTTGTTGTGTGAATGTTACGTGGGTACAAATGAAATAAAATAAATGAGATTACCCGCGAATAACGATGTTGCTAACTTCATATATAACTATTTAGAGCAAAAAGTATTTCCGTCAGTTCCACTTGAACCAATATAAGAGTATTTTTTCCTTTTCTCGATTTCACAAAAGCTTAGTGAATTGGGTTCATTCAGCAGAGTGAAGAGAGAACAACTATGACCTACTCCGCGATATACACTCGACACTCAACACTCAACACACTCAACGCTAGCTGACTCGTGATATATGAGTGAATGACTTCGAGTGTATTACACCACTACACTAATTCAGTTGCTATTTAAATTAGAAAAAACAAATCTTAAAATGTTAATATTAAAAGTAGATAAATTATAAATAGATATAGTTAGCAGACGTTGATAACTTTATATTCGCCAGGAGTTGCTTTTATTTTGTTTCAAGTACTAGTCGATCCGTCCCGATTTCATTAAATTTCCCGTTTTCTATCGCTATATCACTATATTTTTACATTTTAATTTATATATTATGACTATTCCCAAAGACAACGGCCACACAGCTCGACATGCACTTCACCCCCACGTCGCTAGATGGCGTACGACCACACTCATTTGATTACTAAGTATACTTAAGTATAATTTTCGCTATTAAAACATTGCCTATGCTGTTTTTCAAGCTCTACTTAATCTCTGTATCATATTTAATCAAAATCGGGTCAATGATTTAAGCGTGATTGTGTAACAGAAAGACAGATGCCATCTATCCGTCAATAGATGGCGTAAGTAGTATATTAAATCGCACTTTCGTTTGTTTAGTTTCTATAGTCGTCATACTCCGTGGTTAAGGATTAATGAAAGTGTTTGATAGTATTTCCTCGGTTTTGTACTTTTACGTATTACTGTGCAGTATACCTCCCGTGTAGATAATAATATCAATTTTAAAATACTTCAACTTCAGTGAAACATAGACGATATTATTAGTTAAGACTACAAATATAAGGTTTTAAAAATATATGATAAAAATAGATATTGATAAGTCGGAGAATAAGTAAAAGATTATCGATTAATCGAATCGTTATCGCTATCTGTGGCGTTGGAGTAGGGTAGTGGTCACTTCCGTTGTTTTGACAATCTCGACCCTCGACCCTTTATATGTCATCGACAGTCTGACTGAAGTCTTAGTCGTGCGCGGTCTCTCAAGAAGTGAAGTAGTGTCTAAATAGTGATAGTGTTGTGCAGTGTTGTGTTAGTGCTAGGAGTGCTGTCCGATCAAGGTCATGTGAGTACCTTACAATGTAATTGTCTTGTGTTAGGTTAGGTTTATGTGCGATTAACCTTAGGTTTAAACAGAGCCTAGCAGTGGAGGCGAGTGTCGTGATCACTTAAAGGACGTCCTTAAGCCTACACCTTGGTCACAAGTCCAAGGCACTGCTTAGGTTTCTCTCGTAATTGTTAGAGATCATATTTGATCGTTTATCGGTTCAGTAGAAGTATCTACGTTGCGTTTACCCAATATTCCGTTAGATATCATCAACCCTTTTAGTGTTCTCCAATATTCCCCATCTTCCATTTCGTCGTTTAAAATCCCCGACAGATATATATTTAGTTTTACAAATACAAAAAATGTCAAATGATCTGAATTGATTTTTCTGCCAAAGCTGTAGAAAATTTGTCAGGAAACACCAAAAAAATTAAAAATACAAAATTATTATTAACATAGTTTTTTTATTTATCATTAATTAGTAGACACGCCCCGACTTGTTCGGATAAAAATTACTACGTGCATTGAGGTTTGATTATCAAAACATATATATGACGAAGCTATATATATGACGAACTCTCATAAAAACTTTCATCCCCTATAACAATCTCTTCAAGCTTTTTTTTTTCAGATAAATGGTATGCCTATGCCCTTTTCCAAGCTCTAGTGTACCAAATTTCATCAAAACCGGTTTAAGCCATATATATTTTTATATATAGAGAAGATGATATAAGTTGGGATATTTCCATGTAAATTTAGTTGTTTAGTAGTATTTATAATGTAAATATATCAGAGTATATCTGCATTCCAGGCGGGTGGACGCGCGAGTAATGTGCACTGATATATAGGAGTAACAACCACTAAACTATTCTCTCTTTAATGTTAGCAACTTTGTTCAAAACTTTATATTGGCGAGTATTTTTGCATTACCAGATAAACCTGACCTGGGTCACAACACCCAGACATTGATCAATTTACTATCTAAAGTGTATGTTAGTCCACTGAAACCGTAGCATTTTTCTTTTTACACACTCCCCTCTATCTTCTTAGTTGGCAACGTGAAGAGGGTTTCCTTTTTATGAGTGATTTCTATGGGCGACAGTGGTCCCTTACCATCAGGTGGACCGTCTTTTCGTTTGCCCCTAACTGCCATAAAAAATATATCGGCAAAAATACTAGAATTGTAATAATAGTTCGACCAAGACTTCACAAATAAATTAAATCCCAATTAGATCTAAACCGACGGATGGTCACAAATAAAAAGATACCACGATACAACTCCAACGAATCGAGGAAACAAACGATCATTGCATAATCCTATGATAGCGCTTGGATAGAATGAATATTTAACAACGTAAACTTTTAAGCACTGATTGTGAGTCCATAGTATTAAAGGTCACTGAATAAAAAAATCTGTAATTAAATTCTGCCTACACAAGCTCTACGGCGTAGCGCGTAGCCACGTATCGGCGTAGCGGCGTAGAGGTAGCGCTACTAATGTAAGTAGAAACGAGTGAGATTCAAAAGCTATACAAATATTGAGAACGAATACTTTTATCGTTTGTGTGGAATATTAAATTGAATATGTTTTCTGCTATATTCCAAAAGAGAATTTTTGCTATAGTAAAATAGGTTTTGGGTCTTTAATGGAGCAAAGAAACTAGATCTAGAGTATTCAGGCTTCAAATGAATTTACTATTAATAGTAATAGAAATTTTAATAAAATTTGAATTGCTGGTGGTATGGATAAATGGATATAAGACTTTATTACAAATGACCTTGTCTATTGTCTATTCTTATATTTTCATACAAAAGTATGTGTATGTGTGTATAGTGTGCTACTAACCGGAAATTAATTTACAACTTCTAGCATCCACAACTAACAACTGACAAATACAGAAATTATTTACTAAGTTTTGACGTTACGTTGTGATATATTCCATCACTACATTAACTTGACAGCTGGTTTAAAATGTGGGTAGATAAACAAGCAAAATAAAATATATAACAAGTAAAGATATTAACGTTTAATTGAAATTATATATATATTCGCGGGTACCTCTGTTCCGATAGACTTGAGCCAGTTGTCAAACGCAGCTCGCCTAGTGACCATTATGGCTGTGCGGTGGTGTAGTATCGGGATGCTGGGTCTCCATTACTAAGGTTTGGAGTAAGTTGTATTGTTTACTCGGTGCGTTTTAAGTAAGTTAAGCATGCAGTTTAAGTAATAACTCAAAGTTTCATCACAACCGTAAAGAATATACACCATTTATTCACAAATATATAATTCAAAAGCTACTATTTATTCAAACGTAATACTTTTACGACATTTAAAAAGAACGTTTAATTTATCGTGGCGTAAAAAGGTAAGTGCTCGTGTTTTATTTTATCACAAACAATTTACATACAAATGTATGTATTATATTTATAAGGCAAATATTCTCTCAAAATAATATACGAGTTTTTCCTTCAAAGTTTTAGTACTCTGCTCATTTTGAATGAATTTAATAATTTATCAAAAAATTTTAAAAAATAAAATCCAACCTTTTATAGCTTACCGGCACGTTAGTATAGGCTTGACCTTGAATGCACAGAAGTCACTATTAGAGGTGAGTACAACGCGTTTCAGTTCCTGTACGTCTGCTGCGTCACGGGTAGAACACAGTACGCTCACAAAGCGCACCAAACCCCCACTATTATTCTCAGACCTAAAGTTAGCTGCCGGCTACTATACCTAGTTCCACTATTCTGCCGTTTACTACAGACAGTTCAAGTTCCAACATCTGTATGACAAGTGAAGGTACTATTAAGTAAATGAAAGGACTAATCTTGGATGGTCCGCCATATTGGATTTAGGCTAATTAGATACCCACATTGTGGCCGGACCTGAACATGCATACTAACGAGGAAACTGAAAGTTAATTAAAACCAACAAATAAACTTTCGCTTTCATAAAATTCTGTTAATATCCATTGGTGACCATAAGTCAGAGCAATAAGCTATTCCCGGTACGAGCCGGATATTCCAATAACCCCATAAATGTACCGGACGTGGAGAATGAAGCGCATGAAACGGATCAGCCGGATGAAACGGATAAACAGATACCAATATATCACCTCGCTTTAATATTTAACTTAAAAACTTATAACCGAGATAAAATTGTTATAATATTTTGACTGGTATGGACTTTAAGAGTATGGGAGCTGTACTTGTAATGTAGATGAAAGCTGAGCAGTGCCTGGGGGTTGACACCCAGGAGCAGGTTTAAATATGTCTTCTACTATACACAAACACTCACCTCCAACGCTCATGCTCGCTACCGAATATTAAAATAAGTACATTACTAACATACAGACCTAGCACTACGCCACTAAACAACACTACACTATTAGTCTCAATACTTTTATATGTACTGCGTGGCACCACTTGTCGGACTAGTTTAATCCTATCGGAAAAAGGTTATATATTGTCTACTCTATATGAGATAAGATGTAAAAACTAAATTTAAACGGTGTTGCTATCATAAGTCGTTTATATATGACCGTGATGAAAAAGTGCTTTATTTTTAGATGACGCTTTACGTCAGTAGGTCAGTGGCTCGGGCGATAGATTCACGATCGACAAGTCGTGGGTTCAAATCCCGGATATTGGACTACTGGCGTGGCCCACTCCTGACACAAGCTATTTATTAGCTGATTAAGACTAAGTTCATATATTTGTTAAACTAGATGTCAGGCTTAGGTTAGCTTAACCTTAGATTTAAACAGTGAAACTAAGCAGTGGAGGCGAGTATTGGAATTCTATTACAATCCCTTACAAAACTACATCTTTGTCACAATTCCAAAGCACTGCTTAGGTTTCTGCCGTAATTCTAAGAGCTGAGCAACTTAGCACCCCCTTGGTGGTAGGGGCTTGGAGCCGGTAGCATGCGAATCCAACCGCCAAGTGTCATAGACGCGTTGTCTATGACCGGGAGCCGCATGTGAGTCAGACTTACCTTCTTCCGCAGCCATCCTACCATGGGCTCTTACTCAGGATCCGTTGTAATCGCAGCATTTTTTTCTTCACTCCTCCTCCTCCCCACTCTATCTTCGAGGATACAACGCATCGACAAAGCAAAGGAGGATCTCTTGTTTTGCCGATGTCCATGGGCGATTGTGACCACTTACCATCAGATGGACCATCTGCTCGTTTGCTCCTTATTTCAAAAAAATACCTCCTCTCCTTCTCCTTCTCATTTCTCCGAGTTGCTATTTTAAGAAACATTCACTGGAGATACTGCGTCCGTTTTTACGTCAGTATGTCAAGTGTTTTTAAAGAAAAGTCCTCATTCAAATGGAATATTTTATATTTGATTCAGTATTTGGCGGATAACCCAATAGAGTGATTTATTTTGGCTCTAACATTTAATTATTATTTAAGCTAATGTGGTGTGTGTGTGCGTCACATATCAGCAACAGATTAGGCTGCTAAAAGCACAACTCGCACTTTATTAAATCATGTGTTATTTGGATTGTAACACATCAAATATAATACTCACTCATTCAATCTGCATTATTGGGAATGTTGTATTTTGTGACAGTTTGCACGTGAACAGCCGAATAGATTCCAAATTTTAATTTGTATATTAAATTAAAATTCGGGATTTTAAATCTAATATGGTATTAGTATAAATGTTATATATCTATTAATCCTTCCATCCATATCTCTCATGATTTTATTCAGTGATGTGGCAAGAGCGATAATATTATTTTCTCTAATGGCAACATTGATTCTGATTGACAAATGACAAGCTATCTTTTGTACCAATCAGAATGTTTCCCGCGAACAGAAAGTATTTTGAAAAGATTTGAATTATGAATTCAGGCAAAAAAAAATAACATTAAAAGAAAAAAATGTAAAAATAAAATAAGATAAAGTCCTGAATTGTTAATAATAATAATTAAAGTGAATTTAAGTTAACACTGGGTCTGGGACATAGACAACATTAGTTTTTATGGGTATGTTTTATTTTAGTAATAAACTACTCATTGATACAAAGTAAGCTTTATAGCAGCGTAGGAAGCGGAAGCAGGAGGAGGAGGTACGTGCATCAGTCAGTAATGAGATAAAGTAGAGCTGTTCCAGTACACCGCAACCCACTTACAGACCTCCATTAACTAAACTACCACTACACCGCTACACTACACTACACTATTGCCTTGCACTCCACATTCTACACTCTGCCCAAGCACACTAAACATACATTAAACTGTACTTTCAATTTATTCCACGTTCAAACGATTCATTATGAAATTCCCGCCAAAACGCTTGCCGGTGACATGACACCTGCTTGTGACGTCACTTTATCATTTGTCAAATGTAAATATTCAACGTAACTCTCAAAACATTTGTTGAGGCCGACTGAATAACTGAATATTATAATCCTTTACTATTTGGAAAGGAATCCAAGCAGTACCTTGAACTTGTGACCTATACCTAGGTGTTGTGCCACATATATGAACATTTACCTCAGGTTGTGTTAACACGCCTTATTATGGTATTATATGACATACATAAATACAAAGTAATGACTTACATGAACCTAGGTGGGAAAGGTCCAATATCCGCAACAGAATAAAACACCATTACACTTTCACTAACACCACTCAGGTGATGATCACTCAAAGAGACTATTCATGAGACTAAAATTTATTCCATGAGTCAGAGCATATGACAAGACCGTGTTAGAGATACGAGAATGTGTTGATAAAAAGTGTTAGTAATTCTTATCTACCCTCAACATGCGTCTTAAATATTTTGATATATAGGTACGAGTACATACGGACAATCTCTATAATGTCATAACTGTAACATTTCTCTTAAGTCACTTGGAGACTGAGTGGAATTTAGGAAACTTAATGAGATTTAGGACTCAAATATTGTTTAAGCATTAAAATATGGCGGGGGATCCTTGCTTTGCTTATTTTTAATTGATGAGGGGCATGATAATTATGTCAGCGATAAATGCAAAAATACATGCTTCAATGTTTACATAAGCACGGGGGTAGGGGTTAGGGCTTTGCTTACTTTGCTGATATGGAGAGCGGGGGGTTGATGATGGCGCTGTAAGTTATTTTATTCACATAAAACTTCAGCAAGAGCTATCTAGGTTACAATTTTTAAAATGCTTATTCTTTTACCATATTATTTGTAATTTACACAACGATCAAAAATATTATGGCGATTAATCAATAAATATACTAAATACTTTAATATTCTCCCCCCATTTCTCCTCCTCAGCATGGTCCCTAGCTCGCAATTACGAACTGCAGAGGACGCGACTCCCTCATCGGTTTGTGACAGGCCTCCGCTATTTGCAAAAATAAATATTTATTTTGTAAACGTAACTGTAAGATATACTAGCAACTTTCACTTCCCTGAGATAAAATGGATTCCTTATATGTGTGAGATCCCAAAATAATTTTAAAAAAGGAAATGTTATTATTAGGTTATTGAAAACAGCGTCACTTACCGATCCAATTCTTATTACACACAGGGTAAATAACTAATTGAAGTTAGTTAACTCATAAAAAGAAAAAAATCGCTAACTTTATTATTACGTCATAAAACCGAAACATCATAAAAATTTGTTAAAGATTTTTAACGTCATAAGGAAAGTGAGAATATTTTTATCAACGGAAAGTTAGTTACTTATTGGAACGAAGTTCCTTATGGGGCGATGCGGAGGTACCCTAACCGGGAAAAAACGTCCGTGACGTAGTTATTGACCTCCCCCCCCCCCCCCCCCTACCTACATAGTAATTTGACATTTCAACTTTTGATTATGAAAAACAAGCTTCAACCTAAACAAATAGTAGATTTTAAACAACATCAATGGCAACACTTTTATTATTTAATCGAATAGGCAAAGGTATTACACCGTACAGCCTTGTCATAGGGATAAGAAAATGTGTGCAATGGTAACGTACATTGGACACATTTTATTTCTCTGTTTTTATTTAATCGAAAAGGTAAAGGTATTACACCGTACAGCCTTGTCATAGAGATAAGAAAATGTGTGCAATGGTAACGTACATTGGACACATTTTATTTCTCTGTTTTTATTTAATCGAAAAGGCAAAGGTATTACACCGTACAGCCTTGCTTTAGAGATAAGAAAATGTGTGTAATAGACTTATAAAAGGTAATACACAACAGCAGATGTTGATAGGGAGACACATGTTTACTTGTTTTAAGTATAGCTTTATACCGCGGTAGTAAATCTCGTCAGGAAGTGGCTATGAATACGCAATGAAGCTCAGATCAGTTGTTTGGTCAGGGAGGTGAAGCTTGCCTCGGCTTCTAGAAACTTTGAGAACATACTAAACTGTTTATTATTCACTTACGCTTAACTAATTTAAAAACTATTTCTAGAAGTTTTTAGACTACTAGTTACCAAGTATCGATACCCCCACGACATCGATTTAGAAGAATCGATATAAACTTGTATACAGCTTCATACTCGATTCTATTCGAGTATTCAGTGTAAGCAATGTGAGTGCGTTGCCATGGTTACGAGATTGTTATAATGTTCAATAAATTAATATTGTGAGGCAGCTCTCGAGTTAGCAATGAGCTGATAGTCTTCTAACAGCTGAACAACATCTTTACAATACATAACTAAGAACCATCTCGATTAAATTACTTTTACAACAAATAAAACTTCATCACAATCGGTTCATTATCTTTAGCGCTACGATGCCACAGACAGACATCAACTAATAATCAATTATCAAAATAAAACAGAGATTAGCAAATTTTATATATATAATATATAAAGTTGAAGAGTTTGTTTGTTTGAACGCGCTAATCTCAGGAACTATTGGTCCGATTTGAAAAATTCTTTCAGTTTTAGATAAGCCATTTATCGAGGAAGACTATAGGCTATATAGCATCACGCTACAACCAATAGGAGCGGAGCTACACGCGGACGAAGTCGCGGGGGTCGACTAGTTTTATATAAGACCAAAGTAAATGTCCTGATCATTTTCGATGTTAGAGAATCATGAATTATACATTATTAAATAATTATTCAAAATATAATAATAACTCATTATTTACTCAATATATATAATTCGCGAATATATGTAATATTCCGTGAGTAACTTACAAATGAATATCCGGTGACGTGAAAATATTTCGATAGATAGAGACTCGTATCGATGTTACTAGTTGATTTCAGGTCAACGAGCTTTAGAGGGACTTATCGGAGGCAATCTGTCGAGAAGAGGGTCGCACGAGGGTCCCTCACCACCAGCTCACTCATTATATTTACACTTGATACATTGAGAATTGACTGTAATAGTAACTATTGACAAACATTACGTTAGCTACATGCGAGCTTCACTGCACGATTGCACTCAAAGACTACATCTACACAAATCTAGACAGTTTCGGGAGGTATTTCCACGTCAAATCTCTTCTCTCCTCCACTGCTCGACCTTCCAGCCCTAATATTTAACACTCAGATAAATGAACCCTTCTTCAGCAAATATACAAATGATTTAATCATCCAGCAAAATATATTTCAATACACAGCACTTTGCAATCACAAGTTCCGAGAATAAGTCAAATAATTCTATATATAATACAAAATACTAATACACTACATGTGTTTGATGAAGAATCAATAGAATCGCTTCATTTGACACTCCGAGAGAGGCTAGGTACGCAACCTATAAACCCAGGTGGGGGGGATTTTAGGCCTGTGTTGCCAAGTTAATATTCTATAGAATCGACACAACGACACAAGGCTAGCACTCGATAAGAAAATAATAGGATTTTAAATATTTTAAAGATATCGAATGCGATATAAAACAAAGAGAGAGCTGCCCCAGCCTTGGGCCGGGCACGACGTAATTCAGATAGTGAATATATATAGTATCAAAATGTAAAATATTATGTAATTAAACCAAATAAAGAAGAATATCAAAGAAGTTACGCCCTTTGTATTTATTAAATCGATCCCGACACTGGTTGGAGTCACAGTACATATAAACAGAAACTCTCTATTCTTCTATCTAACTCGCTGAATTTTGGATAATTCACACTATATCATTATAAATTATAGCCTATGTGTTATTCTGATGTGTAAGCTATGTTATTGTAAAGTTTCATCAAAATCCATTCTGTAGCTTTTGCGTGAAAGAGTAAAAAACATACATCCATTCATCCACACATCCATCCATACATTCTTACAAATTTTCGCGTTTTTTGAAATTCTCTTTGTTGTTGGTTGAAAAAGAACTAGTTAATGCTTTTGCTTACAGTTTATATTTACGAAGTAATTGTAAAGGGATCTCCGTCATCTTATCGGTCTTATCCGGTCGAGCGAACCAGCTGTCGTCGTTGAGTCCTCATCATTTAAATACACATTTTTGCATTTTCCTTTTAAATCTGTGACAATATTAATTTTTTTTTACCAATTTGAATAAAAGTAGCTTTACGTTGTCGTTTTTAATTTCGAAACAAGGTCTCTTTCGTCCTGTTAAATAATGACTCTAAAAAATGCGCATTAATATCGTATGGAAATATTTCATGAATGCAACATTTAAGTCGGACAGCAGTATCTTACGATTCACAATCTTTCCATAATTTACAATCTCACGAGCTAAATTGTAAACTAACGGTGTTTACAATTTTACAGTGACATATATATGAGTAGGATAGTAGTCTATCCTACTACTTTATATGCTATCGACAGTCTGACTGAAGTCTTGAGTCGAGCGCGGTCTCTCAAGGAGTGAAGTAGTCTCTAGATAGTGTCAGTGAGTGTTAACTACAGTGCTGTGTTAGAGCTCAGAGAGCTGCCCGATTAAGGTCACATGAGTACCTTACAATGTAGTTTCCACGTCTTGTGTTAGGTTAGGTTTATGTAAGTTTAACTTCTGGTTTAAACAGAGCCTACACCTTGGTCACAAGTTCAAGGCACTGCTTAGGTTTCTCTCGTAATTGTTAGAGATCATATTTGATTATTTATCGGTTCAGTAGCAGTATCTACGTTGCGTTCACCTAATAGACCATTCAATATACCCCTTATAATGTTCCTCAATATTTCCCTCCACATCCTTCCTTCTCATAATTAAAATCCCCGACATATAGGTCAAATTAAAAATATGTTGTGAATTTCTAATTATTTCTATAGCTTAGAAACACTAAGCCATGTTTGACTATAATTCCATTATATAACTTTAAGGTCCTCCAGGAAAACATGTAAAGTCATATCTTTAAGCATTGCGGCTTTAGCGTTAGTGTAAACCGGATTTATGTCACAGATTATCTAAGAGAATCCTTTCGCAGCGCGCAGTTTTACATTTTAAATGTAGTCCGTCGCTTAACCGCGTTTGTTGTGCTCTTGCCAAATTATACTATGGAGTTTATACTACTATGGTGTTAATACGTGAAAACTCTAACTTATCATGTACTTCAAAAGACGCCATGATAGTGAAACTGATGTGCAACACTCCACTTGAAACTCACTAGCACTACTCAGATAATATTCAGTCCATGAGACCACGAGTAAGACTGAACTTCACTGTCTTGGTACGACAATATATAGGGACAAGACTAGCTAGAATTCCCCTCCACGGGTGGGGCAAACGGAGGTGATTGTTACTTTACTCTAGCGCAATATATAATTCGATTATTCGATAATCGTTTACTCGTTTGAGGCTATCAAAAATCGTTGAATATTAAAATGACGCGACGGAAGTACTAATTAATTTTCCACTAGCGCCATAGATAGCGATAACGATTCGATTATTCGATAATCGTTTAGTCGTTCCCGACATACTTATTATAGTAGCCGGCAGCTACTTTAGAAAAAATAGTGGGTCAAGTTGTGCATTGTGAGCGTGTCGCCTTCCATCCGTGACGTAGCAGACGCGCGGGAACTGTACTCGCTTCTTTCGCCCCTAATAATGACTTCTGCGCATTCAATGTCAAACCTATAGTTACGTGCCGGTAGCTATACCTATCAACTTAATTCTATAATGGTTCACACACATTATATCGCTTTACGAATAAACAGAGATTCGGAGAGAACGGGCTATCCACAAGAATAATACGACCAGGGTGATGTAGATAGCTAAAGAATAGAAAGATATGCAGGATAGAGAAAGCCTATGAGATGGCGGCTTCGCTGCTGCTTAGATTTCTCTTCCACTATCACTAAACCCTATATTAGATGTTTTTAATCCTATCATTACTAATATTCTAAATTACTCTATCGCCGTATATAAATTTCCTGAAGCATGGAAAAATGCACAAGTAGTTCCAATCCCTAAGAAAGCTAGTGCAATAAATTTTTCTGGTTTCCGCCCAAATTCTATCCTTCCGTTTCTTTCCAAAATTTTAGAGAAATTGGTTTTCGAGCAGTTAAATACCTTTCTTAATAAACATTCTTTACTAAATACATTACAATCTGGTTTTCGCACCGGTTATAGCACGACAACGGCACTTGTCAAAATTACTGACGATATTCGATGGGCCATTGGTAACAAACAACTAACAATCCCTACCCTTTTGGATTTCAGCAATGCTTTCAACTGTGTTGATCATGAAATCTTGCTAAGTTTGTTATGTTCTATTAACATATCTCCATCAGTGATCGTCTGGTTTCGAAGTTATCTCAATGGCCGAAGACAGCGTATCCGCCATAATGAGAACTACTCATCATGGTGCGATGTCACGGCTGGGGTACCGCAAGGCGATGTGTTATCTCCATTATTATTTGCAATTTTCATCAATTCTATTTCTCAATGTATCTATTCTCCCTATCATATGTATGCAGACGATATCCAAATCTATCGCCATTCAGCCCTTGAATCCCTTTCCGTTGCGATTAATGTCATTAACGATGATCTTGCCGCAATATCTAATTGGAGTAAACAATATGGTCTGAATATTAATCCTGGTAAATCGCAGGTCATTATTATTGGCAGTCCGGGCATGATTGGAAGGGTTGACTTGTTAAACTTACTACCTATCACATACAATGGAAATTGTCTACCCTACTGTTCCTCGGTAAAAGATTTGGGTGTACACCTTGACCAAACATTATCGTGGTCGGTGCAATTAAGTGAAATTAGTAAAAAAATGTTCACAGCTCTGGGCTATCTAAGGCGCCTTCGCTCTGTACTGCCCATTTCTACCAAAATTATGTTAGCAATTTCTCTCCTACTACCCATTCTCGATTATGCAGATGCAAGCTACTCCAATTTAACCGAGGACCAATTGAATAAACTTGAGCATTTCCAAAATCTTGCTATTCGGTTCATATTCCGCTCAAAGCTCATTTGGCCATTCGTTGTCGCCAGAATCTACATATACTCTCTCTTCTGTACTGTGTGTTATTTAGTCCATACGCACCTTTATATTTGAAGACTAAATTTGTTTTCAATGAAAACCCTTCAGGGCTAAGAACGACGCGGAAACTTAAGCTTCGGCTTCCAGAATTCTCAAGTAAATTTTATGAAAAATCTTTTACTGTACAGGCAATAAATTTATGGAACGCGCTCCCACTCGGGATAAGAGAATCTGAAACCCTTCACAGGTTCAAAAGATCAGTTAAGGATCACTATTTAAATAAAAAAGACGACACCTATAAGTAACATCTAATTATTAAATTTATTTATATGTAATATATTTTATTTTCAATTATTAATTAGTATATTATAATGTATGTATACATATTGCATATATTACTAGAGTGTAAGTTGTTTATGTATTTGGTTGTAAATTATTAGTATTAGTATATCATATAGCTACACCACCCCCTCTAATTCAACTTCCTTCTCTTTCCAAGACTGGGTTGTCTGGAAGAGATGGCTACTTAGCCATACAATAAAGATATAAAATAAATAAATTAAAATAAACATCACTCAGTTTTATCAACATAAAATATTTAATATAGAATAGAATAAATGACTAATGATTTTAGTGGTGGTTTCTTATAATTAATCATTACTTAAAATTACAAAATGAATACAACATACGCATAATAACATACGCATACTGTCACGTGAGCTGTAAGCTGAAACACTATGTGACGTCACGTCGTGTGGAACGCCATTATAATATAATTACAAACTACTACCGTACAAGACGATTGTGCCACACGACGTGATGTCCCTCAGATTTTAAATCAGTTTTTAACAACATAAAATATTTTATGTATTTAAATGATGGATTTTACTTGAAACTAGTCGAGTTACCCGGCTTCGCACGTGAACTTAGAGATAAAAAGTAGCCTATATGTCAATCCAGGTTATGAAGTATCTATTTGCCAAATTTCATTGAAATCTATTCGTTGAAATGATTAAGTAACAAACATACAAACTTTCACATTTATTATATTAGTAAGATAAAATTATTTTTATGTAAATTGCACAGATTCACAATACACAAGATAAACAGATTAACAAACATTGTTTATGGTTTACAAACTAGAGTACATAACTGAATGAAATATAAAAGCTTTCTTTATCTAAGTGAGTCTGTAGCTACTAAGGTCTACTCATCTGCTCGTCTACTCGTCTGTAGCAGAATACAGAATATAAAAGCGTAAAGACCGACCCTCGTGTATTAATTAAATGAATTGAAGCGTGAAATTTGTGAAACGACTCCATCTGCCAGCGCACGGCGCCCGGCGCTCATGAACGTAACGCTCTAATCCAATCACAGCTATACTATACATTGTAGATAAACTTTAAATTACAGCCATAAAAATCACCAGCGAGCTCCGTTTGACAACTGGCTCTCAAGTGTATCTGAGCAGAGGTTATATACAGTCTTGGTATAAAACAAATAGTACTACACACGAATAAAAAGTTATCAACGGTGTTGCTAACTCTAGATCCCATAAACAACATTTTCATGTAAACTGTAGCCATTACGAGAACATATACCTCGCACTATCAAAAAGTAATCAGATCTCATATAGAGCCAAGCTCCTAACTCTACACGCCTTCCCTCCCTACCTCTACAAGCCCTCACTTCACAAACTCTACACCTTAGTCAATATATGTGGCTTGGCCTTTTCGTTTAGAATTCTAATAAATTGAAAATAATAAAATATATAGAACAGTAGCGGTAGCGAACGATTGGTAGCGAGGGGATCGGTTATAATACTATACTCCTCTGTCGCTGGGAGAGCATCTCGTAACAGCCGAGTAACCCAGCACTCCCTTGGTAGTAGAGGGTGCTAGATTACTCGGCTCTTACGAGATGCTCTCTGTTCTCTGAATAGATTGCGACTACTAGCATGCGAATCCAACCACCAAGTGTCATTGACTCGTTCCGGTCGAGCCGCAAGTGGGCCAGACTTACCTTCTCCCATACCATTAATGCTGCGGATCTAATAGATTGGGCTCTAACTCAGGGTCCGCTAAAATTTCCACTCTATCTTCGAGATTGCAATGCATTGGCAAAGTAAGAGTGTATCCTTTGTTTTGCCGATGTTCACGGGCGACGATGGCCACTTACGATCACCGTATATCCCGAAAATGTTGTAGATCTGGTATAATCCAACCCCCAGTTATGTGTGTAATTAAAGACAAAAACAGAAGTTTTTTTGGCCCATCTACCTAGAAATAAATAGACTTCAACATCGCTAACCTAAATCCATTAAAGTTGGCCTGATGATGTTGCAAAAAAAATTATTTTTCTTCAGCGAAATGAGGTCGGTCAGATAGTTTCAGTTTCAGATAGTGTCAGTTTAGTTTCAGTTAGTTTGATGTTCGAAGTTAGAGGTGGTTCGAGGATCGAGTTGTTTTAGTCATTTGTTAATAGTATGCGATGTTATATAGCAGTATGTATATAGTATAGCATGGAGTGTTCAGTGTGTGCGAGCGCTGTTATCATCTATCGAGCTAGCGCTGACGCTAACGAGGGCCGTCCATCACAATGTAAGCAACAATGTGCTAAAATTTAGAGTATTTGCCTAATCACTAAGGTATTTTAACTTCTATTTAGATAAGAGCGCTCCCAGATTATTTTGAAGGGCACAACATTATTCAGTGGATCTAAAACTACACTAATTTATTTTGTTTTGGTTAGACGAAAAGGTTTTGGGCAACCAGGATCTAACTGACGACGTGTGTTTGCCGTTTTGGAGATTATCAGACATGTTGTACGAGAATAGCCGAAGCTACAATAAAGTTTAAGGTAAAGGGGTCATATCGTTTGAAGGGTTCTGTACATGGTAGTATATTAAAGACAACGGTGTTAACTACTTAAACTATTCATACAAATAAATAAAATTGTAGTGTCTGTTTGTAATATTAAAATAACCGCTTTTTACTAATTGTACATATGGATGTATACGCACACACCACATATACCAATAACAATATGTTTAACAATTTTTGTCTGTCTGTTTGTTTCTGCCGATCTCTGAAATGGCAGGACCGATTTTGACGGGACTTTCACTGGCAGAAAGCTGTTGTAACGCGCTACGACCCATAGGAGCGGAGCAACACGCGAACGAAGTCGCGCGGGTCGATGTCGATGTATCGTTTCGAAAGAATCCTTTACTTGGTCACAAGTCCAAGGCACTGCTTAGTTTCCTGTCTTAATTGTAAGAGATCCTAATGTTTAGTTATTTATGGGTTCAGTAGCAGTATCTACGTTGCGTTTACCTAATAGTCCATTCAATATCACACCCCTCTTGTAGGGGTGTGTCTCTTTTTCCTTATATTTTCTCGGAGTTGTAAGTCGGATACTGGAATGTAAAAGGATGGTTAAAATATACAATCTTTTATAAGCATCGTATGTGCACCATGGATGACCTATATCCAAAGCTACGGGTGCAATACAGTCAGGATATAACTAAAGTCTAAACATCTCGTACTATTCTGACAGGACAGCAGTGCCTTGGAGACCAATCATGTAGGTTTAAAGGCGACTTTAACACAGTAACATTCACCTTCTCTGACCAGGTTCGCTGTTTAAACCTAAGGTTGATTCTTGTTTTATCTAAAATAATTTTAATTCGTAGTAATTAATGAAAGCCGCCCTCTCTCTTGAACTGAAAACCTGACAAATGGATTGTGTCGATAGCGGCCCGGCGCAATGACTGGGGGAGAGTGCAGTGCTGTGTTGCTGCGTCGGGCATTCGACGTTGACTGTGATTCATTACAAATTCTCCGTCTTTATTATTTTCAAGTAAATATTTAACTGAAACTTTATTCTTGTGTCACATTATTATGACAGTTCTCTTCCCCGACTTGCTTTCGACCATTATCGTGTGAGTATAGTCACAAAACGTGATTAACTAATTTTCAGTGGTTTAACCTATTAATCTCTATCTATATCGATAAGGCGTGGGTTTAAATCCCAGCTTAACTAGAGCTTAAGCTTACTTGGAGGGGATAAATAATACTAGTAGTATGTGATCATACTACTAGTAATCTGAAAAATAACTGTGCTAAAAATTTTGTAGTTCCATTAAAAATGGCAGCATCTCTTCTTTTTATGACCAATGTCAAATAAACTTTACGAATGTAAGATAAGGACGATAAGGCGCCCTGGATATAAGAGAGTTCACTAATTTAAATTGAAGACAAATTCCAAAAGGAATTTGCCGCATGTGGACCAGACTTGCCTCCTCCCTCTCCCATCTCATTATAGTTGCGGATCTAGTGGACACTGCGGTTTTGCTCAGGGTCCGCTGAAACCGCAGCATTTTTCTTCACTCCCCCTCCCCATTATCATCATCTTCGAGGATGCACGCATCGACAAAACAAAAAAGTAACTCTTGTTTTGCCGATATCCATGGGCAATGATGGCCACTTACCATCAGGTGGACCATCTGCTCGTTTGCACCTTATCTACTATAAAAGAAATGACGTTTTTCGACAAAATTGGATATTTTAATAAGCCCCAAGCAGTCAGCCCACTATGCTCTATTTTTGATGCAGCTTGAACCAAATACAGTTATATATTGTCAATTAACAAATATTTATTTAAAAAAAGAAAGTAAATATTTATGTTAGTAATAAAGTTTATATTAAGCCGTTGATTTGTTTGCTGTGAACGTGACGCAGTAAAATGTGCAGTAGGAGGTTGTACTCTGAGGTTGCGTTCTGGGCCAGCATTATTGCGGTCTCCAACTGCTCCTGGCGCACGTCCCAACTCTTCACTCTGTCCAAACCATCGTTGAGGTACCTGTGTAGCTGAGGAGGAATACTTTCATTAGCTTGTTGTAAACGTGAAAAGACTTTCTTAGTATAATACTGATGCTCTAATAATAACTACTTCGATATCTTAACGTACTTTTAACGAGCGGCCCGCCCTCGCTTCGCTCCGGGTATTTGAAGCAATATTATAATTGATGAACTTAAATTGTCACTGTAATTGTGTAGCTTTTTAATATTTGAAAAAAGAGAGTGAGAAAAAGAGAAAATATAGAATGAAAAAAAAGAGAAAAGCGACAGATAATAAAAGAGCGAGAAGGACAGAACAAAGATAAAAATGACATAAAAGAGAGAGGATGAGAGAGAATAAAAGTATTAAAGAGGATAAGAGAGACTCTATCAGTTTTATAGTAATAAAAGAATTATTAAAATCGGATCTGTAGTTTTATAGAAAACCTTGACTGTACAAAATGGCCATGTTATGGCCTTTAAATAGCCAATTAGAATATTTATGGCAACACTACATAGCCTATGTTACCCGGAAAGGATTAGCTTTCTATCGGTGAAACAATTTTCAAAATCAGTAGTTTTTGAGCAACAAACAAATCAAATCTTTCTTCTTTATAGTATAATAACCTTTTTAATCCGCGTCTCCATTAACTTCCTTTGAATCCAATCACACAAATAAATTATCATCGCCATCAATGCCAATAATACTGTAAAGAACAAATCTACAGAAGGGATATCGAAGGACAGCCATGCTTGAGTAACATTTCGTGAAAAAGGCTCCCGCAGTAGCGTGTGAGGCTCCGGTAACGGTTCCTTTGACGTTGAATAGTCCTCTCCATAATACTGCACTGGCACTAGCAATATTGTTGCAATCAGCACCGTAAACACTACTATGTTGGAGCAAGCACTCAACGGCATCGAGGCGCAGCTACTTAGCGTTGCTGTTCATTCAATTTTAACATCGCTTTCATTCAACTCATCTAAGTTAGACTTTATAATAATATAAATACGAGTAATTGGTGTTACATTGACAGTTAAATAGTTTTTTTCTTTCACAGTTTTCTAATTCGGAGCTACTTTTCGTAAATTGAAAATTCAGAGTTATAATAAAATTTAAATGTTGCCATGTAATACGTAGGTTTGTTATAGTATATATAAATATAAATAGCATAGATATGTTTTATGACTTTGCAAAATAAAAAGTATATATATATGTAAAAAATAAAAACCCAAAAAAGCTAGTGAAAGTAAAAAATATTTTTAACGGTAAAAGACTTACTTATATGATATTAAAAAATATATATTTCATACATTTCCAGTGTTATTACTATAAAATAAATATTTGTCTATGGTATAAATAATATTGTTGATAAAGTATCCAATTTCCAAACGCCCAAAACAACTGTCAACGTTATCTGTCAAGTCTCATGTCAATGTTGTGTCAATGTCGTAGTCGTAATGAAGGTTTTTCAGGTTCTTTTAACGCCAAGCCAAGCCTTGGATTGGCACGTGCGTCGTGATAAAGCTTAGGCTTTAGACTAAAATGTCTGAATCTCTTCAACTTAGAGGATGCCTTTACGGGCACAACGGGTGGGTGACCCAAATTGCCACCAATCCCAAATATCCGGACATGATATATAACTAATATTTATTTATATTATAACAAGCCTTAAATACTTTCACCTAATTAGTCTATAACATAAGTACAGTATGTAGTGGAATAATCGCAATGTGTCAACTTCAAAAATACACCAAAACAGTTCTTAAAGCTTCCACTATGGAGGTATTTTTTTAGTTATTTAAAAAGGCTTGAAAGGGTGGGCAACTATTTTTACAAATAATTTCATTTAGCTTATAATTTAATTAATAACTCTTGAATTAAATACTTTAATAATTAACTCTTGATTTCAGACAAAACTCTAATTGTATGGAAGCTGACTCGTGATGACACCAACTACGGTGTACCTCAGAAGCGTCTGTACGGTCACTCACATTTCATCTCCGATGTGGTCCTCTCTAGTGACGGAAACTATGCGTTATCTGGTTCTTGGGATAAGACTCTTCGCCTTTGGGATTTGGTAGCTGGCAAAACCACAAGACGCTTCGAAGACCATACTAAGGTGTGACAGAACTATTCATATCTTTGGGGTTGCCAGTGACTACACTGAGCTCAGTGACATGTGCCTTTTTTACTATTGCAGTTATTATTTATTTTGTCTATATTTGTTTTAAAGTAGTTCAGGCATATCTTTTAAGTATGGCCCTTCAGGATTTGAAGCAAAAAAAAATTTAATGGTTTGTAGTAGTAATGTAAAAGTCCAAAACATACTTTAAATACAATCTGGCAGCCCTGAGTTTGAAAGTGTTAGTGCCGATGCGCGGCAGAAGATAGTTTTAAGTGCCTTTGCGAGGCAGAAGACAAATTGCTCATCAGCACCTCCTAGACAAGGCTGGAGTTGGTTGAACTCACTTCGTATTTCTGTAAGTAGCATTGAAGACACCTAAGGTGTCGTTTTAAGAATACTTTATACATAAATAAAAAGCAGGGATGACTGGTTCTATATATATTGAAAAGGATGAGAATGTATTCTCAATTAAGTTGAGCATTTGATTAATTTTTGAGCCATCAATATCAAAAGAAAGCTCCATCTCTATTTTTTTTTTCTTCTTTTAACAATTTTGCTTGTCTTCACATGCTTGGGAATGTCAATGTAATTATTTAATTATGTGTACATGATATTTGAGTTATTATAATTATTTAATCACTTAAAAATGCAAATATAAAATTTCATTTGATAAATGGAGAAGTTTCATGATGTTGATAATGCTATATTTAACTTAGGGGGGTTAGGGATAATCAGAGGCATGAAATAATGAGAATTTTCAGTAAGTGTACAATGTTTTGACTTGAAGTCACGAAAATTTGAAAAATAAATTATAATTTCATAGGTGGGTATATTTTTTAGTCTCAGCCATTATTATAAACAAATCGTGTCGTGCACGAGGGGCGAAAATAACAGCACGACAATGAATGTATACATTCTAACTGTATACGCGTCGCGTCGACTAGGTGAAATGACGTCACTCGCCGGCTGCCGCGTGAAACGAAATTATTGTTACAGGCGCAACTTTAAAGCCCCGTAAATGATTCCTTCAAATTTTTCATTTTACTTTGATTTTTACAATTAAAAAATTGGAAACTTCTCCATTAGTAAAGATAATTATAAAAATTTAATTGTATGTTCAATTCAGTCCGGTAATACATTTCAGGACCCACACCTCATAGATACTCCAAATTAAAGAGTTGGGAGTAATCCTTTCAATCCATAGAATGATATTAGTTTTATAAATTGAAATATACTCAAATTAAATTTCTGCCAATATAGGCTTTCATTTTTTAATCTTGTACACATTTTATTTATATACTGGATTTTAATATTATAATTTAGTAACCAGAATTTATGAATGTTCCAGGATGTGCTATCTGTAGCGTTTTCAGTAGACAATCGTCAAATTGTGTCCGGCTCTCGGGACAAGACTATCAAACTGTGGAACACTCTGGCTGAGTGTAAGTACACCATCCAGGATGATGGGCACAGTGACTGGGTTTCATGTGTACGCTTCTCGCCAAACCATGCAAACCCTATCATTGTCTCTGCAGGATGGGATCGCGCCGTTAAGGTAAAATTTTGATTTTACACATATTCTTTGGCTTGGTCATTCTTGGTATTTATTGTAATTTCTCTATAGGTGTGGCACTTGACCAATTGCAAATTGAAGATCAATCACTTGGGCCACTCTGGATACTTGAACACAGTGACTGTATCCCCAGATGGTTCCCTCTGTGCTTCTGGAGGCAAGGACATGAAGGCAATGCTTTGGGACCTCAATGATGGAAAGCACCTCCATACCCTGGACCATAATGATATCATCACAGCTCTGTGCTTCTCACCTAACAGATACTGGCTCTGTGCTGCTTATGGACCTTTAATTAGGATTTGGGTAAGTTGGAATTGTTTTGTTAATTGCAATTTATAGTATTGATAAATTTTTTTTTTTAACTTGTTCAGGTCATGCTTATTCATTTTAACACAATCTTATTTAAACAGGATCTTGAAAGCAAGGAAATGGTTGAAGAGATGAAACCAGACGTGATCAAGGAGACATCAAAGGCAGATCCTCCTCAGTGTCTCTCCTTGGCGTGGTCAACAGACGGACAAACACTCTTTGCCGGCTACACTGACAACATCATCCGAGTCTGGCAGGTTTCAGTCTCCGCACGATGAAAATATTTTATTTTTATCATTATTTAAGTATTAAACAAGTGCAGCTGACTTAGATGTTTTATTTATTTCATTGTATAATAACAGCTACACTTATTAATTTTTCTTTTATTAAATCAATCAATCATTTTATAATGCAATTTTTCAACTAGCATTTCCATTTAAAAAAAGGTAAGAGCATTGGACGCCGAGATACATTCAAAGATTAAGTACCAAACGGAGTTTTAATTCTTCACTAAAAAAGAGTATTATCTATGGTATAAGGAGAAGTGTGACAGCTGTCAGATAGGCAAGTGACAGCTGGAGCCAACGTCAGTCGTGAACAATATCCATTATCCTGTTTCTTGGTACATTTTAAAAGTAAAAAAATAATAAACTTTCCTTAATAAATCTCGACAGTAACTAAGACACAGGTACATTTCCTTAACACATATATACTTGCTCGTTATATTTTGAGCAAAATAGTTTTTTTCGGAAGTGTAGAGAATTATTATTAAAGTTTTAAATCGCAAGTCGTAAAAACTCTATTAGTATAAATTATCCTTAGTTGCTTGTATATTCAGGGTCAACGTTGTTATGTAGCGGTCGCAACGGAACAAAGAAGGCGCGATTGATGTCGGGTTCAGAGCTCAATCACGAATCATGAAGAAAGTTGTGTTGTTTAAAAGTGTGTCAGAAGACTATCAGAAGGCTTTCAGTGATAACAACTATGAAACAATATTTGTAGAGCCGCTACAGTTTGTGTACGTCAACTTGCAGGAGCTCGCTGAAAAGTTATCGAAGGAGGATTACGATGGCATCATACTGACCAGTCCCAGAGCAATTGAAGCAGTTTCCAAGTGCTGGGCGCCTTCCAAGTTCATGATATGGAACACTAAAAGGATATATACTGTAGGTGAAGCCAGCAGTCAAAAAATTAAATTATTACTCGGTCTAGAGTCCATGGGAAGTAACTCGGGCAATGCAGAAAACTTAGCTTCCCTCATTGCTAATGAAAACCCTGAAAATTCAAGATTTTTGTTTCCATGTGGAAATTTAAGGTCAGAGCTACTCCCAAACATATTGTCTGAAAAGAATATAATTGTGGATTCAATGACTGTATATGAGACTAAGGAAAATGAGAATTTGAGAAGTAATTTAATGGAGCTCAATGAGGTAGTGAATCCTAGTTGTTTGGTATTTTTTAGTCCTTCAGGTTGTGAATATATCTACAGGCAGCTTCAGACATTTAACAACAAATTATCAATTCTTCCACACTTTGCAATAGGTAACTCAACTGCACATAAAATAGAGAACCTAGGTGTTGAGATAGCTGGAGTTGCCGCTAAGCCCCGAGCGGAGAGCGTCCTTGAGTCTGTAGAGCAGTACTTCAGCGCTGCACACTCATAGCCAGTTATTGATTTGCCAATAAACTCTGGTGTTGGTCAATTTGTATATAAAATGATAAAATACTCGAATATAGTACAAGAGAGAATATTGTATAATTTTTATTGATGTTTGTTTATAATTTTTTATATTAGAGATAATTATTAAAAGATATAACAGTTATTTGGAAGTTGTTATTATACTTTGGAATCATTTGAGCTTGGTGCTTGTGGCAGATCAGGTTGAGAGATAGAGTCCCACCTCCTGGAGACTGATGTGTATGTGATGGCTGCACTGCCTATGACCACAGCAGCATTTAACATTGAAAGAAGCTGCAACAAAAAATATTGACTCTGGTTAAGAACCCTCATCATGCAATATCAATGGTACTGATCCATAAAATCAGTGGTAACTTCTTACCACTGTTTGGTGATGCCCTATTTTTTTATTTAATCGTAATGAAACAATGAGTTCACATTTCATATGCCATGGCCGTGAGGAAATAATTTCCTGATTCTCACTATAAATATCAAAACTATTTAATATCTATAGGATATTTAAATATATATTACTAAAGGTGTCAATTTAAAAACTTCATTGTTACTCATAATTTTTTTTTTATGTAATTAATTAAATTAGTCTTTGTCAGAAATTAGAATAAATATTTCTGTATTTATTATGCAGAATTTTCATTAGCATGTGTGCGAAACAAAAAATACTTGTTTTTGTATTTGGTTTTACAGTGATGTTTGAATATAACACGGAAGTATATATTTATTTATATAAATACTAGTGTTTTCGACTTATCTCGTTATATAAGGGTCGAAATTAATAATTAATTACAATCCCGTGTATAAATCATGGATTTAAAATAGATTCCAAATACAAAATTCAAATTTTGAATCTATTTTTAATCTGTGATATAAAGATTGTGGCTTAAGATTGATTATTAATGTCGGCAGTACTAGAATAGAAGACAAAATCTGTCGAACAGACAAGCGATAAATTAAATATGTATGATGTCGAGTAATAACATATGAACTTGTTTATTGATCACATTTAAACTAAACCGGTTCGGCTCTCGTATGACGATTGCGGAATTTTTCGTACATTTTACCTTCATACGTAGGAAATAACTATTAAATGTTATTTACAACAATCACGTGCGCTTTTTAGTCTTTTTTAATAGTTTATTGCACATAAATATTATTATGACTGTCGAAGCTTGTAAAGAGATCTTGCGACGAATAGAACAGTATCCATAAAAAAAATTGAAAACTGGTCTATGATACAGACGATGAAATTTATAATTGGAATGTTTCTCATACATTTATATTAGTTTAAAAATGACATTTGACCTTTAGTCGAAGGATAAGTGAAAAGTGCTAAATTCTTTATATAAGCTCAATATCTGTTCCATGACACGTAATAATGAAAATAAATACTTATACAAAAATTCATACGTTTCCTATCTATGTGCTAGACAAAATATATAATTCATAACATAACATATTATTCATATTAGTAAAAATAGGAGTTTCTAACAGGAAAAAGTCTGGCCTACATGCAGTGCGACCGAAACGAATCGGACGGACGGATCAATCAACTTACTCTATTTTAACGAGGTATTGATAAATTGTTGTTTACCCCATATATGTAGTCGATGGGGGTGCGGGGGCCGCAGACGGTGAGGCTGAGCAACGCCACCAGCACCAACACTGCGCCCACGCCGGCAGATACCGTGAGATCCTGGGAATCATAACAAAATCAATTCAAATTTTAATTGTTTTAGTGATTTGTCCACCACCACAGATACTTATAAAATTATTCTATGTATTCAGTTGAAACTAATACACAATTTAAATTCTAAAAAAATAATAATTTTAAAAATTTTGCTTTATATGGAAAACCAAACTAAAAAATAGAAAATAAATTTGAATTAAGAATAGTGTAAATAAGAAAAAAATGTATTTTTTTTAAAAAAGCGTGGGGTGCTTTTTAAGATATTATTGGAATCTTTCTACTATCTGTCAATAATATATTTATAACTACTGACACCGAGCACGTTATAAAACTACAACTTTTGTTGAAATTACCGAAAATCAGAAAACTTTTATACTAACATTGCACCCCCCTTTTACCCCCTTAAGGAATGATTTTCAAAAAATATTTTACACGTTTTTCATAACTTTCAATGAAGAACCTTCATACTGAATTTCATTTGAATAACTTTAAAAACGACAAAGTTTCATACTAACTTTTCACCCCCTTAGGGGTACTATTATTAATTTATCTTATCAAATTAGTGTATTGTCATGGGTCCTCGATTATTCTACAAAGTTTGGATGAATTCTGGTCGTTTAAAGTGGGTCAAAATGGTGCCCAAAGGAGTGGGTTACAATGTAACGCTAATATAAAGCGCATAATAAAAAAGTTTAATATATGTTGACATTTTACATCGTAAAAATAAAAGTTTTAAGACCATGTGCCCTTATTCCCTTACGGCCAAAGAAAAATTAATAATCAATACAAAATCTTTGGATTGAAAAATGATTCCAAGTTCAGATACGTAACCGGTAAAGTTAACTACTGGTTAAACAAGCGAAACCGGAACGTGTACGTACAGGAAACTAAAAATATATGACCTCTTAACATAAAGTGCGAACATAATCTTTATATAATCATGGAATACCAACAATAAGGAAGCAGGTGAGCGGCGCACGCGCAGGTAAGTAGAGCACGTTGACGGCGCACAGGACTGCGAGCAACGCCCCCGCACACACAGACAGGCCTGCGCCAGTGCCCGACAACCCGCCAGTGTCGCACCATCCCCCCCAGATGAATATTATAGAGGATATTGTACTGAGCACCTAGAAATAGTAATGCATTACATCTCAATTAGCCAGATTTTAAATTGAAGACAAACTGGCTGCTTGCCACTCAACTTTCCCAGAATGTTTGGCACGTCCAACTCACAATCGATAATATTTTGAGTATTCCTTCAGGTGACACACAAATCTTCAGATAATATTCCTGCAGAGCAGCACGTCTCCAGCCCGCCGCTCGCATCTCACCCTACTCTACTCTCGTCTTTCATCATTTATTGATATATCATGAAATTTTAATTAATCTTATCAAGATAAGATTATTATCTATTTACCTAACTACATCTACATTACATTCAAAAATGATGTGTTGTTTGTTTGTTAACCATTGTTTTCATTTACTCCAACTTTAAAGCTTAACTTAACAATTCTGTAATTTTTGGCAGTTGGCAGAAGTTTCAGACAAGAAGACAGACAGACCCTTGTTTGATAAAACAGCGATCAAAAGTATTCTAGATGTAATGTAAGGTGGTAAGGCACTTGTTCCCCGACTGGTTTGCGACCACGTGCATGCGAATTCGACCGCTAAATGTCATAGACGCGTTTAGGTCGAGCCGCATGTGGGCCAGACCTACCCTCTCCCATCCCATTCATGCTGCGGATCTAGTAGGCTCTTGCTGAAACCGCAGCATTTCTTTCTTCACCCCCTCCCCACTCTATCTTCGAGGATGCAACGCATCAACAAATACCCTCTTGTTTTGACGATGTCCATGGTCGATGGTGGCAGTTTTGCACCTTATCTACCATAACAGATATACTAATATATAAAACCTTTATGTTAATACATAAACAATTATCAATGATGTCAAAACAATCGCATTCCCGAGATATAATAGTCATTACAAAGATTTAAATGATTACAATCATTTACACTGAAATGCTTTTTAATATTTAATCTTACTAATATAATAGATGTGAAAGTGTATGTTTGTTACTCAATCACGCAAAAACGGCAGAACGGATTTCAATGAAATTTGGCAAACAAATACTTTATAACAATATATTTACTGTCGTCAGCGCTTGAATGTTTTAATTTAGTAGCAATGTCAAACCAGTTAGGGAATCAACTACCTTAACTGGTTTAACTAATAGTAATAAACGAGTCTTGTTTTCCCAAGCGAGTTTTATATCCCGCGTGAGGTCTTTTCCCACGTTTACCTAATAATTTGATTTCCCCGAGTTACCTATTGTTTCCTACCTGTGCTATTATTTTGGAATTTACCTTTATTGCTAGACAAATCTTTTCTCCACAAACTATCCAAAATCTTTGATTGAAAATACATTCAAAATTTAAATTAGTGTATAGAAAATTCAAATTTGGAATCAATTTTTATTTTTTTACCACATTTTAGATTGAGATTGATTACTCAGTCATAGTAAACAGTAGAATTATCACAACAATTAACTTAGTTTGAAGAGCTTAAAAGGAAATAAAAACACAGTATTGTATAAAAACCATATATTGTATTATAATTAAAATTTAAAATGAATATACTCGCACTGATTGAGATCACACGACGCGACTGTCACACACACACACACGCACACGCGCGCACGGACTGCTGCGCTGGAGTGCGGGCACGCGGCTACACGCACACGCACACACGCACGCACCATGCACCGTTAAGCCGGGTCTACACTCGTGCAACGTGGTAACGTGGAATGTAACACGAACATAAGGTTAAAAATAATTATTGATACTCAATGTATATTTTTAAGCATTAAAAGATTTTTTAAACAATTTTGTTTTTCACCATCGACCCAACAGAGATCTCCAGTTCTCGTGTAATTAATTCATGTGAAGAAAACCTTTTCGTGTATATACGAACGCCGTTCTTCAGTTGTGTCTTTATCGCGGTATTGATACAACCTACTATCTCATTATTGACATCTGTAATTGTTTTTTATGTCAATTAAGGCGCAAATGAGCAAACGGCCCACCTGATGGTAAGTGGCCACCTTCGTCCATGGATGCGTTGCCACCTTGAAGAGAACTTGTAGCATTAATGGGATGGGACGGGGAGGGGTAGGTCTGGCCCACATGCGGCTCTACCGGAACGCGTCAATGACACTTGGCGGTCGGATTCGCATGCTGGTGGACGCCAGCCAGTCGGAGAACAGATCCACTACCACCAAGGCGGTGCTCGGCTCGGCTCTTACGAGATGCTCTCCCAGCGGCTGAGGGGAATAGTCTTCTAACCCGTCCCCTCACGGGTAATTATTAGATATAATCCCTGAAATAAAGGCTTCAAATGTTGTTTTTACTATTTTTACAGGTGTACTTTGATATATTTGTATTAAAGTTGCTATTTTTACAGAAAAACGCATTTTTTTTTTTGTTTCATTATTCCATTCAACAACTTGTTAAATACATTCGCCTTGAATTCCGTCGTGTGGTGTCATCCACACTATCCATATTACGTTACACACGTGTAGACTAAGCTTAACAGATATTGCACCTTGGACAAGTGGTGGTGGTGGTGGTGCAGGCTGTAGCTACGTGACCCGTCTGCGGCCACGCTTATACAAAATATATTAGAAAATGTTTGGTCAAGTTATGAGTACATGCGAGCTCATAGCTCCGTACACCGACACTATCCTATATCAAACACAGATCTAAATACAACGCTGCGCTTCCGTATAATGCTAACCCTCCACTTGCATTCACGGGTCAGAGTGACCCACAAAACATTCCTACCTACACCTATTAATATAACATCAAATTTTCACACAATTAACATTAAATTAAAGATTACGAATAGTCGACACGTAATCAACTCAGAACATGTCCAGATGGGCTACTTGGAGTATAGATTGGGGCCCGGTGACAAGACCCCTAAGTAGTGTTAGCCCAGAGTCACCTCTGAATGGATTGGTTTAACAATTCGTTATCGGTCCGCAAAGTGAAAGAGGCCGCAGAACACAGAACAATGATCGGAAGAAAGAAAGTGTACAACAACAAGTGTGACGTCATGACGAGACAAAGAATCGAGTACAACTTGGTGATATGTACGGTACAGTATAAATAAAACAACCGCGGCTTCGCTCAACAACCACTCATGGAAATTGGTCGGAAGACTCTGCTAATTTGATTCAGATAAACTAACAGACATTTCCACAAACGCGGCGGAGACTCGCATACTTGTTGTTATTAAAAATATATACGAGAGGGTATTAAATACCCCACTATGGCAGCTAAAGGAGTCTCCACCGCCACAGACAATAATAAATACGTGTAAACGAGTATTATTCCACACTGGTACAAAGGACCTAAGCTCGTAGCGCGAGTACGTTTACGGGTTACGACAGTATAAAATTACACCTATAACAATCCTTACGGTATATTGAAATCCCCTTAACTATGTTACAGACACCATGCAAACTATTACAGAACAAGCGTCGTGGTTAATGGTAAACGAATATCGAGTAATGCGCGTGCGCACTGAACGGTCTTGTCACTCACTACTGCACTCACTAGTGCGCACATGGCTACTTTGGATTATTTTTATTAAACTTAAAGGTTAAAACCGTATATACGTATACGACTAGTGGCGTCTTCCCACTTCTGAATTAGCAACAACTAGCAAATCAAAAGCACGTCACAGCCTAATTATTATTAATCCAAATTAAAAACCACTCTCTCTCAACCATTTAATATATACGGTATGATTTAATAACATAGCTTTGAAACCGGCAACACTGGGCAGCGTAGGAGTGAGTTACAAGATCATCAGTTTCCAATAAATACTTCCAACTACAGAACACTTCGCTTACCCTCCGTACAGTTGTATATAGTTGTGTATAATATAATACAATAATAATGAAGCGTCCACTATAAACAGATCAAATACACATTAAATAACGGGTGACCAAGTTGAGATCAAGAGCAAATCTATTGTCAATGACGCTAATTGAGAAACACAACATGTACTGACTCGACAACACACTACATGGGTATATTTTCTACAACTTTGTAAATAAATAAAATCATAGTTACAAAGCCATAATATTCAATTAGCGTTATTGATAATTGAATTTCAAATTTGAACTTGGCTATATGACATTGGAGTTGCTTTTACTCACTGATCTCGTATTAAAACAAAACTTATGAGACAGTTTTGGTGCAAGATCAGAAAGTGAAGCTACCCCCACCCCCAAAGAATATACATAATCTAATATTTGTGCAAAAACTACATAAGAGCTGCATTCAAATAAATACTTAACACTAAACTGACTAGCATCGAAAATCAGACTTGTGTAAACAATATGCGTGGGGCAACAGCCAAGCAAGACGGATACAGCACAGATCTACATCTGCGTCACGAGCCCCAGGCGATGGTATCTATCTTGCCCAACTGTAACATTAATAATAAAGGAATGGACGTGATCACAGGCACACTCTAGTGGCAGTATTAGACAACCTCCAAACACTCTACTCCTTTTTGTCCTCCATGCCCTTATTCATATATTATACTCCATTGCTTTTATATTTCCTTCTCTCTCTTTATAATATATAATCAGCCAGACCACAAGAAAGATTTAAAAAAAAAAATATTAATATCGGCCAACCTGTATAAGGTGATGCACGGCAACACCAATACATCAATAAGGACATGACAATTGCACAATGACACACTAATAAACCAAATGAACTGTCAGTGCTGGCTGCTCCTAACTATCTATATTAAGACTCCTCCATCCTACAACCCGTCTTCAACATCACCCACCTAGTCCAAGACACCCCCACATGTTGATCATGTGGCAGCATCCTGGACTGTCACTATAACTATCAAGACATCAATGCATCTAGTTAAGTCTCACTTTAAAGACAATATTTGTGCCAATATTAACAAATTCATTTTCACACCTCCCCAGTGTACGCACAAGTCTGTAGGAGTGTGTATACCGCTTGTGTGTACACTGGACTTTATACATATAGTACAATAGTTATCTAAACGTATAGGGTTTGACTAATAATTAACCTTTCAGGAAAATATTGTAAGCGATAATGGTTTTATTAATCAATGGAGTTTTATGGCATCAAGATAACATCCAAATGGAAGTATCACGAGAGCTCCACTTACAATATTATTTTTGATCTGTTAGTATTAATACAAACCGTACACAAAATAATATCACATAGAATAAACGGAAAGTTACATTTAGGTACAGGGAAATAGAAAATTGGGGTTTCATGGATATAGTGTTAAAAAATCAGTTCTAGGGTTGCTACACTACACAACGCCCTCCACCAGTGTTAGTCTGCTTCAAGTTCCACACACTTCTAACTGTTAGGAAGTGTCCATAGTGTCCTAGCTTTGGTGACATTTTTCTACAGTTCATTCCATTTTAAACATGGATTATATTTTGAATGTGAGCCAATCACTGGTAAACACTAGCAACACTTCCTACAACACAGCGGCACTAGAAGTGAGTCATCTCGGACTCGCAGTGAAGGAGCGGTCACTATAAGGCGTGGTCGCGCTCCTCGTGCTCGTGGAGGCCGGAGGCGGGGTGCCGCGGCACGGCTCGATAGTGGTGGGCGGAACGCGCGCTGCAGTGGGATCGCGACCCGCGGCGCAGACACCCGGCCTGCAACGAAAGCGCCACCGCTCCCATCGACGCCAGGGCTCCGGCCAGTCCCAGCCCCTGCAGATTATTATAACCATTATACTGGGCACAAAACATATCTAATGAATTCTGTAACAAGTGTGAACAACTCACGGTGGCAGCGTACAACATACTGGCTGCTGTATGCGAGGTGGGCGGCAGGGCCACCAGCAGCGACACGGCTCCCGTCACCAGCCATGCTGCGCTCCATGCGAACGATACACCACCCTGGAATGCATTGGGCATTGTTTGGTATAATTTCACTTTGGGATCAGTGGTCATCATCAGTCCATAAATCGTCCCTGGTAAGGTCCTCAACAGTTATTATTATTATTTTTATTCCTGAGGAGTAGTAAGTATTTAGTGGTAGATAAACCATTAAACATTTTAAACTGTAATTAGATATCATTAAGTATTACTGGAGAATAATGTTCCTTCATTTGAAACCAACTTTTCCTCATCCTTGACCTTGTTGTAATGATGTTATATCTCTCAAGCACTTTGTTTTTTAAAAAATTGAACAAATTATTAACTACTATATAGTTTGTGAACAAAAAATTGTTGACAATTCAATTCTGTTTGGGATTATCATAATACTTAGTGGGTAGTCACCAATCTGTTCCAATCGATGGGCAGCAGTGCATCGAGCAGTGTGACGTGCATGAGCAGCAGCAGCGTGTGCAGCATGAAGGAGGTGAGCGCGCCGAACAGCAGCGGCTTGGCGGAGGCGGCAGCGCGCAACCCCAGTGCTCCCCACACGCAGATGCACACACTCAGAGAACACAACTGAAACAATACCAGTTACAGTAGCTCGGGAGTAATGTTATTAGGAGGAATAAATTAGAAATTGTAATAGGATCAAGAGACCCTTAGGTGATCGACTAGTACCTATGAATAGAAATGGAAAACTGGCCTATGACAAGTGACAAAAATATGAAAAGAGCTACTCATGCATAAGCTAACACTAAAAATTGATATTATAAGTATTTGTCATTTAAGGCTAAAATAACAAGATTATTTATATTGTCTACTATATGTAAACCAAATATTTGCCTCTTTATATACTTGCTTTGAATACTGTACAAGTTATTCAACAGTAGTTTAAGTTCAAAAAAAGACAAAGGGAATAGGTTTTAAAGAGCTCTAAACAATAGTGAGGCACTGTGGCGTACCGCACATGTGAGCTTCATACACAATAGCTTTGTTCCATAAGTAGGTCAGCTCAGGCTCACTGCACAACACACAACCAACCTGCCTCACTCACATCCCTCTAACATTCTACCTAAATGGATTATCCATAGCATATAATATATATTAACAAGTTTATATGGTGGACACAGTCAGTGTAAGCTCACAAAGAATTTTAAATCGCATGACAATTAACATACATCATTTACATTTAAAATCATGTTATTTTCTAGGTGAACTTATATGATGTGAAATTGCTGAGGTAATTTTGACTATACCTCATTGACAGTTAGCCACATCAACAATAACAAAACAAGTAAAGTGGTACAAGTGTAAAATGATGGTAAGTTCAAGATTCAAAATTGAACCAAAGCTAGGCTAGATTCATAAAACATTCATTGTTGACAAAATCTAACAACATTTTGCACAAACAAAAAGTATCGAATATTTGATAACACGTGAAGAGTACCAAGATCGCCAGTACTTACAACGAGTATAACAGTCAAGGCGCCCGTCGGGGTGATCAGATAGGAGAGGTGGCAGTAGACTGGAGCGAGAGCGCGAGGGCGCGGCGGCGGGGCGCGCGAGTAGTGCGCGTGTGAGTCCCACGAGTGCTCCGTCAGGTCGGTACCGGCAGGCGAGCGACCGCCCCCGCCAGGCCCCGCGCCCGCGCCCCCGCTGCCCGCGATCTCGAAGTCCTGCACGTCCTCCCCGCGGCAGCTGGTCGGCTCCAGCTCCCGGATTTCCTCCAGCAGCAGCTCCACTTCGTCGGTCGAGTACAGCTCGCTCGCGGACACGTAGCGCGCCGGCGCCGCTTGCATATCACCCGCCGAGACCTCTACCGCCGAGCGCCGTCGCCCCGGCCCCTCCTGGAACACACCACACGACACTCACTCACATCTCCTTCGACACCTCGCCGCCGCGCCCAACACACCCGCCTCGCGCGTACCTGTCTCGAGCCACATCGAGTCTCCGCCCGTTCGTCGGTAACATTCGTCGCATACTCTGCTAAATTGGATATTAAATATAAAAACACTAGTAAACAGATTTCAAAGACGCTCCATTAGCACGCCATGTTTGTTATCATCATTTTTTTTAAACAAAGTCACAGATTATACGACATATTATACACTAGTTTTCCATATATAATTCAATGTACTCTGTGACACTAGTACACTACCACTACTCTTTACTCTATGGTACAATCGGATACTCGCAAAATAATTTCGATCTATAGTTTAAACATATGGCGGCCTTGATTGAAATATCCAAAAGATTCCAAAAGTACATTACAGAAGAAAGAATATTATGTGTTACGTTCGCAGCCTCCACATGGTGCTATATTCTCTAGTAATTATTTATTATATCCCTTAAATTCTATAACTAATATGATTACTTAATTATCTTTCAAAAAACATTCAAGAAAATTTTATCTAAAAGGGGTTCCGAAATTGGATAATAAAAAAACATAGATTAGTTAATTTTTATTTATAAAAAAAAAATCACATTTTTAACTAGTGGCACAAAACCTGAAGCACTCGTATATTCTTCGAAGACGTTAAATTCTGCGCCACCATAACGAGGTTCAGTTTACAATGATTCATCTTAATATCACAGAATCAGTTTCAGAATAACTAACGCACTCGAACTGTTATAAACAGATCTGCTAAACCCAAAAGCAGCGAGTAAAGTTTATCGTAAAAAAATACAATGCGATTTATAACAGCAATTTTTATAATATTAATTACATACTAAAAATCAAAACGAAATCAGTATACTCTACTCAGCTTGGGGTGACGTGAATTAGAATCATAAAAAGGTTCTCTGTCTCGTTTTATTATCATACAGATCTTATGCAAATTTGATAAATATTTATTTACTTGTCAACTATTACTAATATGCATATTATATTATTTAATTCGTTAAAAGCAAATCAATTTAGAATTTGTAAAATTGTAGACGTTATAATCAACATAGAGTCAGTATGTAAGCTACAAACAATTTTCATATTTTAAGTTGAAATATAACATTTTTATTAATAATTGGGTTACAGCAGACATTGAATTATTTTATATCTTTTGTCTCTTGCCAAGTCGAATAGAGTAGTTACATCAACATAGTAAATAATTTCTATGTCGATACAACAGAAATTACCCGTAACCGGTTGTCTTTATCCTTAAAAACTATAAAGAGAATACTTGCAAACAAGTACTATACAAAATGTTTTATACTAAAAAGTAACAAAAAAATAACTATACATAACATAACAGTAACAGCTTCAGAAAATTGAACTTAATACTAGAAAATGCATTTAAAATTCTACGCAGAGTCACTTTTTAACTTAACACTGTTATTATACAACAAGAACTGTTCAAGTCTTATCAAAATAAAGGAACATATTCACGAATTCGGTGGAAAGTTTACTACAGAGTTAATTAACAAAAAGTCTTCAGCATCGTAACAAGATACATAAGAACACTTAGGGGTTAAGGGTAGTCAGTCATTTTTTAAATTTCGATTTTTTATAACTTAACTGTTGATTTTTCCCAAAAATCTAGAAAAAAATTCCTGACGCCTCCCATTTTGTTAATTATTGAAAAAAATAAGCTTCAATCAGGCACAAGATTATCAATTTATAAAACTATATTTTTTTTGTCCGAATGATTTTAGATGAATGTCCAAGAACTTATGATGGTCACCGCAAGGACACTTCTGTTGGAACTGGGTCAACCCAAACAGCTATAACTTTTGAAATTATAATTTTTTTTATTCAAATTTTCGTGTTTTCAAGTCAACACATTGTGTAATGATGCCATATTATTAATTTTATAATCATCACGACCCGTCAATGGCCCACTGTTGAGCCAGGTCTCCTCCTCAGAATGAGGAGGGTATTTGTCCATAGTCCACCAGTGTGTGTTGGCAGATTTCACACACATTTGAGAACTTTATGGAACTCTCAGGGTGCAAGTTTCCTCACGATGTTTGCCCTTATCGTCTCAATCACTGGGCCATCACTGTTTAATTATAATTTTATAAATTAATTTTATAAAATAAAATGATTTAATGGCAAAAAAAAATTACTCAAAATTTTCATTGTTTCATGTCTGACTACCCCTATAACAATAGGCATGATGTTTTATTTCGAAAAACTTATGGTCGCGAGCATCTACTAGTGATAAAAATTTAACATTAAATTACAAAACTTAATCTAAGCATGCGCAATACGCAATTAATTGAAGTTTACCAAAACAAGGTAATATTTACTAACTCATGACGTCATTTGTCATAACGCATTGCTGTCATTCATTTTATAATAACATAACAGTCATCATGCCCATTCCCTATGAATAAATCTACAAAAGAGAATAAAGGTAGAGGTGATCACAGCATCTCCCTTTTATTTTATTTACGAGTTGGGATATCCTAATTACACTTATTATAACATGTACAGCATGTGTATCTCACGTTGCTTACTTCTAATACTACTTAAAACTTAAGCTAATACTGCGCCAGTGTTTTGCTGCCGTTTTACTCTATTTACGTAACTTTATAGAATATCAGATCAATCACTTGTATTTTTTAGTTCGAAAATGAAGTGTTAGGTGTAAATTTATCAGTTTGTGTCTGCGTTGTTACCATTCTAAATTCTCTCGCGTTGGGATTGAGGGGGCTCGCGCGGTGGAGTTCGGTCCCCCAGTGGTTTGGTTGGGAAGCAGAAATTTTGATTTGTGACATCTTCTCTAGCATGAACTTATGTGCAACGATCGGATCGACTCTACTGAGGAGCATAAAAGCCTCGCAGTCTGCCGGAGATAAGGATACCCAATTATTCATGATATTTTGCATTGGCATCGGCGGCTGCGGCGCGTAATGATGAAACTGATTGGGTATAACTCCCTCCATGCCGGGCGGGGGCGCTGTCGGCAGGAACTGCATCCGCTGCGGGTAGCACTCCCTGGGAGGCGGAGGAGGCAAACACCGCGGTGTGTAGTTATTTCCATTATTCAGGGGTTGATAGCTTTCGGGTTTGGGACTTGAGGGACATAGCTGAAGTGCAGGATGTAATTGTGATGATGGTGGTGGTTGTGGACGAGGTTTAGGTGCTTCTATTGGTTCGTGAGCCTGGAGAGGAATTCTAGTGTACAATGGCAGAGGGAACTCGCGGAGCAAAGGGTCGACCGCCGCCGCGGAGGAGACCGAAGAGTCCGGGGAGTCGCTGGAGGTGGTTTGTTCGGGGACACTGGGCGCCACGTGTAAGCGGTACTCCTCGACGAAGTCTAGGTTGATGCCGTCACGCAAGTAGGCGTATATCTCGCCGAAGTTGGGCGTGGCTCCGGTCTCTAGCGCGTCGAACGTCGGGAGCAGGTAACACTCCGAAGTCTGCAAGCACCCGATATTAGCCATTAATATTCCATAGTGACAACATCAAATAATAAAAGTGATCAGAGGCCGAGTCGGGTAATCATGTAGACCTCGAAGAGTATAGCCTGATTCACGCGAGAAGTAAGCAATGTTTATGTTAAGATATCTCAACTCAAATATGGGCCAGAATAATCATTCAATAATATTTACATAAGGAATGGTTTCAATACAATGCAACAATCATTATACTCTAACCTTATATAAAAATGTTATTATGAAATCAGCATTAAACATTTTTTAAAACTATTTTGGTATTATCCTCAAACACCAGATACTATACACAGTACATAGTCTATGCCCACTCTGACACAACGCAGTTCCAGTTCTAGATCTATGTAGTATCCATGAATAATAATAGCCTTTTAAATTATTATTTTTAATAAACAGACAATTTCACAAAGTGACTCTGCTCATCATAAACTTTCAGTCATAATAAATTTAACAATTTATAGACAATTAATGGCTACTTACAATCCTTGAACATTAATAAGTTTTACTTGTTAAATAGGTTGTATAACATCTTCCGTCTGTGGAAGATACTGGTAGTAGTACTTGTGCTAGTCACCGAGCCTTCACCAATCACACTACTGTTTGTGCTGCTCACTGAGGACTCATTCCTGTCTGATTGTGTATGTAAGCGTGCGTGAAGGGCGCGGATTCGCGACAACATGGATGACTGAGTCGCAACTGTCACCACACTCTCCACGTCAGAACTGCACTCCCACGTAGGGATGACTTTAGGTTCCGTTCCCACCACTTGGGAAGCAGACGCCGATATGTCACTCACGTCACTCTTAGTATCCTCTTCGTTGAACTGCAGGATTGTGCTAACCAGCGTTTTAATGTCGGCTTCGTCGCATTCCGAGTCGGAGTCTGGGATCGTGTGGTAGAGCGGATGAGGGATACTTACACCGAGGGCGGAGGTGGGCCGCGGGTCGGCGTGCCCGGAGCGGACCAGTTCCTCGGAGATGCACCGGTCCTCGTCCGTGGAGGTGTCTATTAGAAGCACTTCCAAACCATCCTGGGGGAAAATATGGAAAAATTTTAAATTCTGTTGGGTTCTAGTCCAACTCAGTATATGATTCTAAACCAATAACAAAATAATGTATTTTGGAGATCGAAAAAACTTGCATTGCTGAGGCATATTAGGATAAAAATAAAAGTTTTATCAATATAAATTTAACATTTTTCTTTTTCAGTAACATTCACTAACACCTACAATAACTTTGCAAACTTTGATCACAAAGAAAGGTATGGTTTATGAACACATTTGTTTTGCTGGGGTGGGTCCTAGTATGATATAAAAAAACAAAACACATTAAGAATTTCAATGAAATTTTAGAATTTGAAAAGAATAAAATAAAAGAATTTGAATAGTTTTTTAACCCTTAGAAAACGTTAGGAGAAGATTGTAACCATAAATTGGCAGGATGTATTAGTATATCACCTCTGGATCAACAGCTACGACGTTAGCGACAAATTTCTTTTCCTGCACCAGCTGCAGGAAGTAGTGTGCGGCGGGCCGGGGCCAGCGGCGCCCTGCAGCGGGAGGCCGAGCGCATGCCAGCCTAGCCCGGAACGCCTGCGCCGCCAACGTGGCCCAGCGTCGCAGCAGCGGCCGGAGCTCCCTGGTGGCGACGCGCTCCACCGTCCCGTAGTCGACATGACGCACCTGCCGAGCATTGCATGTGCTGTCTTAACTATGTAAAACATTACGTTGTCTGTGTCAATGTCTAAAGTTGTATTGAATTGAATTGAATAAAGCTTTATTTGTAACACACTACTTACTTAAAAATAAATATTATAACAGTAAATTAAAATTGACTTAGGTACACAACAAGCAAAACCACTCAGAACGTATTAGCAACTCAGATAATAAATAAACTGCAAATCAAATCTTTCTTTTGTATTAAAAAAAATCCGATCAAAAATACTGATTGCACAGCAAAATAGTTATCACAAAATATTATAATCTAAGCAACAATTTATGTATGTGGCTCATTGCTATTTATTTAAAAGTGCAGTTTTTTTATGAATGCATATCTACTAATAACTTGTGTGCAATAAATCTATTATATCTTTTTTTTTAAACTTATGTTCAATTTTTTTATCGTACCCTGCAGTTTATATATTTATTTAATTTTTAACAGCGATAAAAGTTGTGTGTTTACATAAACAAATCGGTAACATTTTAAGATAGAACAGGGGACAGTGAGTATTAGATATGTACGCTCGGATAAATTAGCTGTGCAATTAGTATATTTTATATGAAAATCATATTTTTGCACATTAAACAACTTTTTGTGGCGCATTTGAGGAAAAAATATAATATACTGGTTATGTATATTTTCTAATTATTTTTAGTACTAGTTTTATTAAAAATTCATTACTAATCTTTTCTCTACTCCTCTCCGCAGAACGGTACTCGGCGCTAACTCACCTATTCCACATATTAGTCGTCTTTTGAATAAGTTTGCAAATCATTTTGATATCTTTTCGGAAACACCAATTATAATTAAAAATATTTTATTTAAATTGATGTAATTATTTTTATCTCTAATATGAATCTCTTTTTTTTACCAGTCATGTTATTTTGAATGTAATTCAATTACAACTAGTGTTTCGATATTATATCTACTGTATTGATACTTTTAATTTAAACTTGTAGAACTTAAAATAAATAGTGTTACTAGATCTCCCGTGTGCCTCATCTTATTTATTGATGGGTAACTTAAGCCTTTTGAAGTAACTTAATTTTAAAGGGGCAACATTTTCATTGAAAACCTTGATCATGCCATCTATGTTTAGTATTTGCTACTACACTATCCCTTTCTAATAAATTTAAAAGTAATTATAAATGTTATTTGTCAATATCTTTAATATGCCTGGAGCAAAACTGGCTTAGTTGAATAAATGACCTAACCTAACATAGGCGGCTTGTAAGTGGTACCAATTTTTATACATTTGCCCCTTATTTTCACACTGAGCCATATTTGTTCCACCATCGCCTATTCGGGATGAGATATCTGAGCGGTGTATGTTGGTACCTTGACGGTGTCACTGTCGACAATCTTGACAATGATAGAGCGATGCCAGTCGCCGTCGTACAGGCTGCTGCAGTAGTGCCCCACGCGCACCGCCCCGAGCGCCAGTTGCCGCGTCCTGCCTTCTTCGCTCTTGTAATATTTGCTGAAATTGTCCAAGAATCACTTAGAATAATAAACTACCTGAGACCTACCCACCCAAAAGTACTCGAATTCTGTATATTATTTTAAACAAAATAAAAAATAAAGCTTTAAATATGTAATTTAATTACAAACATTACTAAAATCAATGGGAAGCTTACTTCATCTCATCCATAATATTCTCCATGGCGATATTGTAGTCGTCACCGAGGCGCAACAGCCAGAAGTGAGAGGGCGAATATACCTCGCCCACGATCACTTCCACCATAGCGCCGGGCTCCACGTCGGCCAGCGACACCGCCGGGATGCTTTCCAGGCAGTTGATGCAGTCCTCGGGAAATACGTCACTGGCCTGTTTATATAGTAAATATATAAAGTTACATAGATATCACAAATTATGCAAATAGTTTATGCATATACATACATAAGGAATCCCGGGCAAGGCATCTTCCGGGTCGGCGGGCGGGTTGAGGCGGTCTCGCAAGGGTGCGTGGTAGCTGAGCGCCAGGGAGTGCAGCACGTGCGGCGGCGAAGCGGCGCGGGAGTCGCTCAGCAGCCAGTCGCCGCTGGGCTGCCGCGTGGCCTTCACGTGCTGCGCGGAGCACGCCAGCGATACCACGCTGGTGAAACCGAAGCGCAAGAAGTTCAACTCGCGGTGGTAACGATCTCTGAAATAACATGTTCAGAGTCAGAAGGGGTTTTTGAACTCTCACTGAACTGTAACTGAGACGGAACTAAACTATTATTTAGGATGGAGGAGATTTAGATAATAAAATAATAGAGATAACATTATGCCATTAGTAATGATCAAAATGAACATTGGTTGAAAACAATTTAGTTAAAATAAACATTCCTTGGGATTCTTGGATCCCCAATTAGCTTCCCAACAATTCTCTTATAAGATAAATTTATGTCCCATTGTCATGTTTGATAATAACTATATAATTAAAATATATTACAATATTGCTATCTAGTGCTAGTAGTTACCATAGGATACAATTAATGTTTGTTTGCTGCACACAAACCTGTACAATTCCAGCAGATCAGTTGCCCACACTCCCTCAGGATGATCATCAATGATCTGTCTAATTTGGTGTCGGAGCTCTTCTAGTTGTGTTTTTTTATTACTGCTAGAACCTGAAGAATATTTTTTAATTCTTGTAATTAAAATAATGTACGACTATATAAATGGGATAAGAAAGTATGGAATATGATTTTTTTTCCTAGTCTAAATCTAAAAAACACTTACTGGATGATGTCAGTCGTCCAGAATCATCATCTTCTCTCGAGTCCTTATCGTGGTCTGTGGCGGCAGTGGCAACAGATTGTTGGGACCCAAACCCACCTTTACTCTTGCAAAAGTTTCGTACCTTATTTTCAGAATTATTGGTATCATGTGATTTGTACTTAGTTTTATCCACATCTAAATTATTCTGAAATATTAATTGAACACTTATGTTACTGTTGTATAATGAGGGGTATTAAAAATACCTAATTATCAATAGTTGTATACAAGACTTAACATACACCCGTGATATGAATCCTCTATAAAAGATTCTGAAACAGTTAGCTTACTGCTATCATTGACACACCACAGACAGCCACTCCCAGTAACCTCACATTATGCATTACTGAGTATATGATAAAACTAAACTGAGTATTGATGAAACAATCATTTATTATTATTATGTTGTTGTAATTAACATTTTGTGTAGTGCTATTATTAAAATTCACTTCAATATGTTCTTTAATGTTGGAAGGAAATTTTATATTTATCATAAGTTTGTTATTACAATATAACAAGCAAATTCAATTGAAAAAATGTAAAAATGTTACCCGTCCATTTTGTGCTTGGTAGTAAGCAGGTTTTGATTCTCGTTTATGATTTAGTAAGTTGCTATTCTCTCCTTGGCATTGGTGATCATTCCTCTCTTCTGTTACTGGTAAACTTCTTCGGTTTGTAAATTTTTTGCTTATATTGTTTCTATTTGTTTCTGGTGGCCTTACAGTAGTCTCTGGTATACTTCTACGTTTACCTTTACTTTACATAAGGATATGTTATTAATATTATTATACAAAATTTTATAATTATATTAATAAATATAACTTACTATTTAGCTGATGGAGTAACCTTCTGCTTTTGAACAAACTTATCAATGTGTTTAATGGACTCATTTTGTATTAATATCAAAGAGGGATTTGATGGATTCCCCTGAAGCTAAAAAAATCAGGATTAGCATAAAATGAAATATTGTTGTTAAAATTAAATTAAAAAGCATTAGGTAACTAATTACCACAAAGCTTTCACTGCACTTTTCCTTAAGAAACGCGATGGGATCTTTATAACCAAATTTAGCAATAGGTAAATGTGCACCCATCATATTCCTATAATCTTTTAGGAGTGAATGCATGTCTACTTCTGTGGGAGAGGACACCACCAGTGATCGCAGCACCTTGTTCAAATTGGCAATTTCTTCCATATTAAATACTGTACAAACCTAAAGGATAACAAATATTTTCATTATTAATTCATGATTGCATTTAAAATAGGTATTTTCTCTTGTTTTTTTATAAAAATATAAATTAAACAAAATATTTCTTTTGAAATAATGTTTAATAACTTACAAATCTTATAAATCAAAAAAACCAGGTTAGATTTAAATCACACAATAATGAACTGTTGTTATACCTTCATAATATTAAATAAATACATAAATGTTTATAATTTTTGTTGCCATTTAAATGAAGATAACTTAATATTATTTTGTTAGTACACAAATATATAAGCAATAATTAATATAAACAATGTAATTATAAATTTTAGCACACAACTTATTTCGCAACATCTAACTTATGCTAAAGACGCAAAATAATACCTGAGAAAGTAAGACGTTTTAACCGAATTATCGTGGTATTTCCTTATAAAATTAATATTTATACATTACAATATAATTTGTTAAACGGATAAATGAATTGTTTGTTGGTGTGCCGTGTGGTGTGTATTGGTATGTATCAGTGTGTATTATTGGTATTATTTATTTATGTAGAAGAAACGAGGGATGTGAAAAAACAATCGATTTTTAAATTAATCGATTATTTTGTCTAAAATCGATTTTTAATCATCGATTATTAAAGATAGTTTTAAGAGATTAAAATTATAATTTGTAAGTCTTAACAATAAACTTCAATAATTATTGTTTAAATTAATTTATATTCATATTTTTATTGATTGATTTTTTTGTATTTATAATTAAATTTAAACTAAAATGAATTTTGTATAAATATGAGCTGCAGAAACATTCTCGTCCACTAGTAAAATTCTTTTGTTAAGTTGTTTTAAAAATGCCGCCAATTGTACAATCACAGATCACCAATTTTGCAATGCCACATAGACCTACTATTTGACGTGGGTCGTCGTGAGCTTCGAGTGAGCACAAGTCATGACATTAATGACGTTTTCGCCGCGACCGCAATCGTCAAGTGGAACGGCTAAATAAGCATTTCGGGCGTTGAGATCACTAAGTGGAACACGCCTCATATAAAAAAAAGGGTGACATAAGACAAAGACATTGACACATGACATTATTATGACATTTTGAAGAGTACTTTCAATTTTCACTCATACTTTGCTCGTACTCATAGTAATAATAAAAACGAAAATTACGTAAGATTAAACGAATAAAATAACGCAATAACGATGTCATTATTTCTTAAACGCACCCTAGGTGCTGGACGGTCTCTTCTTAATCACAAACAACACCTATCTGTTCAACGCATCGCCAACAAGAGCGAGCAAGCAACTCCGCAAGTAGAAACTCGTCCCACCGTCGCTAAACTAGATCCTTTACAGAAGTCGCAGTTAGTTGACTTCGGCAAATATGTCGCAGAATGCATGCCCAAGTATGTGCAGAAGGTACAAATTACAGCTGGCAACGAGTTAGAAGTCCTTATTCCATCGGACGGTGTAATTCCAGTACTTCAGTTTCTGAAGGATCATCACAGTGCACAATTTGCAAATCTAGTCGACATCGCCGGTATGGATGTACCGAGTCGCCCTAATAGATTTGAAATTATTTACAACCTACTGTCTCTACGATACAATGCTAGAATTAGAGTGAAAACTTACACTGATGAGTTGACGCCAGTAGACTCTGCTTGCGAGGTTTTTAAAGCTGCAAATTGGTATGAAAGAGAAATTTGGGATATGTTTGGTGTCTTCTTTGCTAATCACCCTGATTTGAGAAGAATTCTAACTGATTATGGATTTGAAGGTCATCCATTCAGACGGGACTTCCCTCTTAGTGGATATGTAGAATTGCGCTATGATGATGAGCAGAAGAGAGTTGTTGTGGAGCCTTTAGAGTTGGCACAGGAGTTCAGGCGCTTTGAATTGAGTGCACCATGGGAGCAGTTCCCTAACTTCCGTGGAAATCCTGTGGCTGAAGAAGTTGTAAATCCTTCAGGAGATCAACCCAAGAAAGAATAATTTATAAATAAAATGCAGATAGTTTATTATGAATTTAATTATTTATCTCTGGTCAATATCCTGGTTTCAGCAATGTGTAGATAACTCTTTAGTGAATAAAGATGCTAAGTTGAGACTTAATCATGTTTTTCTTCAAATACCATAGATTTTGATCTTGTTTTTTTTGTTTAATTAGTTTTTAATTTTAGAGCCTCCAGTGTAATAACTTTCTGTAAGCATGTTTACCATTAACCAACAAACTCTTCAGCTTAATAACACTATGTTTGAAATTGCCCTTGGATGTTAACACTTTCTCTTTTTATTTTATCAAATTTGTATTTGTTCCTATTTGTAAGACATGCTGACTCACCAAGAAGGGATAAAAGGGTTTTTTTTTTAACATATTAAATACAAACTTGAATTGAAACACTCCAAATTGCTTGGGCTTTGGTTTATGTTATATTTATTGCTTGTTTAGGATACCATTCTTACTATTATCTGTCCATTACTAAATATATGTGTGGTAAAAGGTGTTGGTGATACATTTAGTTAAGTACTATAGTAATTTAGAAGTAGTCAAGAAGAGAAAAAATGACAATATTTAGAAATTCTAACCAATGTTCCATAATTTCATTACATAGAGATCTATAAACTCATTAATTTTGAAACGGAGGATTTTAAACAGGTATATAGATAAAAACAAAATCAATAATTACTTAATAATTAGTATATTATAACATAATAATATGTGAATGTTCATCTTCTGTATCTGTATCTCTTAAAATGGAACCAAAGCTGGAAGATGTTATTGTGGAAGTGGCAGCGGAAGCCACGCTTGTATGAGTACTCCCACTCACGGTTCACAATCTTGAACGCAATGTCCTCGTAGGGTGGACCGGCGTGGAAGCGCAGCACTGCAAACTCTACATTATCCGGACAAGGTTTCTAGAAAATAAAAAATACATTTTTGAAATAAATATTTTCTGCAAAGGTTACATGATAATTTCTGTAGAAACTGCATTACTCACCAGTGAGAACTCGGGCGTGGAGTGCTTGTCGATGAGGTCAGGATAGAATATATTGAACTTGTAGCCCTGCACAATTTTGGGCGGTGGATTATCCATGTCATAATGTGTCTGATTGTACTTGTTCCACTCAAAGCCGGTATGCACTCTGAAAACAAAATATTTCCAGTATAGTAGATTCAAATACTGCTATTAAATTTGTAGTTTAAATCCAATCAAATGAAGCAAGGAAGTACTTACCTATTGAAGTATCTGGGTTTTCTAGGACGATACTTGTCTGCCCACAAGCAGGGCTGGTCAGGCAGAGAATGCTCTACACTGAACTGTGCACCTTCTCCATCTGCTCCTGCACTTGCACCCATCGAGCGACGCGCGGCGGCTTCCAGAGCTACAGTACTGGACCCACCTGCTCCACTTGTACTTGGGGCGGTGGACTAAAAAAAAAAAAAAACATTTAACAATTTCAAATTGCTCTGTAAAGGATAACTCTTAATAACATATATAGTCATACTAACACTAGCTACTGTTGCAGCATGATGAGATGCAGCAGAAGCAGCATGCAATCTCGCCCTCAGATAGGACAATCTCTGAGCATCCTCCTCTGCCTCAGTCAAAAGAGTCCCAGGTTCCAAGTTTGAGGTGCTGAGGTACACTGGTGAATAACTGCCAGCATTGTACTGAGACATAGACAAAGCCTCATTTTCACCCTCATCATTATCCTCAGGGTCAGGCTCTGGTTCTGGCTGATTAGTGGCTTCAGATTTAAGCTCTGGAGATTGCGATCTGAAATTTAATAATTAAATAATTACAATTGGACAATTATTTTATTTCATTGACCATATCTCTTGTTGTGTAATTAGGTACATGGCATACCTCTGCTTCTCTTCAATAGTCGCGTCGTCGCTAGCAGGCACGGGCTGGACACCTTGCTCTCTTTTGAGTAGTTGAAGCTTGCGCCGGAGATTCTGTTGATGTCGATCGCGCAGCCGAGCCCGAGCCATATGTGCTAATAACAAAATAATAAATTATAGTCATACTACCTAATTCCCTAAACACCAACCTATAAAAAACTAGACTGATGAAATTTAATGCGCATCAACCATATTTACGCATTATCAAACCCTCAACTTGACTACTTTAGTGTTTTTTCGCCCTACGGACTTCCTTGTCTAGATTTTATACCTTACCTTTAAGCTGACTGAGCAAACTCTCCCAATATGGCACGTCAACTCCATCTCTCTTGGTGCTCATTTTTTGCTCAATTTGTTCTTGCAAAGCTTCCAACTGTGCACCAGATTTCCCTTTGAATATCTGAAATTATAAAACTATATTTAAAATCCACTCCATTTAAACTGTATGTACTTAATATTCAAATACCATCTGAAGGAACTCCATCTACTTAAAAAGAACATGAAAGAAATGTCAGAATACCTGAGTAACATCCTCCGCCACAGCTTGATGAACACCATCTCTTCTAGCTCCAGGAGCTGCTAACCTCCGGAGTTTGCTGAGCTCATCCACTACTATTGTCTGCACATCCTCCCAGTATGATTGATTTGCATTCTGTTCCAGTTCTTTGTATACCTATAAATCCAGAAAGTTGACATTCAATTAACCTTACTAAAACAGTATTGTGAGTATTGTGAGTCAGGTAACCCCTATTATCATTGTCATACAAATCATTTACTAACATTCTATGCAGTTTAGTAATTGTTTACCTTAATATCTTCTAGCAAGTCTTCCAAATCCTGTGCATGTAGTCCATTTAAGTAAGTGTATGGCTCATGCATTTCCAAAGCATCCACACACTGCTCCGAGCTCACATACCATGCCAATAGATCAATAGGTTTAGCTTGAACAAAATGCAATTATTATAACAAGTTTATTCAGAGAATAAGGAATGGTCAGTAATTTTACACTTACCACGTCCATCTCTAATCCGAATCTGTGACCTTAGCCTAGCTTGGTGCAGATGGAAGGCGTCCTCGTGGCGGGACCAGCTATGGAACTGTGCGGCTTCGCGCGCTCGTGCTGCCGCCGCTGCCTCGGCTTCTCGAGCGCTGCGTTCCGCTTCACGTTCGAGGCGACGTTGCTTTACCTGGTTTCAAAATTTAATTTGTAGTTTCTTTGTAACACTACAAATATGTTTTATCCTAACTTATTAATCTTATAAATGCAAAAGTAACTCTTACTATCTGTTACACTTTCACACTTAAAGCACTGAACTGATTTTGATGCAATTTTGTACAGAGAAGTGCTTGAAGGGGTTTAAATAGGGGATTAAGTGCATGTTGAACTTTGTGATCATTTGTTTTTGGGAATTAGACATATTTTTTTAATTTAAATAAATAATATATATAGAAAAAACATTGTTGATGTTGAAAATTAAAATGTAAAATATAGCAATAGGAGATTAAAGTTCATATGGGAGTTCATAATATACATATATAGCAATATATTGTTGAAAATTAAAAAGTAAAATTAAACCTACATACATATGGTATATCACATTTAAATTGCATTTCAATGTTATTATATAACTCAACTATTACCTTTTCCAACTCAATTTTATTTTCTAACTGCTTTTGTCTGTTTAATGCCTCCAGTTCATCATGAGATACATTCTTCACTCCCTCCTTAGCTAGCTTCTTAGACCATACAAATGTGTTTGTGAGGGCCGAGTCTCCAAATGGGTTGTCTTGATTAGTGTAACATTGATATTCATTATCCCAACCCATTCTCTCACGTCTTTTACGTTCTTTTTCTTGTTTTTCTTTTAACCTCCGTGCCCTGAAATACAAATTTGTTATATTCATCATCATCACCGGTTAATGGTCCACTGCTGCCAGGTCTCCACCTCAAAACGAGAAGGGATTAGGCAATAGTCTACCTAGCTTGCCCAGGGCAGATTGGCAGACTTCACACACCTTTGAGAACATAATGGACTCTCAGGAGTGCAGGTTTCCTCAAAATGTTTTCCTCCACCATTAAAGCAATTGATATTTAATTGTTTAAAATAATTTCTTATATTATTAGCATTCTTTAAAAGTAAATTGATGATAAAAATATGAGATCAACTGTCTGATTTTCAAAAGCATTAAAAACATTCAATCAATCCGGTAACTAATCTTACACCTTTGTAAATTGATATTTGTTCTATAATCATTATAACCCTAAAATTGTTTTTATTAATAATTAAACTATATTGATGTTCCCAAAAATGTGAAAAAAAATGAGTTACAATAAAATTAACCATAAGTTAAGGAAATGCCTCTTTTCAAGTTTTGCACTAGCAGCATCTTTGTTTGAGTATACAATGTTAACAGTTCCAGTAGCAGCATCAAAATGTTAACAGAATCTTATGAATTAACTAATTAGGAATCAATGTTTAGATTAATTTTTAAAGCTACAACAATAAAACAAAACCACATTATTAAAAATCATTTTATGTCAATATACAATTGGAATTAGAAGGTTATTTAAGAACTGAATTGAAAATATTGTAAATCTACCTTTTCTCCTCAGGAGTTTCATTAACTTTTAACATTTCCTTTTGTTTTCTCTTTTCTTCCTTTAGCCTCAGCCGTTCAGCTTCCAGCCTTTGCAGCAGTTTGAGTTCTTCTTCATCACTATCAGTGCTACTCGAAGAACTGCTGCTGTGTGATCTTTTCTTTTTTTTCTTTTTACTTTTCTTGTGTTTAGATTCCTTTTTTCTTTCCATGCTCGATGACCTATGTTTTCTTTTAGAAGATTTTGACCTAGAACGTTCGTTACTTCGGACTGATTCCCGTCGTTCAATAGATCGACTGCGAGAATGGTCGCGATATCTACTTACTGCTCTTGAGGACCTGTAAATATCACAATTATTATACTATATATTTGTATACAAACTAAACATGTACTTAAATTTAACATGAGGCAACTATTGTCAACAAACGTGAAATATTATTTCAAGTGTACTTACATTTCTCATGTATACGCTACAAACTGAATCTGTATGTTTCTACTGTATACTTTACATTAAACACATTTACATCTAAAAAGAAAGCCAAGGCAAAGCTATCGGCGTAGGATATAAGTTTAATATAAGTCAAAGATGATATAAGTGTTCTGTGGTTACGAGTACAAAATTGCAAAAATTGTCGAAATTTATTATGACAGATATTAATTTTTTTTTTCCTGTTTTTATTCCATAATGGAAAAGGCAAAGGTACAGATATTAAATGATATACTGACACTAAGCAATTAGTGTTGCCAATGTTAATCTTTAAATATAAATCGACTGATAAGAATTTAGATGACGCTACTATAGCTAAAGTTAAAAAATTAAAAAAGTTTCATTGTAATTATAAATTGTATATATTGGATGAGTATATTCATTATAGCTTTTAATTTTTGACATTGGTATTTAATTTTGTATAGTAAAAATGGGGATATTTTATTTGTTCTTTCTGTCATTATTATATTCGCTTCATTTTAGTTAAAATTTGCTAAAAATCTCATAGTTTGAGATACCCTGCTGAATATTTGTATAAACTTGTATTTTGGCATTCTAAAATTTATTTCGAAACCTATATTTGGTAAGGTGTACCCGTCTATTAAAATTTGAGGTCAATTGTAACAAAAAACTATTTTTTGCAAATAACTCCCTTCCTATGGGTTTTTCGTTATTATCAATATTGTAGAATAGCAATAAATATGTAGCAATTTTTGTTTCAAAATTTTTTTACATGTTGAATCGTTTTCGAGATAAAGGGCGGAGACCGGTAATATCCCGGTCAAAACACGTTATATAAAGATTTTAAATTATTGATATCCAAAATCTGTAGACAGTATTGATCATCTTCATTATGCACATTACGTCAAGTCTAAGAAACTAAATAAACCTGTGCAGTAAGAGAAGCTGCTTTCAAACATTTCAATCTAGTTTATTATCAAGATTCAAGTTCAAACTTGGTTAGGACATGATTTGAAACCCCAGGAGTGGGGTTGGAAGGATTCCTGGAAACTATCACGACCATTTTTTAGCATCTGCTCCAGAAGAATTGCTCAACATAATCTTCTGGAACTGCAAGTTGTTAGTGGTGTGGATGCAGGAAATCGGGGTTACAGTGCTCTTTAGCTTGTGGCCAGTGTAATGGGCAAGCTTGTCTCAATTCTTCACCATGTTAGAGCGATGTAAATAACCTTTGACCCCGAAATCAGGGAAGACCTGGAGATAAATGTCACCCAAGATGATATAGAAGAAGACTTCGAAACACCATAGCGGTTGAGAGATAACGAGGACGAATAAGAAGATAATTAAAATTATAATAAGTTGCAACTCATGTAATTTTTATTTTATTCAGAGTAGAATGGTATTTTTATTAAAATCATAAATTGAGAATTTGTTTCTACTATTAATTTCAGATAATTATCTTTAGCTATAGTAGTGCCACCCAGGCAAACTGTGGCACCTTCGTGACTAAAGACAAGGCAGTACGATGTAATACCTTTATCATTATGTAATAAAAACAGAGGAAAAAAATTTGTGAGAAAACTTTCGATTTTAATTGTCAGTGTCACTAACAAAAAAAAATAAAGTTGAAGCTGAAGTTTGATTTACAAGTTGCACATAATGAAAGTTTTATAAAAGTTAACAAAATTGGGGTCTCTATTTCGACTTTTAAACAACTGATCATTAAGACGACTTACAGGTACAATTTAAAAACAATATGTCTTTCCTAAGAGGATCAGAGAACTATGTGTGGTGCACTACCAGTGTGTTGGGGAAGGGTGCTACTGGAGCAGTCTTTCAGGGAGTCAATAAGAACAATGGGGAACCAGTCGCGGTCAAGACTTTCAACCAGCTCAGTCACATGAGACCTCACGATGTACAAATGCGCGAGTTTGAGGTATTAAAGAAAGTTAAACATGAAAATATTGTTAAGTTGTTAGCTATTGAAGAGGAGCAGGAAGGACGAGGCAAAGTGATTGTTATGGAACTGTGTACTGGTGGCAGCTTGTTTAACATATTAGATGATCCTGAGAATACCTATGGGCTTCAAGAGCATGAGTTTCTCCTCGTCCTTGAGCACTTGACTGCTGGTATGAAGCATCTACGTGACAATAATCTCGTGCATAGAGACTTGAAACCTGGTAACATTATGAAATTCATAAATGAGGATGGATCAACAACATATAAATTGACAGATTTTGGAGCTGCTAGAGAATTGCAAGAAGAGGAGCAGTTTGTTTCTTTGTATGGAACTGAGGAATACCTTCACCCTGATATGTATGAGCGTGCAGTATTAAGGAAACCAGTAGGAAAAAGTTTTGGTGCTACTGTGGACTTGTGGTCAATCGGAGTGACTTTATATCATGTGGCCACTGGACAGCTGCCTTTCAGACCTTATGGAGGGAGGAGAAATAAGGAAACTATGTTTTACATTACTACTAAAAAAGCCTCTGGTGTTATTTCTGTAAGTTTAAATTAATCTTATTAATGACTACTTAATGACTTTTCTGAATTTGTTTATTTAAATCTAATTCATGGTATAGGGAACACAGACAACAGAAAATGGTCCAATAGAATGGGCCCGAGACCTCCCATCACACTGCCAACTCAGCATGGGACTACGTAAGCTAGTCACTCCTTTGCTGGCTGGTCTATTGGAAGTAGATCCACACAGGATCTGGACTTTCGATAGATTCTTCTCAGAAGTCCAGACTGTCACATCAACCAAACCAGTTCATATCTTCCATGTGAACAAAGCTGCCAGTATAAAGGTAACACTGTTTTTTTTTAGTGAAAAAAAAAATCTAAATTATAAATGATTTTAAAATATAATATTAAGTAAGAAAAGACAAAAAAGAAATTAATTTTAATTAATTTATGATATAGAAGATATTTTTTAATTAATTGTGATGTTATGCCTTTTGACTTTAGTTTCCGGATTCTTAATAGTATTTATCAATATATTGCATTGGAATCAATATGGGCGCAAAGAAGGTACAACTACCCAAAATAATTTAGGAAAGAAACATAGACTCTCTATGTTGTACCAAAGGTGTGAATTGTGACATTAAATTTAAAAACCTAAATTTTAGTTGTCTAAAAGAAATTCATCAAGAATATTTTATAGTAAAATTGAATACTGTAATCTGCATGATTTATATAATATGCATATTTGATTGACAGTATTTGCTTTATTTATTCAATAAATGGCTTTTATACCAAAGCTTGGCTATGGCCTAGTGGTTAAGACATTGATGTCTTACTCAGGAGGTCGGATTTCGATCCCCCTCTGACTTTTCTGAGGCAATTAAATATCACTAGCTTTAACGGTGAAGGAAAACATCGAGAGTGGAAACCTGCACTCCTGAGAGTTCTCCATGTTCTCAAAGGTAGCAAATGGGGCAGCGTTGTGGACTATGGCCTAACCCCTTCCTCATTCTGAGGAGGAGACCCACCTCAGCAGTGGGCCATTAATGGGTTGTGATGATGATAATACCAAAGCTGCTAGTTTTGTTAGAATAGAATGGATAAATAGAGGATTCTATATAGAGGAGGTTTGTTAGTGCTTAATTTTATTTAGGGGGTTATTTCTTAAAGAATATACAACTCCAATAGCAACATGTAAAAACAATCAATTTTGATGCTTAAGAGCTATGTTAACTGTATGACAAAACATCTTGGCCTCAGCAGAACTTGGTGAGGATAACATACAGTTTTATGAAGCAAAATCAGAAACGTAAGAGAGTGCATTATTTACATTTTCTGTAAGCCTAACTTAAAAGAATGTGATATTGAAACGTAAACTAATGTGCAAGGGGGGGTAAGAAGCTAATATTTTTACTATCTATGATATTTAGCTTGTAATCGATCTTAAAAACATTTTAAATTGATGCAAAGCAATTTATTTACAATATTGATCAAGAAAATAGAAATTAAATTTACCAACTATGCTAAAATTATGTACATACAAAGTAAATGAATCAGACTATATTTACAAAATTGAAGAATATTGAATACCAAATGAGTGAAATCAAAAGACTAGTTAAAATAAGAACCTATCCTTAATGAATAACCTGAATAACAAATCCCACCAAAACATTTTCATGTAAAATGTTGCCAAGACGAGAGCATAATCCTCGCACTGTTAAAAACTTATCAGATCTCATATAGAGCCAAGCTTCTTACTCTACACGCGCTTCCTGTCTAGTACCTACCTCTACAAGCCCTCACTTCACAAACTCTACACCTTAGTCGTATGTGGCTTAACACCCATTCTCTATCTTTTTCTTTGCTCTCCGTTGGTTTACTGTTTATAAATAAGTTATATATCAGGGCGATACAAATATCACCTTTTATAATTATAGGACTACAGAGAGTACCCTAAAATTTTTAATTATGATCAGTCAGTCAGTAACTTAAGTTTTGTTTTCTGGTATAATCTAAACTTAAGTTAGGAGGATTAAAAAAAAAACGACGTAGCGCGAGAAAAGGTAGTAGTACCCTTGCTTGGCTCGTCTTGGCGGGGGGCCGTGTCCCCATTGTTTGAGAAGAATTAAAAGGAGAAACTTAAATATCAATGAAATAAAACTATACTTGACGATAAAAATAGAAGTATGTTAGTTGTAAATAATAATAAGAACATTTTATTTGTTCTAATTTCCAAATGATTATACAACCAAGGTCTTCGTTGCGCGCTCTTAGCGGACGCTCCTTGCGCAACAGTTTCGCAGGTCACTGTACACTTCTATATTACGATTAAATACTATACCTACATTATATGTGTTATATGGTATTAAACACGCTCGTCACGCTTACCATATTTATTGTATAGCAGACCATAATGTTTCAATACTTAATTATCAAAAAAATACCAAGTTTTCAAAGTCCCATCAAAGATAGGATACTAGATGTAGTATGTGGATATGTTTTTTTTACAGTACAGGGTCTGATTATTATAATATTTTTTTTTATTATTAAGCTTTTAGCAACACTTGCAAGATTAAAACAAATCTATTGAAGTGTGAAATCTCAAAATCGGTTCACGCATTTGGTCTCTACGAGTGCCGCAGATGATAAACAAACACAAACGAGCACACGGTGCAACTGATCACTGATGTAAAGTGGCCACGGCCCATGGACAAAACTAGAGAGTATCTCTTGTTTTGCCGATGTGTTGTCACCTCGGTTTCAGTGAAACCTGAGTAAGAACCATTAACGGGATGGGAGAGGGAAGAAGGGAGACTGGAACACGTCAAAAACACTTGGCTCGGCATTCGGATTCGCATGCTGGTGGTCGCAAGCCAGTCGAAGATCAGATCCCCTACCACCAAGGGGTGCTTGGCCAGCGGTAGAGGGGAATTGTCTTTCCCGTCCTCGAGTTAAAATTATAGATTAATAAATACATTACTGAACTAAAAAAGATTTAACTTCTAAACACATTTATAATATTACAGGTATTTCTAAAACCGGAGGAGAAATACGAGCATCTCCAGACATATATCTGTGAACAGACGAGTGTAGTTGCCGAGTCGCAGATCCTACTTTACAAGGACACATTGTTTCTCAGTGAGATCGATGAGAACACGCTTGGTACGTATTTTAATAAAATCGGTATAGATTTTTCATTAATATATGAGTCCATAATAGAAAAGTGAAACTTGTACTGTAGACATTTCTTATTCATGTTTACTTACTTGAAAGAATCGTATTCTAATATATTCTCATGGCTTTTTTTTTTCAAAGAAATCGAATTTTTGCGAGAAATCATCTTTGAGTAAATGCATCTTTCTAGACGTTTATTTCAAGGCACCAAATCCTTATTTTGTCTTTGAGTTTCACATTAATTGTGCTTCATTCCATCGCTCTGTAATTAGATTTTATTTTTCTATTAGCTGTAGTGTCAAAAATCTATGTTTGGTTTCTGTATTAAAGATCCTGTAGTGTTAATAGCATTTAATATGTTGAAGGCAAGAACTACCCCGAAACGACAGTGGAGGTGCCGCTGATGCTGTTCAACAAGAACAATAATAATGTGAGCATGGCCCCGGAACCGGAAGTGCCTAAGTTTCCGGTATTCCCTAATATCGTCTCTGTGGAAAATGATGCTTCACAGGCAAAGGTAAGGAAACTAAATATTTTAAAAAGGCAGGATTATCTTACTATTTCCTGTCCCACTGAATTCACTTAATATTTCTATTAGGTATAATAACTCAAGTTGCTTGTGCAATAGTAATAATTTATCTTTGCAATGTTTATTTTTTTAATATTGTATTTGCTTACCAGACGGCATGTAGCGTGGGTCACGTAGTAAAACGCCGCGTGGAGGCGCTCTGCCTGGCCTCCGTCCTGTGCGGCTCCTGCGTGTCTCGGTGGGGAGCTCTACTTGCTACACGTTTACAGGTTACATTTAATTTAACGACTTCACCTCTCATTTATTTTAAACGAATTTGACTTGATTTTTGACACAGTGTTTTTCTTCCTAGGCCGTAGCGAACCGCGCGCACGCGGTGTCGTGTCACGCGGCGCGGCTGCACGACGCTGCGCGCGCGCTGGACCTGGCGGCCGGGGCTGCGCACAGCCTGCTACGAGCCGGGGACTCGACAGTGTGTATATTACTATATTATTCACATATTATTTTTCAATTATGTGAATTGTCTAATTTACGAATATAATATGTATAAAGTAATATTCCTCAGCCTGCAGAAACATGGGCGGCATCAGCAGCGCTTGTAGCGCAGGAAGCAGAGGCACTCCGAGCATCCGGGGCAGCTCTGCGCACTCGCCACGCCGCGGCCGCGTTACGTGCAGATTGGGATGATGCTTTACTGCATGCGCCTTGCCCCAGTGATCTGAGGCTGCACCTCAAAGCCAAGACACTGGTGGACAGGTTAGTAGTTACTTGTAGAACTAGCATGTGTTTGTGCCTGGCCTGTGTTTTGTGTACAAAACTTATATATTTTTTCAATATAACATGTGCTTTTAGACTGCGTGAGTCATGGCAGCACCTGGTGCGGGACCGCGCCACGCGCTCGCTCACGTACAACGACGAGCAGTTCCACGTGCTAGAGCGTATCACTGTCGCCGAGACCGGCAGGAGGGCGCGCGCCCTGCACCAGCGCGCAGCCCCGCTCGCGCGCGCCAGAGCTGACGCCATTGCCGATTGGTGAGATTTATTTGCTACCTTGAGGATTTCTTATAAATTAAGATTTTCAATAATTTCATTATTCACATTTAATATAGTCTTCCAATTTACTTAGTGTTATGTATAGGAGCTAAAAAAAACTTTTGTTGTAGGTATAAAGTAGCCCAAACTGTGTACCTCCAGACACAAATCCTAGACAAGGATGTCTCAAGCACAGAACTGAAGGTGCTGGCGCTGGCGGCGCGGCTGCAGGACGCTGAGCATCGGACGAGAGCTCTAGTTAACGAGGCGCAAACACAGGTATTACAAAAGAGATGCCCTGACTAAAACATGCTATCTTGATGTATAATAAACATAAATTAATTTAATGAATCATTTTCTTACATAATCTTGTTCCCCAAAATTTAGAAGACTAAATATCTGACATAAATTAATTTATAATACTTTAAGTAAGCAGAGCAGAGCAGGTTGTGTTTTACAATACAACTTGTTATAATTAAATGTCCCAATTGCTTCTTTTATAGATAAACGCCATGAAAGCAGAATCACCTGTAGAAAAAGACAAAGATGGTCGCCAAAAAACCAACAGCGGGCGCAGTGGGCGAAATGTTTCCAATGTCTCTGGCATGTCTGCTGCATCAGGAGCATCGGGAGTATCCGCTAGTGGCTTAGGGGTTAGAGCTCTACTGGCGGCTCACGAGGATGTCGCAGCCGCTGTAGCTTCTAATTCGGCCCTCGTCGCCCGGCTAATGCACCTCACTGCCGATGTGACCCCCTAGCCCCCGCACACTACCAATGATGACTGTGATAGTGGTCCATTGGACTGCAGAGCAAAAGACAGTATTATGTGCAATATAGATGATTTAAAGTGTTTAAACTCTCAGTGCTGTAACAGTGACACATACACAAATCTAAATGAGTTAAATAGTATTAGTAGTGATAAGTGCTGGTGCAATAAGGACGACTGCCGCATGTATCTGGAGACTGTCCACTCGGACTACTATCAACAAAACTCAGACATAGTGTACGAGAACAATCAACAGTCAGCATCAAATATTCAAATGTTTAAATATAATAGTGTAGAGATATCTAACGGAACTGGCAATTATTACTTACATAATGAAGAGTGTACTGATACAGAAACTACGTCTAGTTCTGATGCGACCATGACTTCTCTGGACTCAGGCATTAGGACTGTTATCTATGATTCTGCTAGTACCAAGGAGGTCTGCTCTCTACCGAAGGACGAGGAGGAGGTTATCAATAAGAATGGAACCACAAAACCAAATTCCAAATTTGCATGTGTCATTGCTTGAATAGAAATCTATTCAATAGTAAAACTATAGATGTGATACAAGTGCTTTTATTTCTTAATTTATCACATAAAAATCTCACTCCATTCCAATCGCGATGACGAAATGTGTTGGGATAACCAATAGAATTGCTGATGCTGACACACTAAGCGAGGCTAGGTAAATGAAGCGATTCTATTGGAATGTGCGAACCAATAGGATCGTTTCATTTGACACTAAGATAGAGGGTGTGAGGTTTTTGTACGTAAAGCTAGCAAGGAATATGTGTAAGGAAATAATTTTTGAATTTAACTCTTAGTTGGAATTTTTGTCCATTTCTCTAGAAACTAAGCGGTGCGAGGAATGTGTGCTAGGGCTGGACATCTATAAAGAGCATCCTCGCAATGCTCAGCTACCTCACACATCTTTGGTGGAAATTGTATTATATTGTAACTTATAGGAAATTGTCCAGGGGACCAAGTTGTTATACAGCACGCACAGGAGTTATATAAGTATACAATATACATTATATGAATGTTTCATTACTTTTAGTATATATAGTCTATGGTAGATTGGATAGTTGTTTAACACTTTTAGATATATTAATCCTTGTATAGCAACTTGAAGTATTATCATGTAAATATTAGGAATATAAATGACTGAATTACTCAAGATCTCAGTAAATGTTCCATATGTTAAGTTGAATGGTTTTCCAGTTTTTTTAGTTTTTTACACAATATAGTGATGGTGCTAAAATGTATTATGTAGCAATTGTAGATTAAGCGAAAATAAGTAATATCAATATACTTTAAATTTATTCATTGTTTTGTCCCTTTTTTGTTTATTCAGTAACTAGTCGGCCCGTCCCGGCTTCAATATAACACGTGTATTTACCCGTAACCGCTATGTCCCTGCATTTTATATCTGCAATATCTACCAAAATATTCATTTAAATTCCATGCTGTAAAGGGCCATATTGATCTATATTAAATGCGCAATGTATTTAAGGTACCTCATTGGATAAGGAGTAATGCTGTATTGTTTAAAATCACTTCGTAAATAAGCCATTATTTCTCGTATAAAGTAAAGGATAAAAATGGTTATTGCGGGTTATCCCTAAGAGATAGACATATACCATCGCGGACTTTTTTGAAGACCTTTTTAAGGTGTACAATACTGCAGTACATTATTTTAATCTATCTCGTAGGGTTCAGCCTGCGTTTGCAATGTAAGCGCAACAAATGTGTTTATTTACGTCACATTAGAAACCTCTAGAATATAGAAATTATCAGTGTTTCTTTACTATATTACGTTATGTTAGTTAAGGTACAAACGAACTGATGGTCCACCTGATGGTAAGTGGCCACCATCGCCCATAGACATCGGCAAAACAAGACTTACTCTCTTGTTGTTATGCGTTGCATCCTCGAAGATAGAGTGGGGAGGGGGAGTGAAGAAAAAAATGCTGCGTTTTCATCGGACCCTGTGCAAGAGCCCTGATCTCACTAGATCCAAAGCATTAATAGGATAGGAAAGGGAGGGGGTAAGTCTGACCCATATGCGTCTATGACACTTGGCGATCGGCTTCCCATGCTAGTGGTCGCAAGCCAATCGGGGAACAGATCCCTTACCACCAAGGGGGGTGCTGGGTTACTCGGCTCTCCAGAGATGCTCTCCCAGCGGCAGAGGGGAATAGTATTCTAACCCGTCCCCTCACGGGTAATAAAGATTACTAGCAGTATGGATCACATACTACTAGTATTCCCTTTATAAATAGCTTGTGTCAGGAGTGGGCCACGCCAGTAGTCCAATGTCCGGGATTTGAACCCACGACTTGTTGATCGTGAGTCCAACGCCTGAACCACTAAGCTACTGAGGCTTCACTACCTTCCTTTTGAATCACTCTATCTATTTAAAAAAAACCTCATCAAAATCCATTGCTTAGTTTTTGAGCATACATAATGACATACAGACAGACAGCGGGAAGCGACTTTGTTTTATTACCCGACGACAGCGAAACCAAAAGGGTTATGATTATACCGAAGGGTTATGATTTTATCAGTCTATATATCTATGTATGTTTCTATGTACACCCTGGCGGCTAAACTATGAACCAATTTTAATGAATGAGGTTCTAACAGATTGGTAATGATGGCGCGGGTAACTTAGGCTATAAAATTTTATTATAACGGAATTTAAACCTCAGATTCTAACCTCGAAAAAAATTAAACTAAGATAATTATCACGTGTTTGGTATCAAAAGAAAAGTCTTGACGAGCACATTACAAATATGTATATATATATATGTATCGTTTATGTAAACATATATGTTTAAAATGCGGTCGTAGTCCGCGCGGCCAGTCGTTGCACTTATTCACTCGTTTACGCAAATAAAAATCAACATTACGGTTCAATATGAGATTGTAAGGGTTATCGATCGTTCATGAAACGGAAAACTATTAAATAAAAAAATAAACTTTAAAAACTGTAACCCGACTACATAAAATAGTGGTCTAAAAAGGACGAAACAAGAAAATAATTCAGATACGAGGGGAGGTCCAAAAGTTCGTGGAATGGAAGGGTTTGAAATAAAATGAAACAACAAAACTATTTTTCCTTTTCAATATAATCACCCTGAAGTTGAATACATTTATTAGATCTATGAATTAATTTTTCTAAACCGTTGTAAAAATATTTTTTATCTTTTGCCGCAAAATGAGCCAAAATTGCCCCCTTTACTTCATTGTCGTCGGAAAATTTCCTTCCCCTTAGGTCTTTTTTTAAATTAGGGAACAAATAAAAATCACTTGGGGCCAGATCTGGACTGTAGGGTGGGTGGACTAGCGATTCGAAGCCATGTGTGTGCAGAGCAGCCATCTGAGCAACTCTGCTCTTGTGAACCGGTGCGTTGTCTTGCAAAAGCAACACACCTTTGGTCAGTTTTCCTTGATGGACTCCTTTAATTTTTCTAGAATCGTTGCGTAGTATTCTCCTGTTATGGTCCTTCCCTTTTCTTTATAATCAATCAGTAGTATCCCTTCACAATCCCAAAAAACAGTTGCCATCAACTTTCCAGCCGACTTCGACACTTTGAACTTCTTTGGCGGTGGTGTCCCCTTTTTGTGCTATTGCATGGACTCTTGTTTGGACTCAGGCTCAAAGTGATGAACCCATGTTTCATCTCCGGTAACAATTCGTTCCAAAATCTGTGCAGGCTCGCCTCCACACAACTCCAAAAATTGTTTTGAAGCATCGACGCGTTGCTGTTTCTGAAGCGGCGTGAGCATTCTCGGTACCCATCTTGCACTGACTTTTGTCATACCCAGATGGTCATGTAGGATTCGCAAAATGGTGGTATCTGATACTCCAACTAATGCAGAATTCTGTTTTTTCTTTAAACGGGTATCTTCAAATACAATTTTTTCCACTTTTTCGATGATCTTTGATGTGGTGGCCTCAACTGGCCTTCCTGAGCGAGGCTCGTCTTCAATCGACTCCCGACCATGTTTAAAAAGACCATGCCACTTGTAAATCATTGATTTACTAGGGCACTGGTCCCCATAAACGGTTCCCATTTCATTCAAAATGGTTTGAGCGGTCTTTCCTTGCTTGGTAAGGAATTTTATTACAGCACGGTGTTCAATTTTCTCCATAGTTTTAGTGTTCTTCCGGATTGACTTGTTTATCAGGCGAGTATTCATAAACGAATGACGCAATTAGGCTGAAACTCAGCTTATATACTAATGATGAGTCCGCAATTAGTATGACACTTAGCAAGCTTCCCTATCCCCACTCCATCCCCTCCATTCCACGAACTTTTGGACCTCCCCGTGTAGAAACATAGAAATGGTCAAGGTAGAATTATTTTTTTTCTTCTTACAATACAGCGAGCAGTTCCTTTTATTTTATTTCAACTATACCCACCTACTAATTTATGACGAGGCAATATATAACCTCTGTTCAGTTACCAATTCTGTCTAGTGTATATCAATATTGCCTTTTACGTGTTACTGTGCAGCAGTCATGGCACAAGCTGATGTGTGACTGATTGAATATTTATCTATTATAGCGCGCCAAAACACTACGACCAGCGCTACCCCTTTGCCCCGCTACACCCTCTGCGCCGCTCCACCCGCGTGGCCGCAGGAATCGTTCAGCCCTCGCGGTACAGTTAGTCATAGTCGGCCGTCAGCCGAGCAACGTCACAGGGCGTTGGTTGGTGTTGCGAGAACCCCTTTTTCCCGCTTTTTTTGTCCGCCTGTGTTGTTTTTATCCGTTATTGTATTGTGTGCCAATTTTAATCACCGTAATCAAAGTCTCGAACTCTATTACCGCTATTATTTCAAACCCGCCGTTTCCGTCCCCTATACGTTATATAAACATCTGAGTCTGGAATGGGACTGTAAATAAAACATTACAATATAGTGGAATGTGTGAATAATTTATATAGCAAAATTACTATTATATACATATATACTCCGGCCTTAGGTATATTTCAGCAAGTCACATCAACATTTTATAATTGATTAATATATACTTATTCATATACAACTATATCACAAACATATTTAAAGGCTGACTGAACACAAAGAGTCAACATGGCTGCCCTGCAACTATTTAAAAAGTGAACTCATTTTGATAAGTTTTAGTGGAGAAAAGTGAACTTAAATAGTTATCCTACCTAGCAGTGAGTATGGGAATCAATTAATTTAGTTCAAATATGAGAAATTGGAACGTGTTCTGGTTAAATTCTTTATAGTGGAGTCAGAGATGTGGCGTGCAAGGTCGTGTGGCGCACGACGGCACCTAAACGTAAAAGGCGCCGTGAAATTTATAGGGGGCGACAAAATGAAAATATATGATTCAAATTTTAAAGTTTGTCCAAAACATCGTGCGAAGCGGCTGCTCAACAATTGCATATACTTTAAGGACTCAATTTCCGTTTTTTTTGTTCTTAATAAATATTTGTGAATTTAAGTCATTCTAGACATAGACGCCAAGAAGAAGGAGGGGGTGCAATCACATTACTGTAGATGGGCTAAGATAGCAATAACACAATTTTTTGGTCTTCTTATAAATCAAGGTTAAATTTTTTTCATATTAAAGCGAAGCGTCTAAGCCGCAGATAAATAACTTAATAGTAACACTTAATGCCAACTATGCTATATTCTCAATTAAACTATTAAACTATAAATAACAATTATATAACATCAACTAGTCTGTCAACAATTATGTATGTAATCATGTTACATAAAGGAATTACACGTCAAGAGAAAAAAAACTATAATACTAATTATATTTATGCGGCGAAGTAAACTGACAGGGTTGAAATAATGAAAAATATACCGAATGTTTTGTTATTTGCTATTCATTTTTTGGTTTTTCAATTCACAGCAGTCAAAATTGAGCTAGAGCTCGGTAATAAGGAAAAAAATTTAACTAATTTGTCTATATATACATAAAAAATAGTCTATAACGTCTTCTTTTTCGTAGCCTTTCAGTTCCGAATAAGTGAAGAAGAATGCATATTAGTCAAACGCCATAGTTACATTGGAAAAGTTAATATGGTCGTTAAGTTTTCTTAAATTTACTAAGTTTCCGCGCAATTTTCTATAATTCTTCTTACATAAGAACCTTCTCCTGACAACAACAAACATAAAAAGATTTAGCGGAATCGGTCCAGCCGTTCACGCGTGATGCCGTGACTAAGGGAAATAGAGATTCATTTTTGCATATAGATAATAAAAGGTGGTGAACATCAACATTTGAAAAGTCAGTTTACTCCGTTTAATTTACAAACCTGTTATCGATTTTAACGAGAAATCAATTCGTATTATAAACTCGTAAGTATTTCTATCGTGTTTCTACAGTTAAAACAATTAACTAATTTTGATGAAGTTAAATAGGGTTAGGGTAACGATAATGGGGGTTCAATAATTTCACAAGTTAGGCGTATAAATTCGTTAATGGTAATGTTTGTTGCGTGGTCGGTGTCGGTGGCTAGGAGTAGGGCCTGTCCGCGAAGAGCTTGGCTTGGCTGAGGCGGCGCTCCAGCATCTTGTAGTCCCTGTGCGCGGCCTGCACGCGCTTGAACTCCGCCAGCAGTGACACGAAGTCAATGTCCGACCGCTGCTCGCTGGAATATATTACGTTTTGTTATTATCTCTCTCAAGTCAAATTCTTATACTATCTACCCTCAAAGAAACTGAATATCTATCACTTTTTTCAAATTTAAAAGATTGATTAGTCACTGACACAATTTTATCTGATAGAGAAGAGATGACTAAAACATGTAAAAGTTCATTCGAAGGATTAAATGTTTTTGGAAACGCCGGCTAAATACCTGGTAGGAACAGTCTGCATCAAAGGTGGTGGTGGGGGAGCACAGTGCAGCCGACGCCGCAAGGCGTGGAAAGCTTCGCTCTGAGGCAGCAGCATCAATAAACCGAACAATGCTGACCGCAGCTCTGCACTACCTGGACCGCCCAGAAGCTCTAGCCGCAGATCTGTACAAGATTTTACAAATATCACATAAATACCAGCAGTAAATACAAATAAAAAAAAACACTAAGTTTGATAGAAAAAGAAAATAATACTTACAGGCAAATACTGGAGATTCAATTAATTGTACTAATTTGTCTACTTCTGTTAGAAACTCTACTGTTATCTCAAGATCACCACTGAATATTTTATTAAGAAAATCATAACGTCAATAAATAATATATGCAGGCTTCATGCACATGCTTGATTGAATATCTTATGTTAGTTTCTGGTAGTATATTTATTTTGTAAAGGATACAAGGTGGCGACGAGCGTGGCGCAGTGCGAGTAGTTGTGCGTGAGCAGGCAGAGCGCGAGCAGCGCCACCGCGCTGTGGCTCCAGCACGCGTACAGCGTGCGGAACAGCGACACCGTCGCCTGTACACAGACCCACACATGTATACTGTAGCCTGTGGCCCAACCAACAACCACAAATGTCTACCGTAGGCAAGTCCTTTCTTACCGGGTCATCGAACGCCCGCAGCCGTAGCCTCAGGTGGTGCAGCTCGGCGGCGGTAAGCAGTAGCGTGGCCAGCGTGTCCGCCAGCCGCGCAGCCAGCCTCAGGTCGAGACCCCGCGCGGCGTTGGCGATGCCGCGGTACACCGCCTCGGCGCCCACCAGCACGCACAGCTGTCTAAACAATGAACCAACTAAAACACTCATTTAATTTTGTGTGTACCTTTTTTTCTCTCCACTTCCTTGAATGATATAATTCCCGGAATTTTACCAGAGACTGCTTAAGTGAATAAAAAGCATTTGTTATATCTATATTTAGGTACCAGAAGTGCTAATCAAATATAAAAACAATCTTTCAAAACCTTAAAACTGATTTTAATTATAAACCAATTTTATTTTAAATGATAAATCGACAAAAATTCAACAACATAAAGAGTTGCAAACAACCTTCAATTTTTCAAGTAACAAAACAATTATAAGGTAAAATAAATACATGAAACGGACTCACAGTATCGAAACCAACCACCGCTCCGGTCGAAGACTCAGCAGCTAATCAGCCTGTATGCGACTGAGTGCCTGTTTATTATAGGCAGTGGTGGGGATCGAAACCGTCAATCACTAGTTCTGACTTATAATCGATTCTGTCCTGACTAATAATCGATGCTATCAATTCAGTAATGCTTATATTGACGTTGTCGTAGGGTAGTCTCCTAACTCGGCCATTCCTGACCCTACGTCGTCCCCGACGTAGTTGAGTTATTGTGCAGTTACTTGATCGCTTGCTGCTACATGGGCATCTCGATTAGGGCCCAACTCGTCAACTTTGTTCCGCAGCTGTATTGATGAAGATTCTGCAGTCAGTAGGATCACACCCACCATCTTCATCGTCCTGTTAACGCACCAACTTCTTGACTTCTTGTAATTGAATATCCTGTGAACAGAACAGTCAGAAGGCATCCCTTCTGTCTGTAAGGACCAAGCGTCCACCACATTGACCATACGTCATTTAGAGCCAAGCGCCCCGGACCAAGCGTCCATCACAATGACCATACGTCATTTAGAGCCAAGCGCCCTGAACCAAGCGTCCATCACATTGACCATACGTCATTTAGAGCCAAGCGCCCTTCACAAAATCTTTCAAGGCCACGCACCCTTCAAGATCATTTCTAAGGCCAAGCGCCTCTTGAGACCAATCGTCTATAGAAACTATGTGTTTATTGGACCATGCGTCCAATATCCACATACACAAAATGTATCCAATGGGACCAAGTATCCAATTGAACTTAGCAAACAAACAGTCGCCTCATACAAACAATCTTACACAACAACAATCATTCTTCACACATTCAAGGCCCTCATACAAACATAATCTTACACAAAAGAGATAACAGCACTTTGATTTCATAGATATGCACACATCCTACATAGATATGCACACATCCTACATAGATATGCACACATTCTCTTACAAAAGTCTCTCTCAAACTCATACTTGAACTTCACACGTTGGAAACGAGAATATTGCACCGCCTGATACGTATTCAAGGAATACATCTGCCGGGACAGAGCCCGTTACGCGTTCACACAACACGTCTGCCGGGACAGCGCCTGTTACGCGTTCACACAACACGTCTGCCGGGACAGAGTCCGTTACGTGTTCACACAACACGTCTGCCGGGACAGCGCCCGTTACCTACGCGTTCAAACAACACGTCTGCCGGGACAGCGCCCGTTAGGACCACAGCAACTCCCTGCTGCTGCCCGATCCACCGAGGGATTCGTGACTTTGTGCGCTCGGCCGGACCACCGCTCTGCAGCCGTTCGGACCATCATGTGATTCCGCTTCAGCCGGATCACTGCATCATGCCTCCCGGCTGCCCGGATCACCGCGTGACTCCACGAGCCTGCCTGGATCACAGCGCGACTCCTCACGCCCGCCCGGAACACTGAGCACTCTACGCGCCCGTCAGGACCACTGCATGACGGCCTGCGACTTGCCGGACCACTGCGCAACTCTAGCACCCGCCACGCGCTGAGGGCACACCTCCGCCGAAACCAGCCAGCAGCAACCAGGTCACATCAGCAGCACGTCCCAACCAACCAGGAAAACACTTGCCTTACACTGACACACATGTTGATCGTGCTACTATAACGCAAACACACATTAAAAGGTTCAGTTAGAACTTACTTTCGAACGGCCTAGCTCAGAGGTCACTCAATGTTGTTTCAATCATCACGCCCTTACGATATTGAATTTCAAAATTGAAATCCTGCAGATAAATTCACCAACGGGCAACTCTTAGTAGAAGGTTCATTTTACGTACACTATCTATCAAGGCATTGTAATAGTGTTATATTAAAAGTTACACCAATCAAATAATGATGAAAATATTGCAGTGCCTTGACAACCCCAACTAGACCGCCAACGTTTCTAACTGACGTGACTTTACTAAAGTAAGCTACCACCCGCCTACCACTCTTACAACTTGATGAAAAGTGAGTTAAGGCTAGGCCAATGTAAACCTAGTCTAACACAAGGCTAAGGCTAATGTACCTCATTCTCAACCTTCACTTCTAACATTAGAAAATTCAGGAAAACCAAAGCGAACTACAAAAAAAGGAAGAACTATTGGGCAAAGTAACGACCTAAGCCCCAATATCCATGTTACCAAACCGACGGACAGAAATAGTAGTCCGTTCCAATACTCCGTCAGGCGTCCACTTGCCACGCCAGAGCGCCATGTGCTCTGCAGCTGCCTGAGTTTTCTTGCCATAAGAACCAGCCAGTAGTTCCAACTCGTAGTGATGATAGGACAGTACACGCAGGACCTTATAAGAGGTCCCCGCATGCCAGAATCGAACTTCTCTGTGCCATGCGAGTGGCTCACGAACCGTCGAGTACTGAACGCCCCTCGACACTCCACGAACTGCACTAGCGCCAGCTTCGGTGTGCACACGCCACGCGTGCCTCCAAAGCACTCATGGTACACGCGGAACCCTGCCAACCTGCGGGTGGCAGCGCCCAGGACGTGCAGCAGCGCCGAGCACAGCCTCTCCACGACCGCGACAGCACTCCCGTCGACTTCAACTCGTGCAGCTGCTCCGGCGTGCAACGGAAGCTGTAGATTTGTTATTCGTCGCACACGCGATTGATTTGTTCCAAGCTGAAGTCTGTCAATACCGACGTCAGGATCTGTGGCAGGCACAGGCGCCGCTCACCGCTCACGCTGAAGCAGGAGATCGGTTCACCCTCCAATGTAGTTTCACCGCGCTCGCCGAGCACCGGGTCCGCGGCCAGCAGGATGGGTGGCGCAGCACAGGCTGCGCGGTGCGCTCGCCTGGTACGTCCTCAGCTGACTTATCCCTATTGTCATGTGCATCTGTATCAACAGAAAAAGAAAAACACGAAAGGATCTACTTTGAAAGCTCGTTTAGTAATCATAGCTATCGGAAATAGCCACTGTAAACGAAGAATCCTACGTATAACCTGGAGCGGGACTCGTCAGAGACCTACGAGGACTTACACGAGGTATGGCATTGCGTGTGCGAATCGGTTCACACATAAGTATGCCATAGACCAACCTTCATAGCACAATAGCACACACAATACCTGCCGCACTTGCTTGACGTTTTTGGGTTTGGCTAAGTCAATGAGGGCCTGAACTTTTTCATGGCTCGGCCTAACCTGACCTCCACTAATTGTACGGCTCAAGTATTCTATTTTGGTGGCCAGAAACAACACGATACCACTACTTCAAATTAGGTTTAAAGATCATTTATTCTCATTAAACACAAAATATACATCACTCACATGAGAACAACACAGCTTAGTTAATAAATTAAAATGTAATATCCATTGTTCTACGTTCTAATATGTTTTGTTTACACTTGAGGGTACTTTATTATAAAGTTGCTGGAGAAACCAGTCATCGTCAACGCATCAATCACTTTACGTAGTAGATCTAAACCCTGGTCATTACAAGTATTACGAGTTACGACACATGTCGCCATCATGATTACTGCGACTCCGAACGCTTTCGCGATACATTTTATTAAGAAGAAATGACAGATTAAGATAAAAAGTGGGTACTTACGAATTATCAGGCCAAAACAATAAAAATAAACTAAATCTTTTATTTGATGTTTCGCATTAGTTACCACCGTCTTTATTTGTAAATCTGTAATACCTCGCGAAAGTATTGCAACTTTCAGCTCGTCAGACAAGTCCTTTACAATTTTAAACGCAAAAGAAACCTACGGGTATATTCGGTACAAACGGGGAATTTATTTAAGTTGTTACACATAAACGCAAATAAAATTGTAACCAAACTACACTACATGGACACATTACGATTTTCCAAAGAGGTACGCTCGCGGCGATAAGAACTTTCACTGTGTCTACGTGATAAAGGAGTAGGATCTCTCCTTCCGGAATGACTATGATCACGCGTTCTACTTTTTTTACGTTCGTGATCTATCATGAGGCGGCCGCGAAAGTTAGGCAATATCGCAAGGATTCACCACGACGGCTACCCTCAGCGAGACGTTGTCTCTACTAATCTCTCACGCGAAACACGTCTCATCTTGGCGAAAATTAACGGTTGTTTACGTTTTAAAGGCTAATTGTGGGCGAAATCCTATCCCACTTCTGAATTTAGGTACCAGAAGTGCTAATCAAATATAAAAACAATCTTTCAAAACCTTAAAACTGATTTTAATTATAAACCAATTTTATTTTAAATGATAAATCGACAAAAATTCAACAACATAAAGAGTTGCAAACAACCTTCAATTTTTCAAGTAACAAAACAATTATAAGGTAAAATAAATACATGAAACGGACTCACAGTATCGAAACCAACCACCGCTCCGGTCGAAGACTCAGCAGCTAATCAGCCTGTATGCGACTGAGTGCCTGTTTATTATAGGCAGTGGTGGGGATCGAAACCGTCAATCACTAGTTCTGACTTATAATCGATTCTGTCCTGACTAATAATCGATGCTATCAATTCAGTAATGCTTATATTGACGTTGTCGTAGGGTAGTCTCCTAACTCTATTGTATTTACTAAAGTACCTTATGATAAATGCTCCTCTGTCTTCTAAAAGGTTCTCGTCTGCTGCCAGGAGCCGAAGCAGGGCCTTCAGAAACTTATGATAGTATGGACTTGCTTCTAAATCACCTGTAATAAATAACATGAAAAATATCTTTACACGAATAGATATAAATACAAAGATGTTGAAATGTATGTGATAATAATTAATTACTATATGTATCCCCGCTGGCATTACTGGCAGTCATTACTGTGGTTGTAGTTGCAGCGGCAGCGGCAGTGGCGGCGGCGGCGGCGCTGGGGGTAGCAGGGCAGGAGCATATCTCCGCGAGGACAGCCAGGGCGCGCCGCACCACGTCGTCCGCCGGGTCTGTCAGACACCCCACAACGCTCACAAACACTCTTTCTGTTTGCTGGTACATCTAAAATATATATTTAAATTCAATTTAACTCATTTAATACAATTAATTATCGCTTGTATATTACTGCACTCAAAAGATCGCTTGATATAAAAAAACGACGAGGTCTTAATGACAAGCTAAGCAGTACTTTGTACAAACCTCAACTGGTAACTTATTATACAAATGGAGTATCCAATCCAGGGTTGCCACTTTTGTGTGCACAGAGTTGTGGTGTAAGAGTTGTGTCAACACTTCTACCACAGCATCCAGGTCTAACTTAGGTTGTTCTGTATCTTCTTGCCCTTCGCGCGGTTCACTGGTGGTGGAGGGTTCGGGGGTGTCGACTAGTTTAATGAGCTGCAAGTTGACGGTTGCCGCTGTTTCGCGTATCTCTGATTTGTATGTAATAAGGTCTTATAAATGTTTCGTAAAAAAAAATTAACTAAATTTCAATAACAATTTGCTAAACTGTAAAGTTAATAAAGAATATTGAAAAGAAAAATAAATTATACCTTACCTTGATTAATAACGTAATATAGTTAAAAGATATATTATTTTAGTTATTTTAATTATTTTTATTTATTTCTTATTTATCTTTAATCTGTATGAAGTGATTCATCAATTTTTTTTTTGATTTAATGATTTCTATAACTAGGTCCAAGCTTATTACTGTGGTTATCATCTAAATACTGTGGTTCTTATTAATCAATATTTAAATTAAACTAAAGTAACTAAAGGATTTGATAACATTAAATATTCCTAAATAATTTCTAATACTGATTTCAGTAATGGAAAGAGAAAAGTTTGAATTGGAATTGGTCACTTATATTGTTATATAAAGGATACTTTTCCTGGGCTCATCAGTGTATGCTAGGGCTGGCAGTGCTGCTCGCAACACACCGGACACATAGGGCAGGACATCAGAACCACTTAGTTCAGAAAACTCTTTGAGCCAGGTTATGGCTGTTAACTGATAATATAAAATAAATAAATAATTTTTAAACATGTTTTAATTTAGTTTGTCTACTTGTTTGCGAATCATTACCTGCAATTGTTCTTCAGTAGATTGAGCATGAGTGATCAGGATATTGATCATAGCCCGAAAATTCACTTCGGCTGGCTCTTTTTTGATGGCACGCAGGAACTCATTTAGCTGTACATCACACCTGTAAATGATATTTTCCGTGCTTATTGTTTGACCACATTGTCCTGACTAATCATTTTTGATTGAATATATTGAGATTAAACAAATGAGGAAAAATTTTAATTTGACACTTGCTTTCAAGTAACAGTAAAATTATATATGTTAAGCATTTACATCCGTCGTATATCTGGATTAGGATCATCCAATATAGTGAACATTCCATCCAGCAGGTCTGGCAAATGTTGTCGCAACCCTAGAGCAGGGGCTGCATCTAGGGCGGACACCCATGCAACTGCAAACTGTCTTGCCGCTGGGTTGCGCGTGTACATTCTCTCTCGGACCAGTGGCACAATAGATGATAACTCAAGACAGGGACTTTCTGTTACTATATCCTGGAAATCATTATTTGACATTAAATTAACAAACAAATCATTAAAAACAACCCCTAAATGAAAAGTGTACTAATGTCATATCTCAAAAAAGAAATAATACAAATAAGTAAGAAATAATTTTAAAAATAACAAAAACTTACTTTAACAAGTCTATCCAGCAATTCTGCTCCTTGTCTAACTTGTGGTTCAGGATCTGCAGCTAGGCGAGCAAGAGCATCAAAGACAAGTGGAAAGTGTGTCAATGCAGCGCCCCTTGCTATCTTCAAAACATTGAACAATGCTTCTGTAGCAGAGTAACGAACTCGCGCCTCACTCTCACCCAGACAAGCCATTATTGGATGTGTTAATTCTCCAATGTAAACCACACAACCCTTAAAATAACAATGATAACTTGTGTTATGTATAGTTTAAAAAAATAAATAAAATGTAATAAGTATTTTACTGTAAAAGCTGGACAACTAAAATAAAATTCCCTTCCAATGAATAATAAAATTCCAAAATATTCAATGATCATTGTTATCTTTAATGATATAATGGACTTTCATCATAATATGAATGAATAACATAAATGATAAAATTAAGCACCTTTCCCAAACCAACAGCAACTGAAGAAAGACCCATTAGAGCTCCGTTTTTTACATTTGGATTAGTTGAAGACATCAGATCTTGGCCAAGAACACGAATTAAACGTTTGATTTGATTCGTATTGTTAGCGTCGCTAAAATCTTTGACCATTCTGTAATATAAATATATAAAATGTGAATGTTAGTTATAAGATAGTGTCTAATTGTAATGTTAATATAAAAATGGTATATCATACTTTTCTATCTCAACTCCCGCAAACTTTCTTTTGTCGTACAACTTATCGCAGAGGCCACGGACGCATGCCGAACTTAACGGCGCGTAATCACGTTCATTCATTTCTATAATAATATTATTTTATTTTAATAGAAAAATTGAATACGAGTTGTAATTGTTTATTTTTATTTTGGATAAAATAGCTGCCCACTAGTACAAGTACAACTACTCAACTATTACTGTCAAGTGTCGACGTCATTGTCAATTTGACAACTGACTGCTAGACTGTTGCCATTACATTGTACAATAGCCATACCATATTCTATGAGCCATACGTACAATGGCCAGCCCTTGAGTTATAGGTAAAGATGGACACCACACCTCGAACACCTACTTGAAGCTAACCTATGTATCACTATCTTGTTCTCCGTCAGCAGACCCTCTCTAAGTAGAGTAACCTTTATATATTTTTTACCAGGACTTCGATATAAGTAGTTATTTTTGTTGGCTTTAATTATCTACATCTCTGTTTTCTATTAATGACCCCTAAAGATTGTTTACAATATGTATGCGTATAATAAATTACGAAAAAAGCTATTTGTTATAGTGTGAATGTTTTTGAATTTGTAAATTTTGTAGATTATGAAACCTAATGAACAGCTGATTCGTTCGAGATTTCTGGATTAGTCAGTGAGATATTTTTATCCAGTTTGGAATTTTTATTATTATTTGTATATACTGGACTATATTGTTTTTATATTACGAAAGGGGCGGAGCAAAATAATCATAATTACGTTAACATCGAAAGTTAAGCTTAAAATATATTTTTTTACTATACATTTCGCATCTTATACTTTTGTTTAACTTTTAATGTTATTTATTTGTGTTAACTAGCAACATTGGTAAAACCAAGAAATAATTGAGGGATGACGAAAATATCGATATTATTTAAAAATATCGTTTTGACAATGATATATTTTTAAAAAAGACAGAGGAGACGAAAGGCTTAATTTAACCTTTGATTACAAATATTACTTTGGCATCCATTACTGGCGGATGAAAGAATTGACCTTTCAGATGCTTACATTTATCGGTACTGGAAATTGAAACCGCTCATAAATAGCGACATATTAGCAAACTACTAGTCTTGGGCGTAGTCGGCCGCCACTGGAAGCGCACAATTTAGTTCGTTATCCAATGTCGAACTAGTTCGCTCTTTTAGTACGTTAGTTCTTTTTTTAAAATAATTTAGTAACCATAATAATGAAAAGAAAGACAAATAATTAAAATATTTGCAAGTTTTTTTTATTTTGTTATAAACGAATATTAATAAAAAAATTAAGTCATTTATATAAGCTTAGGCTGATATTATTTATATATACATATGTATATGTGTCAAAAACAAATAAAGAATTTTTATAACCATCGTATGTGCACAATGGATGGCCTATGATAACATAAGCTACGAGCACAATACGGTCAGGATATAACTAAACATTAGGATTCTGACAGGAATTTAAGTAGTGCCTTGGACTTGTGACCAAGGTGTAGGCTTAAGGAGCTCCTTTAAGTGATCACGACACTCGCCTCCACTGCCCAGGTTCTCTGTTTAAACCTAAGGCTAACATAAACCTAACCTAACAAAAGACTAACCTAACCTAAGGCTAACTTACACTTCCGACACACACACACATATATATATATATGTTGGAGGTGTGTTTTAGGTTTTTAGTAAAATGGATTTTGGTTTCTTGAGTGATAGAATCTATCGACAGTATTGAAATTTGTTGCAGTCCATGCGATGGATGTGCGTGAGAGTTGCGATCCACGAGGTGGATACGGCTGTGAGAGCCGTGGTGATGGAGGGTATCTCTCAAGGATTTGTAGAAGTAGTTTGTATGTAGCTTTTGAAAGTTGGAATAAACAGTTCTGGTACATGGCTCTACTTGATGATGTTGTTTTTGTGTAGTAGAAAATTGTCATTATCTTAATTTGATAGTCGTCCGGTCAAAGACACAGTGTTAATTTCACCAGAATTAGTTCCTTTAGTACCTTAATAGGAATCGGTGCCAAGTAAAGACTAGAGAGTATTACGTGTGCGTTCGGTACGTTGAAGATACAGACTTACTTTAATTCTTGATTAATCGTTTAAATTAACGTTTAGCCAGTTCATCGGTTAAGGTGAAGACGATATTACTTCGATTGTGATGCTTTGAAATAAGTTCCTTTAATGTCGTTCGGTGTAGACTAATGACTAGTTAATTGTCCAGTTTAGTTAGTACGTTTACAGATTTTAATACTTGCGACTTCGTGTTGAATAAAGTATTGTCAGGAAAGACGAGAGGATTTCCTTGTGATAGTTTAGAAATTCAGTATCGCCCGAGGACGGTCGTGCGTCAGAATAGCCGTGTCGGAGGTGTATGTTAGGTTTAGGTTAGGTTAGCCTTGTGTTAGGTTAGGTTTATGTTAGTCTAATCTTAAGTTTAGACGGTGAAACTAAGCAGTGGAGGCGAGTGTTGTGATCACTTACAGGAATTCCTTAAGCCTACACCTTGGTCACAAGTCCAAGGCACTGCTTGGGTTCCTGTCATGGTAAGAAATCGTAACGTTTAGTTATATCCTGACCGTATTGCGCCCATATAGATTTTGAGATAGGCCATCCATCTATATCCTTTTTATTTTAGTTTCCGACATATATATGTCGGGGTATAGTTGGGGTAAGATAATAGTGAAGGCCGTGTCGGGCTATAATTAGAGTAGGATAATGATAAAGAAAATTAATCATCACGTCCGTCGCGTCATTTTAATATTCAATGATTTTTAACAGTCTCAAATGAGTAAAAGATTATCGATTAATCGGGACGTCAAAGTCAAAATTTTTTATTCAATATTGGAATTTACATTCTCTTATTGAACGTCGGAATCTACCACCCTTTCGGAAACGACCTAACCCAGACCTGAGAAGAATGGGCGCAAGAAACTCAGCGGGACTATTTCTTTTGGATATTTTACTTTTTAACTTTGATTTTTTTTTAAACGCCAATTTTTATAACAAATATATTTATATATTGAGAAAGCCTGGAGCGAACGCATCATTCCCAAGGCGTGACATCTTCCAAAAAATCTTTAATGTTATAATAGCCTTTGTCACACAAACGTTTTTTAACTAACTTGTTAAATTTTCCTATAGAACAATTTTGAACGTTTTCTGGGATCCTGTTGTAGAAGCATACACATCGCCCAACAAAAGAATTACTAATTCTACTCAATCGAGTAGTAGGAGTAACAAGTTTGTGTTTGTTCCTAGTATTGATGTCATGCAAGTCACTATTTCTAATAAAATCATTAATATTTTTACGTACATACATAACATTTTCAAAAATATATTGTGAAGCAACAGTCAATATACTAATTTCTTTGAATTTATCTCTTAAAGATGTTTTAGGGCCGAGACCATAGATTGCGCGAATAGCTCTCTTCTGCAGTACAAAAATCGTGTTTATGTCGGCTGCGTTACCCCAAAGTAGAATGCCGTAAGACATTATACTATGGAAGTAGCTAAAGTAAACTAAACGAGCCGTGTCTATATCAGTTAATTGGCATATTTTCTTAACCGCGTATGCTGCAGAGCTGAGTCTATTGGCCAATCTCTCAATATGGGGGCCCCATTGTAATTTAGAATCTAAGAATCTAGAATAAGCCCAAAAATACGGTAGATTCCACCGGTTCCAACTCCTCTCCATTTATAAATACACCAGTCTCTATTTTTTTAACATTAGGTGTCGTAAATTTTATATATTTAGTTTTCTTACTATTTAACATTAGATTATTAGCACTGAACCAATGTACAATATCAGAAGAGCATTGTTTACATCGTCATATTCAGTTTGATAGCGTTTCACTTTAAATATTAGTGAAGTGTCATCAAACGCCAGCGCCATACTTCCTTTTTGTTAATTTACTTCGGATAATAATAAAGAAAATTAATCATCACTTCTGTCGCGTCATTTTAATATTCAACGATTTTTAACAGTCTCAAACGAGTAAAAGAATATCGATTAATCACACGATTAACATCACGTTTTACGTGATGATTAATTTTCTTTATCATTATACTACTCTAATTATAGCCCGATACGGCCTTTACTATTATCCTACTCCAACTATACCCCGACATATATATATATGATCATATTTATATGATGCAGTATATACTTATTACACTATTACCCACATATGATCACATAAACGTCATTTACTATCGAGATGGATAACGAATTACGTGCAATTAATTGCATTAAAAAAATGAAAACGGTGAAAAATAAAACTAGAAACAAAAGACGAATTTGGGTTAGATCACGGGTAGCAAGGTGATCAGAGAGAAGGGTCCATAACACTTTACTTAAAGAAAGAATTGGAAGATAAAAAGTCTTACAAAACATATCTCCGAATGGATGATGTCGTGTTTAATTATGTACATATATATAATTATGTACATATATACCCTTATCTATGACAAAAGTAGATATTACACTTTCATATGTTCTTATATATATCTATGTTCATATATATATGACAATGTAATATCAGCCTTAAAGTCAACTTCAGAAACTAAAATGCAAATAGGGATTAGGGATGCAAAATAAAAAACATTGATATTTTCAAATGTGAAACAGTTTATGAACGATATATTTTTATTTTTATCACCATTTAAATATAAAGCATACATCTACTTTTTATTAGAAATAAATCACTACAGAAAAAAATTAGGATGAAACGTAAGCATCCCTAGAAGTAAATAATTCAAAAAAATATAAGAACTAAAGAGAACTAAGAGTGAACTAGTTCGTATAGTTCAACTAAAGGAGCGCTCTTCTGAACTAGGTCTCACTAACTAGTTACTTCCCAAGACTACAAATTACGAAATATTAGTAGTGGGACGTTTTCAAAGTTTTTGACGAACGAAACGCAACCTTTTTCCGACTACGAAAACGGTTGCAGAAAACGGTCGTCGTTGCATATGGTTTGAAGACAACATGATAGACGAAACTTATCGATTAAGGAACACATTTGAGGTTTTATCGGTCGTCCGTTTTGTCGTGAAATAGTTGCAGTTTTAGCTACTTTACTCCACTACGTTAGCCCACTAAACTATTTCCAGGCTGGGAAATAGTTTAGTGGAGTATTTTATATTTTACCAGGCTTATTTAAAAGATAATTTTATAATTTATATGAAATGGAATGGGTGTAACTGAGTTGTAAATTAGAAAGTCGCTATATTGTTTGGGAATCGAAAACAGTTTGGATCTAGGACGGAAACGGTTTCATCGTCGCAAAATATAAAACAATTCTTAAAAACGGTTCACCTTCGCAACGCCCACCACTACGAAGTATCGATATCAGTAAGCCTACGGGCTACGACTAATACCGAGTGTTGTCGTTGAATGTCTGACGTAAAAAAATATAAAATGTAACAACTATCGACTTACTACCTACACTGTTAGCTGCTGTGTTACCAGAAGGTTACTTTTGTAACCTTTTAGGTGATTTTTTTACTCCGTTGGTTACTTTTAGGTTACACTAGTGAAATGGTTACTTTAAGGTGATATTTCTGAATTTGTAGAATAATTGTTTTAATAAATTCTCACATATAAAACGTGAAAGGGAAAGCTACATTAAATTTTTATGTTGGCAAGCTTCCTTTGCGTTTGCTCACAATTAAAAGAGAGTCGTTAAAAATTAAATTAAAAAAAAAGCGGTAGATACGATTTACGAGAACAATACGTCGTACTCGTTTACTAAACTAACACGTCTTGTATCTTTCTTACTCACTCGATCAAATCGAATTCGGATAAATTCATTCGTTTGTTGCCGTTGCTCGTCGTATCATTTCATTAATTTTTGTTCACTGTTTTGGTTGTATTGTATTGTATCAGAGATAACATAATTTCCTACCTATTAGTGTACGTCTACTTAGTACTTACTACGCATGTGTGTGCCTGACTTTGTACCTTTTCTATAATGAGGACTAATAACAATCCCATGGGTTTTGCAGTTGTATCCAACTCATTAGAGAATAAAATTGATAAATGAATTGAAATGCAAATTTAGTATGTATCAATATTATATGTATAATAAATAAGTATAAATATTCAGATAAGTACTGATTTGAAATTCATTTGAAAAAAAAATCGAAAGGTTATTTTTTACACTAAAAGGTTACTTTTGTAAATATTTCAGATAACTTTTGCAAATACCGAGCTGGCAACACTGGTTAGCTGTGCGAACTGCGAATAAAACGTTTATTGTACCGACTGACGAGTTCATGCGCTGTAGTTTTTGTCCGATACTTTTTATTCAGTGATGCCTTGATATTAATTCGGATTTCGGAAACTGTTCAATGTTCTCAAGTGTCGGAGGAGGACGGTTGTGCTGTGTAGAATTTTTTTGTGATTAGTTAGTAAGTGGAAACTTTTGAAGATGCCCGTGAGTCTGGTAGATAGGTTGCCTTTGCCGAGCCTCAAGGTTTACTCGGCGGGGAGTGTGGTGCTGCTGTCGATAGCTTTGTACACCGCCGTGAATGTGACGAGCGACCCCAACTGGAGAGCGAACGCCACCCTGCACAAGCAGGAGCCACCCGCTGGAGCCGCGCTCAATCAAACCAACAATGTTACCGATCAGTTTGTGGAAGTGATGACCTTCATGTTGCAGGAGCCGCTGTGTATGTGGGTATGTATCGTAATATGTTTCCATTGTTTTATTACTAGGAAGGAAGGAAAATAAAAGCAAGGATATACATTTATTCATTGATTATACAATAACAAAATAAATCCTATAAAGTATAAACTCATAACTGATAGTATTTTTATAAATAATAAAATGATGATTTGCATTTTCACATTTGTAAAATGTAATATCCATTGGAATCAAATAATTTTTCAACTAAAAAAATCCCATCTTTGAAACTATAAAGGTTAAATTTAACATGAGTTTCTTGAAATAATTGTGAAAAAATAGTCAAAAAATAATTTATAAATTGTAATTATAAAAAACCTATAGCATTCTAGTTTGGAATTTAAAAAATATACTGTGAATATACTTCCTTCGGCCTTCGATTGTGTACAACATGCGACTCTGGTCAGAAAGCTGCGCCACTATGGCATCAAAGGAACTGCGCTCGACCTTATGAACTCCTATCTAAACAATAGGGTTCAAAGGGTTGACGTGAATGGCAAGAGATCTCCTGGGGCTCGTCTGGATATGGGGGTACCCCAGGGTTCTATTCTTGGGCCATTTCTCTTCCTCATTTATATAAACGACCTGCCAAACCTCGTAGAAAAAAAGAACAAGATAGTATTGTTTGCTGATGACACTTCACTAATATTTAAAGTGAAACGCTATAAAACTGAATATGACGATGTAAACAATGCTCTCTCTGATATTGTACATTGGTTCAGTGCTAATAATCTAATGTTAAATAGTAAGAAAACTAAATATATAAAATTTACGACACCCAATGTTAAGAAAATAGAGACTGGTGTATTTATAAATGGAGAGGAGTTGGAACCAGTGGAATCTACCGTATTTTTGGGCATCACTGTCGATTCTAAATTGCAATGGGGCCCCCATATTGAGAGATTGGCCAATAGACTCAGCTCTGCAGCATACGCGGTTAAGAAAATACGCCAATTAACTGATATAGACACGGCTCGTTTAGTTTACTTTAGCTACTTCCATAGTATAATGTCTTACGGCATTCTACTTTGGGGTAACGCAGCCGACATAAACACGATTTTCATACTGCAGAAGAGGGCTATTCGCGCAATCTATGGTCTCGGCCCTAAAATATCTTTAAGAGATAAATTCAAAGAAATTAATATATTGACTGTTGCTTCACAATATATTTTTGAAAATGTTATGTATGTACGTAAAAATATTAATGATTTTATTAGAAATAGTGATTTGCATGACATTAATACTAGGAACAAACACAAACTTGTTACTCCTACTACTCGATTGAGTAGAATTAGTAATTCTTTTGTTGGGCGATGTGTATGCTTTTACAACAGGATCCCAGAAAACGTTCAAAATTGTTCTATAGGAAAATTTAAAAAGTTAGTTAAAAAACGTTTGTGTGACAAAGGCTATTATAACATTAAAGATTTTTTGGAAGATGTCACGCCTTGGGAATGATGCGTTTGCTCCAGGCTTTCTCAATGTATAAATATACTTGTTATAAAAATTGGCGTTTAAAAAATCAAAGATAAAAAATATCCAAAAGAAACAGTCCCGCTGAGTTTCTTGCGCCCATTCTTCTCAGGTCTGGGTTAGGTCGTTTCCGAAAGGGTGGTAGATTCCGACGTTCAATAAGAGAATGTAAATTCCAACATTGAATAAAAAATTTTGACTTTGACTTTGACTGTTCAAACAAACTTGAAAAATTAAAAATAAAACTTATAATACAGATATTATTTAAAGTATATTAAATAGAATTTTATAATAAGATTTGCTGTGAAAATGTTTAAAGAATATAAACATTGTCAGGTATATTTTTTATATAAACAAAATATTTCATATTTGTGTTATGTAAAACTTTAGAACAAAAACAATATTATGTGATAACATGATTTATGATAAAATTTATCAAATATTTATATACGATTGTTGATAAAAATTTCAGTTTAGTTATTCCCAAAGTAGTCTATAGTGACCCCCAGAGGTTGATGTCAAGGTGAATAAAATGGGATGGGAGGGTTTAGGGTCTTCCACTTTGTGATTCAAATTATTACTAAATTACTAAACTATATATAAATTAATCCCCTCTATGTATGTACACTCATTTCTTTGAAACAATTGCACTAAATTGAAAAACATTTTTTTGTTGTATTGGCTGCCTTGTGACCTGAATTCGGATGCAACTGCCAAATGTCTTTGACACCTTCTGTTCTCAACGCATGTGGGCCAGATCTACCCTCTCTAACTCTAAGTCCACTGAAATCAGAGAAAATCCCCCTCCAAAATCAACTTTAGAGGCGGCAAAACATGAGACACTAGTTTTGCCCATGTCCATGGGTTACAGTGGGTAGTTTCTATCAGGTGGACAGTTTGCTTGTTTGTCCCTCATCTATCATAAAAGAAAAAAGTTAAAATAAAGAAGCACACTGGTGCTACAAAAATTAATAACATTAAAGTACATGTTAATAATAGCTAGTCATCCGTCCCAGCTTTGCTTGTTTATTAAAGAAAATTATCTCACTCAAACATCTTTGGTTACAGCAGAAGCTAGGCAGTTGGACTAGTATTTATTTTAGAAAATATAAAAATTGGTTATAATGAAAAACTTATTGTTTTGTTGATATAAATTAAGGTGCAACAATTTTATGAATAATTTATTATTTGCATTGCAAATTGTTTTTTTTTGTTTTAATTACTTTCAAGGGCAAAAGCAATGACAAATTCAAATAGATTAAAATACATTCAAAAAATTAAAAACTGCTTTTTACTTGCTGTAAAATAAGAATCTTGATAAATTTTTAAATTCAAAATTCTTAAGATACGATTTTGTGTGGTTTTCTTTAAAAAAAGTTTAATTAAGTATTTGATCTTTTCAATAGGTATTGGATTTTGTTAAGCTGTTACATTTAGTTCTCAGTTCTGAGAATCTATATAGATTTATTAGATTTTCCCTTAATGACACATGTATTATAAAGTATGCAATTAATTGAATATGTAATTTCATTATTTGAATGGGTACTTCTTTATTGGCTTCTTTCCCGCATCGCCTGAGAAGTCCTTAAGAATTAGCTTTTCAAAAATTTTCAAAAAATCTATGAATTTCCTGAAAAAGTGGATTTCAGAAATACACTTAGGATAGTAAATCTTATCTAAAAAAAATATTTCCAAAAAATTAGGGGGTTGCCCTATTCTTTAGAAGCCTTAGATTGGTATAAAAACGAAGGTTAGATTGATGTTCTCATTATATCATCACAATTAAAATAATTTATGTTAAAAATAAGTTTATCTAAAATCCATCATTTGTATTTCGGTAAAGAGTTTATAACGGTTTCGAATATTAAGAACAAAGCTATAAATGAACCGTTAGGGTTCTGATTAATTATGAATAGATTCACATTTCGCTTCATACTTTCACATGCGGGTTATAAAGTGATTATTGTGTTGGAGATAATAATAATCCTTATTTCCTTACTGAATTTATAAATGCGAAAGTAACTCTGCCTGTCTGTCTGTCGCTTTATGTCGCTTCAAAACTACTGAACTGATTTAAAAGAAATTTGGTATACAGCTACTGTGGAGCCCGAGAAAGGACATAGGATACTTTTTAATGCGAAAAAAGGGTTGTAAGGGGTTGAAAGATAATCTGTCTAGCCCCCCAAGGGTAGAAGGGTAAGCGTAAAAGCATTCCTCCCTGATAACAAAAAAATGGGATACATCATTTTTAGAGCTAGAAGCTTGAAATTTATTTTTTAGGCTTTTGATTTGATTTAAATAAATATGACATTCAAAGTTTGTGTTTTACCTACAAGGGTGCATTACAATAGGGAAAGACACTATTCCATGTGGACGAAGTCCAGGGCACAGCGTAGCGTATTATGTAAGATTGGGTCCTTTAGCCCTTAGAATTCCGCTTGATAATTCTATTTAAACAAAAACAAGATTGTAATTAAGAACAAGCAGTTAATTAGTTGTAAATTAATAAAAAATAAACTTCCGGCAAAATTGGCATTGATATCCGATTTACATATGCATGCAAAATTGCAGTTCAATTGGAAATTTAAAAGTAGATCAAAGATAACTTGCAAGATATAATTATGAACAGATAAATTCTAAGAAAATCTTGTAAAAAATAACTATAAATTGTATATAAAAACAACATAAATAGAAGAAATATTTTACAGAATATTTCTTTGGTCTGGGATAGAAATAAAAAAAATTAAGAGATACAATGACCACAAATATTCTGTAATTATTATTGTTCGTCTCTCTTCATTCATTTAATATCCCCTTATTTTAATTAAATTCTTATTCTTTATAACACTTATAATTTACCTAACATGTAAATTATATATCCGTTATGAATATTGTAATTTTCTTTTTTTTTTCAAATCAAATTTATTTATTGCGAATATAGGTGTTTTCGTCGTCGTTTTTTCATTACAAAATGTTCTTAAAACTAAATCTCTTTTTACAAATATCAGCTATAATTCTATCCATTATAGCTGATATTTGCAAAAAAAGGTAAGTAGAAGGTCGCGTATTAGAGTAAAAACAGGGTTAAAAACTTAATTTGAATTTATGGTTGCATAAAGATATATTACATTTATGTGGTATAAAAACCCAGCCAAGTGCGAGTCGGACTCGCACACAAAGGGTTCCGTACCATTTTATATTAATTAAATTATTTATTTTTTAAATCAATACACAACTAAATATTCTGTCAATATTTCAAGTGTCTTCCCATTACTGTTATTAATATATTTTTTTGATTTATTTATTGGATAAACAAACAGCGATACAAAACAATACCATAGTAAGAAAAAATAAAAATAAAAGCTAAACTAAATGTATCATCAACACCTTTTTTATTTAGAAATGGACAGATAATAGTGAGAATGGTATCCTAAATCTTGTGTTTAATGAAAGCCTTCGTTAAATATTTATGTTATTCAGTTTTTAGTTTTTTGTTGTTATAGTGGCAGCAGAAATACATCATTTGTAAACATTTCAACTGTCTAGTTATCACGGTTCATGAGATACAGCCTGTTCTGTCACCAGGTGCAACCTGGATGGGTCGGACAGCAGTCTTAGTAATAAGTCCCGTTTTTCACGGGTACAGAACCCTAAAAATATACATTTCTATTAAAAATACTTTTCGTTTTACATTTTGTTTATCTTGCACAAGATGTTTTTGGTTGATGGTCATTACAGATTAATATATCAATAGCAATGTCTAATAACCTTCACATTAATTAAACACAATTGTAGCAGAAGCTGATATATACAATCAACAAGACCACATTATCCTAGAAGGTTAAGCCCAAGGTTTTGACAAAGGATATATTAATTATTAAAAGAAATTCAAAACATTAGATAAGCTTGTGGTTTGTGTTTTACACACAATAGCTTACAAGTAATAGATTCTATTAGTGTTTAGTCTATCTATAGTCATTATGTCTGCTTCAGAACAAAGAAATATTTTTTTTGTTAAGTGAGCTGTTACTATGGACACTAAAAAAGCAAAAATATAAATATAATTGTATATACTCTTTCCCATTGGCAATGACAATGTAATATGGTTGTAAGACGGTCATTGCTCTTTTTGTTATTGTTCTAAGACTTCATACAAGTATTAAAAGCTGACCCTGATTATATTCCTCATACATATTCCAATATGGATATTAAAGATTAATTTCAATAAATATTTTATGTATTATAAATGGCGGCTGTAAGACCTAAGCCATTGTTAGTAATTAAATATTTAATTTTCCCTTCAAGTTATTGATTTACTTATAAATTATATTTAAATATTTATAATTGAAAGTAGGCGTGCAGAAGATTTATTTTTTACTAGTCGACCTGTCCCTTTTGGTTTTACATTTTAATGGCTATATCACTACATTTTACATTTTTATTTATATAAGACTAATTCCCAAAGACAACAACGATAGATACAACAAATTTGTTCAGTTTGTATTCTTTGTACTATTTTTTCGAGATAAAACGTAGCCTTATATCCTTCCTCAAGCTCTACTTTATCTCTGTCATATTTCATCAAAACGGATCAGTTAATTAAGCCTGATTGTGTAACAGACAGACAGACGCCATCTATCCGTCAATAGATGGCGTAAGTAATATATTAAATCTCAGTATCGTTTGTTTAGTTTGTATTCTCAAGTATTTCCTAAGTTTCTTAAATGTTACTTTCGAAATTATAATATTATTTAGAAGTTAGGATAAACGGTATAATGGAAAACTTAATAAATCTAAAGTGGAACTAGTATTACTTACTATACTTATTCACCATGACAATTAAAGTGACAAACAGCCTCTACCATTAGTATGTCTGCTTTAAAAAAGTAACATACAGATTTTAGATAAACTGTTGTAGATTTAAATAAGTAATGGTTTTACATTTTATTTATGAGTAAACATTTTTTATTTAATATTGATTCCATTTACTAAAGTATTTTTCTCATTAATTTTTATTGAATTTGGTAATCGTTACAACTTTCAAGATTTATAAGAATTGTCACGATAACACAACAACTTTCCAGTGAGAAGTAGAGAAGTAGAAAATGCTGTAAAAAAATGATTTGAGCAATCAGTACCATGTTATTCGCTTTTGTATAGTCTCTCTCAAATGCTAAAAAAACGGAGTAATAAAGGTTAAAGTTAATTCATAGTATTCTTGTATCTGTGAAATAATCAGGACATTAAATTTTTTTAATGTATGAAATAAAAACGCGATCATGTAGGTTGTTGCAGTTGCGGTTCGCCTTGGGTTTTTTTCGGTTTGGTTTCGGAAGGTTGCAACTAGCACCTTTTACATATTTTGATGTCCCGTATTATTTTACATAAATTATTCTAAATTGCATGTTTTATAGTTTAGCGATCTGTCGGCTTCATCCCAGTTAACATTTGTTTATTTTATATTAAGAGCTCAAACGAGAGTGTTAATTTAAGGGAATCTAATGATTCAATTGTTTTAGACAGGAACTCAGGCAGTGCCTTGGACTGCTTGGACCAAGGTGTAGGCTTAAGAAATCACCTCCACTGCCCGGTCTCACTGTTTGTCTTATCGGGACTACCGGGGCGAATATACCGTATATAACCGGGGCGAATATACCGTAATACCCACTAAACCATCCGCGGTTACCCTCTCCGTCATAGAAAGGCGATACGGGAACATTTATCGCACTCTACCTCAATCGCCTCGACAGTCGACCCGCTCTATAGCGGGTCTGCTCGCCTTCTGAGAGATATCTCGGATAACGGGGTCATCTTCGAAGCCCTGGGTCGTCCGGGAGAAGGAGATGAGCGTAGCAACATCGCCTCCGTCCCGGTAGGACTCGGCGGATCGGGTCCGCGGTAAGGCTAAATTAACCTAACATTAACCTTTTTTTTCGTTGGAAATGCGAGCTTATGTATACTGGAGATTATGTGGGGCGCTCCTTGATGAACCCAACATAAACCTAACCCAAGGTTGTGTTAACACACCCAAATACATTGTAGGGACTCGCACAATAAATGAGACGTAAGAACTCACATCCTTGGTCGGAGAGGTTCAATATCCGTAACATAGCCACACACTATTTGTTAAACTTCAACTCCAGGTGATGTTCGTTGAATAAAGTGCCGTAGATGTCGCTCGCATTTCGATTATTCGATAATCGTCTACTAGGTGTCAAAAATCGACGAATAATAAAATGACCCGACCGCGACGGCCTAACTGCCCGACACGACCTCTATTATTATCCTACCCAAACTAAACCCCGACAATATACATTTATTATTCAAACTATCTGTCTGACAAAAGCAACGTACTGCGATCGATACAAACATGCAAAATTATGATATTTATTATCATTATTATTGCCATTCATAATTAATCAGTAAAAATGAATAAAAATTCAATATTTATTAATGAATATTATTCCCGGGCTGATTGTTATTGAGTAATTTCAAATTCAATTCAAAGAATACAAAGGATGGATTTTAAGGCAAATGCCCAACCTATGTACTTTAATAATCAAAATTTAAACGATTAATTCGTTGTGACTACATATTAGCATATATTGATCATTATAGAATCAATTTTAAATAAATATAGATGCCAACGAACTTTCGAGAACAAACATCGGACAGCGAAAGTGAAATGCTAACTGGTTTACTGCTTATTGTACTAAAAATTATCATTTTATTACTGGACCAGTTATTAAATGTGACCGTACTTTTCCATCCTCAATATACCTTTTATACAGTTTTTTTTCTATTATCTATACTATTATATAAAGAGGAAAGATTTGATTGTTTGTATGTTTGTTTGTTTCGAATAGGCTCGAAAAGTACTGAACCGATTTTGAAAATTCTTTCACCGATAGGAAGCTACATCCTTTCCAAAATGGCCACCTTATGGCCATTTAAGTGCCATAAGGTGGCCATTTTGTAAATTGTAGGGTTTCTCAGGAACTACTAACCCGATTTTAATTTTTTTTCCACTGATAGAAAAATGCACTTTTCGTGAGTGACAAAGGTGATTTAGTGTTGCCATATGCATTTTTTAATAAATAGAATATGGCCATTTTGTCGTAACTAACCCGATTTTAAAAATTCTTTCGCTAATAAAAAACTATACTTTTCGTGAGTGACAAAGGTGATTCAGTGTTGCCATAAACACTTTTTTAATTAATAGAACACGGCCGTTTTGTTACTACTGATCCGATTTTAAAAATTCTTTCACTGAGGAAGTCTACAGTATTTCTGTCTCTCTTCCTCTTATATACTATCATTCTCTCTCATCCTGTCTCTTTTTTCTCTCTTTAATATTTATCTTAATCTCTGTTTAGAATGGTCAGTCTCTGTTCGGTTTTTTTTTCGAGTCTCTCTCTCTCTCCTTTATTTTTATTTTTGTACATATATTCTTAATTTAACATATACTTTAACGTAGACGAAGTCACGGTAGTCGACTAGTTTGATATATAATCAAATAGCGCAATATTTAAAACTATTTTACGTACTTTACGGGACTTTATGAGATACCTTTGTATTTTCAGACATAAAAAACTTGTTTTCATTTATAACCACAGATTCATTATGTGCATATTTCGAGTAGTTAAAACTAAAAAAAGTTAATTGTTAATAACTTTTAAATGTTTTAGGAAATTTCCGCCTCTTATTGAATCTTTTTTTAAATTTGAGAAATCTTTATTTTTATCAAAAAACTAAACTTTTGTAATTTTGCAAGCAGAACATAATTTTTTTTTTTTTCAAAAATCATCTAGATGCTATTCTAAATGAAATGACACCTCAATCGTTTCATTTTCATTTTCTAAATTAGAGTATTTCATGTTACAAAAACATAATATTTTCTTAGAAAACAATAATATAATATCCTGCTGACATCTCATTAAACCGTCCTTTCACGATCTGTCCTTGTCAATGACGAGCTGTGTTGAAGGACGTCGACCCTTCTCATTCATCAGCGGGATTCAGAGCGTTGACATATGTCATGGTGCTGAGCTGCATGAGTCTAATATATTTATACTTGACAAATTGTGCTACGTTTATATGTTAAAGGATAAAGTAGGCTGATATGCAGGATATTATTCGGTCAAGGTTTTAGTATTAGGTGTGGGTTTCAGGATATATACAATTGTTCATTTGTAGATTAACGATTGCTAATAGAAAATACAAGAATTATTCAAAAAATTGTATAATTTGTATATTAATAGAAACCTCTGCCCACACTTCGCTAAGGATTCCTTATAATTAGTAAATTAAATTATTTTAGGTTGCATTAATACTTTTAATGAATTGACGGAAAATTGTGTGCAACGTCAGCTGGCGCAAAAAACAATGTCGCTTTACTTCGATCTAAGGCTTTATTAAGGATAATGACTTGTTTTTTTTGCTCGTCATCTCAGAAGTTTTTTTTTAAGAAATTGAATGGGACTCTAAGGCCGCACGCACCTGCACTACAAGTAAAGCTGCCCCTGACTACTTGAAAAAAATAGTAATTTATCCAAAATTATACTTACCATACTGAGCAAGTGGTGGTGAATAATCTAGCATTATTTTACTAGCCTATAAAACATATTTACTTCACGCGCGCGCGCACCGGAATATCCCACATACCATTTACGACGAGATAAAAAAATCCCATCGTTATCTAAAACGAGAAATAACTTAGTCAACACTTTCATTTTGTAAGTGAATATTCTGCTATGAAAGTTGGAAGCTCGCCTCCCGCCTGCGATTAGGTAATAAATATTACAGCGATTTACGATGTGCATTCTACAATTGTATCCCTGAGATATGTTTCCAGCTTTTATGACATAGTAGCTGTCTTGAATGTGCTCCGGTATTCATGCAATTTATATTCTAGTACGTACACATGTTGTACCTCTAGGTGTTATGTTTCATAATTGAAGGGCGCACAGTGCAACTGCATAGTGTATCGACGTATCGACAGATGCGCGAGTTTGTTGTTGATTAAACTACTGTATAGAAATCGACCTTATGGGGATAACTATGTGACTCATGTCCGTGTATCGTATATGGTATGCTCAATACATTATAATAAGTAAACATCAACTTTCGACGTTCATATATTTTTTTATGGTAGATAAGATGCAAACGAGCAGATGGTCCACCTGATGGTAAGTGGCCACCATCGCCCATGGACATCATCAAAACGAGAGTATTTGTCGATGCGTTGCATCGTCGAAGATAGAGTGGCGAGGGAAATAGAAGAAAAAGTGCTGCGGTTTCAGCGGAGCAAGACCACTAAATCTGCGGCATTTATGGGATGGGAGAGGGAGTGGGTAAGTCTGGCCCACATGCGGTTCGACCGGAACGCATCTATGACACTTGACAGTCGGACTCGCATGCTGGGGCGCTGGGTTACTCGGCTCTCACGAGATGCTCTCCCAGCGGCAGAGGGGAATAGTATTCTAACCCGTCCCCTCTTGGATAAATAATTTTTGTATTTATTTCATCAATATTTGAGAGCGTAGAATTCTTCTTTCTCCGTCCGACCGTCGGCGACAGCTGACAGACAACAGACGTTGGTGACAGTTTTCTTTGTTACATTCTCGATGGGTTGTTATATAAAACCTACAAACTCAATCGTATTTACCTATATACATTTGGAATGGAGCCATATCAAAGTTTGGCAACTTTAAAAATGTAAGAATTGATCGCAATATATATTAATTTTGTTGCAGACAATTCGTATTTTTAACCTTTAGCTCAAATTGAATGACCTTTTCTGCCAACCTTTACGGAAATTAAAAAATATATTTTTAGAGCTTCATTGCCAAGGCATATGTAAAGTAATATTTGTTGTGGTAATATTATCATATGAATATACCTGACAAATGTAGATATATAGCCAAGTGTGGCATTGTTATCGATTGACTCGACCAAATATATCGCTGTTATATAATTATTTATGAACTAATATTAGATTATTGGCTATTTTGAGGGTCGTTTCGGGTCATAGTTATAACATGGCCTTACTGCTTTATAATTTCAAGTTTAATTTTAATTTATGCTCAATATAAAGGCTAAGGACTGTAGATGACATGAATATTCGATAACTTTTTGATCGTTTTTTGGCAGAATAATGGGCAGATATTATTTGGCTAAACTATATATGTTATAATAGAAATCCCAAGTATATAAAATTTGTACCCAAAAAAGCTCGATATTTGGGGACCTCACGAGCTCACTGAAAGAAACCTGATGAACCGTGTACTCATTTGTGATTCTTTATTACGACGTAATGAAACCGAACCATTTTTGAAGAAGCTGATAACTGGTGATGAAAAGTGGATCACGTACGACAAGGACGTGCGAAAAAGATCGTGGTCAAAGGCCAGTCAGGCTTCACAGACTGTGGCGAAACCCGGGTTAACAAGGTGATGCTGTGTGTGGTGGGATTGGAAGGGCATTATTCATTATGAGCTGTTACCACCAGGCAGGACCATCGATTCTGAACTCTACTGCGAACAACTGAAGAGATTAAAGCAAGAAGTTGAGAGAAAGCAGCGGAATTAATCAACAGAAGGGTTGTGGTTTTTCATCATGATACGCTAAACCTCACACATATTTAGCCACTCAGTACAAATTAAGAGAGTTTGGTTGGGAGGTGTTAATGCATCCGTCGTATAGTCCTGACCTTGCACCTTCAGATTTCCACCTGTTTCGGTCTCTTCAGAATTCTTCAGGCAGTGTCAGGTTAACATCACGAGAGGACTGCCAAAACTACTTGTCGCGGTTTTTTGATTTTTTGATTTTTTTTGAAAATTTCTATAGCAATGGGATCATGTTCCTACCTACAAGATGGCAAAAAGTTATCGAACAAAAAAAAAATATATTAAATAACCTCTACTTCTGAAAATGAATCGTTCTTAATATAGTTATGATTCTATATTCGGCATTATAGCTTAGTGTAGCCAACATTTAGTATTCAGCCAAATAATTATTTATGGCATTTTCGACTACCGTAGTTCATACAACTAGCTCTGTTAAGATAGCAGCGGAAAAATAACTAATTATAATCTATACTAATATATAAAGCTGAAGAGTTTGTTTGTTTGAACGAGCTAATCTCAGGAACTACTGGTCCGATTTGTACAATTCTTTCAGTGTTAGATAGGCCATTTATCGAGGAAGGTTATAGGCTATATATCATCACGCTGCGACCAATAGAAGCGGAGCATCACGCGGGCGAAGTCGCAAGGGTCGGCTAGTAGCAAATAATTCCTATACTAGTTTTCTCTCTCAAACCTCGTGAAGGGAAACACCATCATTGGTCAGGTCCTGCGGAGTGTCACGTGCACAACATATAATGGAAATAATTAAAATAATAACAATGAATATTCATATATCATATATATAACTTTTTATGAATAAGATTTATCATACAAGGTAGTTACTATAATTATACTCTCAAGGAAACACGTGATTCATTACTGATCTATAAATGTAGGTTTATTTCTATACTATTATATAAAGAGGAAAGGTTTGTATGTTTGTTTGTTGCGAATAGGCTCTAAAAGTACTGAACCGATTTTGAAAATTCTTTCACCGATAGGAAGCTACATCCTTTCCGGGTAACATAGGCTATGTGGTGTTGGCATAAATACTCTAATTAAAGTGATGAGTGTGAGTGAGAAAGATATGGCCATTTAAGTGCCATAAGGTGGCCATTTTGTATATTGAAGAATTTCTCAGGAACTACAAATCCGATTTCAAAAATTTTTTCACTGATAGAAAACTACACTATTCGTGAGGGACAAAGGTGATTTAGTGTTGCCATATACATTTTTTAATTAATAGAATATGGTCATTTTGTTGCTACTGATGCGATTTTTAAAATTCCTTTCATTGAGAGAAGTCTATAGTATTTCCGTCTCTCTTCCTCTTATAATACTATCATTGTCTCTCATCCTCTCTCTTTTCTCTCTTTAATTCTTCTCTCTCTCTCTCTCTTTCTCCTTTACCTATTCAATTTTATTTTGGCTCTGTCCTCCCTCTCTTAGCATCTGTCGCTTTTCTTTTATTTTTGTTTCTATTATTTTTCTTTTTATAACTTTTTCTCACTCTCTCCCTTTTCTCAAATAATGAAAAACTACACAATTACAGAGCAACAATTCAAGGACATCAATTATAATATTGTTTTAAATACCCGGAGCGAAGCGAGGGCAGCCCTCTAGTATTTTATCACAAAACATATTTAACATACTACTATATTTTATTCTAAACACCAATATAGTTCAAATTTATTTAATTAATACACTTTAACTGACTACAGAGTACTATTAAAATGTAAAAATTAATATATTTTAATGTATTTAAATATTTTTTATATTCAAATATTTATGAGTGAAAAATATAATTAAAATTAATTATTATTAATGAAAAGTTTTTTATCCTTTCACTTTAGCAATCTATAAACACATGAAGGCATTTTACCACAAACTGTGAGACAGATTGAATGTAGGGCTATTACCTCCTCTTTTTTAACCAACTTCAAAAAGGAGGAGGTTCTCAATTCGATTGGTATATATATTTTTTATGTATATATACCGAATACGCTGAAATTTATGATCCGATTTACGCGATTCTAATTTTCTTTGATGGGGAATAGTTACTATTTGTTTCTGTTTCTTGAGGTCTATATAGTTTATGGCTCGCGGCACCTTTCATAGGCCTACCCATATCTACTTAAAATAAAATTACTATTCAATATATGACAATAAGAAGCAATGAAATGATATAGTCTACCTGATTTACAGAACAACCTATTACAGACACTACAAAGTAAGACAACTAGGTGAACAGACGTGTAGTGAGATAGAATATTAATAGGTATATCTATTTAACTTCTACTATTACTATACTATATTATAGCTGGCACCGACTACAAAGATAACGATTATTATATATTATTGTCCTTATAAAGAGATAATAATAAATAACGGAATTATTTCTTACTTGTTAGTGCATTTTAGTTTGATTTTTGTTTTTGTGTACAAGTATCACATATATCAGTAACTTCTTAAGGAATATTACGTCATTTAAAAGTAAATGCAAATTACCATATTGTATAACAATCTTTGACTTTGAAGTTCGAGAATTAAACAAATTAAATCGTTCTCGAACGTATTAGTCACACAGTGTTGTAGATGTCCATGAATCTTTTAGTTGTGTTACTTAATTTAGACAAAACATTATTCAAGCTAATATTTTATTTAACAAAGACAAAGTTTTGTTAAAGTTATATAGTATTACAGATTTTCTTTTTCAAAAAATTTACGTAAAGCTGCTTTGTTTTGTTATAACCGGTAGTGAACATCATCTAAGTAGTGCTAGTGATAGTGATAGTGTCAAGTGCAGTGTAGTGTGGAAGTGCTGTCCAACTAAGGTCACATAAGTGCTTACAATGTAATTGCCACGTCGTTAAGTAAACACAATGTTAGGTTAGGTTGGCCTTAGGTTAGGTTAGCCTTGTGTTAGATTAGGTTTATGTGCGTTTAACCTTGGGTTTAAATAGAGAGCCTAGCAGTGGAGGCGAGTGTTATAATTACTTAAAGGACGTCCTTAAGCCTACACCTTGGTCACAAGTCCAAGGCACTGCTTAGGTTTCTCTCGTAATTGTTAGAGATCATATTTGATCATTTATCGGTTCAATAGGAGTATCTACGTTGCGTTTACCCAATATTCCATTCAATACCATCCCCCCTGTAAGTATTCCCCATCTTTCTCCTTCCATCTCCTTTCACATCGTTTTAAAATCCCCGACAAATATAATTTCGTTATTATTGTCTAATGACATTTTATTACGTTATTAGTAGGTTTGTTATAATTGAAGCGATTAAGATGAGTCATAATTGTAATGTAATATATATTACGACAGGTAAAACTTATCCCTCTTCTATTCCGTAAGTTTTAAGATGTGGCAGCGAAGTTGGCAGCTTGTCACGTTCCCAGCCCTCCTTGACATTTGCCAGCCCCTCCACCCTCTCACTCCATCCTCCCACACCCCACACTTGCCCTGTGTAAGTGCTTAAGTGAAATCTAATGAATGGAAAAATGCAGACATAGATTCTCGTTTTACTTGTGCTCTATATATTTTTAGATTGACGTATCTATTTTATCTAATTCTATTGAGCCAAACTTTTTTTACCGAGAATTTTTACCAGAAAATCACAAAGTAAAACAGTTTCACTCTTTACAGTTTTGTTTTATGATAATTATATATACTACTGATTCCCATAGTGGCAAAAATTGATAGAGGTAGATAACGAGTTTCAGAGGATCCATTAGGAAGAAAAAAGGTAGTCCGTGAGTTGCAAAAAGTGTTACATGATATTCCATTAACGGCATAACAGTCTTCAGGACAATTTTAATATTATTTAGCTCTACACGTCGACATAAATGAGTACATGACAAAATAATAACATCGCAAATAGCATCGGTGTTTACATAATACTTTGTTTTTCTTTATCAGCCAACGAAATTGCCACGATTATTTCAACTATATTTGTTTACTAACATCTGCCAAATGATGCGTCACACAGTGTTACTATACATATCACTACATATTATAAAACAAGGTACCACACCAAGTCTTTTGTCGGAACGCGGTGACTCCAAAGCTACGATTTTTTTTACGGTTTCAACCAATAGACGAGTAGTTTCAAGAGGAAGGTTTAGGTGTATAGTTTTTTAAGGTTTTGTGAGAAAAAGTTATGCCGCCAATAATATATGTGTCGGGAGCGTAAGTTAAGCTTGGTTTAGGTTAGTGTTAGGCTGGCCTTCTGTCAGCGTAATGTTTAGGCGTATGTAAGCCTAACTTTAGCTTAGATGGAGAGTCTAGCCAGTGGAGGTGATTGTTCACATATTTGGCAGGGATCCCTTAAATCTGCACCTTGGTCATAAGTCCAAGGCATGCTTGGGGGTTCATGTCTTAATTGTAAGAGATCATAATGTTTAGTTATTTATCGGTTCAGTAGCAGTGTCTACGTTGCGTTTATCCAATAGTCCATTCAATGTTCTTTTTCTCTCTCTTAACCCCTCTTAATGTTTTCAATATCCCTCTACAAATATGGATATATAATAGACTAATGGACATCACATTTTCAGAAATCCATTAGTAGATTAAAATACAAAGTTTCCACTCCGGTAGTAATTCCTGCATAAAAAAAGACTTATTGACTCCGGAAACAAATACTCTACTTAATGTTTCGTAATTATGCATACACGAGGCTATGGGTGTAGTTTTCCAGGTTTTAAATATATACGTAACTATTAAGATATGACGGGAACCCTATTAGTGCCTAGAGGCTTAGGGGTTGTACTAGTGGTAATAAATCTATGGATTAAATGATAGTGGGACAAAATGGACTGGATGGAATAGGTATTTAATGTAATTGAGTCATTTCAATAATTCACAATTAAGCATTCCCTCCCATACACCCACATCTACAGATATACAACTGGTGTCTGTATGTTCATTAAAATTGTATTTTTTAAGGCAAGGGTTTTTAGGATGACATTGAGTAATTTAATTTTGAATATATAATTCCAAATTAATCCACACACCACAACCTAAAATAAGTTTTTCAATAAAATGCTTTGGATTTATAGCCATTACAATACAGCCATATATGTTGTGTTTCTAGGAATCCATACGTGGCCTATCAGCTGCGAAGACGAAACAAATTAAGTTGTTTATGTTATCAGCTTGTTTATTTCTCATATAAACTTATCGAATGTTTTGAAAAACAACTCAGTCAACGAAAAGTCACGTCAAGTTTGAAGTTTGTAGAGAATAATGAAAGAGGAGTTAAAATAATTTACGTGTTACATTGTCGCTGAGAGCCATTCTACTTTATCCCTTGTTATTCAATTTCTTAAAATTTCTATTTTATTTGTCGCCTGTTTTTGTAATTTTATATTTCACACTTTTATATCTTGGTAAATAATAGAAAACTTTTATGTTTTTGTATTTTGGAATAGTCATTACAATATACAATAGAATTGTCAGTGTCAATATGTATATTTTGGGTTAAGTACTCTAGACGGAAAAATGAAACCTTTGTATGATTATTTCGTTGGCCGTTTGTCTGCCCTTTTCAGTATCAAGTTGAAATTAATAACAAATATTCAGTTCTGCGGTCCCTTGGAGTAGTAAAAAATTAAAATTAAAAGTCAGCGCAATCAAAAGAAGGCCGTCTATTTTGTACCTATTGGGTACAGTTTTGACGTAGAAGTAATATGTATTATGTACCCTCGTAAAGGATTTTTTTTTTAAATTGGGAAACTTACTACGTCTGTTAATGTATAGGACATCAGTTTTCCCACGGCAAAGTTAAGTTTGTCCTTTAATTCAAATGTTACGGAACCCTCAGTATGCGAGTGTCCTTCACACGAGACAGATTTTTTTAAAACTTATTAACTGGTCCCGATCTCTATCTAAAGTAGTTTGGCTTTCGGTGTTTTTTAGGTATTTTTTTAAAATAAAGACGCTGTCACTAAAAAATGAGATGTTGATCTAGTTATTAATAAATTATCATTAAGAGGTTGCAGAAGCGAGGACAAATGCGATAAAAACACAAATATCCAGAGCAAAGTATAGATAACCGACTGATACTATTTAGTATTCGTCGCAATTTTAGTAATCGCTCAAGTGGATAACTTTTGTTTTCGCTACCGACCGCCCTCGTTTTGCGTTTCAAATCCTCCTACATACCAGCAAATCATTTCCAAGTAGCGTCTCCTTATTACTTTGATGAATTCTTTCCAGATTTGTTGATATATATATATATATATATGATGTCTGTTATATGACATGACATAGCTTATAAATATAATATCTATTTATCTTAAGAATGTAGTTTTGAACAGAAACTAAGTGATCTATCTTTATTTACAGACTTTGATCAACATGGCCTATTGCTCGCTGGCGCTCTTCGGATTCTTCATTCAGAGGCTGGTTTTCGGGAAACTCCGAGTCGCTGAAGCCCAACGAGTTAAGGATAAGTTTTGGAACTATGTCTTCTATAAGTTCATCTTCGTGTTCGGAGTACTCAACGTGCAGTACATGGACGAGGTCCTACTGTGGTGCTCGTGGTTCACCCTGGTTGGATTTTTGCACCTCTTGGGCCAGCTCTGCAAGGACAGGTTTGATTATGTGAGTATGTACTATTGTTTCTTAGTTTCTAGTACTTATTCTGACTTTTATGGTTTAGAAAATCCTAATCATTTGAAAGCCATCGCCGCCCCCCTAAGATGTTATAGATTACTTTGATAGCCCAATATTACTGCTATGTTATGAAAATTGGCTTACTCACCTCTCTAAACTTTGCTTTGTCATAGTACATTGCTAATGTTTGCTGCTGTTTATGTAAACAACAACAACGTATGACGTATTATCTTTCGTCGCGTGACAGTATTATGATTGGGAACCTACTTTATGTAAACGGAGGAGGCGAATACAATTTCATATGGATAACAAACAAATTAGGTTGTTAATTATACCTTAATTCTTGTTGATGCTAAATTTTAACCGTTTGGTACCTTAACAGATACAAATCATACTAATGAAAACATTGTGCAAATTAACTTAGTGATCATAATGAATAACAGACGCTAGTCAAATATTTTGAGGAAATTAAAAAATATGTCGTGGCAATATTTCCCGGTAAAATATATAGTTCGTCGTTTTACAAACCATGATTTATGATTCAACCAGATTCACCAATTACTCACAACAACAAATATTAACTAAAAGCAAACGGTGCGCCCATACTCTCTCATCGCTAGCGTGTACCGAAACAGTTTCCATCGCCTCGTTTGTTATTTAATATAAAAAAATTTATTGCTTAAAAATTACTCAGTAATTGATACCATTCAGTACATAATGAAAATAGTAATAGATAAAGTCACGTGGCAAAACACTATTATTTTAATAAGTAATGTTTATTCAGCTGAAAATCACTCAGTTCACGCGCAGGGTGGTGCGTCGTAGGTTGTGTCCAAACAATGTGTTGTGTTGCGTGACTCCACGGGAAACACTTGTTCATTGTTAATATTATCTATTTGCAACCAACCAATAGTGCATTGTAGTCACATGCAGGTAAAGCATCTCCAATACATCGCTCGTAAAATGTGATGCGCGTCTTCTAAAAAATATCTATTAGGAGCCATTCATTTATCATATTTCAAAGTAACAATATTTAGAAATGTTTATATATATAATGTACTTCCAAAGGTACTAATAATTTGTATTTTTGGTAGTGATAAACTTTGGTTTTAATCATTCATATTTACCTAGATAACATTTTCAGTACACGCTGAAAACCCACTCGATCCAAGCGAACCTCGACACTCGAGACTCCCTCCCACTACCTTGTAAGAAAAAATGAGACGCCCTAAATCGTCTTACGTAATAAATAAATGGCCCCTTATTATGAATGATACGTCTTAAGTATTTCTTAAATAAATCAGATTTTTTATTTCCTTAATAGGAGACAACACTGTTGAGTGCCAAAAGTAATACGTGAGATAATAACAGATGCTGCACTGAGCTCCGGAGTAACGATGTTTACCATCGACGATGCATCGATGTTTTAAATATTGTTACAGCCCCGCTTGCAACTCAGCTGCTCTACTTCTCATAATCTTGTCTTCTTTTACATTAATAGTCTTAATTCTTAACAATAAACTCTTTTTGCTGGACATGCCATTTGCACAAGGAATAAAATTACTTTTACTACTCAGGCTGTTAGGTAGGTAGGCGTGAACGCGCAAGTCCCTTGGGCAATTGTTCCTCTTTGTATTGCCTCAGACTTCTGAAATAGCAGTATAGATTTTATCTTATCACTCTTCCTACGCCGATGTAGGCTGAATCAACTGATTGATAAAGATCAATCAAAGATGATGGGTAATGGAACAGAGATTACGAAAATTAGGGTTAAATTACATGATAATAATTAAAAATTTAAAATACATACTAGATTTTCCCTTCTTTTTCTCTGCAAACCCTTTCTTTTGGAATCGAATGTATGAAAATTTAATCGCGATCCATCTTTGAGACTCCGCCATATTGGACGCGTTGTCAGCTCTAATCTGTCGGGGATATATTATCTAAAACACAAATATATTAATGAAATTCATTTTAGCAGGAGGTCGTATTATATCATAAGGTTGTAAGTAATATAATATTTATTGTACGCTAGTGGTCGCCCTTGACTTCATTCGCGTGATCAACACAAATATCATGCTACGTACCTTCATTAAATAATCAGAGATGTTCACATTAATTTTCTAGAAATTTCTTTTGTTAAAATTCGTTGTGTGGAGAATAGTTATTTCCTTTGCCTTGATAATATCGTACGTAAAATCTATACATATAAAATTAATCCCTATTTCCCTTGGTCACGGCATAACGCGTGAACGGATGGACCGGTTTCGCTAATACTTTTTTTTGTTGTGTTTGTTATTGTCAGGAGAAGGTTCTTATGTAAGAAAAATTAGGAAAGTTGCGTGAAAAATAAGAAAATTTAAGAAAACAACGACCATATTACGACCAAGTAACTGCGCGTTACTTCAAGAACTGCTGTATAACAGAAAAGAAAAAGTTATAAATTGAATATACATTATATAAAGATATATGACGGTAGCGAAACGGCCAAGCCAGACATATATTGACCAAGGTGTAGAGTTTGTGAAGTGAGGGCTTGTAGAGGTAGGAGATTGGCTCTATATGAGATCTAATCACATTTTCATAGAGTGTCTAATGTTACGTTTATGACGTTTGACATAGCTGTCAGTCATTTCACCAATAATAATAGTTAAGACAGGAAAACGTCTGTGGGGTCAGATAAGTACGTAGATATTATTTTTTTATTTCCTCGCGCTTTTCCCCTTTTTCTGTAAAAGTTGAATAACAATTTTTAGTGTTTATTTCTACACATTCATAATCAGCATTACCTTTTTAAATTATACTATCAATGTATTTAAAATATATAAACTTAAATGATTTAATATTAAATGTTAATAATTAACATTAATATTTTAATTTCTGATATGGCTAATGGACTGAAAAATAATAAGTGGAATTAAAAGTTATTTTTACTTAATCATCTTTAATGACAGCTTTTTTCGCAGTAAAAAAACGATAATCTAAAAACTATTTATAAAAATAAAGTCGTGTTTATTATTATTACATAATTCTTATATAAAACTTCGTCGTTTTTACAAAGCCTACCTTTTGTAATGATTGCTGATAATTAAATCAATACTAGATCAGGTTTTAGATTGGAAACGCTAGTGGCCATTTTATGGTCATATTTCCTCTCTAGTTTCTCGTTTATTGCTGCCTTTTACCGATTAGGAATTTAATCGAAGGCCATACCATACCATAACATATTAAGGGTCAAGTCAATCGTCAATCCCGTTCGTTAGGGATCCGTACCTTAAAAGGAAAAAAGGTACCCTTACTTAAGACCACTTCGTTGTCCGTCTGTCTGTGAATACCCTTTTTCTCCAGATCGCGTGAAGGTATCAAGTTGAAATTAATACCAAATACTGAAGCCTGCAATCCCTTGCGGCTGGCAAAAAATCAAACTTCTAAGTCCACGCATTGAAAAGATATGACCATTAATGTGGTCACTCATATAACCTTATATACTAAAGTAAGTACCTTATGTACTTCCCAATGATTTAACGTCGTGAAATTTAGCATGATGTAAGGTCTCATAGCACTAGTACGTAGCATTACTAATTTTTTAACAATACTTTTGTTGATACTACTACTACAATTGACCCGCACATGAAAATCAACATTTTGATAGTGTTAGTCTATAAAGGTATTGAAATTGTACGGAACCCTCAGTGCGCGAGTCTCACACTCGCAATTGGCCGAATTATTTTTAAATTATATTTGCTTTATTCATCTCATTTTTAACTCAGTTACAACCAATTATACTCACACTTATTGTCAATACATGGTTAGCTATGTAATATCCTCCTAAATCCAACATGGCGGACTCCCAAAGATGGCGGACCAAATGAAATTAATAAAAGAGGAGTTTTTTATCATTTAAATTTTTAGTTACTTACTTTTTAATGTAAAAGTTTGTAAATATTTGTCACTTCTATAAGATTGCGATTTCTTCAACATGTTATCTAGATTGTTACCCAATAGATGGCGTCGTCTTAAGATTTCAAAGATTTTTACTTTTTCTGGTATCTGTTATCGCATTTTCACAAGTACCGTTTTCTTGTAAATCTATTATTTTTATAAGGGCGTTTCTCTGTAAACTGGGCAACTCATTGTCCCAGGCTAATTATGTTTAAAAAATAAAATATCGTAAATATTTCGTGATTAATTCCAAAAATCAATATCTTAATCTACCGCTGCTCAACATTAAAAATCCATTAAAATAAACTTTATTATATTAAAAGCGTCTTTATAGTTCTTAAAAACCAGTCCCCTGGCATGTCACCAAGACAGTATAGTAACTTCAGACTAAATTAATCGAGACAGTATCTATTGGAATTAATCGAATTGTTGTGTTATTAAATCAATATTGTTTGATTGTTAATGAGACCTATTTATTTTACATAAATATTATTTTACATTTTAAATAAAGGCAATGAAACTTTGTCTTCGCATTTAGTGAACAGTTCCCCTGTCTATATTTTAAATTACGTGTCTCGTACCGGAAAGGTTAAACAACGCCTTTTATGCGTGTAACGAATCGCACCACGTCAGAAGTTTGCACGGTTGGCGCCATGACGACCCGGACGCCATCTTATTAAGTAATGTGCGAGAATCCTTCCGTGAAAGGCGCGTTGTAACCTGACAGCCAACAGTCCTCTGGTAAGGATTATTTTACTTCTACTTAGATATTTGAACGATTCCTTCAAATATTTAAATTGTTATAATAGATACATATTTCCTATGTGCAGCAAAATAGCATAGATTAATTGCATTTCGTACTATTCATCAATGAAATCAAATTAAACAGTCTCCTGGCAACAGTCCCCTGTCTCTCTACAGGACTTTATTGTTTTATATTTGTTTTGAGAATGGCGCCAAAGAAAAAAAAGCCACTTAAGAAGAGATTCTACAAAAAAGGGAAGCAGAGCGAAAGAGATATAAGAAGATTAAAAAGGACCCTTGGAGAAGGGAAGAACTTAAAGAAAAAGAATGCCTTAAGTACCTTAAGAAAAAAGAAAACGGAACTAGAAAACTTGTTGAGAATATGACTCCACTAGTACACCGAGATGCCAAGAAGAAGTGGAAAGAGAATTGCACCAAGTATCGCAATAAGAAATAAGGATTAGCAAATATTACTAACTCATTTATTAAAGAAAATACTTCAGATTCTGATGTATTTACTTGAGATCAAATGTCAACACCTGAAGTTGCTGAAATAATTATTAATAAAAGATATAAAAAGATGAAGTAATAAAAGAACTGCAGAAGAAAGTATTAAAGTACAAAAAACGTTTGTCGCGACTAAAAAAGATAATTATTTAGATGATGACGATGTGACAGACATTACAATGGACCAAGTGGTACAGAAGCTGTCTAACCCAAATATAGTTTAAAAAAGCAATAGAATATTTTACAAGTTTGATTCAGCTGAGGATGTTTTCGAGAAAAAATAAGACTAAATAATATTTTTTTACCTATTTTTGCTATATTTTAGAAATAACTTATTATTTTGCGAGACTGATTCTGTAGTGTAAGTTTCAAAGTATTGAAAGTCATTTCATTATATGTGATTTTAATTATTAATAAGTAAATATTAAGATTACAGTGCTAAGTACAACATTACTTGAAGATAGTTGCTTCTCTATTTTTTTATTGTTCAGTTACTTAATTTTTAAGCTCCAAAGGTTGTAATAATAAAAAAAACATTTTATTTCGGGACTTAAATTGTATTTTTCATTTAAGTTTACAGTCCCCTGGCTTTGCCAACAGTCCCCTGTATACATTTTTCAGAAAATGCTTAATATTTTCTAAAGTAATGGGAATATTTGTGGTTCATCTGCCGTATATTAATAAATAGACGGATACTTATTGCCTAAATAAAATTTATTATATTATGAGCAAAAAAGTTGCCGAGACAGTTTCCTTAGAACGAGTTGCCCAGTTTACAGAGAAACGCCCATAAGTATTTCATTTACATCGTTCAATGAATATCGTGTGTCGTCACACAATGCAATTAGTTGCTTAACAATTATAGAAATAAGTTCGGAATATTTGTTATGGAAACTTTTCATCATTTTAATTATCAACTGATCGTGGTGTGTAATTGTTATATCATTTTACTTTGCGGTTACAGATAAATAGATAATATTCTTATCACTTAATACTCTTATTATATACGTCACTAGCTGACTCGGCAAACGTTGTTTTGCCATATAAATTTGGGGTGGGCCACCCTTAACACTTAGGAGAATGAAAAATTAGATAGTAGCCGATTCTGAGACCTACTGAACATGCATATAACATTTCATAAAAATCGGTCGAGACGTTTCGGAGGAGTATGGTAACTAACATTGTGACACGAGAATTTTATATACGTCATATAACTAAAACTTCGATTAAATATTTAAATATCTTCTAAAACCTAAGGCCTTACGATTGTTTTCAGAAGATAACGACGCAGCTCTCAAGTTAGCAATGAGCTGATATACCAAAAAACGCATCAAAATCGGTCCATTATATTTTATTCTTCGCTGCCCGAATACTAACCACGATAGATAATAAAGCTAATTTACGTGGACCTCAAGAAGGGTGACCTTAACCACGACATTATAATACTAACTTATATCGTATCGTTTTTTTGTAAATTAAATATTACTGTGGAAAATTCCATTGTTATCGACTCCCGAAAGAAGTGGGATTGTGCTCTTGGAGTCAAAAATAAAGGTTAATTTGATAATAAATTACATTCAAGGTTAAATATGCCAAAAATTATTCATAAAATATATATTATTTGGCTGATGAGCAGTTCAATATGCTAAATGCATTCAAAACAACTGTGTACATAATTCATTTTTATATATTACTAGCGGCCCATCCCGGCTTCGCGCGGGTGGAATATTATTTTAAAAAATATATTGGCCCTCCCGCATTTCGGTGCCCCCTCTCTTGCCGCTTTACTCGCTGCGCTGCGTCGCTATACTGGCCCGTCGCGTCGTCGTGTATTTTTTGTTTATATTGATATTTTTAATTTCGTAATATCTTTTGAATGGATAGTCCGATTTTAATAATTCAAAAAGTAATTTACAGGTATTGAAATAGACTTAAATACGAAATAATTTATTTGGATAAGGATTAATACAAAGTTATAGAAAACATGGTCTGATTTTGATAGGCATTTTTATCAACTTTTAAAATGTAAAAAAGTAGTTATAGTGACGTAACTATAATAGTTGGACATATGGTCTCGCGGACTTTTTTGTAGATATCGATATGTTCTATAATATTGTAGAACATTTTTTTGTTCTATTATCAATACTTTTTGCAGCGCATGCGATGAAAGATATTTTATGGCTAATTTTTTGGCACCTTGGGTTGGTTTTCGTGAGATTTCCTAAGGATCTCTAATTTTTTCTTGTAATAAATATAGCCTATGTTACTCAGGGATAATGTAGCTTTCTAATGGTGAAAGAATTTTTGAAATCGGTCCAGTAGTTTTTATGTTTATTCGTTACATACAAAAATACAAAAATACAAATCTTTCCTCTTTATAATATTAGTATAGACTAGCCGACCCGCTCTCGCTTCGCTGAGATGTATTGAAGCTCACACAACTATGATTCACATATCTTTTATCCTCATATATCTCCTATGACACTCACAAATAATGTGGCTTTCTATTGGTATCGGTTCAGTAGACCCAGAGATTACCCCCCTACAACCTTACTAACTTTACCTCTTTATATTATTAGTATAGATTAAATCCAATATTGGAATGTCAGTCCTCAGTCAAAAAAGTCATAAAATCCGCTGAAACCGCAGCATTATTTTCTTCATTCTTCTCCTCTTCGAGGATGCATCGCCATTTACCATCAGGTGAACCGTCTGCTCGTTAAGCACCTTATCTACCACTAGCGGCCTGCCCTCGCTTCGCTCCGGGTATTTGAAACAATATTATAATTGATGTCCTCAATTTGTCATTTTGTAATTGTGTTTTTTTTTTCATATTTCATTATCAGTTTTTCTATCATTTATAGAAAAAACAGCTCGATAAAGATAAAAATTAAAGAGAGAAAAAAGAGGAAGGATGAAAGAGAATGATAGTATATAAGAGGAAGAGAGACGGAAATACTGTAAACTTCTGTCAGTGAAAGAATTTTTAAAATAGGGTTAGTAGCAACAAGACGGCCATATTCTATTAATTAAAAAATGCATATGGCAACACTAAATCGCTTTTGTCACTCACTAAAAGTGTAGTTTTCTATCAGTGAAAGAATTTTTAAAATCGGATGAGTAGTTCCTGATAAACCCTACAATTTACAAAATGACCAGGTTATGGCACTTAAATGGCCATATATCTTTTTAATTAGAATATTTATGGCAACACCACATAGCTTATGTTACCCGAAAAGGATGTAGCTTTCTATCGGTGAAAATCGGTTCAGTAGTTTTCGAACCTATTCGCAACAAACAAACATACAAACAATCAAATCTTTCCTCTTTATATAATAGTATAGATAAACAAAAACCAATACCCCACCATAAGACTGCCTTTCAACCTGAGATGAGCTAGGATGTGTAGCGAAGGATGTGTTTGTTTAGAACCAATAGAATCGCATCATTAGGCAAATGAAGCGATTCTATTATCTAGGAGTCTAGCTCTAGTGGAAACGTAGCCTAACGATGGTAGATTTTAACTGTTTATATTGAGATTAATATTTATTTTGCCAATTAGTATAAACGTTTTATTAAATGTTATATAATATCGTCTTGTCAGTCAGGTCCTGTTCCCAATCCGGTGAAAGTCTAGTATTTAAATATTTAATGATTAATTATGGAAAGTATCAGTTAGATTTTACGTTACTTCACTGTTAATAACATTATTACATTTTTTGAGATTGTTAAAAATTAATACTGTACATTAGCCCTTAAAGTCGTATGAAATAACAAATTTGGAGCACGCTATATTATTTTTGCCATTTCCCGTATGAATTAAAAGAAATAGGTTAAACGAGAGAAAATACTCACTCGTTTTTTTAATCAAGTTGAGTTGAAAGCGAACGTGGAAAAATTTACTACTTAAGAGCATGTTCTACAGAAACTGTAAACAGTAATTTTTTATTATTCACCTCTAGAAGAAACTAAATAACAAATCGTTGCGGCATTTCGTACCAAGGTCAGAGAGTTTGTTTTTCGAAACTAACGTCGAGTATGTCATTGAACTTTCCATTCAATTTACTAGTTTTTATAAATTAAATTCTATGTCAGATCAAATACCTGTTTATTCCATACATTATACCATGCTCTCCTATTGGTACTCGATATTATCTATCATCACTTCAACTACATTCTTTATCACTTCATTTTCAGCGGACATCTTTCTTTTTCCGAATTCCCGATTTGAATACTCTTACAAGAATACTTTCATGTTCCAAAACGTCACATTGATCATTTTTGGCGGGAAATGTTCTGATTGGCCAAAAGAATAGCGCGCATCCGCTGTCAATCAGATACTAACAAATGTTGCCACTAGGTACTGAAAATTATAAAATCATTGCGATTGCTATACCACAAAATAAAATCATGATAGTAGAAAAACAAAGTTTTCAATTATCATTAAAAGTATGTAAATTAATAACATCGGAGACCTTTTTAATGAATTCCTTAGGTTAAATTAAAAAAAACCGGCCAAGTGCGAGTCTGACTCGCGCACGAAGGGTTTTCTTACCAATATTTGGCAAAAAAACCGTTTGTTTATTGTTATAGTGGCAACAGAAATACATCATTTATGAAAATTTCAACTGTCTAACTATCACTGATCACGAGATACAGTCTGGTGACAGACAGACGGTCGGACCGTGGAGTCTTAGTAATAGGGTCCCGTTATTACCCTTTGGGTACGGTAATCCTAAAAAGAGGCCGGCATTTGGAACTGTTTCTGTATTCTTTACAGAAATAATAAATATTACTCGTATGTTAACGTGTATTGTGTGTTAATTTACAAGAACCGTTCACTACCGTATTATTTACATATATTTATTAATCTTACTTTAAACTATTTTTTTCCCTACAATTAGACAAGAAACAAATTATTATATTTAACCCTCGATACTCTAGATAGCACACCATACCCGTCAAACCCATATCGGCAAAACCCTGTAGTTGATTAAATTATTTAAAAAACGAAACTATTTCATTACTCATTTAATTAATAAAAAACTTGGTTTCCTAATACTAACTAATATTATAATTTTGAAACAAACAATAACAATACAAACTAAACAAACGAAACTTCTGATTTAATATACTACTTACGCCATCTATTAACGAATAGTTGGCATCTGTTTGTCTGTGACACAATTAGACATAATAAATAATTGATGAAATACGATAAAGTAAAGCTTGAGGAAGGACGTAGACTATGTTTTATCGCCAAAAAAAACTTAAGAATATTTATTGAACAAATGAGTGTGCCCGTACGCCATCTAGCGACGTGGGGGTGAAGTGTTACAATATAATATATGCAATACCATTTTAAAAGTTCAATTCAATTCAATTTTAGGTGTATGGCTTTTAGGCGTGCCAGTAGAGCACATTTAACTCCGCCAATGTCACGTGAAATGGAGAAAGCAGCCAAAGAGACCGTGTTCGGTAGAGGAAAGAATTTCACACTTAAACTTGTATAGCCAAACCTTAGGAGTATGCGGTATTTATTGTTAGTACCTAAAACAAAATGGACAACACAGTGAAATATACATAAATAAAGTAACAATAATAATATAAAAAATAAAATGATATTAATATAAATAATTAGTTTTATAGTTTAATATTGTTAATTTTCACATATTTACATAGAAATGTACATAAGGGACTAAACACAAACATCAATAAACATTTAACACTTAATGGACGGGGGACTTTACAAGGGAGAACATCATAGAGAGGGTGTAGAAGTTTATTACAATTAAAAAGGATGTGAGAGGCAGAACCTTCGTCAAGTCCGCATTCACACAACGAGTGATCCCTAACTCTGATCTTAGCCAAGTGCACAGGTGTACATGCGTGTCCGAGACGTAGACGACATATAGTAGTAACCCATCGATCAGTAGATTTTTGAGTAAAAAACCATGGTCGTCTCGGTATTTCAGGCTGAAAAGAGGCGTAAAATTTGCTTTTGCAAGATTTCGATAATTCCCATTGCTCGTTCCAGGATTTATCCAAATGAGTTTTAGCAAGGCAACACAGATCTTGGGACGAATTAGAAAAATGCTCAAGAGTGCCAGTTTGGATAGCTAATTTCGCGCATGTATCTGCAGTTTCATTACCCTTAATGCCCGAATGACTCGGGATCCAGACTAAAAGAATATCTAATCCTTTTTGGTAGCAAGAAAAAAGAGCTTCCCGAATCTTTAAAATGTGGAAAAACTTCGACTTACTACGAAAAGGGTTATCTTTGATAGCAAGCAAACAACTTAGTGAGTCAGTAAAAATAACTGTCTGTTTAAGATTATGGGAGAGCGAAAACAGTATAGCTTCATACAAAGCAACAGCCTCGCCTGTAAAAATGGATGATTGAGGAGGGCACTTGAATTGAAGGACAATTTTGAATCTGGGGACCCAGCAGGCTGCGCCAACATTGCCGTCTGGTGATAGTTTAGAAGCGTCTGTAAAAATAATTAAGTGATTTGGCCAATTTTGATGGATAAACTCTTGCAATTTTGAATTGCAGTCAAGTGCTCCTTTTATTAGACCAAGATCAGTTGAAATAGGGGGAATGTAAACAAGGGCTTTGAAAGGGATAGAATATAAGGGATTGGTTGGGAAACTTGTGAGAGGATGTGGTAGTTTAGCTAATCTAAGAAAACTATTTAATACAGAAGAGATAGGACTATTTGAAGGACAAATCTGAGACAGTTGAGTCAAACGGCTCCAGAGGGGGTGAGATGGAAGCTGCAAGGATTTAGCTACGAAACGATCACATAAATACTGCCGACGTAAAGGGAACGGAGGGTCAACACAATCAACCTGTAATGCATTAATTGGGGAAGATTTCATTGCACCTAAAATAATTCTAAGGCATTTGTGTTGAATTTTATTTAATTTTTCATTTGGTGCTTTGTTGAAGGGGTCTAGGACAAACAAGCCATAGTCAATGTGACTGCGGACAATAGCATTGTACAGTAGTTTTTGAGTATAAGGGTGTGCACCCCACCACACACCTGACACTGCACGCAAAGCATTAACACCACTTTCACATTTTTTACTAATATAATCTGCATGGGAAATTCCGTTCAGTTTGTTATCGAGAACAAGACCTAAAAACTTTACTTTATTTACAAGTTTAATATGCTGACCCTCAAATGAAAAATCAAAATTAGGAATAACACGTTTTTTTGTGAAAACAACTGCCTGGCATTTGGGGACGGACAAAGACAAACCATGAATAGAAAGCCATAGGCTTAGGTAGTGCAAAGCAGAGTTGATTCGAGAAAGTATGTCCTCTACAGATTTTGAGCTGTAATAGAGGACGATATCATCAGCATATTGAAGGATGTTACAAAAATTATTAACAGACAATTCGAGATCCTGAGTGTATAAGTTATATAGCAGAGGGCTTAAAACAGAGCCTTGGGGAAGGCCTTTCCAGACAGTTCTTGCAGGAACAGTAATAAGTGGGTGTCTGACAGATAAACTTCTGCCAGAGAGCATATTAACTATAAAGTTGCACAACCTCGGCGGTAGACTCAGCTGGTGCATTTTCTGCCTGAGTAACGGAAGATGCACATTATTATAGGCTGAAGAAATGTCTAGAAAAACACCCACCAAAAACTCTCCCTTTTCAAAGGCTATTCGAATGTCTGTTGTAAAAATGCTGAGACTATCAATAGTACTAAACCCCTTCCTAAAACCAAACTGGGAAGAGGCCAGGATATTTCTACTTTCCACTACCCATTCCAAACGGTTCTTAATGAGATGTTCAGTAACTTTGGCCAGTGTTGACGATAATGCAATTGGTCTGTAGGAGTCTGGGTCTGAAGGACATTTCCCAGGCTTAAGGATGGGGATTATAACCTGAGATTTCCAAGACTCGGGGACATGGTTTGATTCAAATAATGAATTCAATATATTTAGAAAATGAAATTTAGATTTATTATTAAGATTGTAAAGCAATGAATAAGGGATACCATCTTGCCCTGGGGAGGAATCTTTGACGCCATTTAGAACATATATAAGTTCAGAAAAGGAGAAGGGGGTATCCATTTCATCTAGACTAGAAGTAGGAGTAAGCATTAAATAATGTTCTTTTTCAGGAGCAAAGGGAGGAGCTAGCCTATCAGTAAATTTATAAATCCATTCTGTAGGGTTGTTAGAGTTTGGACTGCTAATATAATTTAAGGAACGACGAAATTTTTTTAAACTTGTCCATACTAAAGAAGAAGGAGTACGAGGGTCGAGAGTTCACAAAATTTTTTCCAACCATTGCGTTTCTTTTCCAAAACAAGTTTTTTAAATTTAGAATTAGATTGAAGGAATTGAAGAAAATTACCTTCAGTCATACAGGTTAAGTATGCCTCCTCAGCAGCCCGTCGTTGATTACATAAGTCACTGCATTCCTGATCCCACCAAGGGTTAGGGGGCAGGTTATTCCTTAGGGGTTTTTTAATAGGAATATGCAGATTAGCCGCTTCATATATAACACCTAGGAACTGCTCATAGCAGGTCAAGATATTTCCTCCATCACCAATACAAGGAAGAGAGTCAATCATGATGTCAACTGATTTAGCGTAATCTGGCCAGCTAGCTTTTTTTGTATTATATTTAAGTAATGAATTAGAACTTATTGGGGGTAAATTTCTATTATTTTGGCTTAAAAGAATTGGGAAGTGATCACTACCACATGAAGAGGGAAGGATATGCCACGTAAGTTGAGAAGCAAGGGAAGGTGATGAGATAGATAAATCTACCGCTGTTTTGGGATTTTGATTAGGATTGACCCTACGGGTAGGGGAGCCATCATTAAGAATGCAGAGTCCAAAGTCATCAATTAAGTCTAGCAAACGTAGAGCAAAACAGTCTGAGCTATAACAACCCCACAAAGTATGATGAGCATTAAGGTCGCCCATAATTAAAACAGGATCAGGTAAGGAAGAGAAGATCGAACGTAACTCAGGTATGAGTAAGATGGATGGATGGGGGATATATATTGATAGGAAAGTAATGTTAAAAGCTCTCACAGCGACAGCATTAATCTGTTCACAGTGAGAGGGAAGGGGAATAAAAGAATAAGAAGTGGAGTGACGTATCAAAACGGCACATCCTGCAAACCCATCACTCCTGTCGTCCCTCAGACAGGCAAAACCCGGGACCCGAAATCGAGACCCAGGACTCAACCGAGTCTCCGAGACGGCAACAATGAGAGGCTTGTGTAAATTAATTAAATTGAGTAGTTCATGTTTTTTAGGGCGGACACTATTACAATTCCACTGTAGAAATCTGGCTGGGGCCATTATTAAGAATTTTGAAAATGTGTGTTAAATTTTTGGCAACGTTGGACGGTAAAGGCATTTCATCGCATGCAGATATAATACTGATAAGTACTTCAGTCAGAGAAACTAATAAATTGGCATGGTTGTTTGAGAGATTATTTGAATTATTTTCTAGGGCGCAACCGTTAGGGAGAGTAGAACCTGGAGTACTCACAATATCCTGGTGGGCATGTCTATCATACCCATTTGCTGGAGGAGCTTGGGGGCGGGGAGAACGAAAAGATGTCTGTCTGTAAGATTTGTTTTTTGATGCATTTTGAGAGGGAGAAGAAACATAGGGGGAAGGATATGAAGATGGGGGTGCAAACAGTTCTTTTGCCACATTGGCAAACGATTTTTGAGCTGATGGGAATCGGGAAGAGGCTTCCATATAGGAAATATTTTCTTGGGACATTACAACTTTAATATTTTGCTGCCTTGAGAACTCTGGACAATCCTTATCAGTAGCAAAATGCCTACTGGAGCAATACAAACAAGATGAGTTTTCTTTAGAAATAGTGCATGAATCCCCAGTGTGTGGTTGGGAACACCTATAACACCTTGGCTGAGATCGGCACTGAGCTTTAACATGCCCAAATCTGCAGCAGTTCATGCATTGGATAGTAGGCAGCTTATATGGGACAACTGGAATTGACGAATAGAACAGGAAGACTCTTTCCGGGAGCATTTGCCCCCGGAAGGTTACTGCCACTGATTGTGTGGGAATCCATGTGGTGTTACCCTCATTTATTGATTTACGGTTCAGTCTCCTAGCTTTTAAAACTTCACCACATCCTGTAGGGAGTTCAACAGAGCTGGCAAACAACTCCATTGACCAGTCCACAGGGACACCCTTAACTAACCCCATACGTGTGACATTAAAAGTTGGAATTATGGCTTTATATTTGGCAACATTTAACATGGGATTGATTAGAAAATCATTGGCAGCCTTAGCAGAAGTAAATTGAACCGAGATTTTATTACGACCCACATTCTTCACGCCATCGGATGTTATACCTTGAATTTTGTTATTATACAAAAACTGGCCAAATTTGATAGCACGAATTGAGACTCCAGCAGAAGGGTCTGGGGTATCGCGCGAAACATAAACAATGTAAGGACCCTTATCATCGTCGTAATAAAATTTCGATCCGTCAATTAAAGAGGGATGAATAAATATATTGTCAATAGACGGCGTAGATAAGGAAGGGTTTACAATCATTTTTTTAATAGTGTTATTTACGTCGGTGTCATCTCCATGACGTTTGCGAGATGTGTTTTGAGACGACAAATCGACTTGGATGAAATCCGTGCCCCCGGGATCAGGCGGTTCTGACCCCATTTTCACGTCTTATGTATATAAAATAAAACACTTACCACTACCAAATATGTTAGTAAACTAAATGTGTTAATATAAACCAATACCACCTATTTAAAACTAAATCAAATCACAGAAATCTCACAACACTGCGTTCACCATAAACAACGCGAGCGAAGTCCGTTTTAAAAGTAATACTCTGTCCATCATAGCTTGATCGATGACAGCTTGTCACTTTGACAACTAGACCTGAGGATAAGGTCGATGCAAATTATCGATATTCCAACTAAAGTTACTGAATGTTTCTAATAAATCAAACAAAAGGAAGTTGTAACACGTTTTTATTCTTGATATAAGGGGCCATTCATTTATTACGTAAGACGATTTAGGGGAGGAGGGGGGTCGACCATGTTTTATTTTTTCTTACAAAGGGGTGGGAGGGAGTCTCGATAGTTTTTACGTAAGATCACAAAAATGTGAAGTAAAATTACACTTTAACAAAGTGCGGGCAACAGGGCGAGTGCCGAGGTTCGCTCGGATCGAGTGGGTTTTTTTTCACTATTTGCCAATAGAATATGATAATTGTCACTATATGTTTCACTGTCGCAAAATACAGTATTACATATCGTTTTGCGATGACAGCTGTCATAGGTCAAGCTATATTAGACAGTATAATATTTATTTGTACTATAGGTTACCACTAACGTTAACTTAAAACATTTAAATTAAATAGTCACACATTTCTAAAGACCATAATTAAACCTCATAAATAACAAGTAACTAAAATGTACAAAATAACAAAAAATACAATATAATACTATAAATATAAAGAATGCATTTATTTAATATTTAATATGTTTTGGTTAGTTTAACAATTAATTTACCTTATAAATAAATTTTATTGTAATCCCATAGGAGTTACACATTACCCAAAATAATCATTTATCTTAATCTTAATATTTATCTTGATGTCAATCCGTCGTTGAAGTGCAAACAAACGAACGCACATTCGCATATTACAAATAAAAGATATTTATGAAAACTGTAGCGATGATGATGATTTATTAAAGTTATATTGGGTTTTTAGCTATCTTCGGCTCCGAGTGCTGGGAGCTGGGCGCAGACCAGGCTGCTGGGCTTGCTCGTGGGCATCTTGTGTGCAGCGTCAGCTCTCATGGCGGTCGCCTTCGCGTGGGGATTGCCTGCTGGAAAGGATACCTTCGCGTTCATGGCGGCTGAGGTGAGGAAATCAAATTTATGAATTATTTGACTAACTCGTCGTCAACCGTCGTCGTTAGTCATCAGTCAGATCTTCATTTTCTTAACTGTCACTTAACATCTAATTAATCTTATACTAATATATAAAGCTTGAACGCGCCAATCTCGGGATCTACTGGTCCGATTTGAAAAATTCTTCCAGTGGTAGATAGGCCATTTATCGAGGAAGGCTATAGGCTATGTATCATCACGCTAAGACCAATAGGAGCGGAGCATCACGCGGGTTGACTAGTCAAACATAAAATTGTTGATATCATTTAAATTTAATAATAATAAGGGTTAAGTGTATACAGGAATATAATTGTTTAATTTAGTGTTTGCTGGTGGGCCTGTCGGTCATGCACGTGCTGGCGCGCTTCGCCCTGCGCGCGCACGACGCCGACGCCGCCGGCCCAGCTGCCTACTACACTCATTTGGCTTTTGATGTGAGTAATTTGTATATTTGACAAAACATATATATTAATATCTACATTGCTATGCTAAGTTGAGAATGAAAACCAAAGTCTGCGAGACATTATATATTTCGTGAAAATTGGATGGTTACTAAAAAAAAGTCGTGGGATCAAATACCAATGATTGCACTAGTGACGTGGCCCATTCCTAACATAAGCATTTAGCTTACTTGAGGGTGTTAAGGAATACTAGTATATGATCCATACTGCTAGCAATCTTAAAAAATAGTTAATAGTACTGAAAATCTAACTGTATTATTTCGTTAAATAGGTATATTAAGTCGGAAGTTTTTTTTTTTCTAAATAATAGACAAGCGCTTGGCTTTATCTCACCTGATGGAAAGTGAAGAAGCAGCTTAAGATGTAGCGCGCTTCTCTAGAAGATGCCTGTTCACCTTTCGGAAAAACAAAAACCCAGGAAAAAAACTCAGGAGTGAAACGCCGGTAAGGCGTTCCAGTCCTGAGTTGTCCGCATTAGAAAAGCGGAAGCAAATCGCTTCGTACGAACAGGCGGTATGTCAACTACAAAGGGATGGAGACTCTCACGGTGTCTGGTGGTTCGATGGTAAAATGGTGAAGCTGGTATCAAGTCATGCAGTTTCTGGGTAGGAAGTAGAATAATTCTACCCCTGTACATTTGTCGGACTTATCTTTCAGCTATATAACATTAGTTGTTATTGTTTACGGTCAGGCTGGCGGTCTGATAACAGAGACGTGTCACGTGGCGCACATGGTGGTCTACAGCAACGTGGTTGTGTCGATGGCGTCGGTGGTGCTGCTGATGCACCTGCGGCACCTGCTGCACGCGCTGCTGGCCCGGCTGCAGCGGCACAGGCTCTACTCTGCGCTTGCCGATCACATGAGTCGCAAGTATGTACACGCTCACACACGCACGCACGCACGCATGTTACCTGAACATTGCCATCACACTCAAAATGTGCAATTACACATTTGATATACTGTTTACTGTACACATATAATTTCGATAATTTGAATTGCACAATATTATGCAAACATTTCCGTATTCAGTAAGTTTTTAATTACTTTTAATATTTCTGTATTTCCTTAATGTTTAATGTTTGATTGAAAAATTACTTATCTATTCTTATAGATTATCCTATGTCAAATGTAGTGCTTATTTATGTCCTAGTTTTGTTCTGTACATTGATTCTGTTCTCCGACTGGCTTGCGACCACCAGTGTCTCAGACACGTTCCGAGCGAGCCCAAATGGGCCAGTTCTACCCTCACCCTCTTCCATCCCGTTAATGCTGCGGTTCCAGTGAACACTGGCTTCTTACTCAGGGTCTTACTCTCTAGTATTGCTGATGTCCTATAATGAGCTATGGGCTACGGATACCATTAAAAAAAAATTTTTTTTTTTTTTTTTTTTTTTTTTTTTCGTGGGTAGGAGCATAAAAGTATAGTTGATAGATTTGTGTTCTTTAATAATATATTCATTAAAAGTGAAAATATATACAATATTATAATTTAAATGGAATAAACAATCTTCAGTACCTACCAGCCACTAAATTCCAAACAAATTTTCACAACTTTTCAACTAATTATTTTTATTTGAATACACTTGCACTTTAACCTCAAAGTCACAGACACAAAAATGGAAGAGGTAAAAAAGTCCATAGCTGACTTAGCCGAACAGTTTAACACAAGAATGGCAGAATTTCAAGTCAGTCTTCAAAGCTCCTCTAACCCTGCGTCAAGTCCTACTTCTAATGTGGCAGCCCAGTTCAGCTTGTTTAGAGCATTTGTCATGTCTGCACTCGAAAATCTCAGAATGCAGGTTGACTGTCTTGCAAAACAAGTGGACCGCACTGAGATGAGAAGCAGAAGGAAGATGTTACTACTTCACGGTGTCCCTGAAGTCAAAAAAGAAGATGTTGCTGCAACGGCTTCAAGTGTCATTTCTGATCACCTTAACATGCCTGAGGTAACCTCTCACACTATCAGCCGATCTCATCGCCTAGGTAAGCTTAGAGATGATAAACCCAGGCCCATATTGATTAAGTTTCATGACTTATCTTTAAGAAACCGTATCTGGTATGCTAAAACAGCTCTTAAAAGTTCTGGTAAAACATTGTCAGAATTTCTGACTAAAGAGAGACACCTAGCATTTCAGTCAGCTCGCCAACGGTACGGAATTGAGAAATGTTGGACAAAGGAAGGGGATGTTATTATCTGCATGCCCGATTCATCTCGTCACCGCATCACTAACATGGCTGAATTGAGGGCCCTGTCCTCTCCTGAAGACACTAGAATACAAAGTGCTACTACTGCTCCACAGCCGCCATCCAATACCGCAAGTACCACTCAAAAAGATTCCAAATCCACTACTGTCAGGCCCAAAAGGATTGTTTCTAAAAAGTAAACATATGCTAAGTTATTATCCTTTTCATACATTATGGAGAAGTGCCGATATTTGAAGTGTTTTTGTATTTTGATTTATATTTACCGTCATAAATTTACATCTCTTGCTTTAATTTACTTATGTATGATGATATAAACACGGTACACGGTATAAAACTAATGTCAATAGTGTGACAATCAAAGATTGTGACAATACGTCTTTGACAAGTGACAGTTATAAAGGTGCCTTCACACGGCATCAATGCTATTAACGGTCAATACTATTGATAATAATTTGAAGAAAAATTGTATCTATTGAATGTAAATATAAATACCGTGATTATTAATTATAAGTGATTCCTGTTATATTATTTCTATACTTTTAGCCAGAAATGGAAAGACGGTTTTATAATCTAGCAATCTCAAAGTTTATCTGGTAGGTCAAGATTGATGAATTTATTTAATAGGTACTCAAAAGTATTTTATTTGCAGAATTATTATTTTATTTATATTATTTTATTTATTTTATTTATATTTTATAATTTATTTTATATATTTTTATTGTAATTTTTATTTTATTTTTATATCTTATTATGAACGACACTCGTGATAGTAATATTAGTGATGATAGTTATGCATCAATTTCAGATTTTTCCAATGACAGTTTTCACAGTGCTTGTATGCCTCTTGACTTAGCCCTTTGTTCCACGTTTGCATCTTTTTCCAAAAATTTTAATGTCATCCACATTAATGCGCAAAGCATCCCTGCACATTATGCCGACCTGTTAACATGTTTCGACAACAAAGATATTCATGCCATACTAGTTTCAGAATCATTTCTTAAACCCTCACTACCATCCACTTCTTTTTCCATTCCTGGATTCCACCTGATCCGAAATGACAGAGTTGGAAAGGGAGGTGGAGGCGTAGCTATTTATCTGCGTAGCCATATACCTTTTACTATTTTGAACAAATCGCCCTCACAGTACTCAAAAACTTCTGAACACATTTTCCTTGAGATACTGTTCGGTCATTTAAAACTACTCCTGGGTGTTTTTTACAGTCCATCCCTTCATATAAATTACTTTGATAAGTTTGAAAGTCTGCTAGAACAGTACATACCAAGCGTCGATCACACAATCATAATGGGTGACTTTAACACGTGTTTGCTAAAAGATGATTCTCGTGCTCATCGTTTTAAAAGCATCGTTAGCAGCTCAAATTTACATATTTTAGAAAGCAATGCTACTCACTTTTTCCCTAATTGCATCCCTACACGTTTGGATTTGATTGTAGTGTCTTCCACTAACCACGTTGATGCCCACGGTCAGTTGCCGGCGGAATCTTTTTCCTACCATGATCTTATATATGTATCCTACAAAATTCGTCCACCTAAAGCCAAACCCACCATAGTTATGCGACGTAGTTTTAAACAGTTTAACAACGATGCGTTTATGCGGGATCTCAATAATACTGAATGGAATTCTGTCTTCGAAGCTCCAACCCTGGATGCCAAATTAAACATTTTCAATTCGATTATAACACAATTATTTGATGTACATGCACCGCTAAGACGTATTAAGTTAAAACATATTCCAGCCCCATGGCTTTCAGATGACATCAGAGAGCTGATGGCTAAACGTAATTTTGCTAAACATAGATATAAGTTAAAACCTACAGATGATAATTTACTTAAATACAAAAAACTACGGAATCGATGCAGCAGAATCTGTAGAGACGCACAGCGAAATTACATACAAAATTCCATCGAAAACAGTAACACTTCACAAATCTGGAAGTTTTTGGGGACACTTGGAATTGGTCGACAGCATAAAGAGGTTAATACCAACGTCAACTTGGATGATCTTATCCAATACTTTACATTGGTTACGCCGCTAGATAAAAATATTAAAGAAAACACCTTAAATCAAATTAACCTTTTACCTAAACCTGCTTGTGACGAATTTAAATTTTCTTGTGTGACTACAGAAGATGTAAGGAGAAATATCTTAGCCATAAAATCAGAGGCTCTTGGTAGTGACGGTATAAGCCGTCGGATGATACTTATGGTACTCAATACCGTGCTACCAGTCTTATGCCACATATATAATTTTTCCTTAACATCGCGGAGTTTTCCAGACGTATGGCGCAACGCCTATATTATCCCCATACCTAAAACTAATAATCCTACGTCCCCTTCACAATATCGTCCCATCTCGATATTACCGTTTCTATCAAAAGTTGCTGAACGGATTGTGTCCTTTCAATTACAAACTTATTTACTTAAAAATAATCTCCTTTGTCCCTACCAGTCTGGCTTTAGACCAGGATACAGTACTCAAACAGCCTTAATTAAAATCTGTGAGGATATGCGATACGGACGTGACAGACAGATGATAACAGTTATAACACTCCTTGACTTTAGCAACGCATTCAACAATGTTGATTATGATGTGCTCATAGCAATAATGCAGTCCTTAAACTTCTCATCAGATGTAGTTGATTGGTTTCGTTCCTACCTTTGGAATCGTAAACAAATTGTTCGAGCTGGTAACAAATCATCCTCTACTAAGCAGTTAAAAGCCGGTGTGCCACAGGGTGGTGTTCTCTCTCCAACACTTTTTACTATTTTTATTAACTCTATTTCAAAATTACTATCATGCCAATACCACCTTTATGCTGATGACCTTCAATTGTACGTCACATCTCCCGTGGATGACATCAGTAAGGTCATAGACTATATTAATATTGACCTGAAAAAAATTTCAGATTGGAGTCGAACCCATGGCTTACTTATCAATGCTAAGAAATCACAGGCTGCAATTATTGGCGGACCAAAACAAATCGCTAAAATTGATTTTGATTCATTGCCACCTATTATATTTAATAACACTGTTCTGCCAATAAATTGCACTGTTAAAAATCTTGGTCTCACTATTGATCGGTCTCTGACTTGGGCACCGCAAGTTGGTGAAGTTAGTCGGAAACTTTTTGCAGCTGTGGGATCTCTGAGACGGTGGAAAAATTTGCTTCCAGTCAAAACAAAAATCACCCTGGCTGAATCACTCCTCCTCCCAATACTAGATTATGCTGACGTATGCTACACTGACTTGACGGAGGACTTGTTAAATAAACTAGAGCGATTACAAAACCTGTGCATACGCTTTATTTATGGCCTGCGAAAATTTGATCACGTCTCGGAATATCGTGCACAGCTTAAATGGCTACCCATTAGGTTACGTAGGAACCTCCATGCTCTCTGCTTACTATACTCTGTGTTGTATATGCCAAATAGCCCCTCCTACCTGAAAGAGAGATTTACATTTCTCGGAGGAGATCCGGACCAGTGCCCCACATTACGATCACAAACCGACAACCGACTCAAACTGCCTCCTTTTTATACAAAGTCATACAACGACTCTTTTACTGTGCAAACTATTAATTTATGGAATGACTTACCGCAAAATATTCGTCATTCAGAATCACTGAATATTTTCAAGTGTCGATTAAAAAACTACTACTTAACATTAATATAGTTATATATGTAAAGTATTTTATGTAGATATAGTACGTAATATATGTATGTATGTATGTATGTATGTATGTATGTAGGTATGTATGTATGTATGCATGTATGTATGTAAGTATGTATGTAGGTATGTATGTATAAATAAATAAACATATATCTGATATTTAGTAATTTCTATAGATATTATTATATATAGTATAATATTTGATTATAATATTTGTTATAAATTAATTTACAACACTTTTTGCACTGCCCAGTACCAATCTCAAAAGTCCACACAGCAAAGGTTGTCTGGTAGAGATTGCTTATAGCGATAAGACCGCCTTTGCACACATTCTTGTGTACAAATTAGTATTTATTCATATTTTAGTTCATAAGCCTGTTTATTTGTATATTTGATAGTGTGCAATAAAGTGTTTTCATTCATTCATTCATAAAAAAGGATGCATATTCGTTCCCACAAGTACATCTTTTGACCCTTATCAGACCGACAGCCGATTATAATAACTATAAAATAATGTATTAATCATATCATGTGTAAACACGTGATACATTTAATGTGTATGTTAATGACCTGTATGTAGAGGTACACATGTGTTGTATTTTATTTTAATAAGCTTTTTGTAAATATAATATATAATATTGTTGTGTCTGGTTCACGTGTAAGCAGAATTAAACTCATTGATTCAGTTTTTGTGCAAAATGGACAAATAAAGTGCTCACTCAATATGTATATTGACATATCTATCATTTCAGAGATTAATATTTTATCCCAACACGTTGCTGATGAAATATAGTTTTTTACATATTTTAAAAAAAGGAAAATCTTTAGTTAGAAGGTAGAAGTTGTCATCTCATCAGCAGTTCTTGGGATATCTAAGTCTTTTAAAAGTAAAAAAACTTAGTATTGAAAAGATTTTTAATACCTCAGCTAAGTCAAACATTATTTCAAAATTAGGTTAAACGGTTTACTATTGACAAAAAAATGTCCTGGTTACGCTTGTGTACTTGAACGGTTTTATAATGAATACAGGTTATGTGGTTATGTCAATATTGAACAACTTTCACAGTACATTCTTTGTACAATCAAACATAAACTCCTTGATAATTTTTAGTTGTAAATGACACGAATACTGTTAAAGGTTGATGCCGTCACGTAAGTATAGGTTTGACCTTGAATGCGCAAAAGTCACGTCACAATGCGCGATAAAGTCCCCACTATTTTTCTCAGACCTAAAGTTAGCTGCCGGCTACTGTACTTAATATATTTTTAGGGGATAAAGTCACGCGGATCGACTAAGTATGGAATTAAAATCGTGTAGATAAAACTAGTGTTTTGCTCCCCAACGTGTCCCCTGATAACACTATCTTGACACGTTAAGGCTTTATCATTTGTTTTTACATATACAGCGCAATGAAATGATATTATCCATATTATTAAATTATCTTAACGATTTATATAATATGTTCTGAACTGACTGATTAATTGTCCAGACTTAGTCATTACTTCAGGTGAAAATTCATACGGTATTGTAAACTGTCTAAAGATTGTAAACCTAGATAGATAATCTATTTGAATTCTCCTCTGCCGCTGGGAGAGCATCGCGTAAGAGCCGAGTAACCCAGCGCCCCATTGATGGTAGGGGATCTGTTCCCCGACTGGCTTGCGACCACCAGCATGCGAATCCGATCGCCAAGTGTCATAGACGCGTTCCGGTTGAGCAGCATATGGGCCAGATCTATCCCTCCCTTTCCTATCCTATTACTGCTGCGGTTCCAATGAACAGGGTTCTTGTTCAGTGTCCATTGAAATCGGCAAAACACAAGATACCCTCTAGTTTTTTCGATGTCCATGGACCACTTTCCAAGGTGGACCGTCTGTTCGATTTTCTTACTTATCTTTAATTAAAAAAAAACATATTCTTAAGGATAGCTGTGACATCGCTATGGGAAAGGTAGCTCGTTCGCCTTTGTGTAACACAGTGCGAAAACATACGCTCGTCTTCTTGATCGATCGATAATCTATTTATATTTGATTGCTTGTACAGTATTACGATATGTCGCAGCCAAGTGGTGAAACTTGTTGGCTTATTACACAGTAAAAAACCTAGTAGTAGCGTTTAAAACAGCGTTATCTACATCTATACTATTATATAAAGAGGAAATATTTGTTTATGTTTGTATGTTTGTGTTTGTTTGTTGCGAATAGGCTCAGAAACTACTGAACCGATTTTGAAAATTCTTTCACCTATAGAAGGCTACATCCTTTCCGGGTAACATAGGCTATGTGGTGTTGCCATAAATATTCTAATTAAAAAGATATGGCCATTTTAGTGCGATAACTTGGCCAATTTGTACAGCGAAGGTTTTCTCTGGAACTACCTACTTATGTATCCGATTTTAATAATTCTTTTACCGCTAGAAAGCTACACCAGAGTAATAAAGTGTAGTGTTGCCATAGATATCATAAACAAAATAATGGGGACAATAAAGTGGTGGCAGGAGAAATTAAAAGGCTTTTTTGAATAAGAGAAGTAATTTCAGGAACTACTGATCCAATGTTGAAAAGTCATTCACTGAGAGAAATCCACACTATTCCTGAGTGTAGGTGACGTAGTGTTGCCATATATATTATTTTAATTAATAGATTATGGCTGTTTTGATGCTGCTGATCCGATTTCAAAAAATTCTTTCACTGAGAGAAGTTTTATACTTTCAATTTCTTTCTTTCATTTTTATCTTTGCTCTGTCCTTCTCCCTGTTTTATTATCTGTCTCTTTTTTTTTCTTTTTGTATTCTCTATTTTTTATGACTTTTTTACCTCTCTTATTTCAAATAATTAAAACACGCAGTACAGTGACAATTGAAGGGCATTAATAATAATATTACTTCACATACCCGGAGCGAAGCGAGGGCTGGCCGGTAATATCTCACTAAGATAGGATAGGATAGGACTAAACGATTTTGATTTAGAAAAACTGATTAATCGATTTTGAATGTCATATTTATTGATTTTAATTGTGTGATTATTTATCCCTGTCTTTGGTTTCATTTGTTTTTAAATTGTACAGGAAACTTATTTTCTCTCTCTCTCTCTCTCTCTCTCTCACTTATTGTATATCTTATGTTACGGCCACATTGCAAATGTTAACCTCGTTATAATATTAGTAGAGATTGTTACTAAAACTGACATTGTATGTAAGTTGAGATCATACGATACATTGGGTTTTAACTGCAGTTCGTATTATAATTCACTGAATAAGGAAATAATAATAATAAATGTTATAAAATACAGAATTAAGTAGAAAATAAACAATATATACAATATTGTATTATAAATATTTATTACCTTTACACCTCCCTAGTATAATTTTCCTAATTTAAAGGTTGTCTGGAAGAATTGGCTATTTATCCATAAGACCGCCATTTGTTAACCACTATTATTATTTATATTTGTAAGAAATTTATAATAAAGAATAATAATATTGGATTGACGTTGTTTAGGGTTGCCATACCTCCTGTTTTTTTATGTACGTAGTAGCCAGTTACAGAATCTTTTCGTTTATATAAAGTTTCTTTAGATTTTATTTTTAATGAAAATATTTTTTGAGGACTCAAAACATTCTGCTTCACATCTTTAGAAACTATTACTTTTGTAAAAATCCATTAAAAAGTTGTTATTTTGCAATTGTTGGTTAATTTATTTTAAAAAACCGAGGCTTTCAAACCTCTAATCGTAGTTCTTAATTTTTAGTGATTACCAACCTAACGTAAATTAATGTAAATATCGTAATCAATTAACATTTCCAATTTTGAGTCAATGAAAATAAAAATATGTAACTACACTTGGTATCTCACCACAAACAAAATGTTGCTAAAAGTCTGATGATATTAAATAGTGTTGTTGCGTTGCAGCTATCCGATGGCGAGCGCCGAGGAGGTGCGCAAGAACGAGGACAACTGCGCCATCTGCTGGGAGCCCATGAAGGAGGCGCGCAAGCTGCCCTGCGCACATCTCTTCCACAAGTACGCATCTCGCTCATGTTCATTATTACTACCACCACATAGGTATTCTTACGGTGCCGTCACAATACATTTATTGTAACATTATATACATTAGGCAGAACGTTACGTTATTTTCCAAACATAGTGACACACACATGATAAATACTAGAAATAAAAATAAACTTGTAACGCCGTACTATCGTCTCCACAAAGTTAGTAATAGTTTCATGGGGCTTGGTGTTCGCATCTATAATAAGATCCCACAGACTATATTAGATTTGCCACTGAGGCAATATAAAACTGTAATAAAAAAGTGTTTAGTAAATGTCGTTACTACTTTGTACAAGATTACTTGAATGATGACAAAGCTTGGATTCAAAATGCCGTTGATGCTCAGCTGAATGATTACACCATTGTAACAGAACACACACAGACTGATGTACACAATGGCATTGTGATGCGAGCAACTGTTGAGTTTGTTGCCAGTTCTTCTCATCAGGAAACTGCTTTCCGAACTGGCGGTAGCTTCAGACAAACTGACTGACCCAAAGAACGACCTGTTGCGTTGTAATTAACAAGTTCCTTATCGACTTAGGAATGCATAACAACATTAATCATTTATGAGGAAAAAATAAAATAATTGATAAAGAAAAAGCGGACTTTGAAACTAAATAGACCTGCTTCCTTGCAAGTGCAAAAAATCAATTAACTTTGAACTACGCGATAGCTTTATCTTTATTTTTTATAGAACCGAGTCAATGACCGTTTAATCACATTCCTCGTATTGTTTGTCCTCAGCTCGTGTCTCTGTCGGTGGGTGCAGCAGGACGCCTCCTGCCCCACGTGCCGCCGCTCCCTCTCTGCCGGCCCGGAGCCCCCGCAGTCCCTGGCGCCGCTCGTCGCGCTGCCTCCGCTCCCTCAGGATCAACGACTGGATGGACGTGCTAATCATCTGTTTCACTTTGACGGTACGACCATTTTGTTTTATGTTACGGAGCACTAGGCGGGGTGAGGGTTTCCACCCTTATGTTGTTAACATACCACCAGTTCGCACGAAGCGCTTTGCAGCTTCCTTTCTCATGCGGATTTAGGCCAATCGCAATCACGTCACGAATAAAAAAAAAAAAAATGTTATACTTCATACTCACCGTGGCGGGTCCAGAAACATTTTTTTATCACGATATTAAAAATCACTTCGACCTATCCTTTCTTTTTAATTTGTATTCGTTTACTCTACTGCTCTTATTTTTTTATATATCTCTTAATAGCCGTAGGGAACACTAAAGCATCATGGCTATAATAAGGGGCGTCTCTAGCCCATGTAGCACTGCCCTAACGCTCTTGTAATTAAAAAAAAAATGTCATTTTACCTCGATGTAATATTTTGTATGGTTTTTTTTGCTCGTCGTCTTAGAAGGTGTAATATTTACTCTGTAAACGTAAACTCGAACAAATTGGTTGAAAAATTGAAAAGAATTGCAGGCATCTCTACACCCGGTGTGCATTGCTCACCCTGCACTAAGAATGCTAAGAAGTATTTTAGGACCTCAAAAATTGGTTGAAACCGCTACTTTAAAACGAGTTATGTATATTGCGACGTAAAATGGCCATAACTTAAAAATATATGTCGGGATTTTAATTATGAGAAGGAAGGAGGAGAGGGAAATATTGGAGATAACTACAAGGGGTGATGACTAACCTAACCTATAATTAAAAATATGATCTCTAACAATCACGAGAGAAACATAAGCAGTGCCTTGGACTTGTGACCAAGGTGTAAGCTTAAGGACGTCCTTTATTCGACAGAGAAACTCGCCTCTACTGCTCAGGCTGTTTAAACCCGAGGTTAAACTCACATAAACCTAACCCAACACAAAACGTGGCAACTAAATTGTAACTCCAACGCCTTTGATAGCGATGATGATTCGATTACTCGATAATCGTTTAATATTCTCCGAGATATATTAGTTATGGTCATTGTACGGGACACTCTTATTTGTTGATATACATTATAGATGTATTTGATAATAATTAAGGCTTAGGTTAACCTAACCTTAGGTTTAAACAGTGAAACTTGGTCACAAGTCCAAGGCACTGCTTAGGTTCCTGTCGTAATTGTAAGAGATCATAATATTTAGTAATTTATCGGTTCATTACCCAATAGTACATTCATTATCATACCCCTTTTTAATGGTTTCAATACGCCCCTCTCCTTCTCATAATTTTTCTACGAGTTATATATATAAATGGCTTGTCAAATAAATACTATTTGACAACAAGCCATCATCCACTTTTAGAATAAAAATGTTTTGTATTTGTCAAGTGTCAATATCGATGTCATTCAAACCCGATGTCGCAACAATGGACTGAGCGTTCATTTCCGCCGTAAATAGATCAATTATATAAAGTGTAACAGAGTTAGATGCGCGCGTGTCCCGCCCTCGCCGCAGTGCTGCTATCGCTCCTGTGTTGCGCGCTCTGCTGTCTCTTGTTCAACTTAAAAGTTCTGGAGTGGGATCTGACAGATTTATCAGGTTACTTGTACATTAAGTACAATTTTTACAAGAGGAAAATTTGGTCCAAAAATCATGCTGGTATCTTCACCAGCTGCGGTTGTGTGGATAAGTCTCACATGGGTGTGGTGGGGTGGGTCAAGGATCGAATAAATTAAGGAACAGTTTTGTTTGAGTATAAGTGAGTACTTATTGTAATTTTGTCCCCAGGTTCCCGCTACGTATCCTGGCTGCCCAGCTTCTCAGTAGAAGTGACGCGAGTACGTGATAATCCTGCCATCGCGCCTCCAGTAGTAGGGGCTCCCCTTTTAGAAGCTATGGCAGCACAGGTTCAACAACTGTTCCCGCAGTACCCTCGCGCACTGTTGCTTGCTGACTTAACACTTTCACGGTCACCGGATCTTACTATTGATAACATACTAGAGGGGAGACTTCCACCACCACCACCAACTGCGGCCATTGGTTAGTTTACATTTTAGTTCAATGCTCGCTTCGTTTTATAATATGAGGTTCATATAAATAAAAATAATTAAATTTATCAGCCAATCCAGCTCCAGAAGTACCCTCAGCGCAACAGGCTTCCTCCAACACTACGCCTGATATGATGCAGCCCTCCAGCAGTAACGACGACCAGTATGTTTCGTTTATTACCTGCGATCATATTTTTTAAATACAATTTGAAGATTCTATGTCATAATATACAAACTTTTCAGATTAGAAAATGACGAAGGGAATGCTCAGTTCTCGTCCACCGCTCCCGAGCGCGAGGCGATGCTGAAGCGACGCAAGGAGGCGCTCCTCGCCACCGCGCGCCGCCGCTACCTGGAGCGCCTCGCCGCCGCTCCCATCTCCGCCGCCGCCTCCTCCTCCTCCTCCGCCCCTGCCCGCTCCGGGGAAACCCCGCGCAGCTGAGTGTTCCGGGACATCATGACGCGTCTGGCCAGGCCGCGTCGCCATGTCCCCAATGCGCACCTCGCGAACAATTGACAGTATTGCGTAGACGCAGATCACTGTGAGTCAATGGTTAGGTTTTAGTGGGTTTTTGAACATGGAACTATAAAGTGCTCGTCGTCGTCAGTGTGTATCCAGGCCATCCAGACATTTGCCCGCACTGGAGGACATTGATGTGATCGATATGACCTCATATAATAATTACCAAAACGGACTTGTTGACATTCTTGGAACAGACGGAATATAATAAGACAACTTTTTTTTAATGACATTGTGACTTGCTAAATATACTTCACATGAATGTTACAATGAAGGACCTTTGTGGAGTGTATGTCTGTAAATAGATATCTATATTCTACACCTTTTTCTCCTGCAAAAAAGTTTTACAGGAAGAATAAAAAACTATTTATTTGTTTGCCATGAACTGTATTGTAATAATATAAAAATGGTTTGTGAATTTGTAACTTGTAAGACGTTTAACTTCACTTTGTTTTGTGGAAAATTATATTTAATTTCCAATGTAGGTGCAATAAAGTCGTACTTTATTGTATATATTTTTTATCTGACGTAACCCTGTGACTGAGTGTTGCCTGATGTTAATAATTATATTATGACTGTAATTGATATATAATATTGTAATCTACAGCACAACTTAATATTGTCACTTAATATTAACTTATAATATTGATGTTAATTGTTAAAAGTAGAAAATGCATTTAACGATACGATTAGAACATTAAGGCTGAAGTCATATATCATTTTCATTTAACTGTTCTTAGATATGACATCAGCCTTCAGCAGGGCTGGGACCTGTTAATTAGTTCATTTGCGTTAAGTATAGTATATATAACAACACAACAAAATATTTGATATATCTAGTATATAGTCATTCGTATAATCATAGTTCTTCTCTCTCTTCTATGACCAAGGGGAGGGCTATGTCGACTACCGTTTAAAGACCATCCCTTCCTTGACTTAATCTAGACCACATAACCCATGTGACCCTCTCCCCTGGCTCGATGTTGACCACATGACTCGAACACTTAACGCAAATGTGCTGTTACTAATAAATATTCGTGCTTAATAACTTATTATTAAACTATTGGAAGTAACATAAATATTAGCAGTTATTATATATCTGTAGACAATAGACATAGTGTGTACGTTCCTTATTGACGTAACGGAAACGAGCGAGAGAGTTGGAATACAGGTAAGGCTGATTTTCGCTATATATAGTAGATTGTCTTTACGTGTTTATATGTATTTCAATATAAAAAAAAACTGTCCAAAAGATACAAAAATTTAAAAAAATATGTGTTACAAATATAACCTTTTTACATGTATAAAATACCAGTGTAAGATCTGTCCGTTTGTAGCTTATGTATATAGCAGTGTGTGTATTAATGTGATATGTTTAATAATACAAGATGTTAGTAGATATTTGGATTCCATGTTTTATTATAATTATTAAAAATTTTAAATGTGTCCATTGTATTAGCTCTTGTATATAGCTTGTTCCATCGATGTTAGAGTGAGTCACTTATTTTTATATTTAGATTGTATTTTTGTATTGCAACTTGTAATAAGTGTTGTCCACGTTGTTATGTAGTCTACTTTTGTATATAGTCGTTAAAAATTAATAGCGCCATCTGTACATCAAGCCTGATAATTGAAATTGAATCATTGAGCTCGATAAAATGTTATACAATAAATATCTATGCACTGATCCTAAATCCCATTAAACCACTCAATCATTTGACTATGTGAACGTACTCCATCAGGTGATTATCCTTCCCAACTGTTCGATCTCATTCATGGCACATGTAACCGGTTGAATACCAATTCCCATCTGATTCGATCTCATTCATAGCGCATGTGACGGGATGAATACCAATTCCCATCTGGTTTGATCTCATTCGTGGCACATTAGACGGGACGAATACCAATATGCTGTAAATACACAATTTAAGGAACTTCTTGGCTACCTGATCCCCTCTCTAAGCCTCACTTGATATCCAAAAGCCATATTATAAGATCAGATATTTAATAATTTAGAATATTTGAATTATTCCAATATATTTGAGTCTCAAGGCTGGATAAATACCAATACACTGTAAATACACAATTTAAAAACTGTAATTAACAGCTTAATTTTTTATAAATGTACACATTTTTGCCTAATAATTAATATTTTTATTTATCTTTGATGTGAGGTGTACGCATATGAGGCTATTTGTATAAAAATTTGAAAAAAATTACACATTTGATGTCCATCCGTTATATTGTATTTTTAATATTAGTATAGTAAGCAGTTGATCCAAAGAAACTACATTGTCCCGTAGACCACTTCATTGTCCCATAGACCATTTTCTATGTTTTTCAGAACTTAACAGATAAAGAAACGGGTACTGAGTAAATGGAAAATCAAGACTTAATCCACTCATAAATCCCCATTCTTTCACGTAGGGGGGTCATTGAAGATCACATTAGAAGTCAGTGGCTTTTTTTTACAGCTAAAGCTTGTAGTTACACAGGTCTCAACTATATCAATCAGTAAGTCGGTATCTCTTACCAATTTATCACCAGATTGTCTGACAGCGTCAACTCTTAATTCTCTGGATCAACTCGTAACATTAATATCTATGTGTTTATTAAATGTTGTATCCATTTTGACATTTCAAGTATAACTTAACAGAGTACATAGAGGTTAGTGATATACATGTTGGTAGCTCTTATTTGTATTTACCTAAAGCTCATTATAGTACTTATGTGTGGAAATAGTTAAGTGTTTGTATACTTACTCTTCATTGTTGCGGCATCGGTGTTTATGCAAAATATATAGCCTCATATTCCATTCATGTGTTAGATGCGATTGAATAGTGGTTCCGAACCCCTACTACTTGACATGTACAATGAAACCATTATTAGATTTTAATAATATGACCAGAGCAGAAATGAACCTTTATTTTGATATGAGATTGTACTGAATATGAGGCTACAACTTTTGATATAGTTATTATAATTATTAAATATATCTAAAATTCTTTGAAAACTAGTCAACAATAAAATATTACAAATATATTCGTTTTTTATTTAAAACTATCTTTTTTATATCTTACTAGCAGATCCGCGCAACTTCGTTCGCGTGTTTCTCCGCTCCTATGGATCGTAGCGAGATGTTAAATAGCCTAAGTTACTCCTTGTTACAACAGCTTTCTACCAATGAAAGTCCTGTCAAGATCGGTCCAGCCATTTCAGATATTAGCCGGAAAAATCAGACAAAAATTGCAAAAAAATATTGTTTTGGTATATGTACCATATGCAGTTAGTAAACAGCAGTTATTTTAATATTACAAACAGACACTACAATTTTATTTATTTGTATCGATTAATTTCTTTGAGTCAGTTTTTCATAAAAGTTCTTTTTAAATAATTTTACTGTTCCAGTCAATAAAGGTTTACATTATAACATTAGGTATCTGATAAGGTCCTTATAGGTTCATTTAATAATAAGTGTTATGTAATTTTGGATATTTAATTTATTATAATATAATGTAAGAAATATGTGATACAATAACTTATCCAATAAAGTTAATAACTACAATGTGCAACACCAGGTGTGCAAATATGAAGTCTGCAAACCCTCGCTCAGCACTCAAACCCTGGAACTCATTCTTATTGTCTGGATTTACTTGCAGTCTGAGACAAACTGGAACATAAAACGATTAAAGATATCAGTCGCTTTACCCAAAACTCTAGAACATAATTGACTCGCAATGAGAGTTAACGGTAAGCTTTAAGTTTAGTATTACCTCCAAGCACGAAACTGCTGACCGTAGAAATAAATCCACTGAGGAATGAATTGAACGGGAACGTGCCCACAAGGCAGCAATACACGAACTGGATCACGGCGGTCAAAAATACATACAACAAATATGCATCAATAATTTTCAATTTCTTTGGGGTCTTAGTCGTGTATTCTTGGTAAAGTTTTGGAATTACAGATGCCAAGGAAGTCATTTTTAAGATTTAATAATATTATTTACGTGTTTTTCGTGACCGGCTTCTATATTTTTTTGACGTTTAGGGTTGAGGTGACGTGTATATTAACAGTGTTGTCTTTCTCGTTAAAACCCAGGAAATGAAATATTTGTAAAAATATATAAAAAATCAATTTTACTGACCTTTGACCTTAAATTTTAATAGACTCATACACTCTAATATATGTAGGTTTTGTGACAACTTTTAGAATGTTAAAATAATAGTTTATACAAATATTCAGCTGGGTATCTAAAATTCCGAGTGTATGACACTGGACTAATAATATCGTATTGGTATTGAGAAATAATCGTAATACATTGAAATGCTAATCATTGTCCCGTGTGTATCAACATTATATTTAATGCATATATCAAAATGCTTGCAACCCTGGAATCTTTTGTCAAAGTCATTTTTTAAGTCAATCAAAAAATACAAGTTGCATCCAATTTTGCATGTCATTCGTTCAAAGAGTTTTGAATTAAGTATTGTTTTATTATTGCCGTATTCACTTTAAAAAATTAAAATGATGAGCTTAAATGAAAATTTTCCTGAATATGCAGTGCCCGGAGTGAAGCACGATAGCTTCAGCCCTTACGCAGACAACGGTGGCAGCGTTGTGGCGATCGCCGGTGAAGACTACGCCGTGATCGGAGCCGATACACGCCTCAGCACCGGCTTCTCCATCTACACAAGAGAACAGAAGAAACTTTTCAAATTGTCCGAAAAGACCGTCCTGGGCGCTACTGGATGCTGGTGCGACACTCTTACGTTAACTCGGCTGCTTCAAGCGCGTATGCAAATGTACGAGCACGAACACAACAAAGCAATGACGACGCCTGCAGTGGCGCAGATGCTGTCTACCATGTTATACTACAAAAGGTTCTTCCCATACTATATTTCTAATGTATTGGCTGGATTGGATGCTGAAGGTAAAGGATGTGTGTACAGTTATGATCCAATTGGTCATTGTGAAAGATCAAACTATCGTGCAGGAGGCTCAGCCGGAGCCCTACTTCAGCCCCTGCTTGATAATCAAATTGGTTTAAAGAATATGCAGAATGTAAGAGAGGCACCTATATCGAAAGATAAGGCTTTGGCTCTGTTGAAAGACGTCTTCATCAGTGCTGCAGAGCGTGATATCTACACCGGTGACTGTATCTACATTGTCATAATAACAGCAAGTGGGGTCCAGGAAGAGAAGTTTGAGCTCCGTAAAGATTAATTTTGTAATTAAAATAAAGATGTTTTTAAATGAAATGTAGTTTCATATCCTTAATAAGAACTTTAATACCTTCCGTTAACAAAACAGACATAAAAGCAACTGAGTTTATTCTATGAATAATTACAGGTTAACTACAATATAATTACATAATTTTTTTATTTACAATTAAATCTCAACCAGAATAATTAACAAGTTTAACACATCACTTATTGTATTTAGGCATAACAAATATATTTTGAGGAAAGATTTTTTCAAACATTTCCTTTATGATTTCAGACTGTTTTGAGTCATCACCCACAACTGAAGCTTTTATTCTCGGTGGAACTGTGTTTCCTGCCAGAAGAGGGTGAATATTGTAGCATAACTCAATTTTATCTCTAGGAGGAACTGTCACAGAAAACTTTTTGTATCCTGCATACATATAAGCATCTGACCCGTCTACTGTAAGATTGAGTCTAATAGGTTTGCCCGTTCTTCCAATTAGTGTACATTTTAATGGAACGGAGGTCTGCAGGTCTACAACTTCAGGGTAATTGACTTCAATAGAAATAGGACAATCATCTATAGGTATTCCAGACAAGGCAGTGCTACTCATCACAAATGGTTCATCAACACTACTTTTCCGCCTCCACATTATATTGTACAATCCAACTCTCGTCGGTACATCTTTTGGTTTGTACTGAGCTTGTATACATATGGCATCCGATGCAATATTTTTTTCAGCAACTTGTAAATTCTTAATACAAGAAGGTGGCTTTGAGTCATCGGCATATCTAAAGCAATCCACAGTTTCTAACTCTGTATTAAAAATGAGTAAATCCCAGGGACTTAAAATTTTTATTTGAGGAATTACAATAAATGGATCGTCTACATAACACTTTGTTATAGGTTTAAAATTCATTGCCACAAAACTAGTGGACACTTCAAATGGCTTGATCACTGGTATTTTGGTGATGAAATCTTTTACACATTCAAGTTTAGGAGTTTGTGGTAGATCTATGAGATAGGAAACTTTTATTTGTACCATTGCTATTGCAGTTCTATTCGTTTTAAGATAAAATGTACTAGAATAAGTGGAGGCTTTATCTACATCACCAACAATAATTGTGAGAGGCTGAGACTGAGCTTCACCTCTCTTGATACTTAAATCTGTAACAGATTCTGGGTTAGGATTATCTGGAGAACTCAGGAGAGTGAGGACTACAGTCATGTTAGTGACCACAATTTCTTCATTATTTGTCACTGTAAAGGTTGTTGGAAACCACTCTCCTTGTAGAGCAGGCACTGCATGTTCAATTCCTATTGACAGTCTACACTCTCTGGATGTTATACTCGTTGTAGTTAAAGGCACAATGCAGTCAAATTCATAGTCACTCTTGGGGCTTAATATGAAATGTAACAATTCTGGATGAATAGTTGGCTCTAATACTTTATTGTCTTCTATTTTAAAGTTCATTATAATCTTTCTTCTTCTATCAGCATCTAGAATGAATGAAACATTTTTGATGGTCAGCTCTGTACCACTGTCGTGTGGATTTGACATAAACTGACACAAAAACCTTTTAACTTTACTACCTTCTAATCTTATAACTGAATTTCCATTATCAGTTATTGGAATCTCTATAGTTTCAGTGTTAGTCGATACTGTTAGATAAGCTGCCTTTATTTCAAGTATTGTATTATAAGTGAGACGGACAAACAATTCAACTTCAATTAAATCATCCATTCTATATTTCTGTTGCTTGAATTTTGTCTTCACTTCAAGGAAACTGGTAATATTGACCATGTCAATGGTGATTGTAAGAGGTTCCTTTTCCACACCCATGTGCCATAACTCTAAAGCTTTACTCTGAGATGATGCTGGCAGATCAGGCTCAGGAGCTGGAATGTTTAAATGAAGAACAGACATTACATTTCTAAAAATTCTATCTTTATCATTATTTGGCACTTGTATATGTTTGGACAGTGCTTCTACAGAGAGCTGGATGTAATCTTGGATTTTTGCAGACAAGTAGGCACATTGTAGAGCTCGGTTTAACACATGTGACGCTAGAAACCACCATTTCTCTCTTCTGTAATCCCAGAGCATATGAGTCAATAATGTGAGGGCTTTGCCATAATCGGCACAGTAGTAATACTCATTCGCCATTTCAACTACTAACTGTTTTCTCATCCTGGGTGAATGGAATGTCTTAAACTGGGTAATTGCACTACCTAGAAAGCTTATGATTATGGCTGAGTGGTTAAAAATTCTTTCATTATATTGTAATGCCGTTATCGCTGCTTGTTCTTTCTGAGGATCATGAGGGTCAGCACTGAGTCTTCCTGGTCTCCAGGGCCTTTGTCCGTAGAATTCCACTATACCTTCCATTGGATCTGGTGGTGGTGGGTATTGAAGGGCTTCACAGCAAACTGATCTCATTGCTTGACGTCTCTTAACTGTAAATTGTGCAGCATGTTGGTAATAGAAACCTGGGTGTTGAGATTGTATACCAGGAAGGCCTAACCTGATGGCCTCATCAAATAATTCACCAAATGCACTATACTGTCTTGAAATCCAGGCGTAATGCTCAAAGAGAAGTTCAGTTGGTCCAATTCTATTCTTATAGCGTTCTATGTGAGTTTTGAGCTGAGCTATTGCATCTCTGGCCAGATTTAGGGCAAAGAGGAGCTTACAAAGTTTGTAGTTGATATATCCTGCAACAGTTCTGATTTCATGCACATTGGTATCAACTTGTCTTGTCTCATATAAGTTATTGTAAGCATGCAAGTAGTGCTTGTGAGCGGTGCTCAAGTCCTGCTTCATTTCATTCAGAAACCCTAACTTGAATTGGTGTCTAACAAACAGATACTGATGGGTGGTTTTATTTAGGTGATCTCTGTGTTGTTTAATATTTTTAGTTTCATGGTGATAATAGTTCTGAGCTATATCATAGAAAGCATTCTCTAATCTAACTATATAACCCATTAGGTGATCACTATGAGGAAGGACGAATAGTGACTTAGATTGTATTTCACAAGCCGAACAGAGTGCTTGAGCCCTCTCTGCTCCAAGCATGTACTCCGAGGGAGGTGGTGATAGACCACTTTGAACCACAACTACTGCTACCCGGGTTGCATGCCCCTCGACCGCAGCGCGAATAGACTGCACTCTCGAGGCACACTCTATGATCTTCTCATTCCACTGCGGGTCATTCCACTCCATATCATAAAATATAACAACAACTGCAGGTATAAGTGATACTCGCTTGTTTATCCAGTTCTTCTTTAATATCCCCTTGGGTATGTACCACTCGTAGGAATTTCTTTTAGGTTTAACGACGGGAAACTCGAATGTGTTATTTAACAACTTAAACCTGACCGCCGCTCGGTCTGGCCGTCTGTTGTTTGAGAATGCATCCCAAATAGTTTTATGTATGGCGTTGTTGATAGTGTCCAGACCGGAGAGCCCAATTAAGGCGAGGGGCTTCAGGATGATCTCGGATGGGAACTCGGTGCTGTCGCTCGGCTGGGTCGCCATCGCTGCACTCTGCACAGACCTTGTTATGTATTTGAACACTGCTTATTTCAGATCACACTATAATGCAATGTATGTAGCGACGACATTAGGAAACAGTATAATATTAGTTCACGTTAAATAATTTTATACACCCCATCATCCCTCGTCAAACGTCAACCAACTCAACTAAAGTCTTGTCTTATGTCAACAGATACTACTTGACATGTTACCGCAATGCGATCTGTGACGCTAAATGCGATCCTTTTTACGGTAAAAATTCAAATATTCATAAACGTATTGAAAACAAAATGCATATAATTGAAAAAAAAAAATAAACATTATTGACCCATCAAGAAAATTGGCTGCAATTATGATTTTTTTTACAAAAAATAGGAGAAAATACGTATTTTTGACGTACAGCTTTATAATTTGACATTGACATAAGATCAATTATTCAAGTAAAAGCAAGTAAAGTTTATTCAATATATTTATATTAAAATCGTTTCTAAAACAGCAAACAGTAATTATTAACTAGTTAATAATTTAATTGTACAAGCCGCTCTGTGATATTTCTGTTACAACAATGACTTCGCAAGCGTTAGCCTCCCTCACAGCAACCTACACAGATTCAGAGGGAGAAGAGGATATGGAAGACGGACAACAAACACCTGAGAAAGAAGAGCCCAATGCACAGGTGCAATCGCTTCCACCCAGTCCCAAGAATGTGGAGGAAATAAAGCAAACTGCCTCGGCGCCTGTCTCTCCTAAACGAAGACTAGTTTCGTACGTGGATGACACGATCGTCTCTGATGAGGAGCTTTTATCCCCGAGTGGAGAAAACCAAGATGATATGCGTAGATTATCTATGGAAACAGATACTGATGAAGCTATCCCTCGCTCTGATCATGATGACTCAGAAGATGGAGCGCTCATACCTCCTGAGCCTGCGGGCAAATGCCCCAGAGAATTACAAGAAACAATAGCAAAATATTACAGTCGCATGATGACAGAAGGATTAGATATGAACAAAATAATTCAAGACAAAAAGAACTTTAGGAATCCTAGTATATATGAAAAGTTAATTCAATTTTGTGACATTAATGAGTTAGACACAAACTACCCTCCAGAGATATATGATCCATTGAAATGGGGGAAGGAATCATATTATGATGAGTTGGCAAGAGTTCAGAAATTAGAAATGGAGAAGAGAGAGAAAGATAAGAAGGAGAAAATGTCTAAAATTGATTTCATTTCTGGAGTCGCGAAAAAGTCAGATAGTGATGATGATAAAAAAAGAAAATCTAAATGGGATCAGGCGGCACCTAACATTGCCACTAAACCAAGCATTAAACAACCAGGACTCCTTCAGCAGCCTCTCACTAGCAATGTGACTGGGACGAAAGGGACAGTCATCTCAGCATTTGGATCAATAGCCAAGAAACCCAAAATATGACCCAAATCTAAGACTGAAAAACTAAAATAAATATTTTAACTAATAAAGCATTATTGTACAATATAAGAATAAGTTTTTAAAATAAATTGTGTTGCCAATGCAGTGATATTGCTATTAAATAATTCCTTTTTTTTAAAAAAACATTTTGTATATTTGGAAACATGAGATATGTTATTCTAAATTTATCATTTAATTAATCAATAATAATTTTATTAAAATGTTTGTAAAATCTATATATACAATAGAATATAGTAGTTTTTTATAGAAGGTAGATATATGATAGAAGTAATATTAAAAGTAATATTCGTATTTCAGTATTTCGAAGTACTTTCGTATTAATATACATACATTCGACAACAAATATAACTTTAGAGTTTTAGATAAGTATAATAGCTTAAAGTGATTTGTGTTTGTTTCTCGCATAACAATATAAATATATAGTTTACTTTTTATGTTAAACTTTGTGGTAACATTAGAAGTGTTTAAAAAAATTAATAAGTAAAAACTGATTTTGAGATGTAGAATACACAATTAAAATCAAATAAATTTTATTCCAGGGTAATCCTTTTCCTTACTAATATTATTAATGCGAAAATAACTCTCTGTCGCGCTTTCACGGCAAAGCTACTGAACCGATTTAAATGAAATTTGGTATACATATACTCTAGAGCCTGAGAAAAGACATAGGCTACTTTGATGCGCAAAACATACAGCCTATATTGTGTAACTTATTATTTAAGTACTTTTTAGCGAGTATTCTATATTATATTGATATTTTTCCTGCGTTCCACTAAGCAATCTCAACGCTCACGACCGCGGTTTTTCCCGTTCCACTTGTCCGCGAGCGTTACGATCGTTAACCCAAGTGGAATGGGTAATTGAGCGTTAACGTAAATAATTCAAATGGCGAGTTATAAATCAATAGTTTCAAGAGGTTAAGTTTATAATTATTAGTTAAATTAATTTATATTCATATTTTTATTGATTGAATTGTAATAAGAAAGCCACATTTATGGAAATAATAGGCTTTAATTCACTAAGAATATGCTATAAGATAAATGATAATTTGACACAATGACATAAATATAAGAAGATATATAATAACATTAAGCATAGAGGTTTTATACAACTAGTAAGGAGATCACTGTAATGACTAAAGAGGTTCATATCATTCTCCCCCGCTTAATTTTCAACTAATTCAAATTACAGTGATAATCTTGCAGATACCGAGGAGGACGTTTTGTCCTACTTGATCTTCTAATTGGTTGATCTGGAGTTGGAGGATCTGGACTGCTGACTTCGGCATCGATTGTTGTTTCACCTGACGGATCCATTTGTTTATCATTATTTAAATCGCTCGGAGTCGGATCGGAAGTCTGAGTCGGAGGTTCTGTCTCATCTAGCTCTTCCGGTTGTGTAAAATTTTCTCCCGTTGGAGATAAGTATCTGTTTGATATAGTTGTTTCTCTTTTATTATTAAGACGTACAAGGGAATAATGTGGGTTAGAATGCAATAATTCCACTTCTTCCACTCGAGGCTGGTATTTAGATTTATTAAATGTTTTCATCAGAACCGTTTGCCCGGAACTGGTGAGCCATGTCGGAATTGAGGTGCCATTGCTAGATCTTCGGGGATGTGTAAACATTATTTCATGGGGAGTACAATTCGTAGCTGTGCAAAGTAAGGAACGGATTGCATGCAGAGCCTGAGGCAGTACTTTCTCCCAATCTTCGATATCTAAGTTCTTTGTCTTTAAACATAACTGAATCGTTTGCCACAGTGTTCCATTTAGTCTTTCTACTTGTCCGTTTCCCCGTGGATTATACGGCGTAGAATGGCTTGTTGCTATTCCACGAGAATGTAAAAATTCTTTAACTTCGACAGCAAGAAAAGACGAACCTCTATCCGAATGAACATAAGATGGAAATCTAAAGATCATAAATAGGTTATTTAAATGTTTGATAACAGTTTGAGCAGTAATATCCAAACACGGAAATGCAAAAGGAAACCGTGAATATTCATCTATAACGGTCAACATGTATTTATTCGTAGTCTTAGAAGGAACAGGACCCTTAAAATCTATACTAATCCGTTTAAAAGGTGAAGTGGCTTTTATTAATTTTGTTGGAGTCTCCGTTAAACGGTTAAACATCGGTTTTACCTCGCAACATATTCTGCATTTAGAGGTCATATTACGTACTTCATCAACAGTAAATGGTAAATTTTTACATTTTATCCAGTGCACCATACGAGTGACTCCAGGATGGCATAAGGATTCGTGTAATGAAAGTAACTTGGCTGTTCGGGACTCAACTGTAGCTGCTACACTCATACGTGATAGAGCATCTGCTGTCAAATTATCCTTTCCAGGTCTATACACGATATCAAACTTAAACGGAGATAGCTCAAGATGCCATCGTTGAATCTTTTCATTCTTTATTTTACTGGTATGTTTAGCGTCAAACATAAATGATACTGATCGTTGGTCCGTTATTAATTTGAATTCTTTACCTATTAGAAAATGACGCCATTTTCTTAATGACTCTCCTATAGCGTATGCTTCCTTTTCGATGGCCGAATGCTTGTACTCACTCGCATTCAAAGTCCTTGAATAAAATGCTATAGGTCTTGAATCTTGCGATAGAACGGCAGCAATAGAGTGCTCTGAAGCATCAGTCTCAACTGTAAATGGTAATTTATCATTAATAGCATAGACCGCAGACTTTGCAATATCCGATTTTAAATCTTCAAAACAGGCGATTTGTTCAGGATTTAATGGAAAATTTACTGTTTTAGCTAATATGTGAAGACGTTCGGAAAAGTTAGGTATCCATTTAGAGTAGTGAGCGAACATTCCTAATATTGGTCTAAGAGATTGAGGATCGTGAGGGGCTGATAGCTTTAATAACGGATTAAGTCGATCACTATCAGGTTTTATCTTACCATTAGATATATTATAACCGAGAATATTAATTGATTTTAAAGAAAATTGACATTTATCTCGATTTAGAGTTAGATTATACTTTTGGGCAGATGTTAAAAATTTGTGTAAATACCACATATTGTTATATCATCTAAATAGGCGAATGTACCTTTAAGTTTTTCTTTTCTAATTACCCAGTCTATTGTTCTTTGAAAACTTGAAACACCATTAGTTACTCCGAAAGGGATACGTCTAAACTGATACAAGTTTCCAGCAGCTTCAAATGCAGTATATGGTTTTTCTTGTGGTAAAATGATGATAAGCACTTTTAAGGTCGATAACGCTAAATATAGAATATTTAGAAATATTTGATATAGTTTCTTCAATATTAGGTAAAGGATAAGCATCTAAGAGTGTATATTTATTAATAGTTTGCGAATAATCAATAACAAGCCGTTTTCTATGATTTTCAGTTTTTGTTATTACTTAGTACTTGTGCTCGCCACGGTGAATGACTTTCTTCGATGACTCCTTCGGCTAGTAATTTACTAATTTCGTTTTTAATAAACACTTTATCGTCCTCGCTGTATCTTCTTGATTTTATAGCGATAGGTTTACAATCTGTTGACAGGTTTGCAAATAAAGGAACGGCTGGTACAGACGCTTCAGCAACATTGCAAACAACTAAAGGACCTTTTGGTCCACCAAAAGAAAACTCTAAGGAAGAATGTTTAGAAAGGACATCATGACCAATTATAAGGTCAGCGCAGAGATTTTTCACAATTAGTAAATTGATATCTTTATAAGTGTGCTTCCCGATAGTAATATTTTGTGTTACTTCACCTTCGACTGATGCAGTATAGCTTAGAGATGCCATTGATATTGTTTGTTTACTAGGTTTGCTCTTGAGATTACATAGTTTACTAAAATTTTCATTTACAAAACTCATCGAGCTTCCAGTATCTATTAGAGCTTCTGCTCTTATACCTTTAATATACACAGGTAGGTACTGTTGCTTTACGTAAAGATGATGGGGCAGCAGCAGTAATACATGCCGAGTGATCTTGTTCATCTATAGCAGCAGTGTTAGTAGTTCCTTTACTTCGACACACGTTTGCATAATGTCCCTTCTTGTTACATATCTGACAATTAGTATTTGCCGCTGGACAGTTTTTGCGTGGATGAATACGTCCTCCGCAGAAAAAACATTTTCGCCCACGGTATGATGCTGCAACATTATTTTCAGTGACATGAGAAGTATTCTTCTCAGTTTCAAGAGCGTTTACTGAAAATGTGTTAAAATTTTGGGAGTTAATTTCAGCCATTTCTAAAGATAGTAATCACTGCTGCCCACGGACTCCTGCAACAACAATTGGGGAGTTACAGAAGCGTTGCCGGCCTTTAAGGTGGAGATATACGCGAGTTTTGAAGGTCCCCATGTCGTAGTGTTCTAGATATATCGCCGAAGGTAGACCATTCCATAAGTTGATTGTGCGTGGAATAAAAGTTCTAGAAAAACGCACTGTTGAGGAACGCCACGCATCCAGATGATGAGGATGATATTTTAGTCTATGACGTGCAGTGCGATGGTGGAACATTAAGTTTCATTAAATATTTTTTAACGATAGGTAAAGATATGTTGACTGAACCAATAGAAACACAGCCTACATTCTGCTGGTTTGCATAGTCAATCAAACGGTCAAAATTTTTAGGTTCATCAGGACAAAATGCTGATTGGAAGTAACAATTAAATAGTTCGCTAATACCAGCTCCATCTGATGCAGACCTATTACCCAAATACATAGTATCAGGTAATTCATTAGAGGTTCTTTTGGATTTAACAAACGACCAAAACATTTTGCTGCAATGCAAAATCATTTCCTCTGACCTGTATATATGATGATCATAACATTCAAGTTGAACTCTCTTTTGTCTCTCACGTAAGAAACTAAATGTCCCATAATCAGCCAGCCTGCCGTAAATTTTCCACTTTCTATGATATTTGAGCTTATCTGAAATAATTTTAATAATAGCCTTAGAGTACCAGCAAGGATGACGTCTATTTAGTTTATCAATCTTGGTAGGAACATACTCTGAAATAATTTGTTGGAGAATTTGATAAAAAATAGTCACAGAATTATTAATGTCATTATTAGAAAACTCACTAAACCAATCAATTTCATAGAGTCGTAGGTTGATACTATCGTAATCAGCTTTACGGAACAAGTGAATTATTCTAGTTAAAGGAAGAAGAGGCTGTTGAGCTACAATTTGAGTGTGAATATCTAATGCTGGATGATTACTATCTTCAGGGACAAGAGGGTGAGGACTTTTTGTAATTAAGCAAATACAATTGCTTATAACTAAATCGAGGTATCTTTTATTAATGTTTGGAATGTTATTATACTGATTCAAATTAGTATAATTCAAAAACATGGATAGCGAATATATTAAATTATTTTGAATATTGGATTCATCTAAATTCATAATGTCGTCGACCCTATTCCAATTGGCGCCTATAATATTAAAATCTCCAATAATCAAATACATATCATCCGGATTTTTTACTATATCATTAGATGCATATTCGAAAAAACTACAGAGAGCATCGTAATGGAGACAACAATGAGGAAAATAACATGAGTATACGTTCAACGAAATTATTTTACTATTATTACCTTTAAGAGTAATAATTATTTTCATAATATCAGCTACAGCTTCGTTTACCGGAACAATTGTCATTGAATGCACTAAGATATCTCGTTTGACAGCAATCAACACCCCACCACCCACAGTATCACCTCTAGACTCGTAATTTCTATCCAATCTATATACAAGTACCGTGAGTCGAAAAGCACCTCATTGAATATCCCTTCTAACAACCACGTCTCAGTTAGGCATTTTATCTGATAATCTACTTTAAGTAGGTTACGAAAGAAGATACTAGTCTTAGGCCTAAAAACGCACACGTTCTGATAATATATCAACATCGTCTAAATACACACAATATTTGAAGATTACCACCAGTTTTGATATATACATTACCGAATGAAAATGACCGTCGTAATGTTTTAAAATAATAATAAAATAATTTTTTTTTTTACATACTATTTGTATTTATTTAATTTTTTGATACAAGTTTAAACAATATATCAACTAAAAATAAACTATTACTAAAATCCTAACCTAAGGCCTCATCGCAATCAGATGGGAAGGTGCCGAAGATGCTGGCTGCATTCCCTCTTTGGATAGCAATGCTAATTTTTTGGCCGAAATGCAGGCCAGCTCTCCGATCCCGGGTCACATCGTACAGACGCGCCGAAACCTCTTTATGAAAGCGGCGCGCCTCCGACCCCCATGGACCCATCGTCTCTACGCCAAACGGCACAAATATGTACCCTTCGCCAAGGCCAGCATATTTACGCCGCTTTGCATTTTCAGCGTTCGCAGCTGCCGTACCAGCGCATGATGAAGATGCTAAAATATGGGAAGGTACCATGGTATCTACGCACGTGGCGTCCCATACCAGCGACCTTCCATGCCGCCATGGAATGAGCGTCACACCATCTGGGCGCTTACCATCATCACGTGCTATTCCATTCGGCCCCAGAGTGGCCGGCACGTTGATGGTGGAAAACGTCCGACGGATGACGTCATTCAAGTTGGCGTGTCGACAAATGCGGCCGGCACTACGCTGACACGACAGATCATGAAGGCCGTGATGGTCAACCCTGTCTCCGCACCGACAACGATGTGGCTCATTTAACTTAACACCAAGGCGCAGGCTTATGGCGACAGATAATGTATTCCTGTCTAACAATGTGCCAACATGTGTGGATGGTAATGCCTGCAGCCAAAATCCTGACTCCCTCTCTGAAGCAGCTAAAAATCTAGCTCGCGCTATTAGTGTACCACATGTATTTAGTAATTTTGCAAGCTGGATCATCCCATAGTCTTTGAGATTTGGGATTAACTGGCAAATTTTGATAACTCATAGTTTATATAGTCCCTAAATTTAACGTCAAAACATATTATTAAAATAAAGAAACTTCTACAAAGCACTCAGCCAAAGTCGTAGTAAAATAAATTGAAATTAAAGGCAAATTTTAAAACTAGCAAAAAAATATCAAAATTATAAAATAAAAATACATATTGCAAAAATAAAACAAAAGTTGTAAAAAGAAAGACGACACTTAATTGATTTTTTTTAAATCATCCTGGCTTAAAATATGTAGCACAGAGCTAGTGTCTGAACGTCGAGCCATGATGGTGCAGTTTTTTACCCAAACATAGGAGAAATTCTTTTCTTTCGCTAATTTTTTGCATTGTTGTAGCAAGACTTTATTAGACCGAGTCAAATGATCATTGAAGTATATATTTGAGTGATTACCCACAAAGCCCAGGTCACTACATTTAAGTTTATTTTTCTTAGTTAAAGCCAAGAAGTCATCCTTTTTCCAACGGGATAAAAAACGAACTATGATGGGCTTAGAACGTCGATTCTCATTCGAACTAGGAGCAACTCTTGTAATAAAATTTATATCCATGGAAGCATTCAAAGGATAATCTATAAAATTTGAAATTGATTTTAAAAGCTCCATTAGATTTTCATTTTTCTTCTCTGGTATTCCATAAATTTCGACATTAGATCGCCGCGCCCATTGCTCCTTGTTGCTTGTTGTTCTCGTCGATAATAATATCTATATTCTCTTTAATGTCACGAACTTCCATAGCCTGTGTCGATAGAACCTTAAATTCATTCTCAAGGTAAGTCATTTTGTTATTAACCTCTTAGTATTTATACATAGTATTTACAAAGGATATGCTTTCCTTGAGGTTCTTAATATCTTCCTTAATTGGTTGAAGATGAGATGATATGAGGTTACCAATTGTAACCTCCAACTCCGACCTCCACTTGGCCATTTCTGACGAAATGATCATTTTTATATTTTCAATAGGAGTTTCGAGATCGTTATTAGCTAACTTTGGGGACATAATAGAAGCTCCACCACCTCCTCCTCTCTGCATATTTACATTTTCACTTTGAACGGAGGACCTGGGAGTCACCGAACCACGAACTGGGGTATTATCGGAGTTAGGGCGCCGAACTTTTGTTGTAGAACACGTCAGACAAGTATTATTCTTTTTCTTCTTCTTCTTCTTATTTTGTGGACTTGTACCGCTATTACAAGCAGTAATTTTGCCAATGTCAATGTTAGAGTGTGAGAGATGATAAGAATGAGCGGTAGTGACGCTGTACTCTCTTCTCTGCTTGGACTTTCTGAAGAGACTGTTCGGTACTGTGGCTATACCGCTTTTTGGTTCTGTCAAGTGTGGACGTTGAAAAATGCAGTGTGATTGGATCTCGGATGACTTTAATAAATGTAATTAAAACAGATTGTTTGGTGCCTTTGTTATACCTGCAACCACACATAAAAACTATCTGAGTGTTAAACTAACCCACTACTTTTGTTAGTTAAAAAAAAAAGCAATTAATAAACTTATGTTAATCTTAAATATACTTAATAGCTTACTTTAGAAACTTAAAACTACTTTATGTTAGTAACTTATAGCTTAATACTGTACAACTTAATATATTTACACAAAATATTAATAATACAAGGATCAGGGAATGAAAGGAGAAATTGAAAGTTAGTAGGGCGCGGGATTTTAGTAGGTAATATATCATACAGGGAAGAAGGGAATTTTTTACAGCCGAAAAAGATATGATCCGGGGTTCCTTCGTCTAGGCCACACTCACAAAGGGAGTGGTCGCGCACCTTTATCTTGGCTAAGTGAACAGGGGTACATGAGTGACCTAATCTTAATCTGCAAATGGTTGAAGTCACCCACTTGCAGGCTTTCTTGTGCTTTAAGAAACAGGGCTTTTGGGGAATAACTGGTTGAATTGACCTGTAGTGCCTAGCTTTTTGTTGATCTTTCACATTCCAACGTTCACTCCAGGAATTTAAAAGATCACGCTTAGCATTTAACACAATATCCCTTGAGTAATTAATCATCCAATTCTTTTTATCTAATGTAAATTTCCTTTTCAGTATGAAAAGGAAACAAGCATTGAGTATGATAGTAACTCGAACAGACTATACACAGTATTCGTTCAGTAGCTCCCCCACTTGTTAACTTACACCAATTATATTTCATTTTGTATTTTTTTAAATATATAAAGAAAGCTAAATCAGATAATTATTCTTCGGAATAAATTAAAAAGTGGATAGTTTAAATTTCCCTCCAGAATCACAGATTCGAACTCGCAACATCCAGCGTAATGACGGTCGGAGTCCGCTATGATAGACGCAGATCCAATGCGACTGTACTTAACGTGATCGAATAATCACTAGGTGTTTGAATTATATTATTTATAAACGTAAGCGAGGGTATGCGTGAAACACTAATAGTAAATAACACTAAAATTCGTCGATAACATCACAAATTCGTTCCGATAAACACCACAAAACATATTAATATCACAATTAGAATTAAGCGGAAGTTAACTTTTCAACTACGATAATAACTATTACTTGTTAAGAATGAATTAAATCAAAATAAATAATCAAGTCGCACACGTCTGCTACGAATCACAGTGCTGACTGAACTGATAAACTATATAAAAAGTTTAAAAAAGACCCCACAAATGAAGTTCTGAAAGTCTCTTATAAAAGATACCGTAATTTTTGTATCAATGTTTTGCGTAAAGCTAAAACTGATTATGAAATGTTGGAATTCAAAAAAGCTGGTAAAAATTCTAAGTGGTTATGGAATGTTATTCAAAACATTACCCAACTTAAAAAAGAAAAAATCTTGCCCTCTCACCTCTTACACCTGTGTAATAATGAACAAGAATCAGTTAATGAAGTCAATCGCTATTATGCAGATTTAGGAAAGCTTCTTGCTGAAAAAATATATTTTAACTTAAAGTATGCTTCCACAAAAATAAGCCCAAATAATTATTTTGTTTTGCACAATACAGATCAAGCTGAAATTGAACGCATAATTATGTCATTAAAAAATAATTGTGCATTAGGATGGGATGGCATCTCATCAGATTTTCTAAAAAAACATAAAAATATTATAAACGTCCCTTTAACGTACTACTGTAACCTTAGCCTTACTACGGGGATTTTCCCAAACATGTTTAAAATGGCCGTGCTTCATCCTATTTTTAAATCTGGTGACCGAAGCCGAGTTGAAAATTATAGACCCATCTCGGTTCTTCCAGCAATGTCCAAAATTCTGGATAAACTTACTAACTCGGGACTTGTAAATTACTTGGAAAGAAATAAATTAATAAACTTGACAATAATCAAAAGTGTGTTGGACTATTCCTGGACCTGGCTAAAGCTTTCGATACGGTTTCGGTCCCCATTCTTATTAGTAAACTGGAAGGTCTTGGAATAAGGGGGGTTCAATTGGATTTATTTCAGAGTTACTTAAGTAATAGAACCCAGCGTGTTAGAATTGGGAACCACGTAAGTTCAGATCTGTCCGTAACATACGGTGTGCCTCAAGGCAGCATACTTGATCCTAGCTTATTTTTAATTTACTTAAATGATTTATGCAATCTTAGGCTTATGCAAACGTGCTATTAAAAAAGCTCAACGGGATAAACTCGATATAGATGTCACAATACAGTCGTTTTTATTAACTTACAGAAACAATGTTCATTCGACCACAGATGAGAGTCCAGCGATGCTCTTGCAACGTCGAACGATTAGGTCCCGGCTAGACTTATAAGAAGCCAGAGTGCGCTTATGAATAGAGTACGTGAGAGACAGGATAACCAAGTGCAGCATGCAGGGGGTGTATCACGTACATTAGAAGAAGGGGAGGAGGTATAGTCTAGGGAATACAGAGGCCCCAATAAATGGAGTAAATCTGCTGTAGTCGGTCAAGAGGGGTCACGTAGATATATCTTTGACAATGGTAATGGTAGGCTATTCTCAAGACATATTGATTAAATACGACGTCGATCACGGTATTCTTATGTAACCAGTTCTAGTAACGAAGAGCGAAACAATGAAATCGAGGGTGAGGATGTGGTAACGCATCCAGAACAGTCACTAGTCTCAAAGGAGGCGTGTGTGGAAAGGGACACAGAAAATCTATTGGATGAAAAATGTAATAGTGAATCTGAGGATCATAAAGATATTAGAACTCCCTCTTCACACACAACTTCTTCAGATAAAAACGGAACTGAAGATCTGCCCGTAAAAAGGAAACGAAAGCCTGTAATAAAATATTGTTGTGGTAATTATAAATAATTTATGATATTTTATAAAATGTATCGTGTCATGCGCTGCAGAAAAATTCACGTCCACTAATAAATCTCTATCCGTATCAAATAAAGTTATTTACATCGTCACCATTTTTGTTGTTTTAAAAATGCCGCCAAATATTGCAACCACAGATCACTAATTTTGCAATGCTCACAACGACCCACGATTTGACACAGGTCGTCGTGAGCTTCGAGTGAGCCCAGTTCACAACGCCCGTGATCGTCAAGTGGAACGGCTAAATGAACGTTTGGGGCGTTGAGATCGCTTAGTGGAACGCGCCCTTTATAAATATTTAGTTACTATTTTTCTCATCCACATTTACCGGTTTTTTATCGTAATTTATCGATAAGTGTGACATCACCTGTTGCGGGGGTGAAGTGATGAGCGGGGGCAGGGAGAATTTTTTAATACGCAATCTGTAATAAACAACAAACCTTTGTTCGTATGAAAATTGTAAATAATTTGTAAATAATCGTTTGACATTATCGCGAGTGTCGATATCATTGAATTAATAGTAAATTTTGATAATGGCCGAGGCATCGGGCGAGGCCGTGCCTTCATCTAGTGCTAACGTCGAGGGGGTAATAGTAGATCCTATAGGGGATGAAGGGCCATCGCCTAAAAAACGTAAAACGGTAATAGAGGAGCAGCACGACAGGCTGGAGCAGAGGCTGGGAGGCATTCTGTGCTGCGCGGTGTGCCTCGACCTGCCGCCCGCCGCCGTCTATCAGGTATTCCAAAGCAGCTGATATTCAACCCTTTGCATCATCAGCTGTTTTACACTTGTATTGATTCTACGCAATCGTACCAGGGCTGCGGACGGCGCTCGTACGATCATATACGATAGCACCTTTTAAACTACTATTTTATTCATTCAATTGCATGTTTTTTAATTGAAACTTGTGCAGAATTTTCAGTAAAAAATACTTTTTGATTGAATTTCAATAATTGGCAGGAACTTTTTCAAGCTAATTATTGAAAGCGGAAATTCTATATTTTTTTATCTCTCGTACGTATGATGGTTGATGACCCTGTGGGAGCGATATAATCAAATATAATGTTATTGCGACATATAAAAATACTTTCGTATTTCGTAATAATTATGAAATCCAAACTTAAAGAATGGCGTCTACTTACGCCAGCGATACTCAACCTTTTTTGTATGCGCCATTTATGTAAGTCTTAGATCAGAAATGGTGCGTCGCGTCGGCGTCGGGTCGAATTGTATCTAAAAATATATTCTGTATGCATTTATTCTGCGTCTACTCTAAATTATTGATATAAATAAATTGAGTCTAAGCATGTCGCTGTTAGGAGGTTGAGTACGGCTGAGCCGCGCCATACTTTAAGGGAAAGCTATTATGTAAACATTGTAATACCAATAGCGATCTAAGGCTGTTTTTGTAAGATTGTCGTCGTAATCGGTGATAACTATAAATGGTTAATAGTTAAGTGGAGTTTGTAATGGCTAAGTCTGTGATATTGTCTAGACTCTAGATAGTGACTAGTCTGTATGATCTCATTATATTTAAACTTGAATGTACACTGTAGTATTATTTTCACATCAATAAATATTTATTTGTGAGATGTAGTTATTTCTTTGAAACACCTTAGACGCCCCTTTCTTCCCAATCCAAAATTAATTTATTTCAACTTTTTCACATTCAAGTATACTTGGAATTAAAAAAAAATATCCAATAAATTTAATCAGTTTCAAACGGTAAATTTTTCATAAATAAAATATTTTGCAAGTTTCTGGTTTTTGTTCAAATTTAAGATAAAGAATAAAATTAATTATAAACATAGTAATATATATTGTAGCTTATTTTATTGAATATAAAGTTTTATTTCAGGAGCCACAATTCATGAGCGGTTAAGGTAGAACAAATACACAACCATTTTCATTGTTTCTTTAAATTTTTAATAAGTTATCATTATTTTAAATCTAAAAATGCTACACTTACTAAAATACATTTAATAACATATAATCATTTGTTATAATTTTTACCTAGAAATCAATAAATCAGATATTCTCAAAGTTTTTGATAATATTTATTGACAAGCCCCCATTTATTTTAAAGTTATTTTTTTAAATATATGATCAAAGTAATAATAATCATCCCAATATCAATATCACTGTACTTTATCCATTTACTGAATAAAACATTTTATTACCTTAACGATTAAAATGACTCCATTACATGAATACTGAATGCGGGTTAATTTTCAGTGTAGCAACGGACATTTAATGTGTGAGCCTTGCTTCACTCATTTACTCGCGGATGCGCGTCTCCGCGATGAGACTGCCACTTGTCCCAACTGCCGAGTCGAGATCTCGAAGGTATCGGCATGCAGGAACCTTGCCGTAGAGAAGACGGTCTCAGAGCTGCCCTCGGAGTGCAAGCATTGCACTCGAGTGTTCCCGCGTCACTCGCTACAGCATCACGAGGAAAATACTTGTGAGGACAGGTAGGTACACATATTGTGATGAATACTGTATTTCTAATAAATAAATAATGTTCATGGCCGTCATTTTTTCAAATAAGCTTAGTCGTCAAGTAAAAGTTCAGTCCGAAACTGACCTTCAGTGTCGTTCCCAGGCCATACAAGTTTTGCCAACTGGTAGTAGACTCTACCCGGCCGCGTAACCCGTTGAGTGGTTTGGTTCGCATTGTGACCAGTGTGTACTGGCTCCTGGTAACCGCCTTCAGGAGGAGTTACTTCGTCTCTGAAGTGTTGCCGGTTAAGCGCCGTAGGTACAGCAGGTGTGTTTCTTGGGCGCTGGTGACCAATAACAAAACGCTTTCATGCTTATATCTCGCATCTGTATATAGATTCTGTTAAACATGATATTCATATATATTGTTAATAGTTTACATTTTTTTAAATATCGTATTCCGATTGGTATACTATTGATATCATTAATAGACTCGTGCCAACTAATGCGCATGTATTTAAGTATCATGACCTAAAATTATAGTTATTACTCGCTTGAGTAATTAGATTCTAGAAATTGATTATATCGTAATCTAACACTATGTTGGGTTGGGTTAGTTTGGTACATAACCATATTTATATTTTAGTAAGCAATTCCTGATCTCACATATATATATCGCATGGGAATCAATATTACTCAATTTAAAGCTGCTGCTTATAATATCATTTTAATGAAATACTTCTAAATCTTCTGATTAATTATCTGAACAATTCATCTAAATAACAAACAATGCTTGATTAAACTTGGTCTAATGCGAACCAAACTAATTAATATTCAATAACGTCGATATTAAACTAAATATGTTGTTCAGTTCTCGTAATTAGCTGCCGTCACAGTTGTATATATATTATTCCACTAGCTGTTTGACAGAAATATTTTATATATGCGTAGAAATATGTATATAAAAAAGTTTAAATATCTCGAAAAAGTATTCCTTTTAATATGACGTGACTTTTGTTAAGTCTTAGCAGAGGATGCAAGTATAATGGAGCAATATATTCCTGGGCTATAGGGTAACAGGGTGTCGGTACGCGTGCGTGGGGTGCGGATGGCGCGGCGCGGCGAGGGCGGCGGAGGCGCACGAGGCGGTGTGTGCTCACCCTCGACAGTGCGCCGCCGACCTCGTGGAGCTTCTGAGGCAGAGGGAGCGAGATGCAGCGGATAATCTGCTAGTCTACACACAACTGTTGGATTTGTTGTCCTATGAAAAGATTACGTTCAATGGTAAATATATTATGTTACCAAATTTGGGACAAAGTACAGTTGATTGGTACTTTGGGATTTTAACAAAGGGTTATTTGGTTTTTGGGTTGGGATACAGCCTAGAGATCAACCAGTGATCTTAACATAATTCCAAACGAGTAATTGTTTATTTGTTGTAGATTTGCAGCTGAGACCGTATCGCACTGAGGAGATGCACAAGCTGTATTATGAAACATCACGATTTTCTGCTTTTGGCTATCAATGGATTGTAAAAGCATTCGTCAACAAAAATCAACGGGATCCTACCCAGAGCTCCCAGAGGGAAATCACTTATCAGGTACCCATTACTAACTAAATCGGTACAATTAACATTATTTTAGAACATAGACGAAAATTTTCTAAAATAATATTAATTGTACCGATTTATTTCCACAGTTGATATTAAAAAGCAAGCCACTCCAGCCTTTAAACTTGTCGTGGGTGTGGATTAGAGGCCCATTCGGCGAGGCGAGAGTCTCCCTCGCGATCACGTCTCATACCTTCGGGGAGGACGAGGCCGCTCCGACCAAGAACATGCCCTTGCTCGATCCGGTCGATACCAACCGCTTGCTGTCAAACAAATCTATTAATTTCAGGTATAATCAAGATCAATTATATTAAACAGAGACAAACAGATACTTTTACGTTCTTTTAACCACTAGGAAAGTATTTTAGTACTTTTGTGTCAAATTTTATTGAAATCCGTTCAGTGCTTATAGTGTGATTGAATAACAAACATACAAACTTTCATTACTCATATTATTTGACTAATCTCTGCTTATTTTTTTTCAGACTCATCATGTTCTTAGCGCCTAAATGATGTTATTGGAAGGCCAATAAAACAATCAGTTAGGACGCTCGATTTAATATATTTTTATAAATCACAAAAATATGTACAAGGGGTTCGATTCAGTTATTTGACATTGAGATTAATAGTAAAAAAAAAGATCACGATGTCTAATGGTCGTTTATAGGGTAATAAAAATAGGGGGATTTTAGTAATAATTCAAATATATTTGAAAATTCATTTTTTTAATTGATTTTTTATGCAATCATGTTTTTTGATATTTTGTAAAACAAATTTTATAGGTTTAATTTATTTAACTAAAAATTTTATCAAGCTCACTTTAGATTTAATGTTTTATGCATATTTGAAATTACATTTAAAAATGACTAGGGGATGCTAATGCTAATAAAGGTTGAGAAGTTCTGGTCGAGTACAAATTTTATTTAAGCTAATTAGTAGTTAGATGAATTTCAACGGACGAATATTATACTTTATTAATATATAATTTTATTATTGATTAATATTTTTAATATTATTTTTAATCTATTAGCTCAATGTATTCAGTTTTCGTTCTTTATTACTTTTTTATTGAAATTATTGTTTATTTTGGGATTAAATGAAGTGCTATGGTATATTAATAAATTGTAGAGATTATTTTGTGGTTTTATTTCATGGTTATGTATCTCCTTTTATGTTGGATGGAGTAAGGGATATAAGAATAAGTCAATATGTTTAAAGGGAAGAGTGGGTGTTAAAAAACTGCTAAAAACATCACTATTGGCAAAAAAAATTCTTGCAGCGCCATCTATTGGTGTGTCACAAGAAGAAGTAGTCACAGATTATACATTCAATGTATTTTGAAACTGACTACAGATAAGAACAGAAAAACTTGTGTTAAAAAAAAAATATTAAATATGTAATTAATAATTTAGATGTTTTTGAATATTAAAATAATTATTATCATATAAAAAAAAACAATGTTTAATAATATTGTTGTGAGAAGCTGGCAAAAAGCAGTACGTATAGAGCGAGAGCAACGTGTTTAGTCCCCGCGCGTCTGCTACGTCACGCATGGAACGTACTTACTATTTTCTTCTCATACCTAAACTTAGGGGGCAAATTTTTCGATTCCCCCTTAGTGAGATTTCGTAAGATTTTCCTCAACTCCTTCCCGCCTTCCTCAACTCACCCGAGATTCTTCAAAATTTATGCTTTGGCTATAAACGTGTTGGATTATTGAGAAAAAATCAAATCCACAACTTGTTCTATTACTTTTATTGAAGATAAGTATTTGTGAATATTACCGTCATTTAAAATCACAATTATAAAATTGAATAATAAATAAATAAACACTATCAGATTTGGCCATATTTTATTTTTGAATCCCTTCCCCTAAATAAGACTTGGAAAGATTTAGCTTGATCCCCTCCCCTCCTTGAACATCTCACGTAGGTAATTAATGGACACCCATTAGCTGCCAGCTACATATCGTCATTTTCCCCATGAAAACGATAATAGATATACTATTATGTACAGATTTCCGTAATCTTGGACAGCAGTGTTACTAACGTGCAGGAAATTTCCGCATTTTTGGATTACTTAAATCCTCGTGTAAATTCCGACAGTATTTTCTGCATCTAGTCATCATTACAACTCATTAATGGCCTACTGCTGAGCTGGGTCTCCTCCTCAGAATGAGCTGGGGGTTAGGCCATTGTCCACCACGATGTTTTCCTTCACCGTTAAAGCAAGTGATATTTAATTCTTAAAACACACATAACTCAGAAGTGTGTGCGTGTGGGGGGGGATCGGACTCGGACCTCCCGAGTAAGACATCAATCTTAACAACTAGCTATCACTGCTTCTGGATTTAGTAATACTAATTAAAAATTAAGACATTGTAAAAATAATTTTCTCACTTTTTCTTTGGGGATCTCTTCTAGCAGTTGCGTAGAATGAAACATAAAATCGAATTTTTATATTTAATAATAATACATTTTTATTACTTCATAAATATACACATACATTTTTGTTTAGGTGCTAATTATATTATGTAAGTTTCTGCTGCTGTACTAGAATTATTTTATCATCAATAACTGACACATTAATATAACTAAACTATTCTTACTATGGCAACACTGTTCTGATGAGTAGTAGATGTTTGTTAATTTAATATTTTATACTTCGTCCAAAATAGTTTACGGATGACAGCTAATAGAAAATCCGATATCTTTTAATCAGCTTTTATGGTGCTTTCGTTTCATAGTAGTAGTAAGTTTTTCGTATGTACAAATATAGTAGTGGAACCAGTGATGGACAAGAAACAAACAAATTGGAGAATCGGTGTTTATACATTATCACTATTGTTTTAATATAATCATAAGTTATCGGTTTAATTAGGTCACCCTAATAAAAGGCAAATTCTTATATACCCATGAAAGTATTTTTTTTGAATAAAGTATTTTGGTAATATGTATTTAGTATTTTAAATACAAAATGAAAAACTATTTTGTAATTTATATTTAAAATAAAAAATACAAAAAGTATTTGCATTTAGTGTTTGAACTATTTTGCACATCTAGTGGACTTCATGGTACACATACCAACATCTGTTTGGTCCGGCTAATCTCTGAAATGGCTGGACAGATTTTATTATTATATAATTAAAGGAAGTTAGGTAAAATAAAAGAATATATAATATATCAATAAGGTTTATGTCTGTTCTCGTGTAGCTTGGGGCTGGTGTTCGGCTTTTTGGAGGTGAGTGCGGGCTCTGGGGTGTCTCCCGTGCTCCAGACGCTGATGAGGCCAGACTCCCCTGCTGTTATCAATAGCTCTCTCTGAAACATACAAACAAAATAAAACATATACTTATTATTCCAATAATTATAACACTAAATCAATTTAATTAATCAATCTGAATCTTCAATCTTTGGATTACGGATTGAAAATAGAATCTACATTCAATTTAAATTTGGAATTTATTCTAAAATTCTAAATCTTTGGATAATAGATCAATTTTGAATTTCCTATACACGAATTTGAATTAAGAATTTCTTTTTCATAGATACTTTATATTCTTCTTTGTCCTCGTCTTTTCCCGTTATGCGGAGTCGGCTTTTTAAATCATTTTGGGGTCGCAGAGAACAGTAAGAGTGCACCACTTATTCCATCCTGATGTTACTCGTTGACTAATGTCTGCTTCAATGGATCCATCCCCAGATATAACTGAACCCTAATATTTGAAAGTGTTGGCTTTCAGTAAAATTGTACCATCGAGACTAAGTTCATCGTCCATTATTATTTCGGAGTTGAAGTTTTTAGTAACAAGTCATATTCGGTTTTTGTTCGACTGATGCGCAACTCATTCGTTTCAAGTGTAGCCCTCCATCCCTCAAAACTTGTTCGGTTTTCATCTTTGTTATCGGATATAAGAACAATGTCGTCAGCATACAAAAGGCTCCACGGTGTTGGTTTTTGTATGTGAGCAGTTAGATAATCCATGACAATGATAAATATTAGCGGTCTAAGAGCGCTGCCTTGATGTACACCCACGTTTATATCAAAGTTTTGTGTTGTACCTACTAAACATCTTAGGTACGTTTGGACGCTATTGTACATATCCATAAACAGGCGGTTATAGTATTGGTACATCGTGTGCTCTTAAGGCTTGCCATATTAACGATCTAGGTACATGGTCAAAAGCTTTTTCCAAATCTATGAAGACCATCCATAGATTCTATTTATTTTGGCGCGTTTTCTCCGTCAAAAGCGTAATCGCATTGGTGGTCCCTTTGCCTGCTGTGAATCCGAATTGATTTTCAGAAATTGATATGATATCTAAAAGGCGGTTAATTATGACCCTACCTATGAACTTAATACCTCGAAAATTATCACAATTTCTTACGTCTCCTTTGTTTTTTGTATAAAAAGGAACTAAAATACTTTTTCTCCAAACGACAGGCATTTTTTCAGTGCTCAATATGTGTGAGCCATTTCTCGTCATCTTCTTTGAGTGTTTTTCAGATTTCAGCTGGTATCTCGTCTATTCCGGTAGTTTTGTTATTTTTCAGTTTAGATATTGCTCTGCTAACCTCTGAAATAGTAATTGCGTTTACAGGGCCATGTATTTTAGGTTCTTCCCTTACAGCTTGACGTGTAAATTCTTCATTAAATAATTCGTTGTAGTATTCGTCCCATCTTCGAATTATTTCTCTGTCTTTTGTGAGTACTGAGGTAGTATCCCGTCTTTATTCTTTATATACTTAGTGACTTTGAAATCTTTTGTATTTTTGTGTCTCTGTTTTGCTATTGCATAGATTTCGTTATCATTTGCCAGCTGTAAGCGATGATAAAGTTATAGATAGTCCTTCTTTTTTTCTATATCTACTGTTCTTCAGGCTTTCTTCTTGGCCTCCTTGTAATTTTCTTTATCTACTACGGAGCATGATACCTGACATAATTTGAAATTTTTTTTCTTTTCCGAGACGGCTCGATTAGTGCGGTTGTTCCACCATGTAGCATCTTTACCATTATGTAGGTTGCCTTTGCTGACGCCTAGCTTATCTTTAGCGGTTGTGACACAAAACTTTTCGAATTTAGTCCAAGCAACGTTTGGATCACCGTTTGGAGGGCATAGTATTAAGGTTAAGTGTAGTTCATCCCAGAATTCCTGTTTTTCTGAATCGGGGCATCCTGCTGCATGTGGCGTAGACAGAGATGACGGTTGCTTTTCCAGCGCCAATTTTACCGCTATGATACGATTACTAATTCTATTAATCTCGACTATAAATATAGTGGGAATCCAGAATAATGCCAACTCCATTTCTAGTGGTCTCTTTTCCATTGTAAATTAATTTATAGCCCATTCCAATGTGTCGTGATTTGGCTCCCTTCCATTTTTTTGCCTGTACACAACATATGTTAATGTTGCGTCGGCCCAAGATATTGCTGAGTTCGGCACTGCGTCCAGTCAAGGTGCCAATATTCCAAGTAGCAATGCGAATTTGAGATATTTTCGCCATGTTTTGATGTTTCCGATCTGACTGTCGCTTCTGGGGGACACCCTAGTACTTTTCACAGTTTTATCGCTTACGTCGCTCCAAAAAGAGATTCCCCGTTACCAATCCTTTCATGTTATCCTGGATAACTACATAACTCCAACGATAGCCTGACACCCCAATATATGAGGCTAGTTTATCACCAGGAATATACCTCTTCTGCTTGCTTCACCGTACCAATGGATCCCATCTCCGCCGTTGCAGCCATTAAGGTCCTAGTTTTGTGTTTGCGAAATTAGGTCCCCATACGAACTTGGCCACCTTATTCACCCCGACCTACTGAGGTGAAAGGTGCCCACCTCCGCGACGTGGACGCGCAGAACAAGAATAGCCCAATCGGGTTGCAGAGTAGGAGTCTCTACTATCCCTTGGGCTTCACAAATAAATTGCTCAAAATGACCGCCGTTTTCTACGTTAACTTCTTTATTCGTTTTTGTACTGAGCAAGTAGCAGCGGATAATTGTTTTGGATGGATATTATACTTAAAATCCTCGTTAATGTCTCTTTCAGCTTCTGAAAACTGTCGTAATTCCTTTTGTTGACTTCAGTGGCCCCACAGAAATCGAGAGGCGTTAAATTGGGGCTGCGAGTTGGCCACTTAATTGGACTATGTATTCTTATCCACTGTGTCCCGAATTGTCTATTCAAATTTCGTAGATCACCTATTTTTAAGATGGTGTGACATGTTGTGTCGTACCGTAGTTTTTGTATTTAAATTTCAGTTTTTATTGCAAAACAAATTGAGAAAGAGTTGATTTATCGTTATTCAGTACAAAATGTATGGAAAATGTTTTTGGCGATTTCTGACATTTTTAATACCTTAAATGGTCCCATAGGGTCTTTTGATCCCCATACGCATTAGGATCGATAGGCATTAAAAAATTTTTTTTTTGGATTTTAGCACTTTTTTCGCTAACCGTACATTTTCTCAAAAATCTGTTAATGCAGTTCAGAATATCTTAAAAAGTTATGGATGGTCTCCTAGGAACGTTTTCCTGTAACTATAACGGTTAAGGTACCTGCCCTTACTGACCCGTCTCAAAAATCCATCCTGTATATACAAAAATTTTGAATTTGGAATCTACTTTTAATGCTTAATTTGATTATTAATTTTGGCGGCAAATAGTTAAACACCTATTTATATTATTTTTTTCATAAAGGTTTGTATCTCTGTCTTGTTGTACATATTGCAATATGTAAAGCAGAGTATACTAACCTGTTTATCATAATGGCAACTCCTGACTATCTGCTTGTTGTTGGTGAAGTTTGTGGAGGGTTGTAGCTTCTTGCCCACCTGGCTCACTGACCGCAGAACATCACTGAAACAAAATTGTCAATATTATAAAGAAGTACAGTTTGTGAGTGGGAGGCTGTAGGGGGTAATCTCTGGATCTACTGAACCGATACCAATAGAAAGCCACATTGTCTGTGAGTGTCATAGACTATATTAACTCGAACAAATGAAAACACTTGTTGGTGGTAGTCGGATTTGCTGCAGTAAGTCGGAGAGTGAGAACGTTTGTTGGGAACGCTGCCTTAAAGATGAGAAATAGTGTAAAATCTTCATAACGAAACTCAAGGGACCGAGCATCTTTTATATCGTTATATAGAGGGAAAATTAATACATAATACAGTCAGTTAGCTTTGCCTGACCTCAGAATTTCAGGCCCTCAAAGGTTTAGTCGGCATCTTAGATAACATAAACAACGTTACCGATAATAAATATTTTCGGTGTCTCAATATGAAAACATTTCTTTAGTAGAGAATGGCCGCGCAATAAGGAGTGTATTAATGTGGTAACTGGGTTTTAAGGTAAACCAACCAAATTGTGCTCTTTTCTACGTTATTGAAAGTTTATCGTTATAAAGAGTTGTGTGAATGAGTTTTAATCCACCTCAGCGAAGCGAGAGCGGGTCGGCAGTGTCAAATAAAAACAGCATCTGTATTTGTAGTTATAAAATTTTAAATAATTTAAATATTGACTCACTACTGATTTCTATTCGAGATCATAAATGGCTTCCGGATACAAATATATCTCTATATTCATTGTTGTGTACAATTGTTATTATAGATCGTGACGTCACGCGTCAAGATGGGAGCCAAATAAAAGGTTTCTCATCTGAATAAAAATAATTAGAACTGAGTTATCGTTTATTCTTTCTTACCCGTCTCCTCCATAAGAGCCCGCTAGTATGACAGTGTTGCCATCATTCGAGTTGAATGTGTCCACCACATAACAGTCATCCTCTCTCAGCCTCTGTAACATTTAAATATTTATTTTTATTATTTAGCACATATAGAAATTTCAGAAAGAATAGAAAATATAGTAAGAAAAAGAGATAAATAATATAAATATTATTTGGTTGTCCTATGAACATATTATGTAAATATTAAAGTGTAATTTTGAATATTAACATATTATTATGATGAAAATTACTAAATTATTTTTAAACTTATTTGAAATCTATTCATAATCTATAATCCAAAAATCTTAAATTTCCCTTTTGATTGTTCTGGACACCATTTTGATTTAGGGATCTAAGCTTCGTTCTGTTTAAAACCAATAAAAAGCTTTATCTAATAATTCTCTCCTATCCAGGGGGTTACTGGAAGAGATCTCTTCTAAGAGGCAAGCAATCCTCCAGGAGGATATTCTAGCCAAGTTGTCATACTGTTAGTCAGTGCCTATTGTTATTTTACACCCTTGAGGGTAAAACTTTAACAATTTTGAATGTCATATTTATTTATGTCGAATCAACAGACTAAACAATAAGTTTTAACTTTACTTTATACAGCTTTCCGTCCCCCCCATTTCAAATGTCCTTTAATAATAATAATAATAATAATAAATATACTTTATTGTACACCAAATATTACAAAAGTAAGCCAAAAAATTACACCACAAAAGAAATATATGTACAATAGGCGGCCTTATCGCTCAGAGCGATCTCTTCCAGGCAACCTTGCGGTGCAGGAATCATTAATAAAAAAAAAGAAACGGTAGGCGCACTCATTAAAAATAATAACCAAATCAAACACTTCAACTTAAATATACATTCATAAACAGGTATATATATTAATACATACACTACATATATAAACATAATATGCCTACATATATACATACATACATACACTACATGGATAAATACAATATGCCTACATATATACATACATACATACACTACAAGTATAAATACGATGTACTTACATATAAACATACATATATTTATTAGATAAATATTGTTACAATGATAACTTTACCAATAAAAAAAAAAAAAAAAATTACAACAAAATTTACAACAGCTTAGATCGATAAATAATATAATTTTAATTGGTCTTTGAAACTATTCAGAGTTTTAGCCGTTCTAATATGAGTTGGAAGAGAATTCCACAGGCAGACTGCTTTGACCATAAAGGAATTCGTAGCAAAACCGGAATTGTGTGATGGAGTTTTGAGCATGAGATTGTTGTCAGAGCGGAGTGACTGACTATGAGTTTCACAAAGAAACTCAAACCGCTCTTTTAGATAAAAAGGGCTAGAAGCATTGAACAGCACACAGTATAAAAGATGAAGTATTCGAGTATTCCTGCGAAGTCGGATAGGGAGCCACTTGAGCTGTTTACGAAACTCAGAGACGTGATCATATTTTCGTAGTCCAAATATGAATCTTATGCAAAGATTTTGAAGGCGCTCAAGTTTATTCAGTTGCTCCTCAGTAACGTCAAGATAACATACATCTGCATAATCAAGAATTGGTAATAGGAGCGAATTAGCCAACGCAATCTTTGTGGGTATGGGTAGGAAATTGCGCAATCTACGAAGTGACGCAACTGCTCCAAACATCTTTCTACTCACATCCGCAACTTGCGGTCTCCAAGATAAATGTTCATCAAAAATAATGCCAAGGTTTTTTACTGTCTTATTAAATGGTATTGAGATCCCGTTAAGTAATAAAGGAGGTAAGACAGATACATCTATTTTGGATAATAACCTTGAGCTACCGATTAGAATTGACTGACTTTTGATCGGATTAATATTGAGCCCAAACGAATTTCCCCATGTGTTGATATGTTCGAGATCATTGTTAATGTTGTTAATGAGATGAGGTAGTTCATTTATATAAGCTTGTGCTTTCTTAGGCTGTAGACTATCTGTATACTAAAAGTAATTTAAATATGTTGTTTACTATATTTTTTATAAAACGCGCGCGCGTAGTGTTAGTAACGCTGCCGGTAGACACAGTCGTGATGTAGTCGTTGAAGTGCGTGGGCACGAGCGGCGCACTTTCCCTGTTAATCCCTATATTTATTGATAGTATCCCGTGTCCTGTGTGTGCTATTTCCCAAGGGCTAGTTGATTGACTCTTCACTGACGAAAACAGACTGGTGGTAAAGTGTGAACTATTTTGTGTTATTGTGTGAAACGTGGAACGGGCATGCCCAAAGAAGATTAAAAATCGTCAAGGACTTGTGAGTACTTTTTGCCTGCTTTATCACCTAACTGACAAGAATCATAACCCCTAATTTAAGAAGCTGAATCCGGGCCCATCCAGCTTCCACGTGTGTGGGGGTTTTGTCTGTTCATATGTATACAGCAAAAGAATCGAACAAGTTCAGAAAAGGTTTATGTGTTATCTCTCATACCAACTCCGCTTGGGTTAGAACCTTAATTCTAATAACGAAAGGCTTAAATTCTTTAATATGGATTCACTATGTAATAGTTTGTTCTTGTACAAAGTCACTAATAATTTGGTAGATTAGCAGATATAACTAGTTCACAAATTCACAAACTAATTCCGTGTTAGCCCTACAAGCACCAATCAATAGATTGGTTACTAAATATAACAACATAAGTAAAGACATCTCTGTTGATATTTACTTTGACTCAATTACCTCGTTTCGTAAAACTATTAAGGGTTACCTATTAGATAAAATATAAAAACAACTATTGCGCTTATATAGTATTCATATACATACAAAAAGTTAGACATTTTTTTTAAGTGTTGTTAGTTTCTTAGTTTTAAGGTAAACACGTGTTATGCAGGTGGCCGAACAGGTGCGTTTCAATAATAAGTTTTGCTATAAAATGCCGAGCGCGTTCCGGACTTAGGTAGTCTTACTCGAGCGGCCGCAGTGATCGGATCTGCTCGAAGTCGAACGTCTCCATAATGGATCATGTGAGTTCTTACGTCTTGTTTATTGAGTTTAACGTTAGGTTAGCCTTAGGTTAGGTTAGCCTTAGGTTAGGTTAGCCTTAGGTTAGGTTAGCCTTAGGTTAGGTTAGCCTTGTGTTAGGTTAGGTTTATGTTAGTCTAATCTTAGCTTATGACAGTGTATCTGAGCAGTGAGCTCCTTAAGCCTACACCTGCTTGGGTTCCTGTCAGAATAGTGCGAGATCGTAACAATTAGTTATATCCTGACCGTATTACGCCCATAAATTTTGATATAGGCCATTCCTTTCAATTTGTTTCAGACATATATATTGTTGGTGGCCTTAATAAATAAATAAATAAATCGGTTTAGTACTTTTGGCGTGAAAGCGCGACGGACAGACAGAAAGACAAATTAATTTTGCATTCATAATATTAGTAAGGATAACCCCTTTTATTTAACACAAGAGAATTGTTTGAATTTGGCAGGAATTAAAATGACTTATAAACCTCACCTTCACACTTCTAGCTATTTTGTCTCTCCCAAAACTCTTAATCATATCCCCCGTACTGGTATTCCACAGCTGAACATCATTGGACTGTGTCACACAAGACACTGTGCTATCACTCAACCACCTCAACTTATGGACTGAGTTCTCTACATTCAGGGAATATGTTAGGGCTTCGTCCTCCGTGGACTCTACAATGTCGAATATATTGATTAAGCCATCGAGAGAACTGGTTGCCACAATTTCTGTTTTTTCTTTATGGAACTTAACCTGAAAATAATATAATGATAATTATCCAACATGATCTGTATAGGAAACTGAAAAATATCAGATTTTGAAAGATTGTAAAACCCAATATAGTATAATTATAATTTTTAGAATCATTTGTTGATACATGTTAATAATTATATTATCAATTTCAATTGAAAAGCAATTAAAAAAAAAACATCCCAAATAATTTTCCTAAATATACTATTAGAGATAAAAAGGAGAATAGAAAAATTTAAGTTCACAAGCTCAGAAGTGGGATTTCCCAAAAATATATTAAGGTTTAAACGTTAGATCTAACCCAGCTGGTCCAAGGTGCAACTCGGGTACCTGACGTTGATTCGCATACAGCCTATTGCTTGGATCTCCTGCTGACAACTGATCCGGACCGTTACTCAGTGTCGATTTCTTCACCAATAGGTAATTCCGACCACTGTCTGGTGAAATCTGTATCAGTCTACTCCCCGCCTAACGCCAGTCCCACAGGTACCAGGCGGGTATGGCGATACAAGTCAGCAGATTGGGATGGAATGCGGACTTTTCTTGCTTCCTATCCATGGCGACCTGTATGCTTCTCTTCTAGTGATCCCTCAATTTGCACTGATGCAGTGACAGACGTGCTACGTCAGGCGATGGAGTACTTTATCCCGTTTGCCGACATGCCACTGTCCTGCAAAGCTCGCCCGTGGTTTGGTCCTGAATGTGTACGCGCTGAGGCGTTAAAGCATCAGGCCTACCTAGCTTGGGTTGATGCTAGGAATCACAAAGCAAGTGATATTCACGAAAAGAAGAGAGCCTTTAACAGAGTCGCCAAATCCTGCAAGAAGACTATGCAGAAATCACGCTTCAACCACATAAGTCGTATAGGGAACAAACTGGCGTCGTACCCTCCTGGTAGTAAAGCGTTTTGGTCCCTATCCAAATCCGTCGAAGTGAATTTCTGTCGCCCCTCGCTGCCTCCCCTGCTAAAACCTGATGGTACACTAGCTCACACCGCAGAGGAGAAAGCAAATCTCTTTGCATCTCTATTCGCGGAGTCTTCGCGTCTTGATGCTGGTAGCGCTACGCCTCCAAACTCGTCGAGTGCCGATACTCATATGAGTAATATTCATATTCGGCAAAAGGAGGTACGCAAAGTGCTATGCAATCTGGATGTGAACAAGGCTAGCGGACCTGATGGTATTCCAGCTATTGTTCTAAGGAAATGTGCGCCTGAACTGTCTCCCATATTAACACGCTTGTTTCGATTCTCTTTTGAGACTGGTCAAGTGCCTAAGTCGTGGAAGCTAGCTAACGTGCAGCCTGTGCCCAAGAAAGGTAGTCTTGCCGACCCTGCCAACTACAGGCCTATTTCGATTACGTCCATACTGTGTAAAACAATGGAACGTATTCTTAACACGAGGCTCATGACGTACCTAGAAGACAACGATCTTCTCAGTGACCGACAATACGGATTTCGCCGAAACCGGTCTACTGGTGATCTACTGGCGTACGTCACGCACATCTTGAGTGAGGCCATTGAGAGACACGGGGAAGCGCTGGCCATTTCCCTGGATATCTCGAAGGCCTTCGACAGGGTTTGGCATGACAGCCTTATAAGCAAACTTCCATCTTATGGCCTGCCCGCTAGTCTCTGCGCGTGGATATCGGACTTTCTGAGAAACCGATCATTACGAGTGTTAGTTGATGGCCACACATCTGATGAAAGGGCCATCAATGCCGGAGTTCCTCAGGGGTCAGTACTCTCTGCAACGCTATTTTTGCTGCACATCAACGATCTGCTGAAACCCGGTATTTTTGGGTACGCAGATGACAGCACCGTTGTTGAGAGTTACACATCCAGCGCAAGAGCTAGCGAGACCGAAATCCGGATTCAAAGAGAGACCATGGTTGAGCGTTTGAACCTTGCCCTTAAGGCGGTCTCCGATTGGGGTGATGCCAATCTTGTCAAGTTCAACGCCACCAAAACGCAAGCGTGTTTATTTTCCACAAAAAAGAGGCCATTTCATCTGACACCCTCTTTCCGAGACGTATCCGTGCCGATAACCGACCACCTGGAGCTTCTAGGCGTTACTCTCACTCCGGCTATGAACTTTGGCTCATATATTGAGTCAAAAGCCCAGCTATCAGCCAAGAAACTTGGTATCCTCTCAAAGGTGAGACATTATTTCACTCCAGAACACCTGCTCAGCTTGTACAAAGCGCAAATCAGGCCGTGCATGGAGTATTGTTCTCATCTTTGGGACGGCTCTGCCAAATATCAACTTGAGGCACTGGAGCTGATTGAGAGGCGCGCCAGAAGAATAATAGGAGATGACACCCTGCTCAAGTCTCGGCTGCATAGCCTCGAGCATCGACGCAGGGTTGCCTCCCTATCGGTTTTTTATCGGATGCATTTCGGTGAGTGTGCCCGGGAATTACATAATCTTATTCCCGCCGCCCCTTTTTTTTACAGGACTCCCAGACAAACCCGACCGAAGCGCCATCGGTACATGGTGGACATTCCTCGGATACGTACCAAGCGCTTTGAGTCCACGTTTGTTATTCGCACTGCGAAGATGTGGAACGATCTGCCGGAGTCTGTATTTCCTGAAAAGTATAATGTTGGTGCTTTCAAATGCAGAGTGAATAGGTACCTTCTAGGAAAGCGTGCTCCATCTTAGACCGTGTCGTGCTTTTAGGCAAGTCATGGTCAAACGCTGACCTATATACCATAAAAAAAAAAAAAAAAAAAAAAAAAAAAACCTGTGTTATATCGTCAGTATGTGAATTCCAATATCCTCCAAGTGGTGTTGGGGTCCTTTGGTCCCAAAACACAAGGAAGGCATCCTCTTGTACAAGTTGACTGCCTGCACAGATGACCCGATCATTACATGATACATCCATAGCATCATATGGTCTGTGGATTTCTTCTTCATCTAGAATTTAACGAGGGATTTTAGAAATAATGAAAGCAAAGCAAACTTTCAATACTTTTAAATTTTGTCTCAGAAGACAATAATTTGTACAATCCAAGATGAGAATATTAGCCCAAAATGTATTTCATGGTAAAACAGTCTCCAAGTACTACAGATACAACATTACTGGTATTATTTTTTTACGGACTTCAAAATAATTTATTAGTAGAAAATATCAGGTAATGCCCCCTAGCTACACTTTGCCAACCCCTCCTTCACCTCAACCTGTGACATTTAATGGGTGGCCCCTCAGCATATTAATGTTTCTTATTTACCTTTATATTCCTGTACACATTGTCCACTAGTTCTGATATCCCATAATTTGATTCCATCATGACCAGTAGAATACAACATATGGTCTTCCTTAGGACTAAACACAACTTCTGTTAGAACATTCTCATGTCCACTAAGACGGCACACTTTCCTCAAGGATGATTTGTTTACTTTGTAAACCTCTATGCTGTTATCATCCAGACCTACTGCTACATTTAATGATCTGTTAAATAAAATATTTTTTTACATTTGTACCGATAAAATTTTATGTAGGGTAGTAAGTACAAGGGAAGAAATGAATTGTTGGAAAGGGATCTTTTACCTAGCTTAGGACAAATACCAGGGTGTTGATTCTTATATGATTTCTAGTCTGTAAGATCACATAGTTGACATTTTGTTACTAACTAGATGTTAGGCAACCTGATGCCTACAGCACAGCACAGTGTATTCTAGTGTAAGTGTAGATATAATGAATGATTGCTAGTATATTTGGATTCAAGTTTGTGCCATAATGGCACCAATTGAATTGAAATTTATAGTAGTGTTCACTTAAAGGAGGACAAAGTGTTCTGAAAGTAACATCAACTATGTTTAATCTTCAAAATACATATTAGTTGCAGACTTGACTGTTATGATATGACAATTCACTTCATATGAACAAGATAAATTAATTTTTTAAAGCTTCTTTATTTTCTGTCTAATTACAAATTGAGTGTTAAATTGAACATGAGAGAAGCAGATGTAGTACTTTTTATATAACTAATTACTCTTACTTACTCAGTAACATGAAGTTTTCGTATACAACATTTGTTTAGCGTGACCGCAGTCTCAGTGAGCAAATTATATTTTTTACTGAAGAGCGTGTCCAGCTCTTCTGGCGGCACAGTGTCTTTGTCCACTTCTTCATTTTCTACAATATCACCAAACATTTTTTAATTCTTTCTAAGTAATTATTTTAATAAAAACGTGATTTCCTAACAGAAACAAGCATGATTTTGTTGTGTTGTGACATTTAATATTTTTTTTTCCTCTGTTTTTATTCCATAATGGAAAAGGCAAAGGTATTACACCATACAGCCTTGTAGTGACATTTATTATTTATATTCACGTTCTACATACACTAATAGTGATGGACATTGACATAGAAGGAGTGCTAGTGTTGTACATGAGGGTCATTTACGGTTTTTTCCTTTAGATTTACAAAACTACAACAGGCGCGTTCCACTAAGCGATCTCAACGCCCCAAACGCTCATGACTGATGCTCACTCGAAGCTCACGACGACCCATGTCAAATCGTTGCAAAATGTACGATCTGTGGTTGCAATATTTGGCGGCATTTTTAAAACAACAAAAATGGCGACGATGTAAATAACTTTTGATACGGATAGAGATTCATTAGTGGACGTGAATGTTTATGCAGCGCATGTTTATATATACTTAATTCTAGTGATACTAAAATTCATTAAAGTAAATATTAAATTATAAATATAAAAAAATAAATCAATAAAAATGAATATAATTAAATTTAACCAATAATTATAAACTTTTTATTATATAATTTAAATTATTTACGATAACGTTCAAATACCCGTTCCACTTGGGTTAACAATCGTAACGCTCGCGGACAAGTGGAACGGGAAAAACAGCGGTCGTGAGCGTGGGCGTTGGGATCGCTAAGTGGAACGTGCCTTATATGTTATATGACTTGAATGAGAAAAATATTTACTAATAAACAATTCAATCGTGGCTGATTTCTTCCCCCCTTTTTATTGATTATCTTCTGTATCTCGTTGATTGGATGCGAACTGAAGTGGGGACTGGGTTTTTTTTATGTTTTATGTAAGGCCTTATTGTCTTTTACAATAAAAATATTGGATTAAAAAAAAATTTTAATCGTTATTTCTAAAAATATTTTAAATCAACTAAAATAATAAATAAAACAAGTTTAATTATTACAGAAATATATTTCAATTTCACAAAAATATATTTGTAGGACTAGGCGCATTACAATATTTGAATAACCTTGAATAAAAAACGCAAATACTTGATTTTTTACGATAAAATAGTTACATACCTAATTAAATAAAAAAATGCAACTGTCACGAAAATACACAAAAATATAACAGTTTTCGTTTAATCTACATCAATGTTCATATAATACTTAATTTACAAAAAGCTGAACTACATATTTAATTCAGAAAGAATATTTATATCTATAAAACATTATTTATATCGTCTAGTTCCTTTATATCTGGGCCCAACACGTTCTATATCCCCAGCGGCTAGTCTAGTGATGAGAGTGCGAAGGGGTAGCGGACAAATAGAGTTTAATTCAGATGTTTGAGCCGAAAACGCCCAGCGGATGTAGCGTTCCATACGAATGTGATCTGTGGAAAAAAATTAGAATGTTAATCATATAATACCTAGTCATATTAACAGTCCCCGATAAACAAAAAGACTCATCTGCTGACCACATCGAAAATAGTCGATTTGAATAGAATCTGGTCAATAATATCTGAGATTATAATTTGAAGATATGACAATCCTACTTATTTATGAATTGTTTACTAATTCGTATTTAATGTGTTGAAAAAATCAAAGTAAATTAAATTACCGTGAGTGCTTAATCCTATTTTATTTTTTTTTTTTTTATTTTTCTACAATTTACGGTTTTAAATATATCTAAAAAACAAAATACATTTAAAAATATAAAAAATAGAGGGCAATCCGTAGCGGGAACACGGTCCAAGACACCGATGATCAGGGCTCCAGATTAACGCTTTCTGCATCAGGTCCTTGACTAAGCCATCTAACGCGAGCCATCGGCCGTTACGACAATCGGTACAAGGACTGTTGAATCCACATCCCACATGTCGACAATCTCATGAGCTAAGATAAGATATTTTATTTGTTTATCGTTCTCAGCTTTCACGACATTCCCGTCATGGGGGATGGTGACGTCAACAAACAACAATAGCTATTATTATTATTATTATCTTTAGATGGTAGAGAAACGGCATGCTAGCTAGTTTAATATACTACTCTTACTTATAGCCGGGTCAACGATAGCGAAGGCTCTTTTCAAACTCTCCACAGTGACGGTCTTATTAGCCTGCTTGCCACCTAGCTCAGCAATCACTTCCCGAATATATTTATCCTGAGCGAGTTGTCGCTGCCGGTACAATTCTCGCGCAAATTCCACTCGGTCAAACCCTTCTTCGTTCTGTAAACAATATAACTTTGTCAATAACTTCTAATGGAATTGATTTGTATTGAAAAAAAAAGTACCCTTGAAGGTAATAAATATCAACACATCCACCTCAATTTGCTGGTGTCTAGACCATTAGAACAGAACATTGCCTATTTGCCTCTTAATTGTTTACCTCAAGGAAAAGTTTGTCCAGATTAATGTCCACTGCATTTATTTTCAACTTGAGCTGTTTCTTCACAACGTCAATCAAATTTTTGATGTCTACTTCATTTTTTAACGGGAATGTGGCTCTTGTTATTTTTTCGAAATCTTCAATTGTTACTATCTGAAAAAATGATAGTTATTAACAACGTTTTAAAAACTAAAACAATCGCCTTAATAAAAGGTTGACTAATGGTGGCATACCTCACCATCTTTACTATGCTTATACAGCTGTTCCTTCAAAGTGTACCATTGGCTCCTGTGTCCCCAGTAGATGTCTTCACTCAGATGACCATGCAACACACCCCAGAACAGCTTCACCTGGGGCTCGTCGAGCATCTGCTCTGCCCCGGCACATAGATTGTATGCCCATTCAGCTCGGACTGATGGTTGTTGGTATCTAGGCATTATAATTGCTTTTTAAAAGAAACAAATATATAATTGTGCACTTTTCTTCTAATATGTTTCTATCGACTTTCACGTTCGCAAAGTAGGCTCGATTTTAATACAGTGCAATTATATCCGATATAACTTAATACATCCTTCCCTTGACCTATTTCTTTTTGATCTTGACCAATTTTTACAAGTTTTATTAGTTTACATAAGAAAAAGAATAAATTAATTAATTCTGTATCAAACAGATAGCAGTAGCTTGCGTTCCACTTAATGCTGATGTTTAAAAGATCTTACCTATCGTCGAAATATTTAGTAACATAATCCTGCATGGCTAGCTCGCTGGGATGACGCAACTTGCCCAGCCAGATATCATTGATGACGACGCTCACTTCTCTCCTGGAGAGACGCAGATTTCGTACGCGACCTTCGTAACGCAGGTATGGCGGAATTACTGGATCCATACCCTGGAACAAATAACATGACAAGTTGTAAGAATTTATTGCAACAACCATCTACTGTTTTTGTATTTTAATAGGTTATACTCACAAGCCCATCAAAATATTCTAGATGCTCGCTCTCAGCTGCGGGACCAAGTTCCTTTAAAAGAACTCTAAGCATATCCCTTGATGACAAACCACTCGCCAGTTGCCACCATCTGCAAAAAGTGTTAGAACACTAATTCCACATTATTTCTCCATACCTGCCTCCGCAGAGCTAAGTGAATTAATAAGGATTGCAATTTGATTTTATTGCCTTTAATTGAGGAAGATGTAATTCTTCCCCTGCAATTTGTTTTATATATCTGTAAAAGCCTCACCTATTTCGTCCGCCACCGATGAAGTCCGCACAAATATCCCATTGTGGCCGAGGAGTGCCAGCACGTTCTAACTCTCTGCATCTCTCTTTGCATTCTGTTAACTCTTCTTCTACACCTTTCTTTAGAGCTTTAAAAGCAAAAGAGTAAGAGACAGATTGTTTTAGAAATCACAGTATTAAAGTACAAAATTACACATACAAAAAAAACACTTTTTTATGAGGTAATATTAACTATTTGAAACAATTTTGCCAGGTTATTTTTTGATTTCGGATTGCCGAGTTTAAAACTAAATAGCTCAAGTATTTCAATCGTCAAATTATAAGCTGGAACTGATATCTCACCAACAGTACGTTTTAGCGTGTTTTGCAATCCATCTCTCTCAGTGGCCAATGTTTGAAGTTTCTTTGAGAGATCATACATTTTAGCATCCAAATTGTCATACTCTCTTCTGGGCACTGTCTCCGAGTATTCCTCTATCATTCTCTTTAGCTCGTTTTGAGCTGTTGATAATTGCTCTCTAAAAGAATTTTTTTAGTTTTTTTGGAAGCTTTCGATAAAGTTTGCATTACATATAATAACTCCACAATTATTTTTAAAATATATTTAAGTGGAATATAAAACTTACCGGCATCTTTCTAAAGCGATCCTTAAAACAACAGGATCCCCATAAGCATCATCGACTGAATGATTCCTGGAACCATCCAACTCCCGTACTTTAAGCTGAAGAGCTACATTCTCGAAGTAAAGCGTATAACGCGCGTCACGTTCCCGCATTAATGTTAAGTAATCAGAGAATTTATCACCTGTAACCTAAAATGATTAACATATGTTTAGAATTGGTGTTACACAAGGTACAGTTTAGTCTCCTCTTGAGTCTGGATATATTAAAATCAATCTAAAGAATTGCTTTGGTATTAGCATCATTTGTATAATCTAATAATTCAACTAGGATATAGTTTTCGCTTCAGCTAACTCTACAACTAGCATTAGATGATACATTTTAAATATTACACTTAATATTTAACACTTACCATCTATCATATCTAGCTGATTCACCAAATTCTCGAATCTCAGCCATAATTTGAGTAGTGAATAAAAATAAGAATATATTCCGCAGGTAACCTAATCCTAAAGGTAACCTAATGGAATTCGCTAACTAAATGAAAAATAACGTCAAAGTCACTAAGAACAAGATATCAAAAGATATTTTCTTCGATTGTTTACAAATTATTTAGCATTTAAAGATGCTGTGTAGACGTTATGAGTATATTTAACAGCATCCCAGAAAATGTCGGCAAACTCCCAAATTGGGGCTGCGCTCTAAATGTGGCCGCTTAGCTAAGGGCGGGGAGTCGCTCTTTGATGAGGAGCGATCCCACATACTTTCACGTGATTTAGAAGGGAATAGTAGGACATCTCGATAGTTCGGAGGTTATTCCTAGAAGATGGTGATTCTGGTAATAAATTAAAGGAGACCGTCGACAGCTATCTGAAGATCGGGTCGCTTTCGTCGGTTCTTTCAAGATTGTGAGACAATCAAGAGGAGGTAAACTTCCACGAGAAGTTGTTAGAAATGGAGATTGAACTACTCCACACAAATCAGCTTTTAATTTACTTTACTTTAACTTACACGTCGCCTCAGTAAGCGCATCTGCTAGTTCATAGAACTTCTGGACATTTGACTCCATCGTGGCAAACAGCTCACTATATTCCTCAGTGGACAAGGATAAAGTTTTCATATAAAGTTACCTGATAAGTGGCAAGATTTACATATCATTTTAACAAAGCATCCTGTCTATGATCTATCTGCTCTACCTATTAAAGCTGTTGCTGATGTAGCAAAGCTCCGCGTGGAGTTTCGTAAGACTGTTGCACATTTTAAAAGACTAGTTTGCCAGACAAAGTTGTAATTTATTTATTACTAATATTAAAACCATAATCTAGTAGTTAAAATTGTTCACCATTTTGTATCTTTTGTGTGTGATGGTGAAGGCAGAGTATTTGGTTTCATCCATACCCCACTTTAGTCAAAGTTATAGTCTTTTAGTTGAACACAAATCTACAAAAAGCTTACAAACATAAGATATTGATTCTGTATTGTAGTGATGAACTATTTATCTTCTTTGGACGAGACAGTTGGTGTACACTGAACACAAACCAAGACCTGTACAAAAAGAACATACACATAAAACAACACAAATCAGACACTCCTTATAAAGCTTCACACTAAATTACATATAGTCTATGACCTATGAATAAGGATAAATTCTGAAATCATAACATTCATAAGATCACATAAATGAAACTTCATAATTTGCACACAAAATATATATTATAATATATATTTTGTAACAAATTAAGGTGAGACAAAGTTGAGATGATGACCATAAACGAATATTCTTATGGTACTGTTACACATGCTTTAGAATAGCATGCTGTGAGTATGCTTAATATGAGCATGTTTATATATAACTATTAATATTTGAATTGGAAGATTTGGGTCCGTGATTGCTTGACTAGAAGACAAGACTTGGAGCAAGTACTTGTTTTAAAAGATATTATCGTTACTGGCATGTTCATTAAGCAAATGCGTTCACACTTGCTATTACTGTTCCCCCTTCTACCCCTTCATCTATATCTATACTATTATATAAAGAGGAAAGATTTGATTCTTTGTTTGTTGCGAATAGGCTCTAAAAGTACTGAACCGATTTTGAAAATTCTTTCACCGATAGGAAGCTACATTCTTTCCGGGTAACATAGGCTTTGTGGTGTTGCCATAAATACTGTAATTAAAAAGATATGGCCATTTAAGTGCCATAAGGTGGCCATTTTATAAATTGAAGAGTTTCTCAGGAACTACATCCGATTTAAAAAAAATTTTTTACTAATGGATAACTACACTATTCATAAGGGACAAAGGTGATTTACTGTTGCCATATATATTTATTAATTAATAGAATATGGAAATTTTGGTGTTACTAATCCGATTTTTTAAATTCTTTTATTGAGAGAAGTCTACAGTATTTCCATCTCTCTTCCTCTTATAATACTATCATTGTCTCTAATTCTCTCTCTTTTTTCTCTCTTTAATTCTTATTTTTAATTGTTTAGTATGATCAGTATGTTACCACTTTCTTTCTTTCGATTATCTCTCGCTCTTTCTCTCTCTCCTTTACCTATTCAATTTTATTTTTAATCTGTCTTGCCTCTCTTAGCATCTGTCGCTCCGTTCTTTTATATTTGTTTCTATTATTTTTCTTTGTATAACTTTTCCTTACTCTCTCTCTTTTTTCAAATAATGAAAAACTTCAATTACAGAGAGACAATTTAAGGACATCAATTATAATATTGTTTTCAATACCGGGAGCAAAGCGAGGGCAGGTCTCTAGTCAATGAATATGCTTAAAGATAGCATGGTTAAAAGTACCATGTCCTTTACACACACGCTATTAGGTAGCATTTGCTTAATAGTAGCATGCTTTAGTGCTAGTAAACAGCATGTGTAACAGTACCCTTAGTTCCTATTTCATAGACATAGATTTAAATCCATCAGTCTATATAAATATACTTTAACAATTTATCATCATTCACACTCAGGTTTATCATTACCTTTAAATCAATAACAAACACAATAAATACAAATTATTGTGAAATGCACATAAATGATGACAATTATTTAAATAAAATATTAAACTGTACAAACAGTACCTTTCCTAATTCTTTTTTCAACTTTGAAATCTCCAATGACAACTTCAAATTTGCTTCCTGCAAGTCTTGATTCTCTCTCATCAAAATTTTTATTTTATCGTCTCTTTGTTTCTTATTTACAGATATACCGAACACTTTCTGGAATTTACCAGCAATACAATTAAAGCAAACACAATAAAAATATTATGGCACTTTGATTCAAGATATTGCTGTTAACGCTGTGTCTGTGATTTATAAACATTGATTATGTCACTAAACAAACAACATGAATATGAAGTTTAGTCTCTTTATAAAAATGTAATAATTGTATAAACAATGTATAATTAAATGGAAGAATAATTATGTTAAAATACCAAATCCATTTACTGAATTTATGTAGTTTTTAGAGACCAAGTCTGGACTTTGTTATTAATATTAGTTATATCTTCTGCATAAGTGCGACAACATCCTCCAACAAATCTAACATTACAATCTAACCAACCATGGACAAAACTATCCAAAGGCTCACATTTATCTTTATCCACCCACCCTTTTTCTGGATAGTATTTTTCACCAGAATTTGGATATGTAACTATAGGTATTGGAGGATCTATTCCTTTACTTATACCTTCTATTAGGTTTCCAACTATCTTTGGTGAGCAGCAGTTCACACCAACAGCAAGTAATTGATCCGGATTTGCCTGCCAGCAAATTCTGGCTGCAGTCTGAAAGTCTTCACCATGAGAAAGAGTCATATTATCCTTAACACTAAATGAAATCCATGCTTTCATATCGGGAAACTCTTTGAGCATATTAATAAGAACTAAAGCTTCTTTCTGGCAGGGTATTGTTTCAAATGCTAGTAAATCCACATTGTGTTTAACAAGTGTTTCTATTCTGGGCTTGTGCCATTTCCTCATAGTGTCTTCTGGTGTTTTGTCAGCATAGGTCCCAGTATATTCTGATCCATCATGTAGGTAAGCACCATATGGGCCAACAGACCCAGCTATGTATATATCGCGACATGGCAAACCTGATTGTTTACACTCCTGTGAATACTTATCTCTTGCAGATTTAGCAAGTTCTACAGCATGCCCTATAATTCGATAACCCTTTTCTTCAGTAACGCCCAGATGTTTAACAAATCCTTCAACAGATGCTTGGTAAGTATTAGTGCTTATAACATCAGCACCAGCTCGAATAAAATCTAAATGTGTCTGGCATACATTGTCGGGGTTCGTATGTAAAAATCGTGCACTCCATAGTGGATCGCCGTCTGCAATAGTACCTACATGACGAGATATTTGCGTAGAAAACCCTCCGTCGAGAACGTAAATATTTGATTTCGTATTAAGAGGTGTGAATACCATTTCTTATAAAAATATACGTTGTCTATAAAGTCTATTAATAGATTTTTAGGCTTATTTAAACAACTGAAAGTCCTTCCAAAATAAGAATTGTGCAATGAAGCGATACCATTTAACAAAAATAAACAAAAACACATGTTGACTGTCAATGTCAAATCATTTAACAAACCACAGAGAATAAGATTAACCAAAGATTTATAAAATAATAAAAGTGATTTTGCTCAAATACCTATATATCATGCAAGGAAAGGCTCACTTAAAAATATTGTATACTCAAATATCCACCTTAAAATAAATTTCTTAAGGTTGACATTTGTTTCCAACACGTAAAGCGCAAAAATCGTTCCGAGCAAGACCGGACTAAAGGGGATTTTGTCTTACGGTGTTTTTCTTAGGGTGTTTGTTACAATGTGCCTTACAAATAATTTTACACAGTTAAATAGAAGTTGATGTTATTGAAGCATGGTCATACTAGTAGAAAGAGATGTAATCCCCTATAGTGGCTGTACTCTTTGGAACGTTTTTTGAGTGCATGTGCGCATTCCAATTTGTATGAAAATTCCTTGATATTAAGACAGTCACAGTTTCAAAATTTAAATAATCAAAATTACTTTAGAGGTCAATCTATAACGTTTAATTTTTGGAACTTAAAATAACTATGTATAACTTCATCAGAATACTTAGTGTTTGTGGACATTATGAATATTATAAACCATGATTTTAAGGTATACTAAAATTTAAATTAACTTATAAATGAGTAGTAGCTGTAAGCACTAAGTTTATAATACTATCGATTTATTTACTTTTAAAATTATAAAACGAAAATCGTGATATAAAAATTTCGAAAAATTATAATTTAACTTACATCTTCCGTAATAAATTGAGAAATTCTTTCATCTCTAATCTGTAAAGCATTTTCATATGCATCTTTTATTTTGATGAGGAGTGATGAATGGGTCATTGTAAATTCAATCAAATTTTTTAATGCTTCTTGATAAATCTGAAAATAATTAAATATTAAGATGAAGTCTTAAAATTAAATTGTACCTTGAATTTATCGTTACTTTTAACCAAACCTTGAGAATTTCATCAATATACATTTGCTTTGCATTTAGTAACTCTGAAGAAGGTTGCCTGACTAATTTTAATTTAGATTCGATTTTTAATTCAATACTTCTTACATATTTCGGTAACACGTTCTGCATTTTTATGTTTGGTCAGACGGTTTAGTAGTAACACTATCATTAAAAAAATAATTTGTTTCTGTGGTGATTATCTTCGGTAGATGCTTACCGATAAGTTGTGTTCTTCGTTTATTCCGTAACTAATTGAAATAATACCTAAAATGTATAGGAATAAAAAAAATTAATTAACACAATTTTGTTTTTAAAAGCTATTGTAACTTAAGTTTTTAAATTTAAGTAAATAAATGGTTTATATTTTAAACGTCCCGCTGTAGAGATATCATATCAGGGCAGTATTATCAACAAATGGGTTTAGTTTTATCTATCGATCGAGGCACTTTTTAAGTACACATAGATATGTAGTCTAATAATGTTTGTGATGTATAAAAGTAATTTGGTTTTCGTTAATAAATCAGAATGACCCTTAAATGCACATAGAAATTAAATAAAACGTCCGGTAAGTAATTCTATTATAAATTAATGTCAAAAGTCGGAAATTATGCTTATAATAAGTTTTGTGCGTATAACACTCTCAGTGTCTTAATACAATAATACAAGTTTGCTGAATTTGGATTGTCGTGAAGTATATGGCAACTTATAATTTATTTATCTGTTACTTGCAACGTGCTGCCACCTGTGCACAATTGGGGAACTAGTGGATGTGACGTCACTGACAGTCATGAAAATGAAATACGGAAATTAGAAATGGCTGCGATAGGTAGTGGAAGTGGACGGGGGACGATGGATTCCCAAAATCAAGTGCAAAGTGATAATGTAGACCGTTTGAAATTGCTCTATCCTAACGTGAACGAAGATGAGACTCCGCTGCCGAGGTCCTGGAGCACCAAGGACAAGTTTAGCTACATCGGATTATCGCAAAATAATCTTCGAGTGCACTACAAAGGTAAGTTTCAAGGTTTGTTTATGGATTAGTTATTTGCGAAACTGGATAGTGATAGTTTAAGTGGCTTCAAACGGGAATATCATAGTTTTATTTATCATTCAGAATACTTAGATAATCCGACGTGTCAACGTTTCGTCGCAATCGGGCTAGTCTGCCTCACCACTCAAACAAAGAAATCAGCTGATCGTATATTTTGTAACAACAAGCGAAAATAAGTGATGGCATTATTCATTATGCTTTAAACGTGTTGGAAACGTTAAATTGATTCCTTTTTTTGTGCTATCGTGATTTTAATTGAATAAATATCGTTCAATACATTACAAGGTCTCTCCTCAATAGAAATGGCAGACAAAAGTTAGTCTATAACTAGAAACAGTTGTTAGACGAAACTTAAGTATAAAAGTTATATTTTTATTTATTATACGTACTTACTGCAATATCTTCAATATTATAATTAAAAGTAGTATGACAATTTTGATTGGGTGTTTCTAGTCCTGTTCATTTAAACATGAAATCTAGTTACAGTATCATTTGACATCTGTTGAGTAATATAAAAGAATACATTAGATTTGGTTTAGTTAATCTAAATTCTTAAGAACATATTAATATATGTTTTTATGTTAATTGTTATTTATCATTCAGATTTATCAAAGACAAACAGAATTTAAATAAAACTAAAGAAAAATAAAACAGTGGTTGAGTTTGTTAAGTAGTTTTATATCAAGGGTCCATTTTATAGGGTTTTAAATATTTAAAATTTTTGAAACTATTATGGTTTTAGAAAATTTGCTCTAGATTTTAAAGAGAAAAAATTATGTCACATAATTTATGTTACACTTACAATTTTTTGTAGACAATTTGTTTATAACGTCAAATAGAAATTTACTTTGATGTGTTGATGTTTGATGGTATGAAATATGTTCTCCAGAAGTTTGTGGATTATCAGTTTTTTATTAAGCTATGTAATTAATGGCATTTGTATAGTTATACAAATAGTCATAATTTCACAGTTTCATCTTTATATTTCAAAGTGTATCTAGTTTATGAAGTTTCCGTCTTGTGGTGTACAATAAAGTTATAAATAATAAATTATTGTATAGGTAATATTGTATCCTTCAATACAGACCGAGTAATGCACCTGTAAGTTCTCGATATGGGGGGCAATTTTACATTATAAATCATACATCTGGTCTGTTGCTATGGGATTTTTTTCATTTCATGATTACGCAATCATTCATTACAAATAAAATCCCCAAGGATGTTGGTATTTCGTCATCCAGACCGGATATTTTCCTCTTTTCTAGAGCCACTAAACAGAGTGTACTTGTAGAACTTACCGTACCATGGGAAACAAACATGCCTAAAGACCATGCAATGAAACTATTTAAATATTATGAACTTATGGATGAATTGATGAGGAATTTTTGGAAGAAAGGTTATGTAGTAAATTTATACCCTGTAGAAGAATTCTATACTAGACTGAGTTATTATCAAATTTATTATCAAATTTATTTATATTTTCTTCCTGCAGACAGGGGTTTTTAAGTATAAGTATAGGGGGGCCTATCTACCATACGGGCCTGAGCCAAGCGTGGCAGATTAAATTATATAAGTAGAGGATATAGAAGAAGTAAGAAATTTTCTGGTGATGCGGCATGTATTAAGAATGGTTGCTTTCTGAATGAGACGCAGAGGGTGTATTGGTGTATGGAGAATATCGAGATTTTTTAATAAGTTTTTTGGTACTACGCCAGTTGATAATATGACTAGTGGTACTATGTGAACCATATTGGCTCGCCACTGCGTCTTTAATTCTATTGCGAGGTCTTGATATTTCGTAAGTTTGTCAGGTACTGTGGACTGTATATTGTGAGTGTTAGGGATTGCTATGTCTATGAGATATATTATTATTTATCATTATTATATTTATGTATTACTATTTTTAATGTGCAGGGTGATATCTGGCCTATTATAGTGAATAGTCTTGTCGGTGATAATTGTGCGGCCCCAATATAATTTATACTCCTTATTTTCCAGTACAGTTTCCGGCTTGTATTTGTAATATGGGATTTTCTTTTTTAAAAATTTGTAATGATGAGCTAAATGTTGGTGGATTATTGCTGCTACTTGGTCGTGTCGAAGTTTATAGTCAGTTTTGTGCGAGAGATTTACAAGCTCCGGTTATATGCTGTATGGTTTCTGAAGCTGAGTTACAGTGTCTGCAAAGATCATTTGCTAAATTTGTTTCTTTTAATATGTGTTTCTTAAAATTTCTGGTAGCTATTATTTGATCTTGTATTGCAAGCATGAAGCCTTCGGTCTCTGGAAACAGTTCCTCTTTTCTGAGTCAATCGTTCGATTTATCTTTATCGACGTATGGTTGGCTCAAGTCCGTTCGGTGCCTAGCGTGAAGAGATTTTAAAACCCTTCTTGCAATTTTTTGCTGTTGACTTGTATATTGTTCGTTAGGCTGTATGTTTATATCATGTAGGTTTAGCGGAGTAATTTTCTTGTCAGTTTCGGAAGTGTATCTGTGCAGGGATGAGTGTTGCGATTTGTCGTGAAAATACTTTCGGAGTGTGGTGATTTGTTTGCTGTGTAGGTTTTCTATGTCTATAAGACCTCTACCTCCTTCGGAGCGAGGTAGTGTGAGTCTTTCTATAGATGATTTTGGATGGTGTTCGCGGTGCTTTGTCATAGATGTATTGACTATTCTTTGTAGTTTTTTAAGATCTATTATTATCCAGACAAATGTATTTTATCCCTCCAGAGTGAGGAAGGGTCGGCTGGTTATTAATAGCTATTTAGTTTTCATAGCCAACAGAATATTGCTAAAAACTAGGTCGTGCATTTTGATAACTTAGTCACTTTTATATAGGTGTACTTTTAACATATTAGGTAGCACTCAGTTAAGTATGAGAATTTAATCAACTCAATTCATTACTCGAAACATAGCATTTAAAAAATATTAAATTTGTTTTTGTTTTCTTTTCCTTATGGCTCTTGATACTGCTTGTAGTTCTCAGTAATTCTGCCAATGACGACATAAAGTTCTGCCAAGTTTGAGGAAATTGATCGGTGTAATATTTTTGTACAGTTCTTTTTTTTTTTTTAGTTTGTTAGTTAATTTAGTAAGTACATACCTGTAGGACAACATTTTACACAAGACATCACAATTTACGCCATAGACAATAAATTTATATCATCTTCCAACATAAAATTATTTATAATATATTAGTTTCCCAAGGGAACTGTCATATTTTTTTGGAATAAAAAAATTGTGTTGATTCGTCAGTTTGTCATTGCATAAAGAGAAAAACGAAAATTGAATTTATGAGGTAATCTTTTGTTCAGAGGTTTTCAAGCTATCAATATACAAAATGACCTTTCTGTTTTTCACTTGTTGATTTTCCTTTTCATACTTGATGTTAGAAAATGTTTAGTACGATTGTAGAGACCAAAAATTAAACAAGTTTTATGACATCATCTAAACCTGGTTACCTCCCCTCTTTAAATTTTACAGACATTCAGTTTTTTTTACGAGGACTGTAATTTTTTATTGAATGCAAAATAATACATGGAAACTGTACTCAAAATAATATACTTTGTCAATCTTTCCTACTAAACTTGAAGGAATCTTCAATTCTATATTTTTATGACATACAGTCCAGTGGTTTCCAATTTATTTTGAAATTATTGGGGAAGGTATAAAAAATGACCATAATTAATTTGGGTTTAAAAAAACTTTTTATATAGACACAAAATTTACGAGTAACTTTAGATAATGTTGAATTTTTTTTTACAAATAATTGCTGTATCTTATCGTTTTGTTATTCAGTCGACATGTAAAATTTTACGTGATAATAGTTTGTGGAGGTGACTCCACCATGAAGTTTTTGTCGCAGTTTTTGACCCCACCATGTCATGTAAATAATATTTTTTTTCCTTATCGCTTGATACTGCTTGTAGTTCGCAGTAATTCTGCCAATGACGACGTATAGTTGTGCCAAGTTTGAGGAAATTGATCGGTGTAATATGTTTGTTCCGTTTTTTTTGTTTTTAGGTAATTTGTTAAGTACGGTGACCTGCGTGCATACCTGTAGGACAACATTTTACACATAAGACATCACAATTGACGCCACAGATACAATAAATTTATATCCTCTTAAAACTATTTATAATATGTAGAAGTTTACAATTTAATATTACTTAAATTAATAATATTATTAAAGGCTAAAAATAAAGAGGAGTTGTTAAGTGATATAAGTGTTATTCCGACGTTTCTTCAGTGTTGCAAGTCATAAGAATATTCCAAAAAAAAAGGAACACATAAAAGTATAATTAAAAAATTATACTTTAAAATAAAATTGTCAAAAAATACATTTATTTACGAAAATTTATTAAAATTCAAAATGTACATTCCCCAAAATAAAAAAGTCAATAGAAAAGATTTATTATATACCAAAACATGACAGCTGTCAGAATTATAATTGGGGTCTACCTCGAATTTGGGAAATTGTGAAGTGAACCATTGTTAGATATAATAATTACAATGTGTAAGGTATCGAGCGGGTGCGGGTGTCGCGTCGGTTGTTGACCGCAGGCAGGTCGGTGCAGTAACCTTAGTCTAGACTCTAGACGCAACCCCTAACCCCTAAAAAGGTGAATTCGTTCTTTGTTGTCTGCTTATTTTGATTCTAGTATATCCCTGCTCGATCCCGCGCAGCTCTTCAATTAACTAAATTCATAATGTTCAAGTATCCCCAACGGTCCTTTAACGGTTTGTATTTTGTTCATTTTAACGTTGGAGACTGGATTCTGCCTTTTTTTAGCGGTTTTTTTTAAATTACAAATCTAAAATTACCGGAACATCAAGGTTAAGTCTGAAGGCAAAGTTTGAACAATAATTGAAAGTATTTATGCCCGTGAGGGAACGGATTAGAATACAATTCCCTTCTGCCGAAGAGCCAACCCAGCATCCCCTTGGTGGATGGGGATCTGCTCCCCGACTAGCTTGCGACCACAGGCCTGCGAATCCGACCGCAGTGTCATAGACGCGTTCCGGTCGAGCCGCATTTGGGCCAGACTTCCATCTCACATCCCATTAATGCTACGCATCTAGTGGACTCTGGGCTCTTGCTCAGGGTCCGCTAAAACCGCAGTATTTTTTTCTCAACACTCTAGTATCGAGGATGCAACGCAGCCGCAAAACAAGGGAGTATCTCTTGTCTTGTCGATGTCCATGGGCGATGGTGGCCACTTAATCATCAGGTGGGCCATCTGCTTGTTTCTACGTTCGTACTTATCTACCATAAAAAGGTTCTCCTGGCTCTATCTAGTAAGAATAATATATGAGTATTACTGTATTATAAATAAACGTAGAAATAGTTACATGTACTCTAGACAAGAAGCCGAGCAGTTCCTGGTGCTTAAGGTTCGAGAGCAGAATTAAAAGGCGTTATAATAATTAATATAAACAAGAGTTTCCAATGCAAACAATGCACTACATATCATAAAAGTTCAGGTTAGTCTTCTGTTACCTAATACATTTCTGTCGTTGCTTCTGCAGACAGACAGCTTGAATAGTCACGGTGAACGTTAAGGTTCACTTAAAAGAACTTATGTCCAGTCTTTACAGAATTTTAATAATTTTCAAGAAACTTTCCCAATTTCCCTTCATGAGAACCTTCCTGAGACTTAGACGAATATTGAAAAGGAAATCACGCAAATTAGTCCATCCGTGTGCCTTGCGCTTAGCAACACAATTCGATCAATATTACTTACATAGATAAAGAGAATCATAGTTTTAAGTTACTAGTTTATTTACTTACGAATATAAATAATTGTATAAGTAATATAATATCTGTTTACCATAGTTGTGTCGTCAAGTGTGCTCTGTACTTGTAAGTAAATGATATCGATTATGTTCCTTGAAGTCGATCTGATTAACTATGCATGCATCTCGCCATACATGTCCGCTCCTTATATGAAATTGTTTGCAACGTTAAAAACAATATCTGCAGCCTCAAGGATATCTTCGTTTATATATTTTTGAATCTGTACAATTTGGGTAGGTGCTACAGTTCTATCATTATCACAGTTCTTAACTATTAGAAAATGATTCTTGGGTGGGCTGTAATGGTGCACACAACGATTATTTATTATTCTTCAATGCTTGATTCTTCGAAGTTCTGCGGCTCTCTTAGCATTAGCAATTTTTATTTTCCATAATCTTATACCCCCTACGAAGTATATTTTGAATATGTTTTGAATTTTGAATAGTTATATATTTAAGAGATTTAATAGGCATAAGAGAATGTACACTATGTTCCTTAAAAAGCCAAAAGTAGCACAAGATTAACTAACACTAACAGTCTAAAATGGTCGATAATCTAATCTGTATGTAATCGCAAAAATACATTAAATTCATAATATTTTGATATTTTGTAAATCCTAAAATTTATATGCTAAACCAAATATTACACGGGACGTAGTTTCAATATATGAGGTCATGTATTGATTGCGATTCAATAAAACCTTTCAAAGTAATATAAATGAAATGAATATTAATGGCGCAGATTCAATGCCTGGATTATTGTTTTAAAAACATATCAAAGTCCGTTAAAGTTATTAAAGTTATTAACGGACTTTGTTTTCACGTTCGTTGCGTTAATCCAAAACAACTACAAGACACGAATTGAAAAAATAATACAAATTGTAGTGTGAAGAATGACAAAAAGTAAACCGTAAAAAGTACCGAAATGAATTGTAGATTTTAATACAAAAACTTGGATTTATGAAGTTCAAGAAACGGTCATCACTTATCTTGCAGTCTTGCACATATTCTTAGAACATACTAAGATACAAGTGGCATCTTGTCTTGGATATCTTGCCATTTATCCCGTAAAAATAATTGAAGATGACGGAGAAAGGTTAGCTAAAATTCGAATTTTCGATACTTTGAAAATTCCATGTCCCTTACGTAATTTTTACCAGAATGACAAATTTATTTATTAGCTATGAAAGTATGTTAAAAACAAAACATATATCTATGCCTGTACACAATAATAAATATTGTTTATAAAATCCAAGACAAACACTATATTATGTCTTTTTGCTTTTCCCCATGCATATTCTCGTCGTCCTCCCTAACCCTTATTATTCTGCCACATAAAATGAACTCTTGTCTTCCCCAACTCTTACACTTCTAAACATATTTTGATTAAAATAATTTTACTTACATTCTCTTTTTGACTATAAGACAGATCACTTATTGAGAGTTCTGAAAAGGATCTATACAGGTTGACGTAAGACCTTTGATTCGGAATTTGGTAAGAAGTTAGATGGATACACAGTGTTCCGCAGTATTTCGTTTGATGAGCAATCCTATCAACCCAACATTTTGTTACCTGATACCTCCCAAAATCACTTTCATTTGAACCATCTCCATAATAGCCAATGTTACCTGTGACAAAGGAACGGTCTAGCTTTCTAGAACTTTCCTAGTTGTTATAGAGATTAATTAAATGTATGTGTGATGCCATTTCTGTATTTGCTCTTTGGAGATATAACTGTATCAACGATGAACTTAACGTTGCGCTTACATGGGGGTACAGGGGCATTGACTGTTGAGCTGACGAGCTGACAGGAGGGAACGTTTATAAAGGGCTCGGATCATTCGCTTTCACGTGCCATTTATATTTCTGGTGGACCGTCTTTGTCTTGTGTTCCCTATATTTTAATAGCATCTAACCCTCGCTTTGATGTTGCTGAGATTTTATATGAATAATATTAAATTTTAGTTGTAATATAATTTTAGTTGTATATTAAATATTACAACTAAAATTTAATATTAAATTAACAACATACACTTAATAAACTTAAACCTTGTACCATAAGAGAAGTGAAAAATATAATTTCTAAACTTAACACTAATTCGAGCTCTGGAATAGATGGAATAACTGCTAAAGCTATTAAATCTATAAATAACGTTATTTTTAAAAGATTATGTATGTGCATTAATAACTGTATAAAAATGGCATTCTTCCTGATAGTCTCAAAATTGCTAAAGTGACACCAATATATAAGGCGGGCTCAATATCTGTACTAGGCAATTACCGGCCAATATCAGTCTTACCAATACTGTCAAAAAATAAAAATTTTTAAGCGGATTTTACATTTAAGATTAAATGACTATTTGAATAACATAAACTTTCTATTTGAAAAACAGTATGGTTTTCGTTCATAGTATAACACCTTAGCTGCCGTAGTTGATCTTAACACTAAAATTAAAAATAATATAGATAAACAAAACATCGTTTTAGGTATATTCATTGATTTAAAAAAAGCTATTAACACTATATCCCATAACATTTTACTACAAAAATTGAAAGATATTGGTATCTCTGGAACAGCATACCAAATTTTTGTATCATATCTTGCAAATAGGCAACAAATAGTTAAAATAGAACATTTCAAAAGTAAACCATTAGATATAAAATGTGGAATTCCCCAAGGATCAATACTTGGTCCTTTACTGTTTTTAATTTATATAAATAATGTTAGTAACTTGGATTTGACAGGAGATATTACGTTATATGCGGATGATACATGTTTGTTTTATTATGGGAGTAATATACATGACCTAATAAAAGATGCCCAAATTAAATATGTTAAATGAATGGTTTAAATACAATCTGTTAACAATAAATGTTTCAAAAACTTCATATATGTTGTTTCATGCAATAAATAAGATCATACCTGACTAGTGTTCCTTAAGTGTAAATCAAGAAATTATTCAAAAATCAAATGGAGAAAAATATTTAGGGCTAATATTGGACTCAAATTTAACATGGGAACCTCACATATAGCACGAAAACACTAAAATTATCAAACTTACCGGTGCACTCCGTAGATCTGTACGATGTATACCACCTAAGTGCGTAATATCTTTTATAATTCGCTTTTTAAGTCACAAATAGAATATCTATATATATATATAAATAACAAAAATCTCACAATACAACAGCTATATCAATACAGAACATGCATTTTGGTTAGTAAAATACTCACAGACACATTACACACACACACTAAATTTATATACAAATCAAGCAAATATACTATAAGAAATAAACATAAGCTAATTTTACCTATTACAAGAACGAAAAAATACGGTATTAAATGCATTGAATTTGAAGGAGCACTACTATATAATAGTTTACCTATAGATGTAATTAATACCAGTTCCTTAAGAGGTTTTAAAAACAAACTTAAAAAATATATAGAATTAACAAACTCAATTACTTATACGTCACGTCACTACTTTGTATTAAAAAAAATGATTAATATATTTTTTATTGAATCTCATGTAAGTGAACATTGTTCTTTAATGAGTAAATAGAGTTTCTATAAACCTAACATAATTAAAGAAAATTCTTAAAGTAACCAGTTCTTGTATATTTACAAAGTTGATTTTTGGAAACTGCTCTAAGAATTTAGTATTTGCTCTTATGCTGACCCGAAGGCAACATGTCCTAAATCTTTGGGCTATATTGTAAATTGGTACTTTAAAATTCACACACACAGGTTGTAATTCTTAAAACTCAAAATTTTGCAAGATAGTATTATAACATTAAAAACCGTCAAGGCAAACTTGGTTATTCGGAATTAAGGTAGAGGTAGGTAAGGTAAACACAAAATGATGATTCTGTTCAAAAATTACTGCTTAACGAATGAAAACGTGTTACGGAAGTAATATAATAAAGGAAACTGAGAGATATAAATTATGGCAATTATACCAACATATAGTGAACGCAAATATAAAAAGAAGTACCTGAAAGATATTTTCTCTCGCACGACCTGCTTCTTTCCAGAAATGTGTATTGTTGTATTGTCTATTACCTTAACCTTAGGACTTATAGGAGCTGAGCATTAATATTAGCAATCAATAGTGGCAAAATCTAAGTAAAGTGACGCTATGACTGTTCACTTGTTATTTCTGAAATTCGCAATAATTCATTTAAAAAAATACTGGTCATTTAAGACGGCCTGATTCTTTACTTTGTCGTTACTATCAGAACAAATCCTTACTAATATTATAAATGCGAATTACTCTCTGTTTAAAAATATTTGTCGCGCTTTCAGCCCAAAACTACTGGAACCGATTTAAATGAAATTTGGTATACTGATAGTCTAGAGCCTAAAATAGGACATAGGCTAGTTTTTAATGTGAAAAAAGGGGTTGTATGGAAGTATCGTCATTTTTAGAGCTAAAAATTTGAAACTTATTTTTTAGGCTGTTGATTCGACGTAAATAAATATGACATTCAAAGTTTGTAAAAGTTTTACTCAAAAGTAAAATAACAATAGGAAATAGAGGATGAGACGCAGACGAAGTCGCGGGCACTTGGGATTTAATATCCAGAGTAAGTTCTGAATTATATACGTTTAATATACAAATATATTATAATTTATAGTTATCAGAATGATTTTATTCAAACAAAAAAAACTAGTATACGACGCAACGCGGACATGCTACACGAGTTTGGCGCGTGTTGATATTGCTAAATTATTTCATTCTATATTATTATTATTATTAGTGTGGAATCTCTGGAGATTCTATTACGTCTAAATTATATTACGCAGTTACCACGGTTAATTATAATTACTTCTGCTTTGTGAGTAATTTTAACTGTACACAATATTTACAAAGCTGAACAGATACTCGTAAAGTACCAAAATGATTTGAATTAGTTAACGCCCATAGGAGCTTGGTAGATCAGAAAAGTCACAAAGGGAATATAATTATTTTGTAGCGTGAAATCATTTATTATCATTATATACGTTAGTCTTAATATTATGAGTAAGCGCAGATAAAATTTATGTGATAATAACTTAACAAAAGCAGTTAGCAGGTTTATAACTTCCCGCACATAACACATTTTCTTCAAAATTGAAATTGATGACATTAAAGTCCTAAAAATAACATAATTATCTTTCTTCAAACAAATTTTTGCTTACGTCTCAACAGCAATCAACAAATTCTCTCCTCTATTTATAGATGTAGGTGAACAAACACAACTGCAATACTTTACTAGCTCTCGTAACATGTTTCACACTTTAGCATGAAGTATACAAGGCTTCTCCCCTAATCCTTACCCTTGATGGTTAGAGACTAGAACGCCCTCCCTAGGGAACAAGTAATGGGGTCGCACAGCCCGCAGTGACGCTTACTGAATTTACTTTGCCCTATATTAAATGTTATATGAAAGTTGATGCAGCGAAAAATATTGCCATATTGTTGCATAAGTTTATTGCTGAAATTGTCAGAAAGAATGTCAATGAGATTCTGAACATTCTTGAAGTTTAGCTTTTAATGTCTTTAGAAAATTCAACAATATTCTTTATTCTACTTTACCTCAAAATTTGGAAAAGATGTACCCGATTTAAGAAAAGATGTACCCAAGTTAGTTGTTGAACGTGACGCACTTTTGGTGTTGAAAACACACACAGATCATGATTCTGATATTTACAGTCTCTGTCGGATGTTTACATTAAAATGTGAATTTACCCAAATGTTATTTGTTAAAACCAACTAAAATTACTAGATTAAACCGGCATAATTTAAACAATTGTGTTTCTGTTGGAAAACTTGCTTTTGTGTATATCTAACGCAGTATAGGGTTCGTGCCGTAATCCTTATCCTTGGTGTTTGTAACGGAGGCCCCCGGGAGCAAGTAATGGGGTCACACAGCCCGTAGTGGCTCTTACTGGATTCTCCTTTGTGCCTGCAAACGTAAACGAGATTCGATATATTGCGTTTCACGAATACTTGTATGCAGTTGTGTATTATATTGGGATTTATCATCAATTTGGATTTTTCTGATTATGTTAATAGTCTTCTGCGTTTATTATGTCTAAAGGTACAAGTACGAAATGCTTTGTGTCAGTAGAAAAAATATTTTCACCTAGTAGGTCTCCAATCAAATCTGTGATTATTTATGTATTTAGGTTTAATTTCACTTTCATGATTCCCAAAGACATAACGGTCACACAGCTCGACATGCACTTCATCCACACGTCGATACATGGCGTACGAGCACACTCATTTGTTTACTATGTATTCTTAAGTATTTTTCTCACGATAAAACATATTCTATGTCCTTCCTCAAGCTTTTATCTATCTCTCTACACAAATTTAATTACAATCGATTCGATAGATAGACCACCTATCCGTCAATAGAGGGCGTAAGTAGTATATTAAATTTGCACTTTCAATTGTTTAGTTTGTATTCTTAAGTATTTCCTACGTGTCTTAAGTGTTACTTTTAAAATTATAATATTATTTAGGATTAATAATATCCATTCACTGATTGCAATTAAAACATAAATGTAAAACTGCTGGTAGTTGAAGCGAAATTTTGTTATTTTATATGCGCTCACTCACCATTGTCTGAAGCCGATGAACCGCGCATATATTCTCTACCTTTGTAATGACTGAGTAACGCGTATTACTCTGAACATGCTTTGTTTTTCATTTTCGAATTACCACAAATTAACGTTATATTTATCAGAATGTTGTGATGTTGTTTGCTCGTTATTTCTTATTTTCTTCTGTATAATAAGTCAAGTTTGGCTATTGCGTGGATATTTTAGAATTTTGGTAAGTTATTTTATGAATTGCCTTCTAAGTTCTAACTAAAACTGTTTTAATTTAATATTTGGTAAAGTCTGTAAATTCAAAGGATGCTCTTGACGTTCTCATTAAGATTATCATGTTATTAAACGTTGTTTGTAATACTAAAATGTTAATACTGAGGCAGTTTGCCAAACGTTCAAAGTGTTCAGATATTTACGTATCATTACTGAATATTGTCATCAACTGCTATCGAGCATAAGCCTATTTTGTGCTATTTAGATTCTGAATATTTATTTAAACTAAGACAGCTGTGTGGCTGGGTTGCCTATGTATAACATCCTCATTTTTATTACGTAAATCTCGCCAAACTGTGCAATTCTTATACCGTTTTTCTTATAACGTTCAAACATTATTTAGTGATCGAACGAGACAATTTCTATATAAAGAAGTGAATTGATGTAAAAGAGCAGAAAGTGAAGGTTTGAAACAAAGAGGTGGCAGCGAAGGGCCGTTACGAAATAGGACCGAAATGGTGCATCTACTAACTAGGTCAAGCTCGCTACGTTGGGTCGCCACGTGTTTCTCCCCACCACTTCCATTCTATTTACACTCTACAACCATATCACTAAGAAAATAAAGTCCAATTTAGAACGGTCTCAAGCTTATTTTATCAGCCTTGATATAGTGATGCACGAATTAGTTTTGACGCCGACCGAATATCAAAGCTATTCATAGGCTTTAGAGATTGTATTTCTATGTAGAGTGAAACACAACTAAAACAATAATAGTAATGGGTGTGTAATGTCATTTTGCATTTTGAACGTATTGACGCGGAAGTTGCGAGCCTTTGTGTTGGTAGGGCGTCGAAGGTTATAAACTGAAACATGTTTTTGTTTTTTGTTAACTATACTATTGACGTTGTATTATATTTCATTATTACTTACGATAGCATGAAAGATATAGTGTAATATTTTAAAATTGGATCTAAAATAGTTGATAACTTCAATCTGTTTTACGTTGGGAAACGAATTAGAAGGGAACATTAAGACCCTCCGAAAGAATTTTAAAATTGTGGTAATTGATGTCCTACAAAAACTCTTTTATACAAAGCCAAAAGCTTCAGAATTTTTATTTTATTTATTCATGTATGGTAATGAAGCAACAACCTGCGCCCATTCAGAACATACACTTTAGATTTAATAACTAATAAGGCCTCTTCATGCTTCTATGATATGATGTAATGTTCGCCGTAATTGGTGCTCTTGGTAACTAGTCTGGCTTATTATTTCATTTATTTTCATTTCTATTTGTTACCAAGCAGCTATTCCGACTAGGAAACTTATAAACTTTATGTTTGTTAAGGTAAAAGAATGTTACAATAATCAATAGAATTCTCCTCATTAAATTGTTTTGCTGTTTAAATCCTGAATTCTTTATACTCTTTGTTATTTACTTTTTAGTTATTTAAACTATATTAATGTTAAAGCCAATCACGTATGGGATATTATGCGATTATGGAGTATTAAGTGTTATAGTGAAAGTCGCGCTACAGCTTCTGAGATATTTATGTTGTTTTGTAACTTTCTTAGTCACTAGAGCATAGGATTAATCTTTAACTGCTAGTTAATCCTCAACTTAAAATTCATCTGCTGTTAGAGATAATGTTCTAATATTCTAAAGAGAGAAAAATCAAACGACATAAGTCCACTATTGGTTTTCCTATTTATAACATCCGCTGTCCATTTCAAGTCTCGTATTTCACTCCGAGCTTGATAAACTCTCAACATCAATTTGTCAGATATACGTACTTGTAACACTTTCAACAATTTTAAAGTTTATTCGATTCCACCTACGTGTGCTGTGAAAGTTTAGCTTAGCGAGCACATTATTTTTGGCTTATCTATAATTTGTAACCTCTCCTACCCTTCGGGTGGGAGGTTAACAAAAAAAAAATGTAAATTAAATTGAATTGTTTAATGACAATACGATAAGAAGATTCCACAGTTACAATTGTAAAAAAAAAACAACTCTTTACTACATAAAGTTTTATTAGCAAGAAATGAATCGAAAAGCTACCTAAAGCTTCCTTCGCATTCTAGTATAGTTTACAGGATTTGATTTGCGCGCCTGAGGGACTGACCGTAGGACTTACAGTGGTAAAATTGAAGGGTTGAGTTGAATTAACAGACATAAGAAAAAACAACCGGTTACTTGCTCACGGTCATCCACGCCAGACGGCGCGCATGCCAGAGTCCGCGGGCTTCTCACGGAGCCGGGCGACTCGGAGAGGCAGCATCAGCCTCCTAATCTCCTTCATAATGGAACCCGGAGCAGGGTATGCAGGGAGTAAAAAAAAGAAAAGAATCCTAGGAACTTGTCCTTCGGGAAACAAGGGTCTTCCGGACGCAACTCCACGCACCAACAACACAATCCCCTCCGGATACAAACATCCGGATACAGACTAACATCCGGATACGGAGTACCCTAGGTACACACGCCCCCTTGGTACACACGCCCCCTAGGTACACACGCCCCCTAGGTACACACGCCTCCCAGGTACACACCTCCTGTGGAGGTTTTTAGTATGTCAGGCTTGTTAGGGCATTAAGGATTCCAAGCCTGGCATGATGATCAAAGGCATGCTCGCACGCAGCATGGCTCGCGTCACGGCAGCAAAAAAAGAAAATAATATTAGGTGCTCTTGGCACCTCTCCAGGAATCACAAGGAACAGTCGCCTACCCAAACGACATGGAGAAAAAGAAAGAAATGAAGTACGACAACTTGACGGAAAAGAAATAAAATATTGCCAGCTCCTACGAGAGACAATTAAAAATCGAATAATGAAATATAGGTCCGTGTACCATTATATCAATAATAATTTAATTGTTAAAGTTCCAAAAATTATAATTTATTTAATATTGGTTAATATTAATTTTGAAATTGTTTATTTGGAAAAAAAAGAAATCATATAATATTACTAAACAAACGAATCGATTTATACGTGCTAGATCACGCGTTCGAAACTAGATGGCGCTCACGCTCAGTGTCGATGGTTCACCATAGATGGCAGTAGTATGCACTATTTAAACAAATTTAAAGTAAAATATTTTTGTATATTTGAAGAAGATTGTATTAAAAATAATAAGAATAGGGTGTAGCGAATTTTACACGCTACAGTGCCCCTCCCATCAGAAAGAATTTACGATAGAAAATTCGTCGGGTGCCCTCACCCGTCCACTCACTACACCAAAGTAAAACAACTTAATAACAAAATCCAATCTTAAACTAAACAACACCAAAAAACCTAAATTAGAAGTAAGAACATCCTGAAACAATAAAATAAACCTTAGAAATACATAAACCTCGTTTACGGCGGTATTTAAAACAAAGTGTCTTTAATTCAACCACTGGAGTAAAAGTATCAACCGTGACAAGCAATAGGTAGTAACCTACCACGGGAGATATAGAACCCTTTGCGGTTAAAATAAAAACCAAATCCACATCTTTATGTAAGGTAGCATAACTAACACGGTAAATATTTGTATCTAAATAGGGTCTGAGATCATTATTATAACGATCTGTTACAGACGAACAAATTAATGTAGGGCAATTGGAATCAGTCCGAGATTCCAGTCCCAAAGTGATAAGTTCCTGTTTAGCAGAAACTGCACCATGGGTAACATGGTGTATAATTGCTACGCCATTGTAAACATGGGGCAGCTTAAGGGTAGAATCCTGGGTAACAGGATTATCATCGTGGGTATCACGATGTGAAGTAGGTAATTCCTGGGTAACAGGAATATCATCGTGGGTAACACGACGAGAGGTAGGTAAGATAGGTAATTCCTGGGTAACAGGAATATCATCGTGGGTAACACGATGGGTACTAGGTAAAACAAATAAGTCCTGGGTAACAGGAGTAACATTGCGGGTAACACAATGTGAAGTAGGTAATTCCTGGGTAACAGAAATAACATCGTGGGTTTCACGACGTGGAGTAGGTAAGTTAGGTAATTCCTGGGTAACAGGAATGACATCGTGGGTTTCACGACGAGAAATAGGTAATTCCTGGGTAACAGGAATAACATTACGTATGCCCTGGGTAGGGAAAACACGAACACGATTTTTATTCGTTTCGCGGACCAAAGAGGAGTTATAATTCGAAACGTGACTTGAGCTTGTACAAGAGATAGCCGGATCCTCACTCATAGATAATGAGGTAGGACGAATATGACTATCAATAGAGTCGGAGAGTTCTAGCTCTTTCCGTCTGTGGTCCGCTCTGGCAAGTTTTTTGTACCAGAACTCGAACCTGGCCTGTTGGTCTGGCTTTGGTTGCATTTAGGACAATTCGACGCCGTGAAATTCTTTTCACCACAACGGTAGCAAACTAAGGAAGGCTTATCTCGACAATTCCTCAAAGTGTGTCCGCTGTTACGGCAGCGTACACAGAACTCTTGACGTTTCTCGGTAGATAACTTAGAAACCACATGACACGGCTTCTGTACTCCTTTATATACTAAATCTGGGGCAATTAAATTTGAGTTAAATCGAGGGGGTTCGGTAAATGAATCCGCTCGTTGCTTAGCGTACTCCAACAAAAGACACCTGGACTTTAATTCTGACCAAGAATTAATATCCACAAAAGCTAATTGAGAAGAAAAATGAGGGCGTAAATTATATCGAACAATATGTAGCTGCTCCTCTTCCTTTAAAGGAACCCGTAACCTACTAAAGTAATTTCTCATTACACTTAAATAATTAATTATAGACTCATCACGACCTTGGGTTCGGTCTCGGATCTCACCCAGCAACCGTTGGTCATAATCCACTGGCAAATAATCATCTAATAGGTATTCCTTAAGTTCCGACCAAGAATGTACCGAATCACGAATACTACGATACCAAAACAAAGCCTCTTCCGTGAATAATTCCGCTGCTCCTTCAAACAACCTCTGGTGAGACACTCCTCGTGACAAACACAATTCCTCCAACCGCTGAACAAAAGAAAGCACGCAAGAGCGACCGTTGTACTTTATACCGAGCGTGTGAACTCCCTTACTTCGATCACAACACGCGCTGACACTAGGTTCCGGTGCACTCTCTGCTTCGATGGACAAGGAATGTACTGAGTTCTCTAAGCTCCTTTGGTAACTCACGAAAACGGAATCAGACTTGTCTAATATTTTATCCAATTGTGATTGTAGATCGGTATGCAAAGTAATATCATCAGGTTCGACCGGCTTCAACCTTCCTAACCGATGAAATAAATGATTACCTAAAGTATGAATACGATTTAAACTTTTTAAACGCAATTGCTTTTCGGACATAAGTCCGGACAACTCAACTAACTTACAGGAAATTAATTTTAATTCGACAGCAATGTCACCCTCATAGACATCGATATCATCACTAGGATATTCTTTAGCTAAGGATTTAATTTGGGAACGCAAGCCAACAACGGTATTCGAAGGCTTGCCTTCTCTTATTAAGACTTCGTATATCAACTCATCTTTATGTAAAAGGTTAAAATTAATTGGTCGTTCCTCCATTGTTAATTAATTAAATAAAGCAAATATAAAAAAAATAAATGGTCAGTAGCCCAGGATAGCAAATACGGAGCACAATGTAGAAATAACAAATTGTTTAGAGTGAAGCTCTAAGGTAGGTATAATACAAAACAATAAAAAATAGTAAACAATTAAAATGCCCTAGATCATTGGTACATACGTAACATTTAAGTAAGAATAATACATACTGTCAGTGTATTAAACTGAACAGTTAAATATAACGGTAGTTACAAAGTAGTACGAGTAAAATACAAGTACAAGTAAAAAAAATAATGTAGGTAAACCAAGTAACACATAAACGGCTTAAGAAAATACATTCTTAACCAGGTAGTAAGTAGTATGTCAACTCAACTCAACAATCAGTCCAACAGTAATTAACTGAGAAAACTCGATTAAAAAGAACTAAACAACGTCCGCGCAGCAAATTTAATCCTGGCAGGGTCGCCATTGTAACCTCTCCTACCCTTCGGGTGGGAGGTTAACAAAAAAAAAATGTAAATTAAATTGAATTGTTTAATGACAATACGATCAGAAGATTCCACAGTTACAATTGTAAAAAAAAAACAACTCTTTACTACATAAAGTTTTATTAGCAAGAAATGAATCGAAAAGCTACCTAAAGCTTCCTTCGCATTCTAGTATAGTTTACAGGATTTGATTTGCGCGTCTGAGGGACTGACCGTAGGACTTACAGTGGTAAAATTGAAGGGTTGAGTTGAATTAACAGACATAAGAAAAAACAACCGGTTACTTGCTCACGGTCATCCACGCCAGACGGCGCGCATGCCAGAGTCCGCGGGCTTCTCACGGAGCCGGGCGACTCGGAGAGGCAGCATCAGCCTCCTAATCTCCTTCATAATGGAACCCGGAGCAGGGTATGCAGGGAGTAAAAAAAAGAAAAGAATCCTAGGAACTTGTCCTTCGGGAAACAAGGGTCTTCCGGACGCAACTCCACGCACCAACAACACAATCCCCTCCGGATACAAACATCCGGATACAGACTAACATCCGGATACGGAGTACCCTAGGTACACACGCCCCCTTGGTACACACGCCCCCTAGGTACACACGCCCCCTAGGTACACACGCCTCCCAGGTACACACCTCCTGTGGAGGTTTTTAGTATGTCAGGCTTGTTAGGGCATTAAGGATTCCAAGCCTGGCATGATGATCAAAGGCATGCTCGCACGCAGCATGGCTCGCGTCACGGCAGCAAAAAAAAGAAAATAATATTAGGTGCTCTTGGCACCTCTCCAGGAATCACAAGGAACAGTCGCCTACCCAAACGACATGGAGAAAAAGAAAGAAATGAAGTACGACAACTTGACGGAAAAGAAATAAAATATTGCCAGCTCCTACGAGAGACAATTAAAAATCGAATAATGAAATATAGGTCCGTGTACCATTATATCAATAATAATTTAATTGTTAAAGTTCCAAAAATTATAATTTATTTAATATTGGTTAATATTAATTTTGAAATTGTTTATTTGGAAAAAAAAGAAATCATATAATATTACTAAACAAACGAATCGATTTATACGTGCTAGATCACGCGTTCGAAACTAGATGGCGCTCACGCTCAGTGTCGATGGTTCACCATAGATGGCAGTAGTATGCACTATTTAAACAAATTTAAAGTAAAATATTTTTGTATATTTGAAGAAGATTGTATTAAAAATAATAAGAATAGGGTGTAGCGAATTTTACACGCTACAAATTTAGGTTCAAATAGCAGGTCGGTCTGGTAGTACGTATTAGTGATTGTCCTCATCTTGATTATGTATTATAAAATTTTTCAATAATATTTTAATCTTTGTTATAACAAAGAACATCTTCGCGATTTCACTTAAGTATAAACTAGGTTGTATTTTCTTAGCGGGTCAAGATCACTTCGTTTATTGATGTTGCTACGTGAACTTAATAAATGACTTGAATCTACTTTGTTTTTATTGAGGTTTAAAACAAGTTTTCTTTACTTATCAGAAATGTAGTTATGTTTTTTGAAATATACCTACCTATTAGCTCTTTAAAACTTCACACCATACCTCAAGTGGAGCAATGTATTCCATTAAGTCGTCAAGACTTTGATTATTAATATCAAAATCTTTTTTAGGACTTTTAAAATATGTATCTAATAATATTTTAATAATTCACAACACGTCTAGAGCAGATATGAATTTCAAATAAGTTACGGACATCTCTGAAGTTTTGGGTTTACTGTTTCCAATTTAAATAGATATAACATTTCATTCAATGGCACGATAATGTTACGATATGTTTGAATTATAGCTGATGTAACAGCTACCATGGGATACCAAGGACAAAATAACTGCAACTTATCACTTTTTATGTAACTTACTACTAACCATGAGGTTAGATTGTAGAGACAAAAGTATTATGTTAAAGAAAATATCAGCTAATGAGCTAATGAGCCGATACATGTCGCAATCAGGCTTCCTATTAGTATTGATATGTGAAAAAACTAGTAATAAAAAGTATACTTTGTTTGAATCAGACAGAAATGTCTAAAAAAAATTTTACAGTGACGAGAATCTCAGATGCCATTGGACGGGCAAAGGTGCATTGTCTCTGACTACCAGAGGATCTAATGCAAATGCAATCGGTAGGATCATTATGGGGATCAATCAATAGGTTCTAGGGACAGGGTTAGTGACAGGTAACCAACCAATTAAAATACCGAACAGTTGCGTTGTGATGCGTGTACTTAGATAATGTTAAATTGACTTTATTGCTAAATATCAATACCGTTAATATTGCGTCGATTTTAACACTGTCCTCTTTGCCTAACGATAAAATTAAGGTTGCAGCTAGGTAAACATTTATAAGTCCTCTCCCTTCCCGTGAATATTGTGATGTCCACCGCAACTAACTTATTTCACTCCCAAGTATATAGCCCAAAACCAACGGAGTTATTTTTAAAACCACGTCTTGGTTGGTTGCGTTATAACAGAAACATACCAAATATCAAAAATTCTCGTCATCTATACTAATATTATAAAGAAGTAAGATTTGTATTTTTGTATGTAACGAATAAACATAAAAACTACTGGACCGATTTCAAAAATTCTTTCACCATTAGAAAGCTACATTATCCCTGAGTAACATAGGCTATATTTATTACAAGAAAAAATTAGAGATCCTCATGAAATCTCACTAAAACCAACCCAAGGTGCAAAAAAATTAGCCATAAAATATCTTTCATCGCACGCGCTGCAAAAAGTATTGATGATAGAACAAAGAAATGTTCTACAATATTATAGAACGTATCAATATCTACAAAAAACTTCGCGAGACCCTATGTCCAACTATTGTAGTTAAGTCACTATAACTACTTTTTTACATTTTAAAAGTTGATAAAAATGCCAATCAAAATCAGACCATGTTTTCTATAACTTTGTAATAATCCTTATCCAAATAAATTATTTCGTATTCAAGACTGTTTCAATAACTGTAAAATACTTTTTGAATTATTAAAATCGGACATTCCAGTCAAAAGATATTACGAAATAAAAATATCAAGATAAATAAAAAATAATCCCAGACGGGCCGCCGGCGCAGTGTGGAGTGCCTCGCAGCGCAGCGAGTAACGCGGCGATAGAGGGAGCGACAGAATGCGGGAGCCAAAATGTTAAAAAAAAATTATCCACCCGTGCGAAGCCGGGACGGGCCCCTAGTTATTTACATATTGAAAACTTGTCTGTTTGCCTCTCTTTCTTCATAAGTGCGTAGTTTCCTCAAATTCCACGTGGATTTTATCGTGTGTTTTAATGCTATTGTTGTTATTATCGGAAGCGTTGTTTTATCATTTTATTTGTTTATTATCAACATGACGTTCTTATCGTCACCATTTCCACTCACCACTTTGATTGCAAGTTATTATCAAAATTTGATTATTGTCAATTTTGTTGTGTGCACAAATTTAGTGCATCTCTGAGGTGAAAAGATTTTTAGTCTTGATCTTAGTTATTTTTTTAAAATGGAATGGAAAATACACGCTTATTATAAATTCCCTTTTTGATTCACATTTTCACTTGAGTAACCGCTAGTTGGAAATCTATGTTAAACATGTAAAACGCATTAATGGTTGCGTGAACGTCGCCGCCGGTAACAATCAGTGCGTTTAGTTGCCACGCGGCTTGCCACTGATTCCGATTACCATACAATAAACACTACTTATACACTTAAAAAGAAAATTAATCTGAGAGTTCTAGTAACAATACTCTACAAAAATTATTAATAAAATAGAATTAAGATCTGTTAGACATCATACACTGAGAAGCTTAAGATTATTTCTGCTTTGTTTATTTTGAGGGGAGACCGAGATCATTTGCAATTTTAATGAGGCTTAATCTATTTTGCGATATTAATAAACTAATCATTTATTTAAATTAAGTTATGGTTTTAGTTGCAATTAGTTAAATTATTTTTCTTATTGAAATAAGTAGAAGTAGCACTTATTTATAATTAGCATTAGTTGTAGAGTAATATATTCGGCTCCATAGCACCACTATGCTCTAAAGCTCGTCGGTAGTCAGGTCTTTGCATGACGTGTTCGGTATCTATAATCGCTGATGTTGTTTTGCGAAAAGCTTTTTTAATAGGCCAGCAAATAACTATTGAAAATTGAACTGATTTTATAGATCTTTCTTACATAGCATATGATGAATTTGATGTAAAACGATCTGTACCTGATCTATAAAATCAGTAATAATATGATCATGAGACACTTGCTGGAGATATTGGATTAGCTTCGGAGATTGTATCGAGCAGCCAGGCGCGTAAATGGTGTATGGGGCCAGAGTGTGGATAAATTAATGGACATGGATGTTTTCTCTTGTTGTAAGGTGGGATGCAGGGCCCGGGCCGAAGACCCCACCTGCCCTACCTCCACTTACGCCTCTGGATGTATCGTACGTCAATATCAATATACATCTTGTTAACAAACAGGGCTCACAAATAGGATTAGCTAAGCATTACGAAACAAAGCTTAAGAGTCTAACAAGACGCGACCGGGCATTGTTACGTATTATCGCATAAACTGTATCAGTACAATATGTTAAGTTCGTCCGTTTCTTTGGATTTAAGCTTAGAGGTCAGTGAAATCTCTTTTCTATGTGTCTATTTTATCTATAGTCTAAAGTTTTTTTTACATATTACTTTGCAGCTCTGTTTGTTAACTCAAATTAAATTGTCGTTATGTTTTGGTATTTTTGAGACCGTATCATATTTTTATTTATTAATATGTAATGTTTCTGCAATACCTAAGTCGTGATAGTCATTGAAATATGATAAGGTCTCACCTTCCGGTATTTTGCGTCGTAGTTCTTTACATTTCATATTATAAAGTGTAAGGTAAGGACTGTATTGTGTATTTATCTTTGTATGTTTGACATTTATTTTGATATGCTTGCACCCTGTATTTGCTATACATTTATCCAAACCTTTACAGTTCAATGATGTTACGTTTTTTAATCGAATTTGTGGTTGCAGTAATGTTCAAGTTTTGTCTTTATGATAATTTTGAAATACATTTGTAGTTTCATGAAGGGTGTGGCTTTAACGTGGGCGTGGTCATTATTCTTTTTTAACGATCGATGCTTTGTTCTGCACTCTTGTAATTACGCATATTTAATTATGTGAGTCATCAGAACTAAATAGTAAGTAAATACACACTGACAGTACTTGATCTTGTTTATATAATTGTTTTTGTGTTTGACATACTAACGAGAGCTACATCGCTGTCTGTGGAAGACAGGCCCGCTCAAATCATTTTCTCCAGCCTACATGTTTTTGTATTTGAATCCATGTTAAGTACAAATCATTGATTGTAATAGAGCAAAGAGCTTAGGGGAGTCGCAGGAATTACTTTTTTTTTAATAGAAATAACATAATTGAGTAAAACCTCTTCGTAAAATCGTTCATAAAAACATTAGAGAGGTGTTATCAAAAAACTGACCTTGTGGAACCCTTCTGCTTACACCAACGAGTTCTTTATACGATTGTTATTCAAATGCATAATTTTATTCAATTAAATACTAGGTTAATAGTTTCCGAGTCAACAAAGGCGCATAAGTTCAGTTTAAATTGCAAATATATTCATAGAGAGGATCATTACGAACCGCGTCACGTCCTCTTTGTCACAATAACCATGTCTAAAGCTTTGAGTGAATCAAAAACCTCTGGTTGCTATAAGGTCTATTCCTAAAATAGATTCTAATAAAGTTCAGAAAGATATAGGAGACATGAAACTACAAGCAAAGGCGTTAGCAATCTGTTATCTAGAAATTAAGAAAAGATGTAAAATTAAAAGAAAATAATTAAGATTCAACTAAATATTCTCGAAATCGTAATGGCGGTTTAAGCAAATATCATATTTTGGATTTACGAGTTCAATCCACGAACTTATATAAAACAATATATATTGTTGTTTGCGTTATCTGATATTCTGTGATAATTTGGCTAGGTTTCTGTTATGGTTTAGTCTGCATAATATAAATTCCGTATCGGAACCTCGAACGTACTGTATGCAGATTGCGAAATCTTAATTTCCAGAAAACGTAATCTACGGAAAAACCTTTATTTTGTGTTGAAGGAATACTTAAAATATTGTCTTTATAGATTTTATATTAAATATGAAGGTCAGGCATAGCATTCGGCAAAGAAACAAATCGCATTGCGGATTTTCGTATTGGCTTACAAGCTCCAATACAGTTATAAAAATACACACAAACTGAGTTTGATTGCTCACTGATCAATCAATTTTTTTATAGAAGAATATTTCAAAACCAATATTATCGACTAATCATTTCTCATATTCTTTTCCATATCAACAAATATTGGTACGAACTATGCGAGACATGAGTAATTTATAATTTTAACCAAAAAAATGTTAAGATAAAATACGAAAAAAATCTGATCTCCTTTTTCGTATCGGAGCCACAAATGAAATGTTGGCCCTAACATAGCAATTTTATGTTAGGGCCCATTTATTGTAGAATCTTTCTACATCCGTTAGCTAGGTTACGTTAGTATAAGCTAAAGTCAAACTTTAAAAAATTATATAAGAATCGAATATATTGTGGCATGGATAATAAAGATACATCTACAGAATTTTACTACTACGTTGATGTAAACAGCTTTGAGCACAATATCATGTTGAAGCTATTGAATAGAACAGAGCCAGCTATTCAATCCTAGATTTAATACTCCATTCAAATACGTGAGTCTTTAGAAATCTTAGAATTCCCCGTATCGTCTTAAAGATTTATCTTTTCAACAATTATTATAGAATTGAAATGACTGCTGGTGTTGGATGGGTTAAATACAATTCCTAGTCTTTGATGACCATGATCTATTCTCGCATTTGGTTTGGTTCATTCACTCTCTTTTAATAGTAATAGTTTCAAACTCACTCAAAACTGGAAATCTTTTATTAAAGCAAACTAAATTGTTGTTTTCTATATTTGCATCTTCTTTACCTTTACGACAACGCTCGTCAACATTAGTTGCACCATCTACTGTATTACTCCTTATCTTTGAACTTTATTTATATTTCTGATTAAAAAATATAGCCAATTTATTGAAGTAAACTGACACTATATTAGTAATAATTTTGGCATTATTAATGTCGATGGCGTTTTGGTGACTAAAGTTGTACAACTAAAGGTTGTAACTTGGAGGGCTTCAATATTATAATAAAGTAGATAAGTATTTCCTATTACTGGATGATATACAGTTTTTAAAATATTTATGTATATTATGTTTGCTACGTTAGACATTAGTCCAGTTATACATTTCCTCATAACGGTGCTCACTGCTCAGGTATGAAGTCCACGGGGCAACGCACAGATAACACTGCGGCTAATTCTGTCATCAGACACGATGTTTCACTTTGTTTCTATATCGGTATCTACCTGATGCACATGTTAGGGTCAATCTGTACCTGCTAGGCGTAAACCTAGCTATAAAAATACAGCGCAAATATCTGATAGATGAACACAACGCTCGATCTGTAAAATGTAAATTCGATATAATGACACTTAAAGCTGTTATTTAATTAGGTTATCTAGAGTTGTTAAATAGACTAATGTTGAAAAAAAAAAATTAAAAAGATTGTTTTGCTATTTTCCTCTAAGGTAGATCAGAATGATTTGGTATCGACTTTTATGGAGTCAACAACTTTTGAGGATGCTCCGGAGTTAAACATACTTTGAGAGCTTATTGTATATATAACGAGTATTTCCTATTACTTTATTATTCGAATTATTCTTGGCAAGCCCTTTCATTTCATACCCATATTGTAGGGAGTGCATTAAAAATATCTAATCCGCCATCTTAGGTGGTCCGCCATGTTATATTTTGAATGAAGTCACATAGTTAACTTTTCATTGTCATCCAAACTTAATGTACAAAGCTTTGCAAGTTAAATAAAAACTGGTGATGCCGTACTGACTGGACAACTTATAACTTCTGTCTTAATAGATGAGAGGCAGTTTGACAAGTAATTGAAGGTTAATAAAACGGCCATTTAATTACACGAATACAGAAATATTAATAAACAACTCGTCGCTTATATTAAATGTAAATAAAACGTTATTTTTTTCCAATAAGTCGATGCGGAGGATATTGACACGATAACCTTCACAGTTCACAATGAAATTGGCTATTTATTTAATGAAATAGTTAATAGCTACATTTGCTATGGATTAGTGCTCTTAGTCATTACCGACGAGATTAATTGATACCCATCGTCCCGCCCTAGCTTCGCTGGGCTTAACCATTATAGTGACTGGAAAACGTTCCTAGGAGACTATCCGCAAGTTTTTAAGATATTCTGAACTGCATTCACAGATTTTTGAGTAACCGAAAAAAATGCTAAAATCCAAAAAAAAAAAACAAATATTTTTATGCCTACCGATTCTACTTCTTATTTGGATCAAAAGACTCTATGGGACCGTTTATGGTATAAAACATTTTCTATACATTTTGTACTGAAAAACGATAAATCAACTCGTAATATTTTTTATCGCCAAACAATCCTATTTCTTTCTATTTTATGTAACTAGGTCGGCAAACAAGCGTACGGCTCACCTGATGGTAAGCAATTACCATAGCTTATAGACGTCTGCAACACCAGAAGCATCGCAAGCGCGTTGCGACCCTATCCCCAATTCCCCCCAGGAGCTCTGGTCACCTTACTCACCAACAGGAACACAACACTGCTTTAGAGTAGTGTTATTTAGCTGTGATCTTCTGTAAAGTCGAGGTACTACCCCAGTGGGGCTGCTCCATATTTGAGCAGGAAAGTTCCTGCTGTGCCCTACCTCAGAATTTCTTACTTACCCGTTCCAACAATCCACACAAGATCGTAATAAAGAATCTGTTTAATTAACCCCAAGTGGAATTTTACAAGTGAAAATAGGTTACGTCTCTTGATGTTGCTGAGATACTGTTCAGAGTCACTCGACGCTAAATTGTCGTGGATGTAGACTTCGAGTTAGTAACAGCCCGTTGGGTTTCACTTGGGAAAAGGTTGACAAAGGATAAGGTATTTTTTAAATTTCAAAAATGAATTTTCTTTCGAAAATACTCTACTCCAACATCAAATCTATATAAATAAAAGGAGAAGCTGTCAAACATATCAACGCAGGGCCTAAATTATAAGGGTGAGAAACTTGAAATTTTGTAGACGGGTTCCTTTTATAACGTAGGAGAGCATTAAGAAAGGATTTTCGAAAATTCACCCCCTAAGGGGATAAAATGGGGGTGCAAAGTTAGCATGAAAAATTTGTCGATTTTTAAGTTATTTGAATTAAAGTCATTATAACGGTTTTTCACTGAAAGTCATATAACACATGTCAAATATTTTTTTGAAAATCATCCCTTAAAGGGGGGTCAAAGTTAGTATGACCTTATAAAATTATTAAACTAATATAACTACCTCAATATCGCAAATGAAGTTGCGGAGAAAAGCTTATATAACTCGGGGGAAAATGATGAGAAGGGAGGAGTGAGGGTATTTAGAAAACATTCAATAATCAAACGTTACGATCTCCTACAAATATGACCTAAGCAGTGCATTGGACTTGTGAGTAAGGTGTAGGCGTAGGTAAACACTCGCCTCCACTGCCTAGGTTCTCTGTTTAAACCTCAGGTCTTTAGGGTAAGTTAACCCAAACCTAACTTAAGACTACTTGCTTTTTTCAATTTTAATTAAATTATTCCTTGTTGATCAATGTTGCCAATTAAGTCGGATTAGCTCATGTTGGCAACACTTTTTCATTATTACACTTTTTTTATTTTTTTTATTATTGTCACTTTAATGGTTTGTCTTCAAACCATTAAAGTGACAATAATATTTTTTAAAGATAACAAAAATTACACTTGACCTTTTCTCGCGAATAGCTTGCCATATTTTAGTAAAGTTCCAACAATAGAAATGATTGTGTCGATGACTAGGACGTTCGCTTTATACTTAATTGTAAATTGATACACGACCAGTTCAGTTTATTTCGTTTTTCACGTATTGTGTTCGTGCGTAGAGGCCGTAAACATTGATCCTACCTCCACTTCCACTTCCACGTGCCACAAAAACTGGTCCCTGGCCTCGCGCCCCGTGGTCGAGTCCAGGTGAGCGCGGCTGGGCTGTATGCAAGGCAGTTATGTTTTAAAGGATTGCCCCTTTTTTTTTATATTATGATTATGTATTACTAACGCGCTCCTCGATAATGGAGGCCTAGCACCACGCCACCAAACAACACTACATTACTAGTCTCACTACTTTAATATGTACTGCGCGATATCACTTGACAGACTAACTCAATCCAATCGGAATGAAAGTTATGTATTGTCTACTTATTTATAAACGGTGTTGCTAACATCATAGATTTATTGAAATATCAAAAATTTAAATCTGAATTTGTTTTGCGTGTTCTACAATAATAAAGTAATTATGAGTGTGACATTTTGGCAAGTAGTTATCTCAGTATTGCCAGATTCATTTATCTTCGTTTCCTTAAAATAACACATTCTTGGAAAGATGAAAAATTAAAAACAAAAACATCTCATTATCTCGGAAATCTCTTAAAAGAAGAGAGCAATAAAAACATATTAAACACTTACTCCAAACTTTAGTAATGGAGACCCAGCAACACGACACCTCACCACTGCACAGCCGCAGTGGTTACCAGACGAGCTCCGTGTGACAACTGGCTCAAGTCTATCGGAACAGAGGTTATATACAGTCTGTTTTAGATTATTTAGAGAAGTGTATACGAAAGGGATAGGGGTAGTCAGAGACATGAAAAAATGTGAATTTTCATTAATTTTTTTGACATTAAATCATTTTTTTTATAATATTAATAATATGGCATCGTTACACAATGTTTTGACTTGAAGTCACGAAAATTTTAATTTAAAAAAATTATAATGTAAAAAGTTATAGCTGTTTGTGTTGACCCAGTTCCAACAGAAGGTCCTTGCGGTGACTATCATAAGTCCGTGGAAATTCATCTAAACTCAATCGGACAAAAAAAATTGTTTAGATAATCCGAATCCGTCAATCCAAATCCGATCGAAGCTTTTTTTGTTTTTCCAAAAATTAACAACGGCGGCCACGGGAATTATTTTTCTAGATTTTCGGGAAAAAATCAGACAGTTTGTTAAAAAGCAGTAGCGTAACTACACCGTTCGGGGCCCCTGGCAAATTCATCAGATGGGGCCCCCCTCCTCAAATATTAAGAAACTTAACCTAGGCACGCGCTAAGAATCTTCTGCCCCGGTGTGCGAAATACTTATGAGCGCCTATACTTGAAGAGCAAAAAAAACAAAGTTCGTTCGCCAACAAGTCTCCTGCGTGGCAAATAATTATGGGCGCCTATACTTGAAGAGCAAAAAAAAGGTCGTTCGCCAACAAGTATTCTGCGTGGCAAATATTTATGAGCGCCTATACTTGAAGAGCAAAAAAAACAAAGTTCGTTCGCCAACAAGTATCCTGCGTGGCAAATATTTATGAGCGCCTATACTTGAAGAGCAAAAAAAAGGTCGTTCGCCAACAAGTATCCTGCGTGGCAAATATTTATGAGCGCCTATACTTGAAGAGCAAAACAAAGTTCGTTCGCCAACAAGTCTCCTGCGTGGCAAATAATTATGGGCGCCTATACTTGAAGAGCAAAAAAAAGGTCGTTCGCCAACAAGTATTCTGCGTGGCAAATATTTATGAGCGCCTATACTTGAAGAGCAAAAAAAACAAAGTTCGTTCGCCAACAAGTCTCCTGCGTGGCAAATAATTATGGGCGCCTATACTTGAAGAGCAAAAAAAAGGTCGTTCGCCAACAAGTATTCTGCGTGGCAAATATTTATGAGCGCCTATACTTGAAGAGCAAAAAAAAGGTCGTTCGCCAACAAGTATCCTGCGTGGCAAATATTTATGAGCGCCTATACTTGAAGAGCAAAAAAAAGGTCGTTCGCCAACAAGTATCCTGCGTGGCAAATATTTATGAGCGCCTATACTTGAAGAGCAAAAAAAAGGTCGTTCGCCAACAAGTATTCTGCGTGGCAAATATTTATGAGCGCCTATACTTGAAGAGCAAAAAAAAGGTCGTTCGCCAACAAGTATCCTGCGCGGCAAATATTTATGAGCGCCTATACTTGAAGAGCAAAAAAAGGTCGTTCGCCAACAAGTGTTCTGCGTGGCAAATATTTATGAGCGCCTATACTTGAAGAGCAAAAAAAAAATCGTTCGCCAACAAGTATTCTGCGTGGCAAATATTTATGAGCGCCTATACTTGAAGAGCAAAAAAAAGGTCGTTCGCCAACAAGTATCCTGCGTGGCAAATATTTATGAGCGCCTATACTTGAAGAGCAAAAAAAAGGTCGTTCGCCAACAAGTATCCTGCGTGGCAAATATTTATGAGCGCCTATACTTGAAGAGCAAAAAAAAGGTAGTTCGCCAACAAGTATCCTGCGTGGAAAATATTTATGAGCGCCTATACTTGAAGAGCAAAAAAAAGGTCGTTCGCCAACAAGTATCCTGCGTGGCAAATATTTATGAGCGCCTATACTTGAAGAGCAAAAAAAGGTCGTTCGCCAACAAGTATCCTGCGTGGCAAATATTTATGAGCGCCTATACTTGAAGAGCAAAAAAAAGGTCGTTCGCCAACAAGTATCCTGCGTGGCAAATATTTATGAGCGCCTATACTTGAAGAGCAAAAAAAAGGTCGTTCGCCAACAAGTATCCTGCGTGGCAAATATTTATGAGTGCCTATACTTGAAGAGCAAAAAAAAGGTCGTTCGCCAACAAGTATCCTGCGTGGCAAATATTTATGGGCGCCTATACTTGAAGAGCAAAAAAAAGGTCGTTCGCCAACAAGTATCCTGCGTGGCAAATATTTATGAGCGCCTATACTTGAAGAGCAAAAAAAAGGTAGTTCGCCAACAAGTATCCTGCGTGGAAAATATTTATGAGCGCCTATACTTGAAGAGCAAAAAAAAGGTCGTTCGCCAACAAGTATCCTGCGTGGCAAATATTTATGAGCGCCTATACTTGAAGAGCAAAAAAAGGTCGTTCGCCAACAAGTATCCTGCGTGGCAAATATTTATGAGCGCCTATACTTGAAGAGCAAAAAAAAGGTCGTTCGCCAACAAGTATTCTGCGTGGCAAATATTTATGAGCGCCTATACTTGAAGAGCAAAAAAAAGGTCGTTCGCCAACAAGTATCCTGCGTGGCAAATATTTATGAGCGCCTATACTTGAAGAGCAAAAAAAAGGTCGTTCGCCAACAAGTATTCTGCGTGGCAAATATTTATGAGCGCCTATACTTGAAGAGCAAAAAAAAGGTCGTTCGCCAACAAGTATCCTGCGTGGCAAATATTTATGAGCGCCTATACTTGAAGAGCAAAAAAAAGGTCGTTCGCCAACAAGTATCCTGCGTGGCAAATATTTATGAGCGCCTATACTTGAAGAGCAAAAAAAAGGTCGTTCGCCAACAAGTATCCTGCGTGGCAAATATTTATGAGCGCCTATACTTGAAGAGCAAAAAAAAGGTAGTTCGCCAACAAGTATCCTGCGTGGCAAATATTTATGAGCGCCTATACTTGAAGAGCAAAAAAAAGGTCGTTCGCCAACAAGTATCCTGCGTGGCAAATATTTATGAGCGCCTATACTTGAAGAGCAAAAAAAAGGTAGTTAGCCAACAAGTATCCTGCGTGGAAAATATTTATGAGCGCCTATACTTGAAGAGCAAAAAAAAGGTCGTTCGCCAACAAGTATCCTGCGTGGCAAATATTTATGAGCGCCTATACTTGAAGAGCAAAAAAAGGTCGTTCGCCAACAAGTATCCTGCGTGGCAAATATTTATGGGCGCCTATACTTGAAGAGCAAAAAAAAGGTCGTTCGCCAACAAGTATCCTGCGTGGCAAACCTGCACCTTAGTTATACATTTTACTAAATATAGTAATAGTAAATATTAAGATCCACCTGTGCTCACAACCTCCTCTGACCGGGGGCCCCCTTCGGCTCGAGGCCCCTGTGGCATTTTGCCGAAATGCCACCCTATAGTTACGCCACTGTTAAGAAGGTCATATTATTATCAAATCGAAGTGAGGGCAGACACTTAAAATTCGAAACAGTTCAAGGATAACAACATTAAGCAGTAGTGTAACACTGCCGAATGTGGCAGACGAGTCAGCCCTGCGGCGCGAGTGGCTCGCTCGTGCTCTCTCTATCGGGCGGGTTATCTCCTCTGTTGTGGAAATTGTAAACACGTGGTTCGTTAACCTGCGTCCTGCGCCCACGACGCTTTGTTCACGTTGGACACTGAATAACTCAGCTAAATTAACTTTGGACACACAGACGAAACTCAAGAAGTCTAGACTTACTTTTAACTTACTTCCTGTGGTGTTTCATATATCATTGTTGAGCTGATGATTGGAACCCAAGTATTGCTTGAACGCGCAAATCTCAGAAACTACTGGTCCCATTTGAAAAGTTCTTTCATTGTTAGATAGGCCATTTATCGAGGAAGGCTATAGGCTATATACCATAAAGCTAAGACCAACAGGAGTGGAGCTACACACGGACGAAGTCGCAAAAGTCGACTAGTTTATATATAAATGTAATGAGCTTGACGTCCTAACATTACAAAACGCTTTCTCTTTTGGTTTTAATAAAAAAAATGTTTAAAATCACATCTATATAAACAAAATGGCTAAATTACCTCCCCAATTACAAAATAAATGGCAACATTCTTTGAAATATGGGAAAAGTACATATAGCTTTCCATCTTATTAATTACAAAACAATTATGGCAACACCACAGCCCCTATGACACTCAGGAATAGTAGAGCAAGTGGCAGAATTTTCAAAATTTTATGAATAGTTCTTGGGATTACTTGATTCAAAATGGCCATTTAATCTCGCACTATCTGCGTTTTAATATTTATGGCAACACTAAATTATCAGGTATAGTGTAGCTTTCTATCGACGAAAGAATAATCAAAATCGGTTCAGTAATTTTTGAACCTATTCGCAACAAACAATAATACAAACATTCATATATAATAATCCAATCTCCATATAAGTCATACGAACTCGGGGTAGTCCTTTTGTATTATTTCAACTATACCGACGAGTAGACAATATATAACCTTTAGTGAGATAGATTAATCAGTATCTGATGTGGTCGCGCTGTGTACATATATGTTAGTATTATAGATATATATATAGTGTCGTAGTTATGGTCACCCTTTTTGAGGTCCACAGTAGCCTAACTTACAGGCTACTGTTACACATGCTCTAAAATAGCATGCTAAAAGCGTGCTATAAGTATGCTTACTATAAGCATGCTTGTGAACTGTTCAATTCAAACAAAACTATGGAAAATCAACCAGCCATCCGCATGGATCTGAATAACATTATACTTTTGCTGAGCATGCAATGCATCCAAAAACTTCTCTCAGCTAGGAGCGCGTGCACCTTGCAAACAAGATCGATACTAGCATGCTCATTACCTTTCCACCTTCCACCCCCCAATAGTAGTAGGCCCTGTACACACACGCTAGTAGGTAGCATTTGCTCAATTATAGCATGCTTTAGCGCTAATAATTAGCATGTGTATCAGCAGCCTATTACCAGCAAAAAAGCAGTGATGGCCCAGTGGTAGAGACTCCAAGTCTTACTCTGGAGGTCCTCCGACTCTGAGTTATGTGTGTTTCAAGCAATTAAATATCACTTGCTTTAACGCTGAAGGAAAACATCGTGAGGAAACCTGCACTCCTGAGAGTTCCCTAAAGTTCTCAAAGGTGTGTGAAGTCTGCCAACCCGCACTGGGCCAGCGTGGTGGACTATGGTCTAATACCCTGCTCATTCTGAGGAGGAGACCCGGCTCAGTAGTGGGCCATTGACGGGTCGTGATGATGATGATGTATCAGCAACCTTAGCTTTATTATCTACTGTAGTATCGACTCCAAGGAGTCGAAGACTAAAAATTGCTATTCTAATCAGTGTATGAGCCAATTAAATTTGGGAACCATGGGTCTGTCTAATGCAAAATAATTAATTCTAATCGCACTGGCATTTCCTGCGTTTATCGCTTTTCGACCTACTGACTACAATTTTATCTTATACTGGCAACTCGTTTCTGCTTTGCGTCAGATAAAATGACTAGTATTACAGGCATCCCTTTTTTTTTTTTTTCTATTATATAATAGATAAGGTGCAAACGAGCAGATAGTCCACCTGATGGTAAGTGGCCACCATCGCCCATGAACATCGGATAAACAATCTCTCGTTTTGTCGATGCGTTGCATCCCCGAAGATATAGTGGGAAGGAAAAATGATGCGGATTCAGAGGACCCTAGGCAAGAGCACAGAGTCCACTAGACCCACAGCATTAATGGGATGGGAGAGGAAGGGGGTAAGTCTGGCCCACATGCGGCTCAACCGGAACGCGTCTATGACACTTGGCGGTCGGATTATGGATTATGGATTTAAAATAGAACACCTTAGGTTTTAACAATTTTTATTATTGTGATCAATGTCAGTGACGTCACAACGGAAGTCATATTCAGTTGTCAACAGCTAGCAACACTGTTCACACTTTTGTTTTGGAGTTTAACTCCTAAATGATTCCCTGATAGATTATTTAAATATTGGATAAAGAGATCAAGTTAAACCCTACTCCTGGGTATCAAGCACCAGGGGCTGTTCAGCTTCTATCTAAAGAGCTCGTTTGTATTATGTTTTGACTGTTAATACGGAGTATATTAGTAGGTAATTTTGGTTGTTATGATACATGTATGACGTAACACGCTTGTTGTGTATGCGTGTGTGTGTGTGTGTGTGTGTTGTGTATGTGTGCGTGTGTAGTGATTCGTCATTGGCGAGGTCATTAACATTCCCGACCTTGTAGCTGAGTGACTCTGCGCATTTGGACGATCATCAAATTGTGACCGTCTGTTTGTGTCTTTAGTAGTATTTTACCTGGTAACACTTGTATAAAGGTTATAGAGGAAGTGTGTTTATGAGTATTTTGTTGTCTAACAGCCGAAATTAATTATCAATCGTAATACAAAAAAATTGGATTGTGAATTGAAAGTAGAATCCACATTCAAGTGTATGTAAAATTCAAATTTGGAATCTATTTTTAATCTGTAATTCTAAGACGTAAAACGTTACATGATGGTAACCCTAACTGGGTTACCCTTTACCACCTTGGTTTAAATAAATCTATATATTATATATGAAAGGAGAAGCTGTCTGACTGACATATCAACACAGGGCCTAAACTATAAGGGTTACAAACTTGAAATTTTGCACAGGGGTTCCTTTTATAACGTAAGGGAGCACCAAGAAAGGATTTTTGAAAATTCACCCCCTAAGGGGGTAAAACGTGGGTGCAAAGTTAGTATGAAACTTTGTCGTTTTTGAAGTTATTTGGATGAAATTCAGTATGAAGTCACATTGAAAGGGGGTAAAAGGGGAGTGCAATGTTAGTATGATTACCTGACAAAATTAACAGAAGATTACTTTTCAGTTGAGTCTAAGTTGATTGTTTAGATCCATATTAGGAACTTATCAATATATCAAGTAAATATGTTGTCTGTAGTTTGTTATCGTTTTATTTTTTTTTTCATTCTACTCTTCAATAAATGTTCATCCATTACGCAGGGTTTTTTTAAGGGTTCACGAACCCCTAGAGGGTCGCGACAATATTTACGAATTGATGACTGGCATTTCCTTTTACGGTTTGAGGAAATTGACTGAATCTGGTTTCAATGTTTATTTTCCTTTCACGCGAATTTTATTTTAATTAGAGAAAAATGAAAGAAACGCGAATGTTTAAAATCTTAAAGCTAGATGGCGCTATCTATTTGCGGGTTCAAAAATAAAATATCGAAGTAATTGAGATAAAAACTATCCTATTTCTCGAATTGGACCCTAAATACAGCATCCATAATTTTATTTAAAACACTAGCCGACTCGCCCACGCTTCGCTGAGGCGATTATATGCAGTAAAAGGGAAGTCTTTAAATAAACTCTTGAGACGATAAGTTTACTTATTTTGATAAGAATTCGTAATCGTCGATAATATACCTAATAAACATGAACTTTTCTTTAGAACTCAATCGTAAATCACTCATCGTTAAGGCAGCGACTACTAAATCCGATTACCACGAACAAGCTTTTCACTCTTTGGGTTTATATATATCGGAGAATAGTAAGAGACTATCGAATAATCGAATCGCCATCGCTATCTATGGTGTTTGAGTAGGGTAGTATCACTTCCGTTGTTTTGAAAGTCTCAACCCTCGACTCTTTATATGCCATCGACAATCTGGCTGAAGTCTTATTCGTGCGTGGTCTCTCAAGAAGTGAAGTAGTCTCTGAATAGTGTTAGTGTTAGGAGTGCTGTCCGATTAAGGTCACCTGAGTACCTTACAATCTAGTTGTCACGTCTTGTGTTAGGTTAGGTTTAAACAGAAAGCCTGAGAAGTGTAGGCGAGAGTCGTGATCACTTAAAGGAATTCCTTAAGCCTACACCTTGGTCACAAGTCCGAGGCACTGCTTAGGTTCCTCTCGTAATTGTTAGAGATCATATATGATTATTTATCGGTTCAATAAAAATATCTACGTTGCGTTTACCCAATAATCCATTTAATACCATCCCCCCTGTTAGTGTTTGCCAATATTTCCCTCTCCTCCTTCCATCACACCATTTAAAATCCCCGACATATATAGTCTATGACACTCAAAAATAATGTGGCTTTCTATTGGTATCGGTTCAGTAGACCCAGAGATTACCCCCTACAGCCTCCCACTCACAAACTTTACCTCTTTATATTATTAGTATAGATTGATCTAATACAATAACTATAGTAGGAGATGAAGATCTCGTTAAAAGATTCTATTCGATATAAATAGACATTAATAGTGTAAGTATAATCAAAACAGCTATTTCCGTATCTTATATCGCGGATGCGCGTGCGCGTGCGCATGCGGTGTAGTGTAGTGTAGGTATAATAATAATCGCCTACGTTTCGCGGTTTCGCCTTAACCCACTTAAGTGTCTTTATTGTAATCGCAGGAATGAAATAGGAAGTGTAGACACATTGTGGTTGAATATTATTTACAGTACGTTTCATAGTAGGGGATCTTCTATTTTCTATGATCAGCTACCACAATTATGTGTCACCTTCTAATGTAAGACGGACCCGTGAGAAGAACGGACAGCACCTCCATTGATGGTAGGGGATCTGTTCCCTGATTGGCTTGCGACCAGCATGTGAATTAATGTTGCGGATCTAATGGAGTCTGGGCTCTTATGAGGTCCGCTGAAACTGCAGCATTTTTTTTCACTCCCCCTCCCCACTCCTATCTTTGAGGATGCAACGTATCGGCAAAACAAGCGAGTAGTTGCCGATGTCCATAGGCGATGGTGGCCACTTACCATCAGGTGGTCTGCTCGTTTGCATCTTATCTACCATAAATAAGAGAGAGAGAGAGAGTTAGTTTTACGCATATAAAATTATTTAGGTCCACCCTTGGTTTTGTACTGTGTTACATCAGAAGTGGGATGATGCCTAATATTAAGAGCTTGTCAAATTATGGAATTTTGAAATCCAGTTGTAAACAGAGAGGGATTTGAGATCGATCCTTGGGGTTAACGCAGTTGAAGTCTAATATTAATAATAGTAAATGTCATTCATACATACAGATAACGAAATTGATCCCGGTTCCGTCACTGGTTATAATAAAATGAACATTTCTACAAACAAACAAAGTGATTCTAGTTAGTAAAATTGCTGTAATAAATTATCGCAAAATGACTAACTTGGTTGATTATATTTTTGTAACTGTCTGATAACAATTGACCTTAAACCGTATTTGCGAATAGATTTCGCTGCGTCAAATTCGTCCGATCGACCTTCCAAATTCTGTTTCATAGTTATGTAAGTAACATTGGAAGTTTCTAATGTTTACAGTTATTGAACCAAGGATATATTCTACAAATTCACGCATCCGATAACTTCCTTTTATCTTTAACTTTTTCTTTTATAACTGACTTGTATGCGACATGACCATCATTCCAGTTATTCAACCCTATCTTTATTCAATTCTATATTATTTATGACGCGTAGCTCCTAGAAAATCTGGCTGTCAGTTTCCTCTTCCCCTTGTCAGCTGTCTCGTGTGCAGGAGATACCGCCATCAGTTGTCTCCTGTACAGTAGCGTCCCGTTGTCAGATGCCTCATTCGTAGATGTCCCGCAGTTAGTTGCCTCACTTACAGCTTGCCTTACTAATTTACAAATGGTTTCTCTTTAAATTTCCTTTTTTAAAGACAGAGTTCCGCGTACTATAGAACGGTATTTAACGTTTCTTCCAAATATGAGAACTGCTTGGCTGGGTTATTTAACACTTTGGCAAACGCTTTTTGAAACTAAATTACTAGTGTAGCATTTTAAATCCAACTATAAAATATCTATCTATAGTTTAATCCTTTGTTATATTGTGAATAAGTTGAAAGGTCAACAAGTAATCCAATATGGCGATGGTTTTACAGGTCATGGCAAAACACACAAGGACGCGGCGAGCGTACGCGCCACACACCCCATACCGGCCGCATGTGGGCTCTACTATTTCGAGGTGCGGATTGTCTCCAAGGGTCGCGATGGGTACATGGGCATCGGGCTGTCTGCACATGGGGTCAACATGAACAGGTTACCTGGTAAGTGCCTCTATTGTTAAATAATGTGTTTACGGGTTCAATGGTTTCAATCTTCTGCCAGATACTTTCGAAATTTTGAGTCTGGCTGACTGTGAGAGACTAAATTAACGATGACATTAGACTTTAAAAACATATGCCAATCTATGCTTAATCAGAGGAGTAGAATGCGTGGTAGATATTTACCCAGGATTGGCCATGACGCCATACTTATGCAAAAAAATATGCCGAGTTTAAGGAGTTTAATTAAATAAAATACTATCTTTATCACTCCAGGTTGGGACAAACACTCATACGGCTACCACGGCGACGACGGACACTCATTCTGCTCCTCCGGCACTGGTCAACCCTACGGCCCCACCTTCACCACCGGCGACGTCATCGGCTGCGGCGTCAACTTAGTCGACAATACCTGCTTCTATACTAAAAATGGTCACCATCTAGGAATAGCTTTTAGAGGACTGCCAGTGAGTACACCATTAAGCATAATATCTGTCTGTATGAGACTTCATCTTTTGACAGTATAAGGAACTTCCAATAATATTTTTGTTTTTGCAGTTTACTTTTATTTTTTTTCTTTAATAATTTGTAGGGTTATTTATCAAAAATAATACTTTTTGCTTGGGATTCGCCTTCATGTTGGCTCTGGTAAAGGCTCTTGTATCCAAGGAGCTGTGGACTGTAGCCGAAATATTAGAAGATTGGTATTTTTACACTCACTTTTGAAAACTGAACCTAATTTCAAATACAAATTTGTCCACAGCCTAATCTATACCCAACAGTAGGTCTACAAACCCCCGGTGAGGTTGTGGACGCGAACTTCGGGCAACAACCCTTCGTGTTCGACATAGAAGACATGTTGCGGGAGTTGCGCGTCAGGACACGCCTAGCAATCGACGAGTTCCCTCTACCCGACGAACAGGGACAGTGGCAACAGGTTTTACACAGGTAAGACGTACGAAGACTATGTTAAACATGGCGTCTTGAATGATGAAAATTGTTTCATCACATTTACATGAGTGTGACTAATCGTGAGTAACCCAACCTATTTGTTTTTAAGAAGCATTTTCCTGGAATTTGGAATATAGAAAAAATACATTGATTTCATCAGATTGTTTCTGTAACCTTACTGTAACCATAACCACTCATCAGGAGAATCAAGTACTTATGTGTTATATAAAGTAGGTGATCATGTACCACCTACTTGGTTTTGTTAAACATTACTATCTAACTTAAAGCATATCGTATAATGTTTCAGAATGGTATCCACATACCTGGTACACCACGGGTACTGCAGCACAGCGCAGGCCTTCTCCCGCTCCACCGGACAGCCCATCAACGAGGATATAGCATCTATTAAAAATAGACAAAGTATGTATATAGTATTTTAGGCTCCTCAGGCTGTTGATTTAGATAGTTAAAATTAAGATAAAGATAACTCTTTACGGATACTTTGGAATGGCCTGTACTTGAGTCAATATTGTTTTTGGGTGTTATAATGTCATGTATAGTTTTTACTGGAAAGTTATGTTGCAAATAACAGAAGATGTCACTGTGTAACGTGATTAAGTTATGCTTGTGCTAGCATTAACATAATTAGTTTAACTACTATAATAATTGTGTTGCAAGTAATAACAATAAATATGTATATCTTCAGGGATATCCAAGTTAGTGGTGTCGGGTCGTATTGGTGAGGCCATCGAGGCGGCGCGGCGCCTCTACCCAGGGCTGTTGGAGCGCGATCACGAGCTGCTGTTGCTGCTCAAGTGCCGCCAGTTCGTCGAGATGGTCAATGGATCTGATTCAGAGGTAACTTAGCTGATCTTGTATACCTGGTGTTATACAAAATCATACCTGGGTGCTGGTATATTTACTATCTTTTTAGATCATATTGGGGTTGACAAAAACTTAGATTTATTGAGGCACAAATTCTGAAGGAAGTAAAAATAGAACAAAAGGAATGTTTTATTTCGTTATACAGACTGGATTATTGGGCGCCGGGTACACTGTCGGAGACTTTATTATCTTCTTAGCGTAAGAGTAAATTATAAATTTCCAGGCGTTAAGTGAAGAAGTGAACGAAGGTGAATGCTCGGACGGCGCACCAGAGGGCAGCAATGGCGTCGCCACCTCCGTCATATCCCACACTGGCCGCGCTCCCCCCCTCGCTGCCAACGGGGAACATGCACACACTAATGGTTAGTTATTAAAAAAATATTTTTTTCACAAATAGTTTTCCTAGAAATTTCTACACTTTCCCTGTGAAATTGGCTCCGTCTCCCCATTGTTATGGAATATTGCTAATTGCCTTCCTATTTACAAGAAGACAGTAACCACTAGTGTCGCTACAGCGATTATAAAGCTTATTTGGTTATTTATACAGTATCGTATGTTACATGCCAATATACATAAATAATTAATTGGTTGATGTATATCAATGTAAGTAACATTACCTAGTAGAGGACCTTATAACTTTTTAATGCGCCTAAAGTTATAATTGAGAGGTCATAAATTCGATTATCATACTTCTGTCACACAAGTGTTTAACGGAATTATTCTAATGTAACACGGAGAAAAATGATGAGAAAGAAAGGTATGTATATCACATTGAAAACATCAAGAAGGGATGGTCTATTGCTACTGAATCGATAAATAACTAGACATTATGATCTCTTACAATTACGACTGGAGTACCTAAGCAGTGGCTTGGACTTGTGACCAAGGTGTAGGCTTAAGAATATCCTTTATTTCTTCGTTAAAACCTAAGGTCAGATTAACCTAAGCCCAACTTACGCGCCGACATGTATATATTATTTGTTCCAGGTGTATCAGAATCCACAGACACAGATATGCGACACAATTGCGACGTGGACATGACGCCAGCAGCAAATGGAGCTCATGACGGTATTTCACTTTAAAACATTTTGATTACCCTTTTTATCCATCCTATATGACAACCTTCGAAAAGAATGAAAAACTTACTGACTCTACGTGTATCCAAACTACTAGAATAGTACAAATTGAGACGTACAGTTTCAATATCCCACTTCTGACATGTTGACTCAAGTCAAAAATGATCTATAAATGTGTATGTCTATAATACGAAACAAATATGTTATATTTATTGTTATCTAGGAATTATATGTATCATATAATAATAATAATATTATTTATAATTTGCTCCACATGTCATACTTATTATATTTTGTCATTATTCGTTATAATTTGCATTTAACATATAAATAACACCATCCCATTGACGTATGTTATACGGGGGCTATTCATTGTAATTTATTGTAACACAACTAAAACTGGTTAAGCTTTAAATATGGAGTAGCGTTGGGGAGGATTTCCGCTGTTTTGGAAGAGTAATGCTAAGCTTTTAACCACCTATGTTCAAAAAATATCACATGTCAAGTATAATGCTAATCGGAAAGTACGGAAATACCAGAACATTTTATCTATTGACTTGTAAGGACAAATCCTCACACACGTGGAAGCTGGCTGGGGCCGAATTCAGTTTCTTTATTAATAAAATAGTATGATGATAAAAAAGAGGACTGTACTCTCTCACAAATAGTTTGTACTTAATCACCCCTTAAGGTTCAAATTTTCGAAAGAAAGCGCACACAAAACACGGGATTAATATTTTAAGGTTAAACACGCACATGGCACGCGTGCGCCGCCGCTCGCTATACTTCAACGACTTTTTATAATAAGGCGTAGGGTAATTGTGAATAGTAAACAAGACTAACTGGGGAGGTTTCGAATAATATATAAAGCCTCTATCCTATCTAGTATAATGTCAAAAGTAACACTTAAGAAACATAGGAAATACAAACGAAACTGAGATTTAAAATGCTACTTACGCCATCTATTGACGGATAGATGACGTCTATTTGTCTGTTACAAATTCAGGCTTAAATCACTGAATCGATTTTGAAATACAATACAGAGATGAATTGGAGCTGAGGAAGGACGTAGAGCATGTTTGTATCGCGAAAAAATACTTTAGTAAACAAATGAGTGTGCTCGTACGCCATCTAGCGAAGTGGGGGTGAAGTGCGTGTCGAGCTGTCTTTTGTTATTAGTCATATATAAATTAAAACTTCAGAACGAGTGCACTAAATCGTTGTTATTGTTAGGACAAGGTGTGAGTGAGACAGAAGAGTGAGCGACTCGATAAATATTTAAAAAGTCTACTCTAAATAAGCAATCATACCCAACGAATGCTGATAGTTGTTTCTATCTTTTTTTCCCCCTTTTTACAGTTTATTTTTTTTATTTTTTTACAATTACTAAAAGGGTAAAAAAATGTTTGGAATTCAATTTAGTACTTTTTGATTAGCGATTCCACCAGAGATGTGGGAGGAAGTGTAACGAGGGATACACTTCGCTACACATCCTCGCACATCTCTTGTGTAGTTTATTTGATAAAGAAGTGTTATTGATGATACATGGAATAGTAATTGAACATAGGTGTATAGTGTGTAGGAGCATGTTAGCTTGTACGTCACGTAGGCATACATCGGCACCAGCATTTCCGCTTATTTTGATTATTTCGCCACTCCTCGGCTTGTTGTGGAACCGACCAGGGGGACTGGCGTGTTCCACAAGCTCGCTCCGGGTTGGTACAGTGATTGCGGTACGACATGACGATGAACTGTAAAGACAGAATAATTAATTCTTTGACTGATTGACTGAAGTAGCTTTTAGAGTTAAATTCATGGACGCCATCACAGCTCTTAAAGATTTGTTTAAATGTTAGTTTTACTAAAATTTAAAACATAATCGCTTTGCGTCTGGCTGTCGCTATGAATGAACTAAGTAACGGAATTTGATGCGGTTTTTTTTATTAGATAGAGTGATTTAAGAGGAAGGTTTCTATGTATAATACATACATAATATAGTAGAGAAAGTAACCATGCGAAGCCGGAGCGGGTAGCTAGTGTAAAATATTTAGTTTAGAGCAAAAGTATTGAAATGTACCGCAATCGCTGTCCAATGATCGGGTGAGGGGTGAGGGGTGCGGGGCTCGGGGGCTCGGGTTGGACTGGCTTGGCAGTGGGTTGTCTTGTAGGTGAGGAGCTGCCGCTGGTGAAGGGCATGCCCGGCGTGACGGCGTGCGTCGCCGCGCTGCTGCCCGCCCGGACCGGTGCGTATCTCCATGCACGTAGTGACGTCACTTCTTGTCGCCGCCATTACTGTTCATTGCTTTATGCGACTGTGCACTTCTAACTTGACATTTATGAGTCTTTAAAGCATGGTTTACATTGGTTGCACGATTTTCCATTAGTATTTCCATCATAGACAATATTTTTTTTTAATTTCTAGAGATTCAAATGTTGCTCGTACTTATATATTTTTAATTTTTTTTCACTATTCATATTAACATAACTCACAATTAATTTGGTTAAGTTTAAACCAAGTTTAAATATTTTTGCCATAAATAACCAATTTTAATTTAATTTCCCAGAGTAAATCTAAGAATTTACTAACTTAAAAGTGTGCGCGCCAATTAAGGTCACCCCCATAATGGCGCACTGTATTGTAAAAGCTGCTTGATCTACAGTCAAGTGGTAAATCTCACTAGCTAGCTTATAACTAGAAGCAGAATCCCGTTGACCTTTGGCCTGTTGCTAATGGATGGAATTGAAAAAAAAAATTAAATTAAATTATAATTTTGAATATAGACCGATTTTAAATTTGAGTTTCGAATTGTTATGTTGTTCTGCACTATTTTGTGTTCCGTTCGTAAATTGAATTTAAATTCCGAATTCGAATATAGATCTAAATTTGAGTTCGAATTTGCGTTTTGTGTTTTGCTCTTTTATTTTCTCTGTTTCACAATGTCCAAGTATCAGAAAGTTATTTAACAGATATTTTAACGGATATAGATAATAAGTGTCTTATCAACTTAACCATCAAATATTATTATTTGACATTTAATCTTAACCTTCTAAGTTATAGTCCCACAAACTTTTCTGGTTCTGTGAGAGAGTCGCTGTAATCGCACTTGGTGTTGCCAGTAAAAATAAATTTTGCAATCAAGTGCATAATAATAATATAAACACCCAAACTAAGCAGAGCTTGTTTTATGGGTAATAGACAATAGATTAGTACAGACAAATTGAGATTTCAAAATGGCGTCGTAAAGTATTATTGAAGGATAAGTCGCAGATATTTTATCCGGGAGTTTACTTGAATATTGTGACACAAACCCAAGTCGTTCTTTTTTTAAATATTTACAGGTATACCAAGGTAACTGCTGTAATACTTTTATTATCTGTGTATTTAACAGCATGACATTGCATGCTCAAATGGGATGGTTACTTATTACTCTGTGGTCAAAGCTAAAAATTAAATAATTTGTTTGCGTTAAACATTATGTATACGCGAGCTTGTTGTTATATAAAATTAATATATAAGTTATAAAAATAATATATTATTTATGGTATAGTAAGTAGCTGTCATCTTCACCGATCATTTGATAACTATGTATATGTAGATTATAAATTGAGTGTTCATACTAATGTATAGATTATAAAGAAACGAATACATCTATAAAATAGTTGTCTGTGACATATAAATTGGCCTATTCACGATTCGAGTGATACTCACTCAGTGTGTTTTGTGCATATAAGCTCAAGCTTTAGTGCAATTATTAGTATGAACACGGTATATTACATATATATTATTCACATATATATTTTAATATATCTATCCGTACACGTCACACTGTCGACTTCCAATCACGTTCTTGTCAAATCTGTTCTTTGCCAAACGTTACTAACTTGAAAGTGTTGAATGATACTTAAGTTTATAAGCTTGATCTGAAATTATCTATTTAGTTTTTATTAATTTGATTTAGTCATAGTCATAGAAAAAAACATTTCTTAAAACTTAAAGCTTTTCCGTTAATATGAAATAAAACTAGTTGTTATACAAAGATTTTTTCATATTTCGTTAATTTTAGATCAAGCTACACTAAAGTGATAATAAAGATTTAATAATACAAATAACAATAGATGGCGACGGCTGCGGCGCGCGCGCCTCCGTCGAGCGGATGCTGGCGTTCGGCAGGGAGCTCTACGCCATGAGCCAGGAGCTGAAGCCCGACCACTACCTCAAGTCCATGTTGGAGGTACTTTATTTAAACTAACATTTATTATACCCAAAAAATTCCCAATCCTTGTTTAAATAGATTCCCTTAGACACGTCGTTGACCCCTAGGGGTTGATACCAAGAGTCATGACTTAATGGTTTGTGTATCATTTCAGGACGCGTTCAGTCTGCTAGCCTACAGTAACCCCTGGGACAGCCCCAACGGCTGGCAGCTGGAGGCTGTGTGGCGCGAACCTGTCTGTGAAGCCTTTAATGCTGCCATACTTGGTGAGTTTAGAAAAGTGTTGAAACATCTTCAGTATATAATTATACTTGAAGTAGAGAGCTGATTTGTGTCGTTTTCTGTGCAGAATATCTAAGCATGCAATCAATATCCCCCGTGGAGGCCTGCGTGTCCCACTCCAACGAGCTCCTGCGCCGCATGGCGCGCGCCTCCCTCGGCGCCTGCGCCTTCGCCGACCTGCCCGCGCTGCTCCGCCGCTGACGTATGCGCAAGCCCTCGCTGCGGTCCCGCCGCAGGGGAGCCCTGCTGCCGTTGATTTACCCCAAGAGCCCGAAGTCACCGCACCCCCGCCCGTAGACACGGAGCGACACGTGCGGAGGTAGTGTCTGTCGTGAAGGCTGTTGAAGTGATCTAAATTTGACTTCGTTAAAAGTGTTAGTGTAATGTTTAACAAAAAGACTAAATTAACTTAATACTGAGTTATGAGTCTGTAGCGACTCGCACGGGTGCGTGTCACAATTCAATATATAATTAGAGGTAATAGAAAACAGAAAAAATATAATTTTCTTTGAAATTTTCGTGTATTAATACATTTTCCTCCTTCTTACTTACACGTCTGTATGCAATAAAGTTATGTCGATCTGTTGCAAACCAACAAACACATCTGTTTGTATTTCATCGTATATATAATGTATAAATTGTAAATGCTAGATGTTTGAAACTGTTTTCTGTTACCCTCTACGTGTCCTGTATATCTCGTTCATTAGAGTAATGTCGTGTATCCCCATTAGTAAGCATTGTATTTGACTCGCAGTAACGTACATACACTTATAACACGAACACGATGGAGTGACATGGTAATCAGTTATGAGTAGTTATCTCATATTGTATACTTAGATCTAGCGCATATATACCTGACAGTTACATCTGATATCTTATTGCGAATAAACGTTCTTTTGTAGTTATCATCTTTTAGCTATCAAACAAAACTTCCAACTTTACTATGTGGTTGCACCTGATTTTTCCTTTTCTAATAAGATTCTTTAGCCTTAAAGGAGAAATGGATATTGTATAATTTGTATTAGTTTTCTGAACTTGTTTTTTTTTGTAAAAAGCTTGATTTTAATAGAGAAACGTTTTTGTTTCCTCTGTGTTTGAATCCCTAGAGATTGTTTAATAAAAAGTCAGTTATATTGTCTAAATAATAGTATATATGCGCTAAAGTAAATTCACGAGTTATAAAATATATGTGACAGATGGAAGTAAGTTGGTGTTAACATTTTAATATATTAAATAATTATAACATGTACTGATTGAATTAATTACGCTGTGATTGCGGTAAAACTAGCTTATACTTATCATTCTCTATCACCTCATGTCAAATTATTCCTTCACTCGAGTTAACTGACAGATGCTAATGTTGCCAGACTAAGTGATAAATTCTGCACTCTTCATACATTTATATATTTTATACACTTAAATATATTTTAGAATGATTAAATACTAGTCGGTCTGCCTTCGCTTCGCTGAGGTATATTCAAATCGGTTCACTCACTTCCACACTCAATCCATTTCACTTAATCCAATCGCCAAGTCATAGACGTGGGCCAAACTTACCGCCTCCCTCTCCCATCCCATTAATGCTGCGGATTTTTTGGACTCTCGGCTCTTGCTCCGCTGAAACCGTAGCTTTTTCACTCTTAGATCTTCGAGGATACAACTCATTGACAAAATTCTATTATCTTTTGTTTTGTTGATGTCCATGGGCGATGGTGGCCACTTACCATGAGGTGGACCATCTGCTCGTTTGCACCTTATGTACCATAAAAAACAAAGCTCATAATTTTTGTTTTTATAGAATTATGGATCCGATTAATTGATACATCGCGTGGTAGATCGCTTAGGCATGGCAACACTACTTCAAAGTGTTATCAGCATCTGTCAGTTTACTCCAGTGAATCATTAATCCTATATGTATGCGGGGCAGAACGGGGCAGGTGGGGGTTTGTAAAATACTGATTAAAAGAATTTAGTGTAGATGTTAATGTAAATAAAAATCAATTTCCTTACCAATGTTTACGCACAGGTGATGCCTTAGCGACATGTAACATAGCTTCGCTTCGCTCCGTGTTGGGGCATCTCGTGCGATCCAAGATGGCGATAGAGTACATAATTGTGTTCTATAAATAAGATTAGTTTTAGGTTATGTACGTGCGCGCAGTTATGTCTTCTATAGTTGAGTAGCTGGCGCTTGAGCTCTTTGGGTAGTGTGTGACAAACGAAAGGACGTTGTGATATTTTAAAAATTTCTAATAGTTATATTGTGATGTGTGAAGAATACATTCAGCGTATAGATGGATAGACATATAATGGTGGGGCGCGACTAAACGCTGATCTGACTATGATTAAAAGAAGATAACCAAATGTGTTTTTTTTTATGAATATAAATATTATAGCAGAAGCTCCCGAATCACAAACATCTGCTCTCTCGCTCACTCCATATATAAAACAATTCATTCGTAAAGTAAGTATTGGTAATTAAAATAATAAAGACAAGATTTTTGTTATAATAAATAACCGTAACGTTATATAGTGGGCAATTACCTTACTTTCTTGTTGCCATTATTGTATTCAGATACTATGCACAGAGTTTATAAAATGAATAAATTTAACACTTTTACGTAAAAGGTATTTTTATTTGAGTTTCGTGTTGATAATTTAGAATAGTAATAATTATACATCGGTCACAGATTACTAATTCCCGCCAAAAATGAACAGCAAAAACAGTAGTTACATCAACATAATATTTTAATAACATTTTACATAAATGTTTTTATTATCTATATACACAAATTATTATGATTTTAAAGCTATTATTATAATATAATAATATTTTTTTATTTCCCGCGCTTTTGGGTAATGTTGCCATAGTTAAAAAAATGCATCCTTCTATTACACGTCTGAGATATATTTTTAATCTGTTGTTCGGTATAAAAGTTTAGAATGCCTAAAAATATTATTTATTAATGACAAGGCTGTACGGTGTTTTGCCTTTAACATTGTGGAAAAAAATGGTACACATGAGTCAGGTCAGTATAGCGCCCCACTCATAGATTATGTTATTGTGCAAACATTGCTTTTAGTCTATGGATTGTTTTTTTACGCCATTTTGAAAATTTAGGTTTAGTATTGTTTATGATAGTTTGAGTTTATTTTTGTAGCCTAAAAGCAGTGTTTTGGATTATCGGTGTACACACAAACATACATACTGTGTAACCAAGAGCCGCTAAACGTTGACATTGATACTTTATATAACGACAACTCTCAATAACGTCAAGTACTAGTTGACTCGTCCTCGCTTTGTTTGAGATAATTACTTTACTGTTCAGCGCCATCTGGTGGCGAAATACGAAAATAGATAAACATTAATTGTATACAGATTATTAGTGTGTAATGCTGTTAATATATTGCTTTTTTAGCCTCAGAGAAGCGAGATTAATTTCATGAAACGAAGCGAGGGCAGTGCAATAGTTTGTTTTGTAAATATTAAACTTATTTTAAGATAAATTACGAATTGTATGTGAGTGCGTGTGTGTGTGTGTGTGTATACACCGCCGCGACGCCGACGCCCTCTGTAAAGATGATTCTACAATATTGGTCTTATATTGTATTGTTTTCTTTTTTAATAATATATTGTGTTTAAATGGTGTTGTTTACTTTTATTTTTTCGTACCTCATCAACAACACACTCGAAATTAGTTTCGAAAATTGAACTTTCTGAATTTGCTAGGTGTCAAAATATCGATGCTGTTTAATTCTTTAGTTCCAAGTTTCTCAAGATAATTTCTTTTAAATAAATTAAATTTAGAATCATTTACATAAAACAAAAAAATAAATTATATAATTTACCCCCACGTACTTCGCGAACGAGCTAGTTCAAAAGAGCGCCCCTTTAGGTGAACTATACAACTAGTTCCCCGACGATCTCGCTCTTAGTTCTTTTTAGTTCTTATATTTTTTTTAATTGAATTGTTTACTTCTTGGGATGATTTATCCATACTTGACTACTTGCTTTCTATAAAAATAAATGTGTAATAAATAAAAATAGTGGAGTATTTCTAATAAAAAATTGATATATACTTATATATATATATATAAATGGTGATAGAAATATCAAAATATTGTTCATAAAAATCGATATTTCTAAGATCGATGTTTCACTTTTGAGAATATCGATGTTTTTTCCCTTTATTGTTTTCGCTAAATTATTTAAAAAAAGAACTAACGAACTAAAAGAGTAGTTCGCCTTTGGATTGCAAGCTAAAAAGAACGCTCTCATTGGTGACCGACTAGGCTCAAGACTAAAAAAAGACGATTTTATTCACTCGTTCGAATTATCGAACTAAAAGAACTAACGAACTAAAAGAGTGAACTAGTTCGCCATTGGAAAACGAACTAAAAGGAGCGCTCTTTTTGGTGACCGACTAGGCCCAAGACTACTTTTATGAGATTGTCTTCCAAAGGTAACATTCGGCATTGAGCAGTTAAGATTCTGAAAGACACGCCGTTACAAATAACGTTTGGTTAGTGTTGCCAGGAAAACAATAATAAATAGTGTTACTATTTAGCTTTGCTACAATAATAGTAGTTTTTTTTTTAATTATCTTGTATAACGCCTCTGGGTACTAACTTTTTTAGTAGAGTGAAATAATAAAGTTGCCACGTAATATTAAACTTCTGTCACTGTCTGTTAAATTGAGTTAAATTAGTTCACAGATTATATTGCAGCTATGACAGATAAAAAAAAATAACAGTCCGATTTTATATATTGCTAAATATCAATATAAACACTCTTGATATTTCCCATATCAAGATTGTTTTCAGATTATATACTTTAAAGCGATCCTTAAACGATCATGCAGCATGACATGCGTTACGTTTCGTTTTACGTGAATTACTTTTAGTAGCATGTTCTCTGTTAAAATTTGAACGCTTTGTATTGATTTTGCGCTTCAATTTCTCCACTGTGAAATCTTTATCGTTTTTTCAAATTGTTTATTTTTGTCCATATATATTTTTCTTTTTGAGTCCCATACTATACATAGATATTAAAAATAAGATGAATCGTCCATCGTCGACGCTGCCGAGACAAACTTGAGCTGTTGCATGACATGCACCATTCTAAACGATCATGCGTGCATGTCAGTCATAGTTTGTAGGATGAAAAATAAAAGGAATTATCAATCAACTGCCAGCACGTAGTTTGCATGTCATTTAATTGAGGTAGGGCACAGCAGGAACTTTCCTGCTCAAATATGGAGCAGCCCGACTGGGGTAGTACCTCGACTTTACAGAAGATCACAGCTAAATAACACTACTCTAAAGTAGTGTTGTGTTCCTGTTGGTGAGTAAGGTGACCAGAGCTCCTGGGGGAATTTGGGGATAGGGTCGGCAACGTGCTTGCGATGCTTCTGGTGTTGCAGACGTCTATAAGCTACGGTAATCGCTTACCATCAGGTGAGCCGTACGCTTGTTTGCCGACCTAGTTACATAAAAAAAAATTCTCATCAATCAAAACAATTAAACAGTCATGCATGCATGACAGCACGTAACGCATGTCATGCTGCATGGACGTCTAAGGACCGCTTTACGACCGAAATGCATAGCATAAACAAATTTGAATTTGAAATATTTTTTCAATACATAATCCAAAGATTTTGGTTTGAGATTAATTATTAATAACATTATAAGGAGGCAAAGTTTGTGAGTGGGAGGCTGTAGGGGGTAATCTCTGGGTCTACTGAACCGATACCAATAGAAAGCCACAATATCTGTGAGTGTCATAGACTATATTAAGTCGAACAAATGGGAAGACTTGGTGGTAGTGGGATTTGCTGCAGTCAGTCGGAGAACCAAAACGTTTCTTACGAACGCTGCTTTAACGATGAGAGATATTACTGAGTTTTAGCGACAGTATACTATGTGTAACTTTAAGTCACAAAAAGAGTCGGGACAAAGTTTATATATAAGAAAAAGTGAGTGAGACAGGGTAAGTAGGCACAACACAACAACTCACCGAAGCGAGCCCTCACGCCCTGCGGAGTTCTTCTCCATTCTAACCTACTTTAACTTTTATATGTAGATCTGGTTTTAGAAAACGATAACATAAGAAGCCGAGCAGTGCTTGATGGCTGTGACCTAGCTGTAAGTTTGTGACGATAATAAGAGTACTATTATTTCATAATCTACACACACTGTCTCTTGTTCATTGATATGTTGTCGTTTAGGCTGTGTTTCCACCAGATGAGCGAAAATGTGTAGCCGTGTGTGAACGAATAGAATTGTTTACTTTACCTCGCTTAGTGTGTGAATGAAGCGATTCTATTGGTTCGTAACAAACACATCACTCGCTACACATCCTCGCACATCTCTCGACTATATTAAAAAGTGGTAAAATGTGTCCGTAGGGAAGGGAAGAAAGATTATTATACTTTCGGGATAATTAATTAGGATTTCCCTTTTAAATTTAAAATTCACAAATTTAGCTTATAATAATAACAATTGCTGTCTGTCTGTTACGCTATCACGCTTAAACCACTGAACCAATTTTAATAAAATTTAGTACGGAGATAGACTAGAGTTTGAAAAAGGACATAGGCAACGTTTTATCGCGAAATAAAGGCTGTGTGAGCGTTGCGTGTTCATGCTCGTGTAGCTCCGCTCCTATTGGTCTTAGCGTGATGATATATACCTTATAGCCTTCCTCGATAAATCAACTATATAACACTGAAAAAAATTTTCAAATTAGACTAGTAGTTCCTGAGATTAGTGCGTTCAAGCAAACAAACTCTTCAACTATATATATTAGTAAGTATAGACTAGTTGCCACGTCAAACCTTGTTTTGCAATATAAATTTAAAAAAATTGTGGTGGGACACCTTTAACACTTAGGAGTATAAAAAATAGATGATGACCGATTCTCAGACCTACTGAATATGTATTATATATAAAATTTCATAAAAATCGGTCAAGCCGTTTCGGAAGAGTATGGTAACTAGCATTGTGACACGAGAATTTTATATATTTTATTTCTAGTTTTATAATAGACTTCGGCCGCTGTTGCTCCGCTCCTATGGGTCGTAGCGAGATGCCAAGTAGTCTAAGTTACTCCTTGTTACATCAGCTATCTGTCCGTGAAAGTCCCGGCAAAATCGGTTCAGCCATATCAGAGATTAGTCGGAACAAAGAGACAGACAAAAATTGTAAAAAATGTAGTCACGTGTATACATCCATATGCACTTAGTAAAAAGCAGTTATTTTAATATTACAAACAGACATTACAATTTTATTTATTTGTATGAATAAATATTATTTTCAAAATCACATTGCCCACACACATGCCCCGATATTTAAAAAAAAAGATTACTAGAAGAATTTTTACGTGTTACTGCGCTGCATATTTCATGTTATATAGTTAACTGCGCCCCGCGGCTTCACCCGCTATATTTTGGATAACTCTCACTATATCATTATAAATTATAGCCTATGTGTTATTCTGATGTGTAAGCTGTATTATTGTAAAGTTTTATCAAAATCCATTCAGTAGTTTTTGCGTGAAAGAGTAACAAACACATCCATACATTCTTACAAACTTTCGCGTTTATAATATTAGTAGGCTTAGAAGGTTAATATGTCTTTTTAATCACTGTTATTTATGATGTTAGTAATTGCATTGCGAGTATTCTGTCAGTAATGCTGTCGCTCTGAGTTTAAAGTGTAACCACCAGGAGGATATTCTACTGTTGGTCTGCGTATAAACTACAGCTCCTTTTTAATTAACACTTCCAAAGTTGCAATTTAATTTGATTTTTTAGATTAATATTTAAAATGTTTGAGAATTGCTAGTCACTTATTTTTCGAGTAGACAATATATAACTTTCGTTCCGATAGGATTGAGTTAGTCTGACAGCGATATTGCGCAGTAGGTACATACATATTAAAGGAGGTGAGAGTACGGTTATAAAAGACGTCTTTAAACTTGCTCCTGGGTCTCAAGCCTTAAGCATTGCTCGGCTTTCATCAAGATTACATGTTAATAATATCGTTTGAGTAAACATTTTTTTTCTATAACTAAGTCGGCAAACAAGCGTACGGCTCACCTGATGGTAAGCGATTACCGTAGCTTATAGACGTCTGCAACACCAGAAGCATCGCAAGCGCGTTGCCGACCCTATCCCCAATTCCCCCCAGGAGCTCTGGTCACCTTACTCACCAACAGGAACACAACACTGCTTTAGAGTAGTGTTATTTAGCTGTGATCTTCTGTAAGGTCGAGGTACTACCCCAGTCGGGCCGCTCCATATTTGAGTGCCCTACCATTAAGCAGAATAGAGATCATCGATTATGCAGTTAATATAAAATAATCCAATATCGTGTTTTTTGCTGTGGCAATGTGAAAGAGGCGAGTAGTCTCAGTAGTATCAATGTTTGAGCAGTCCGCAGTCCACGCCCGGAGCCTGGTGCAGCAGAATTGAAGGAAAACATTGAATATTTACCTTGAGACGGATTGCTTCGGGTCGCACTCCACACTTTATTATATTCTTAACTGGAAAATCTAACCATAGATACGAGTACGAGCATTGTATTGGTTCTCCCTATAGATAGATTTAGTAGTGTCTGTTTGTAATATTAAAATAAGTGCATATGTATACACACACGCACGCTGCAGTTTGTTCCGATAAATCTCTGAAATAGCTAAACCGATTTTGACGGGTCTTTAACTGGCAGATAACTGATGTAACAAGGAGTTACTAATGCTATATAACATCTCGCTACGACCCATAGGAGTGGAGAAACACGCGAAAGAAGTCGCACGGGTAGGCTAGTCTAACAATGAATCCTTTACTAAAAAGAAACAAATTTCTCGTGTTATGAAACAGGAAAGAAATTGTAATTCTGCCCCCGGCGACCTTGCGAAGGCGTGCTAACATAAATTACCAATAATGACTAGGGCTCCGCCCCTGCTCGCCCTAAAGCCCGGGGCCCCAATCACCTTTATATTTTACATTTTTTATCCAATCTGTTCCCCTAAAATCTCATCGATTATCATAATTATTCAATGATTCGTTATCTGTGGATGAAATGTTACTATTTCCTATTTTCATATTTAATCTGTAATATTTTATTACGCATAATGGCGCGTGAATCGTCTCACTAACGGCTGTACGGTGTAATATCTTTGCCGTTTTTATTATAGAATAAAAAGAGAAAAAAAAAGTAAATCATGTCATTTTTAATTATAGCACAGACAATAAATATATCTATAGATATAATAAAGATGTTTAGCGAATGTCTGTACATAGAAGATATTTAGTAACGGTCGAAATTAATATTCAATCACAATACAGTCTTTGAATTATGGATTGAAAATACATTCCAAATTTAAATGTATGAAAAAAATATGGCGCCAAAAGGTTCGTCGGGTCTTCTTTTTTCTATAAAAATAAACTTTATATATTTGGATGTCAATTAAAATTAAAAAAGGATGAAAACACTTTCTGCAGACCCACCCTCGCTTCGCTGAGGTTATATGCAGTAAAAGGGTAAAGTTAGAATTTAATCAAGTATCTCATCGTTAAGGCAGCGTTCGTTAAACCACCAAAAAGTCTTTTCATTCTTTTTTTTCTATGACAATCACAAATAATGTGGATTTCTATTGGCAAAAGAATTTTCACAATAGATCCCACAACCTCACAAACTGATTTGATTTACGGCCCAAATTATTGAAAATAGATTCCAAATTCAATCTATAGATATCTGCAATGCAAAGATTGTGGATTGAGATTGATTATAAATTTCGGGCAACAAACACATATTCGCACATATAATATTAGTTTATATTTAATGACGGCACATCTCGGCGCTCTCACACGGAACGTAGCCATTTCTTCCGTACGTGCAAAGCATTTTGAGGAAGAAGTCTCCGCGCTGTCTCTCTCCGGGGTGATCGATCACATGCATATGTTTGTCTATTACTAGAATATTTGATCTATTGTTTGAAGCTGGCGGCCATTTTAGAGGTAATAAGGAGGTCTTCTTTGGTGTTGGGTCCCTGAAAAAAATCAAGTATTAGAGATATAATCCTATCATTATCAAAACTATCACCATTCTCATTACCAACAGTCCATAAATAACATTCCACTGCTATTCCTACTACTATTTCCACTTCCACTCCCACTCCTTCTAGTCCAAGTTCTTTCTGATTTTGCTTTATTTGATCTCATTTTCACTCCACTCTTACTATATTTATTCTTATTATCTTCAAAGCACTTAAAATATTCAATAACTCGATCGAATTCGATAAAATAATCCCTTAAGGGGGTAAAACGGGGCTGCAAAGTAAGTATGAAAGTTTGCCTTCATTGGAAGTCTTGAAACAGGTGTAAAATATTTTTTTGAAAACAATCCCTTAAGGGGCTAAAAAGAGGGTTCAATGTTAGTATGACTACATCATTAAATTATTAAATACTAGAGGCCTGCCCTCGCTTCGCTCCGGGTATTTAAAGAGAGAGAGAGATAATCGAAAGAAAGAAAGTGAAAAGAGACTGATCATACTGAACAAATAAAAATAAGAATTAAAGAGAAAAAAGAGAGAGGATGAGAGACAATGATAGTATTATAAGAGGAAGAGAGACGGAAATAATAGACTTCTCTCAATGAATGAAATTAATTAAAAATGTATATGGCAATATTTACAATATGGCCATATCTTTTTAATTAGAGTATTTATGGCAACACCACATAGCCTATGTTACCCGGAAAGGATGTAGCTTCCTGTCGGTGAAAAAGTTTAAAAAAAAAAAAAAAAAACTGACATACCCGCGTACCAGGAAGTTGTAAATCAACGTCGTCATTCTGTCAATCATCAGTTTATCACTATTTAGCAACAATAAAGACATCCCCAATGGTTTGAAAATGTAGAACAATTCATCAGCATGAGTCGTTCCTTTATAATAAGCTCCTGAGAGCTCCTTCCCAAAATTGCGACTACCTTCAAACGAAAATTGGTAATTATAAATTGGTTGATCAGAAAACTGGGCCATGGTCCTTGAAAAGCTATTAATAGAACTGTACGCTATCCAGTCCGAATAGTAATCCAGCAACGGCTTTATAGTTGTCCGGTAATCTATAATCCGATTTCCGAAATAATGGAGACGCATTTTTTTTCCAATTTTACGTCTCTCTTTATCTGAACACCACGAAAATACAGAAGGTAACATATCCTCAAAATTATCATTCAAATCCTTAACTGATTCGTCACTCAGGAGTCTGTAGAAGAATCCTCCTTCGTAATCAGTATATCCAACAATGATTGGCACTTTACTAAAGCGTCCAGATTTCAAAATATTAAATGGAGTATCCTCGAAGAATGGTTCCGTGAAATTGATGTCCACACACGGCGCGTACTTAAAATACCTTGGATTTACGGAGTTGTCAAAGGTGACGGTCAGAAGTGTCGGTAAGGGCGCTCCAGCAAATATATCGAAGACATCACGCTCAGTTGTGGCTGCGGATATTTTCCTGGCGTCTCCTAATGCAGCTCTAAGTGGTTCGATATTAAACGACCAAGCGGATAACGGAGTGCCACTCATCAAGATTGCCTTGTGAAATAAACCCTTACTCAGCTCTGATAACATGTGGAATGCTGCGGTACTGCCTCCAGCACTCTGTCCACACAGCGTTACATTGTCTGGATCTCCACCAAATGCTGGTATGTTTTTCTGTATCCATTTTAGCGCTGCCACCTGATCTCGCAATCCAAGATTGGATATTCCATTTAAACACAGAAATCCAAGTACACCCAATCTATAATTAACATTCACTACTACTACTCCTTTCTTGACTAGATACTGAGGATCATATAGACCCTTGCTGCCCTTAAAATAAGCTCCACCATGAAAGAACACCATCACTGGTAGCTTAGTTGGTTTAAGTGTATCTGGAGTATAAACATCTAAGTAGAGGCAGTCTTCGGTTCCTACCATGAGGAAGGAGATATGTTGAGGACACATCACAAATGGATTTACTGCATTGAAGATTCCTCTCCATTTTGCAGGTTCTTTGGGAAGCTGGAATAGGGAAATAATGTTTTATACTACAATTTGAGTATAATCGCTAAGAAATCTGATACAACAATCTTTTTACTAGTATGTCTGATACACTACCATGAATTTCATCATGTTTAACAATGTTGCAACTCATGCGAATGATTTAGAACTATCCTTGACTTTTATGTCTAAATGTATAATCGTCTCTTTCTTCATCTATACCAATTATAGTACATTTTTAACTGCTCGAGCTCCTACAAAACATTCACTTAAATCTATACACTTGTTTTGCTATATAAATTTAAAAAATTTAGGGTGGGCCATCCTTATCACTTAGGGGTATAAAAAATAGTTGGTGACTGATTATGAGATCTACCCGATATGCACACAAAATTTCATAAAAATCGGTCGAGCCTTTTGGAAGGAGTTTGGTAACAAAAACCGCGACAGGAGAATTTTATAAATAAGACTAGCTGTCTCGGCAAATGTTGTTTTGCCATATGAGTTTGGGGTGGCCCACCCTTATCACTTAGGGGAATAAAAAATAGATAGTAGCAAATTCTAAGACCTAATGAATATGCATATAAAATTTCATAAAAATCGGTCGAGCCTTTTTGAAGGAGTTTGGTAACAAACACTGCATGAATTTTATATATTAGATAAAAGATAAGAAGTCTACTAACCTGGAATCTTTCACTGTCCGCGTAAGGTATGCTCAAGTACCGGTTTTCTCCGACCACTGACAAGCCTCGCAACTTGCCTTGACTTATTTCTACCACTGGAGTTAAAAAACTATTACTTATTTCTATATATAATATAGCAATTAATAAAAATCTAATTTTCATTATTAGAAAATCATTCAATTATATCATTGCTTAAAAATAGATTGTTTTTAGGTCTCATAGTATAAAAAAATAGCTCAGGGAAGCGCGGGAAGATTTATAAAATAAACTGGTAACACTATAGGTACAGTTAGTTTGTATGTCAAGCGCGAACGTTTCCACCACACTGATGTTAGCTTGCATAAACAGAAAGTCATTGGGTTGAGCACTTACGCAAGTTACGCAGAAAGGAGAAAAAGTTATGACTATTATTTTTAGGGTTCCTCAAAATGAAAAAGGAATCTCCCGTCTGTCTGTTTATCAAGATTTTTTTTCATTAGAACGAGTGGAGGTATCAAGTAATTATATTAAATACTCAGATCTTGTAACAGCTGCGATTAAATCGAATATTGAGGTCAACGTACAGTTCAAAGATCTTTATTCTCAAATAAGACACAAGTCACCTCCATGAGAACAACACAATAAAGTTAAATAAATTAAAAAGCAATCGCCAGGTACAGAGTATATCTGGAGGCACGGTAGTGCCCCCGCCAAGACGAGCCAAGCGAAGCGCAACTCGCAAGGGCACTACTACCTTTTCTCGAAGTGCTTCGTATTTAATTTGAACCCTTATAACTTGGGTTTGGATTATTTCAGATCTACAAAATTCTCAGGATATGATGTCAGTAGTGGACTTATTAAACATGCAAAGTTTCAATTCCATAACTCTTGTAATTTACTTTTTATTGATATCTAAAAAACGCCGATTTCGTCACTGACTCACTGATGATCGTCAAAATTCTTAGGGTAATTCCCAAAGTCCTAGAAAGCTAAAATTTGGTATATAGGTTAGTATTAGTAAATAAATAACAAAAAAAATATAAAACTTGGAACTTTTACCCCCCAACCCCTTTAACTGGGAATCGTTTGTTTGTATGAGAATTTCGTAAATATTGATGCTAGAGGCTCTAAAAATTGATAATCCCTTTATCCATATTATCCTCCACATATATTGACTAAGGTGTAGAGTTTGTGAAGTGAGGGCTTGTAGAGGTAGGGAGGGAGGGCGTGTAGAGTTAGCAGCTTGGCTCTATATGAGATCTGATCACTTTTTGACAGTATGAGTATACCTCATTAGTGTTCGTCTTGGCAACATTTTACATGAAAATGTTTTTGGTGGGATAAATACCTTCTCAAAGCATTCATAACATTAAAAACGAGTTATTAGTAAATTCAGCTAATTTAACTTTGAATGCTTTGAGAGTAAATATTTTTTATTTCACAGGATATTTTATTATATCATTGTACTCCCTCAAAAGTAATAGTTTTCTGACCGTACGTTTTGTTCTAGTTTTAGGTAGTACAAGATAGCTGTTTAATATTCATTATTTTAGTTTCTAACTATATTTTTAAAGTAGGCGTTAAATAAGGAAACCGAAAAAGCAGTTTTATAATTTTATTTAGTGGTCTGCAAGGCTGCTAGTTTAGTCTTTGTTGCACTACCCCAGATTTCAATTAGATAAATCAGATGAGGTTTTATCAAAGTATTATATACATGTCGGGGATTTTAAAACGATGTGGAAGGAAACGGAAGGAGGAAGATGGGGAATATTGGGGAACACTAAAAGGGGGTGATGGTAATGAATGGAATATTGGGTAAACGCAACGCAGATACTTCTACTGAACCGATAAATGATCAAATATGATCTCTAACAATTACGAGAGAAACCTAAGCAGTGCCTTGGACTTGTGACGAAGGTGTAGGCTTAAGGAGCTCCTTTAAGTAATTACAACACTCGCCTCCACTGCTAGGCTCTCTATTTAGCCCAAGGTTAAACGCACATAAACCGAATCTAACATAAGGCTAACCTAACCTAAGGCTAACCTAACCTAACATTGTGTTTACTTAACCACGTGGCAATTACATTGTAAGGACTTACGTGACCTTAGTTGGACAGCACTTCCACACTACACTGCACTTGACACTATCACTATCACTAGCACTACTTAGATGATGTTCGCTTCTTGAGAGACCGCGCACGACTAAGACTTCAGTTAGACTGTTGATCGCATATAAAGGGTCGAGGGTAGAGACTGTCAAAACAACGGAAATGACTACTACCCTACTCCAACGCCATAGACAACGATAACGATTCGATTAATCGATAATCTTTTACTATGCTCCGACATACAGTATATCGTTATTGTTGTGGAATACATCGTGATAATTCTCAAATGAGCGGGACTACCCCTGATATTTTACTTCTTGTGTGTTGTATGTGAGTATTCCATGACAAATTATTGTCAATTCTCAAACCTAAATATTTCTCATGACTTTTAAATTGTAGAGTTTTGTTGTTAATTGAGAGGGGGTCATGTGAAGGTAAAATTTTATTTTTAGCGTTAAATATGATGTAGCAAGTTTTTTAATATGGTAATTGTTAGTAGTGTAAAATTGGGGCATCTGGATCAAAAGAGCTCCAGATGCCACCAATTTTACACATTCAATTCCTTCAAATTCATAGTTCAGAATGTCGATTTTAAAGTACCTAATTGATTCGTTACGAAATCAAGTCAACATTTTGAGTGTTAAAAATATTACTACAAGATATCCACTATAGTTGTGGATTGCAATAACGGTTCATTCAGGAGTGCAATGTAACTTATTAAATCGTTTTATATGAAATTAAAATGTTTTTGTATACTCACTATAAATCTGAATTGATCATTCGACATCAAATATTCGTCTGGTGGTACGGATCATGCCACGTCTAAATAAATACGGGGCAGCGTTGATATGCAACCCGAACTGTGTGCGCGTGTATGCGCGTGTGTGTGTGTGTGTGTGTGTGTGCTGTTATTGTACTAATAACTATTTAGTTAGCCTTATTTCAAATGCATTTTTTAAAGCTTTTTAAATAAAAAAAATTCTTGGTTTACGGTTTTAAGAGACAAATAAAACCAATAAATTAGTTCTATATCATACATTTATTTTAACAGAAACTTTTTACATTTTTTATATCCTAATAAGAAACACCACAATAATTTTCACAAAATATGCACAATAAAATATTAAGCAAAATTACAATACACACTTAATGTTTAACACATAAGTAGAAGTGATATTATTTAGGTATAGATATAATACTCTTAACCTTATTGGAATAATACTTTGATACATACTATATTAATAACTAAAAACATAATAACAATTTTAAGCTTATAAATTAACTTTGACAGCCATTGTCGCTATCTAACTATAAACTAATCATTAATTATGTCTTCGTGTATCCTATTTATTACTTCCATGGTTTTATTATAAACTTCATCCATATAGGTACTTCTAACAACATGCTGCGCGCAAACCTCTGCTTCGCAGTTGTAATTGCCGCAGATCGTACTGTTCTGCTCAAAGTTTTCTGCATCGTATACTTGTATAACTATTATTTTCATCGGTTTGGCAACCGGTTTCTTTATAAATGAATACACTTTTTGTTTATTTTTTGTAATTTTGCGTGATTGATCCGCAAGACCCAGATGTCTTTGATTTGCGCTTTGTGATTGATTAGGACCCTTTTCTGAAGGTAAAAAGTTAAATAGCAATTCTCCAGAGTCCTGAAACGAAAAAAATAATTTTTAAAAATACATAAGTTTGCGAAGGCACATGAATAAAAAGTAAGGAATTAAATTTTATTGTAATTTTTGATTTAATTTAATTTTTATAAAATAAATTGAAAAACTCACCGACATTGTAGAATTTTTACGAGTAGTTCCTTTACCGTTCGATTCCCCAAACCGAATATTTTTTCGGGGGATTAGTGGGGCTATTTATATTAAAAAATTGCATAAAAAATAAGTTCATAAGGTTGAAAATATTAATACAATTTGTTTCAAATATTTGTTCCCAAAACGGGCATCTGAAATCTAAATCCGAAATCTGATCCACGCGCCCGTCGGGCGTCACTTAGCCTGTGTGCGTTTTCTAAGTACACTCACTAATAAGAATATATAACATATAACAACTAGCGACCAGCCCTCGCTTCGCTTAGGGTAAAACATCTGTATTTTTATACTTGACATAAAAATAAAAGATTTTTAATAGCCATCATTTCTATAATTTTAAATTATTTCTAAATAATTGAACTATACTTTTTTTGTCCAAACATGTAATTTAAAGTGTACAAGTACCTACAAATTTCGAAAATACAAACATCTTCTAATATTAGAATACACTAAAATAAGTAAAATACTCTTCTAATATTACATATAGATTACACCCATATTAAAAATCAAAAGGTCTAAATGAAAAGACATGAACGGTCTTGTTTTAACCTGTGTAAATAAATATATATATATATATATATATATAAAATAAATACATAAAAGTTAAATAATTGAAAATCTTTTATACTGGCCTTAGTATCGTAAAAGTTAATAAAATAAGTAAGGTAAGGATTATTGCCTTGTTAAGCTATTGGTTAATTAGTAGTTAAATTGTTTTTATGTTTATTTCTTTATGTTGAATTTTTTTATTCATATATTCTAATAAATTTTTAACTACAAATTATTATAAAGTAAATCGTCAGGTATGCAGACATCGGCGAGTGATTCTACTAGTGTATAAAATAAAAATTTGATTACTTCGAAATTTTTCTATTGAACTGTAAGCATCTAACATATTTGGTCATGCGTCTCGCGTTGCGTATGGGTTTAAATAGCCGGAAGAAACTGTGGGGAATCATAAGCATCTCAGGCTTTCAAGCTATTTCACCACAAAGAAGGGAACCCCTGCTACAATTAACATGTGAGTATTAAGTTATTATTTAAAAATTTTATTACTTTAACATTAAATCAGATAAATAGTCCGAGCCGTCATTTTATTTAAAATTTAAATAATATTAATATCACCCATGTTATCCCGAAATAAAGTAGCTTTTTTTTTAATATAATTTTAAATTAGTATGGAATATAACACTAAAACAATATCGATTCTATAATATAAAGCATTATTTGTATTTACGTGATCACCTAAAGTTATGTAAAAATATATTTTAGATAGGTTTGTTTAATTATATTTCATTAAAATTTCAGGTCTAAGAGTCAACTCGCTGCAGACCTCTTCCTATCTGAAGATGAAGGAGCAACTTCAGAGGCGGGTGACTGTAGAAGTGTCGAAGCCAAGAAACGAGGCAAGTCGTCAACTTCGACCTCGAGCGCCAAAATCAGCAAAGCGAAAAGGACTAAAATTAATCCAGTGTCCAAGCCGTCCTCGACAGTAGCTGCAGACCTCTTCGGCAGCGACAGCGAAGACGACGTTCGCCCTCCTAGCGCCATGGGTAAACCCCTGTTGTCTTACGTTAGCAGTAAAATAGCGAACGGATATTCGCGGCAAATTCATGCTGCCAAGCTCGGTTCGCATTATATTGAATTAAAGGTGTATCAATGTAGTGAGGTGGACAAAGTACCGCCGATAAACCGCTGGAAACATGCTTTGTTCACCTTAAAGCATCGGACCGACGTGGACACTGAAGCTTGGGGGCACCTAAATAAATTTATATGCGCTGCTCGAAAAGAGTACCGAGGGTGCCCCAAAACTTTTATTAGTAATTATTTTTAAAGTAGTTAGTTAAATTTTATTTGTAACTATGTTTAGCCCCTATAAGATTAAGTTTAGTTTTAGACTAATATGTTATATATTATATTGAATAACCTGTTTTTGTCTTTCAGTTCAAACCCCGAGTAGTACTTCAATGAAATGTAACGAATGTGAAATTGAGATTTTGAAACATAAATATAAATACCATATGAGATCTAATTTACATAAGTCAAAGTGTTTATTGAAAACTGAACATGATAATATTGAAATAATAGCAACAGCTTTTAAAAACAGAATTGTGACATATCGCTTGAATCCGTCTCAGGACACTGAGCACCTCACGCACCTCACGCCAGAGGCGTTCCTGAGCGGTTCTCTAAGTGATATAAAAAAATTGATTGAGATATGCATTCAAAGACATAGTTGTATCAAAATAAATTTAGAATTGTTTGCTTACTTTTTATTACCAAAGACAAATGAACAATTATTGAAATCTTTTAATACAAAATTCGAAATAATTTACAAAAGTTCAGATTTAAATAATTTTGTAAGAAATGTATTTCAAGTATTTAAAAGAAAACTTACCGAATTTGAACACTGTGAATCCGGTTGGTCATTTTTTGCAATAAGTCATTTAGAAATCAATGTTAATAAATATAACCCAATGAGAGGTGGAACATATATCGATTTACCCTCATTTATTAAAAATAAAAAATGTTGTTTAAATATTCAGAATAACGATGAATATTGTTTTTTGTGGTGCATTGTTGCAGCAATGTATCCTGCAAAATGTAACTCATGCAGAATAACATCTTATCCTCATTATTCAAAGGTTTTAAATATAGAGGGAATGTCTTTTCCTCCATCAATTAAAGATATAAAGCTGTTTGAAAAATGTAATTCTAGCATAAGTGTTAATATTTATGGTTTAGATAGCAAAAATTTGGTATCTGGACCTCTTTATTTAACAAAAGAAAAGAAAAAGCATCACATTAACTTGCTTTACATTGAGCGAAATGAAAGAGGACACTATTGTTTAATTAAAGACCTGATACGATTAGTTCGAAAGCAAATAAGTCATCACAAAGGAAAGATTTACTTTTGCGATTCTTGTTTGCAATTTTTTTCCAGTGAGTTGAAATATAGTAATCACTATTGTTCTGAAATACTTACAATACTTCCTGAAAAAGGTAGTCTAATTCAATTCAAAAATTATGAGCGAAAGCAAAAGATTAATTTTATTATTTATGCCGATTTTGAAAGCATTTTATTAAAGTATTCTGAACAAAGTACGAATAACACACAGAAGTTTAAATTACATATACCAGCATGTTTTGCATATTATGTGTGCTGTTCACATGACCCGAGTTTAAACAAATATGTTACTTATAGAGGTGAGAATTGCGTCGAAATTTTTATTAAACGATTGATTGAAGATGTTACTTGGATAAACACTATTTTATCCGAAGTGAAACCGATAAAACCCTTAACTCTTGAACAACGAAATAATTTTGAAAATGCTTCCGAATGTCATATATGCAAACGCCCTTTATTCGGTGACAAAGTACAAGATCATGATCATGTCACATCCGAGTACAGAGGCGCAGCTCATTCAATTTGTAATTTGAAATATAAAATATGTCCATTTGTGCCAGTAGTTTTTCATAACTTAGCTGGATATGATAGTCATTTATTTATTAAAGAACTGGTAAAATATGAGGGTGATATTAAAGTTATACCGAAGTCTAAAGAAAAGTACAGTTCTATTACAAAATTTATCCCATTATCTAATACATCTCATCTTATTCAAATAAAGTTTATTGATTCATATCAGTTCTTAAGTTCGAGTCTCGATGAACTTAGTAAAAGCTTGAATACAGAAGATTTAGTCAATCTATCGAAGATTTTTAATGATAAAAGTACATTAGATTTATTGAGACGTAAAGGTATTTATCCGTATGACTACATGGATTCATGGTTAAAGTATGAGGAAAGACATTTGCCAAAAAAGGAAAACTTTTATAATTCGATGAAATTAGAGCACATAACTGATAATGACTATGAACATGCACAGATGATATGGCAAACATTTAATATTCAAACACTCGGTGAATACACTGATCTGTACATAAAATGTGATGTATTATTATTATGCGATATTTTCGAACATTTTAGAAATACCAGTTTACAGCATTACTCTCTTGATCCAGCATATTATATATCAGCTCCAAGCTTGAGTTGGGACGCCATGCTATTATATACTGACGTACGTCTCGAGTTAATAACTGATTTAGAAATTTATCAATTTTTAGAAAAAGGTATACGTGGTGGATTATCACAATGTTCTGTTCGCCATGCTGAAGCTAACAATAAATATATTCCACATTTTGATAATACAAAACCATCTAGCTATTTAGTATATCTAGATTGTAATAATTTATATGGATACGCAATGACACAAAAATTACCGATATCTGAATTTGTTTTATTAAACCGAAGTGATATTATTAAATTTGATATAATGAGTATTCCGAATGACGGAGAACTTGGATATATTCTAGAAGTGGACCTAGAGTATCCCGAATACTTGCATGATGATCATAAGGATTTACCTTTCGCATGTGAAAGGTTTATTCCTCCCAACGGAAAAACAGAGAAATTAATTGCAAATTTATATGATAAACATAAGTATGTTATTCATTTCGTTCATTTAAAAGAGTGTTTAAAACGAGGTCTTATTTTGAAGAAAATTCATAGAATACTTAAGTTTAAGCAAGATGCTTTTCTTCAGAAATATATTAATTTAAATACTTCCTTACGCCAGAGTTCTAAATCTGAATTTGAAAAAGACTTTTTTAAACTATTAAATAATTCAATATTTGGAAAAACTATCGAAAACAAACGTAAACAAGCTAATGTAAGACTACTAACGAAGTGGAAAGATTGTGATAATAAAACAAATAAAATTATCGGTGCGGAATCAATAATTTCTAAACCAAACCTTAAAAGTATTTCTGTTTTTACTGAGAATTTTGTGGCTGCACAATTGAAACCAGAAAAAATTATATTAGACAGACCAATATACATTGGATTCACTGTACTAGAATTTGCTAAAAAGCATCTATATAATTTTCATTATGCTCATATGAAAAGAAAATATGGAACAAACGTAAAACTGTGTTATACTGACACTGATAGTCTTCTGTATTTAATATATACTGAGGACTTCTACAACGATTTAAAAAGCGATATATTGTTTTTCGATACAAGTAATTTTGAAGATGATAATCCGTATAATATGCCTAAAGTGAATTCAAAAATTCCTGGGCTCTTCAAAGATGAGCTTGGTGGATCAATTATTACTGAATTTACTGGCCTAAGAGCGAAGTTGTATTGTTTAAAAAGCGTAAAAGCTACTATAATAAAAGCAAAGGGTGTAACTAAACCAATAAAAAAACATTTAGAAATGAAAAACTATAAAGAAACATTATTTAATAATCAAGTTTTAAAACATAAAATGAATATGATAAAATCTATAAAACATTTATTGTATTCACAACAAGTTAATAAAGTAGTTTTAGATAGCAATGATGATAAAAGACAAATACTAGCTAATAAAGTTGAAACCTTGCCCTGGGGGCATTATAATACCGTGTTTTAGTTGATTGATAAGTGTATGGTTTATTTATAACAGTGTAGCGCGAAACTTTGAGTATCAAAATTGTTTATTAAGTAATTAACGTATTTTATTGTTAAATTTAATGTAATTTATATACTACTTATGAAACTAAGCTAAGTCAAACAAGATTATATCCTAGTAGTGTTTGATTGTAGTATTTTATTTTATTGATTAAATTATGTTTAAGTATATTTAGAGTTTTACTCTATCCCTTGTACCTTGTGCATATGCAAAATCTTAAATAAATACTTGTGCGCATTATTTTTCTCTCATACATAAAAATGAAGTTGATTAAGCAACCAGTGTCTATAGAAGTTAAGAATATTGAAATAAAAGAAAATAAGATTTACACAAAGCATAGTATACTTCTCCCAAACAACATCCGATGTGTTATATGTGGCCCGTCTAATTGTGGGAAAACAAATGTTATGATAAGTTTATTGATTAACGAGAACGGTTTAAAATTTAACAATGTTTACTTGTACTCAAAGACAAGTTTTCAACCCAAATATGGCTTTCTAGAACAAGTCATGCAAAGAGTCCCCGAAGTAAATTTTTTTATTTTTAACAACGATCACGATGTTATTCATCTTAATGAGGCTTTACCAAATTCAATTTTTATTTTTGATGACGTCGTTTGTGAGAACCAAATAAATATTCGCAACTATTTTACCATGGGTAGACATAAAGGAGTTGATTGTTTTTATCTATCTCAAACATATTCAAAAGTACCGAAGCAACTCATACGTGACAATGTCAACTTTTTGATTGTATTTAAACAAGATGAAATTAATATGAAGCATATATATGATGAACACGTAAGTCCTGATATGGAATGGCCAATTTTCAAAAACCTTTGCTCCATAACCTGGCAACGCCCCTATGATTTTTTGACAATTAATAAGGATTGTGAACTGAACAAGGGGCGATACAGACAAAATTTCGATATCTTCATTAACTTCGATTGATTGTTATATAAATCAATCAACGATAAAATTTATTCATTTGGAAATAAGCACGGTTGATTGTAGGTCATACAATGGAGCAACAAATAACTAAGCAACTAATAGAGTCTGCGGACACTATTAAAAATAAAGTTAAACAAATGAGAGATGATGACTTCCATACCAATACTCACCTTAAATATTTATTCAAACCTCTTGCTGATCCTTTAAATGCAATTGCTGCTAGTAAAGAAATATCTTTACTGAAAAATAGTGGTAATGCTACCGATAAAACTACTGCTAATGAAATAACCCCTAAATTATTTTTACATGATTCATATTTTGAAAACACACCCAAATTTAAGTTATCTGATGAAAGCTCCGAAAAGTTCTATTCCGAAACTGAAGAATTGGAAGAAGGACCAGACGAAAATATTACTGGAACTGAAAATTATAAAGATACGTCGTTGAAAAAAGAAGACTTCTTAGAAATATATGATAATATGAACATACCATTCGGGGTGCGAAGTGAAAATAACAAACTCATGATTGGAAATACAATAATAAATTTTTCGACATCACACGATGAGTCTAGTAATGGTAAAATATATAATATTTGTATAGATGATAAAAAATATCGATTAACTTCAGGGTTGCGGGAATTGTTACTTCGCAAAAGTCCAGATTTAAGTATAATTAATGAAAACGATAAAGAAATTTACAAAGAAATACTCATCAAAACTAGTGCTCATAAAAGAGACCACGACCCAGCAGGTCAAATTCGAGGTGATAAAGGGTTAAAATACCGTAAAGTAATTAAACCATTATTAAAAACTGGTGCTGGATTAGCGCACCTAAAGGAATATAAGAAAAATACCGATTTGGTTTATTGGGATGATCCTAACGAACTAGTAGATAGACTCAAACTTCTGGTTGCATCAAAAACAGCCGGTAATACTAACCTTGACAATGAGATACTGTCAATTGTAGAGGAACTCAAAGAAGCTGGTATCATAAAAGAATAAAATATTTTGTAAACAACAACGTCATTTAGTATGTCGTGATACGTGAGCGGTGTTAGTTGAAATGAATTCAGTTAAAAAAGATATTGTTAATGAAATACATAAAAGTGCTAGGATTCATTTCTTACGAAGGCATGTATTGCTCAAAGACATTGATGATCTTTGGCAGGCGGATTTGATGGATATGCGAAATATCTCAAGGTTCAATAATAATTACAAATACATTTTGATTGTTATTGATGGATTCTCTAAATACGCTTGGGCTTTTCCGCTCAAACAAAAAAGTAAAGAATCGGTTTATACAGTATTTAATAATTTAATAAGCAAAGTAAAACGCATCCCTAAAAACTTACAAACTGATGCTGGAGGTGAATTTTTTAATAAAAAATTACGTGAGATGTTTCAAAAATATTCTATTAACCATTACTGTACATATTCTACGAAAAAAGCTTCCATTGTAGAACGACTAATAAGAACAATCAAAAGTAATTTATATAAAGAATTTAGTTTAAATGGGAATTATAACTGGATTGATGGTACACTAGCGAATGTAGTTGATAGATATAATCATACCACGCACCGAACAATTGGTGTAAAACCAATTGAAGTTAATCATTATAATAAAGATGAAATACGAAATAGATACTGTCGCGAAAATAATATTCAAAACCAAACACCTAAATATAAAGTGGGGGATTTCGTTCGAATAAGTAAACATAAAAGCTGTTTTGAAAAGGGATATACTCCTAACTGGTCTACAGAAATATTTAAGATTATCAAAGTTCAAAAAACAAATCCGGTGACGTATCTATTGGAAGACAATAGGAAAATCCCTATTTTGGGATCATTTTACAATGAAGAATTACAAAAAACTAAATATCCGGATATTTATTTAGTAGAAAAAGTTTTAAAGCGAAAACAAAATAAAGTTTTTGTTAAATGGTTAGGCTTACCTAAGTCAGAAAATAGCTGGATTAAAGTTAAAGATAGCGTATAAATAGCATCGTTTGTATCAATATAACCAGGTGGTCATAGAAACGAGTTCCATTCTGTTTTTTTCCATGAACGGGGAAGGACTTGTAAATAATTTAATTAACAAAATACCTTTTGAGCTGCATCTGCCAGGATATAATTATTGTGGGCCAGGAACAAAATTACTTCAAAGATTGACTAGAGGTGATGAAAGTGTAAATAAATTGGACGAATACTGCAAATATCACGATATTGCATACAACAATTCTAAAAGATTAAAAGATCGACATAAAGCAGATATAGTTTTATTAAAAATGGCGAAGAAACGAGCTTTATCTAATGACGCAAGCACTGGAGAAAAGCTTGCAGCTAATTTAGTTAACAAGATAATGCTAGCAAAAGTAAGCTCTGGTTGTGGCGTCAAAAAGGACTTTAAAAATATAGTTTCTTATACAAAAAATTATATTAAGAAAATTAAACCAAAGGGTAAGAAAAAGCTTATAGCTATGGCATACGCTGCTGCTAAAGAATTAACAGGTGATTCTGAAAAATCGAAAATGAAGCTTCCTCGAATTATTCCTCTTCCTAAATCTGGTGGAGTTTTACCACTAATTCCGATATTTGCTGGCTTGTCAGCTGCCGGAAGTATCGCCAGTGGAATTGCGGGGATCGTAAAAACTATAAATGAGTACAAGGATGCAAAAAAGCGCTTAAAAGAAATGCAATCACGAAATGATTACATCAACGAAAGTGTGTGTATTGGAAACGGGTTGCGGCTAGATCGTTACAAAGATAGGTTAGGAATATACCTAGACGATAAGAAAAAAAACTAAATTACAGGCTACCTAATCGCGCTCTTACAAATATAGATATAATAAAATTTACAAAAAACGTTCCGTATTTTCGTGGAGTTTTTATGAGAGACGCTTTACCTAAAACTCCTTTTTCTAAGGAGTGTGGTATCATAAACTTAGATAATTCTGAAAGTTCTGGTACACATTGGGTAGCCTATGTAATTTATAATAAATATATCGAATACTTTGATAGTTATGGTAATTTAAAACCACCTAAGGAATTCGTGCGATATGTGAGTTCTCATAATATCAAATATAATTATGATAACGTACAAAAGAATAACCCATTCATTTGTGGACACTTATGTATTGATTTTATAAAAAAATTTTGGGAAACAAAAGGTATTATAAAATCAAACTCTTGCTTATAAAATTATATTCTAATTCTGTCTGTTATGCAAGTCGCATGTGATTTACTTAGCTAGTCGCTATGATTGTTTATAATATAATATCTAGTACGAAACCAAAATGCATTACTCGTCCTAGCATCGTCAAGAGACGAAGACCTATAAAGAGAATTAAAAAAATAAGCAAAGAAAATAAATTATTTCTTAAAGCTTTGGGTTTTAAAGTATGAGTATCTTACAAGTAAATGATACGCCACAATTTGATAACTCTATATCGAGTTATGAAATTCATACGTATAATCCATACAGCAACAGTTTTAGCGAAAATGATGAAATAAGGATACCTATACATCAACAAGACCTGTATGTATTACCTGCAGCCAGCTATATTTACATAGAGGGTAAAGCAATTGTGTTAGGAAAAGATTCTACAGAAAAACAAACCCGTAAAATTGTCAATTTTACTAATAATTTTATAGCATTCCTTTTTAATGATATTCGTTATGAACTTAATGGCGTTGAAATTGATCGCATAAAAAATGCTGGAATAACGACAACTCTTAAGTCGTATGTCTCTATGAGCGAGGGAGAAAGCAAAGCTGCAGCTATTTGGGGATGGGATTTAAATGGGCTCAAAAACAACGATGGAATGTTTAGCGCACTGATACCTCTAAACAAGGTTCTCGGATTTGCCGAAGATTATAATAAGATTGTAATTAATTGTAAACATGAACTTATACTGAACAGAAGTAGTACCAATCTTAATAGTGTTACTCTTGATAATAATGATATTGTGAACATAAATATTGAAAGACTGCAATGGCGTGTGCCGCATATAAAAGTTTCAGATCGAGAAAGATTAACTTTACTTAAAAATTTAGAGAAAGATCGCCCTATACGAATGGCTTTCAGAAACTGGGATTTATATGAGTACCCTTTATTACCTAAGACAACAAAACATTCCTGGATTGTAAAAACTGCTTCACAAGTAGAAAAGCCGAGATATGTAATATTCGGTTTGCAGTCAAATAGGAAAAATGTAATGAATAAAGACTCTTCTATATTTGATCATTGTAAATTAACTAATGTTACGCTCTTCTTAAATTCACAATATTACCCATACGAATCAGTGAACGCTAAATTTCCCGAAGATAAATTTCATATATTATACGAAATGTTTACTAAATTTCGTCAGTCTTATTATAACACTCAGCCTGATCCATTGCTTAATTTGCGCGAATTCAAAGAAAAGGCTCCTCTGTTTGTAATTGACTGCTCGAGACAAAACGAAGCTTTAAAAAGCGGAGCAGTAGATGTAAGACTGGAAATTGAAAGTTACGAAGATATTCCAGAAAATACATCTGCTTTTTGTCTTATTATTAACGATCGACTTATTGAATATAAGCCCTTAAGTAGCATCGTTAGAAAATTAATATGAGTGTTATAGTCGATGTACAAGGATTTAAGACCGAATCAAACGATTTTATTCTTAAAGAAATAGCAATATTATGGAAAAACCAAATACAGGTTTTCCTAATTAGACCACCATATCCATTTTACAATCTTACAAAGAAAGAAAGATTACATGTAAGTTGGATAGAGAGGAACAGAAAATTTTTCTGGAATGAGGGTTTTATACCATACACAAATATCAAGCGATACATAGCACCTCTACTTAAAGACAAAATAATCTACGTTAAAGGATACGAAAAAGTTATGTGGTTAAGAAATATTGTCGAAAATGAAAATATTTATGATTTAGAAGACAAAAAATGTCCAAATTTACAAACTCTGCACAATGATTTTGGAACCTGTAGCGATGTTTTTAGCTGCGTGTATCATACCCACGCCTGCGCTTTAAAAAATGTAATGATTATTAAGAAATGGTTTGATAATAAAATGGTTTTTTAATTGAATTGTTGAGTTTTGATTGAAACTAACCCCTTAACCTTTGAAAGTTAAACAGAATATAAAAAATTCAAAATGTCAATTCTTTTACAAAAATAATTATTCATTAATAAATGTTCTGAACGACTTCATTAATAAATGATAAGTGGGATACATTGTGTAAAATATGTAAAATTGGGGCGTCTGGAGCTCTTTTGATCCAGATGCCCCAATTTTACACTACTATTGTTAGGCTGGTTTTATAGTCACGCCGCTAGACGCGCCGCTTTAAAAAGCGCTGTTAACAGCGCGCGCTTGAACAGCGGTGCACTGTGAAACGCGATTAGTAACGCGCGTTCCGCTGTTGTGAAACAGTCGTGTACAAAATGAACGTTAATGTGGTTAGAGTACTAGCTATTTACTTTTTATGGAAAAGAAGGCAACAGCGACTACGAAGTAGAGTAGCTGATCCTTATAACGCTACAAGGTTACTGAGAGGTATCGATGTAACTCGCCCCGTATCGATGTAATTCATTTTGTTGTGTCACACTAAAACGCATACTGGCCGAAGAAGCGCACGAGTGGCGCGCGCTTCGACAGCGCACGACTTTGACACGCAACTACTAACCCCATACATCTTCGAATACGCGCGCTCTAACGGCGCTGCCGAAACGTGTATCAATAAAACCAGCCTTAATAGAATATTGAAACCAATCGAAGAGAGAATTTAGATCTTTCTGAGCTTGTGAAAATAGAATAAGCAGGTATCATCCGCATACATAGTTAAGTGTCCATGCAACTTACACAGCAATACTATGTGTATGCTATACTACCGTTTATTTACATGTAGGCTCTTTTTTCGCAGTTGGTAAACTAACTGAGGCATCCATACAAATAAATAAAATTGGAGTGTCTGTTTGGAATATTAAAATAACCGCTTTGTACTAAGTGCATATGGATGTATACACGCACACACCACATATACCAACAACATCTGTCTGTTTGTTCCGGATAATCTCCGAAATGGCTTGACTGATTTTGACGGGACTTTCACTGGCAGATAGCTGATGTAACAAAGAGTAGCTTAGGATATTTAACATCTCGCTATGACCCATAGGAGCGGAGTAACACGCGAACAATGTTGTGCCGGTCGGCTAGTTTGTCAATATAGATAACAGTTGGCGCGCTTTGTGCGCGGACCCGATTTTTTATCCCGTAGGGACGATGTGGTAATCTTATTTGGTAATCCAGGTTATAAAGTATCTGTGCACCAAATTTCATCAAAATCCGTTCAGTCGCTTTTGTGTGATCGAATTACAAACATCCAAATATTCAAACATTTATAATATTTTAAGTAAGAGATTAAATTTGTAAGTTCCATAAGTTTGTAACAGATGGCGCTGTAGGTCAGTTTATTGCAACACTCCAACATGTTATCTAAACATCCAATAGATGGCGTTGTGTTAAGATTTTAAAACTTCAACAATGTAAAACTTTATTATGTTTAGTGTACTCTATAAATGACGAAGATCATAAACAAGTCAGTGGCCGTACGAGTGGTTGCAGTGGCCGTGGTGGCCGTTGTGGCCGTAGTGGCTTAGTTATTTTTATGAAGATTGAAATACTTGTGTAGTTAGAGAGCAGTAAAGATTTTATCGCTCCCAGAGCTGCGATTGTGCAAAACGTTTCTGTTTATTTTGCTTTGTTTATCCTCGTTACTGCTACACAGTATACACTACATAGCTATTGTAATATTTGTTTTAATACCAATACTATTTGTGTTATTCCATCACGTGTAAATATAGTGTTTGTTCGCGTCTTCGTTTGTAAACTTACTATAAATAGATAAATAGGGAAAGAAGAAATTCTAAAAGAATTGAACGACACTTGTACAACTTTGACCTTTGTACACTCAACGACCAATAAAACCAATTTTTGTCTTAAAGACACAACAATGAGACCAGACAACGACAACCAACGACAACCAACAACAAAACCTCAGACCATAAGAGATACAAATTATTATTAAATAACTTGATGGCGCTAGGATCGCATTAATTCATTTAATCAAGCTTCGACTAATATAGGGCAATGCTGTCGGGGACAGTCGAGTGAAGGCTGTTGACTCTTTCTGCGAAGTGGTATCAGCCAGAAGGAGTCTTCATAACGAGAAAGAGAGGGATCCCCCTGGAGTAAATACCGGAAGTAGGGAAGTGGACCCGCCGGAACGTCGCGGTGGAATGCAACTCAGCGATCACGCGGCATTCCTTGCAGACGGCGATGGTCCCGGTGGTTTTTAGTGGGTAGTATGGCACTAGTTTGCTGTAGTATAGCACTAGTTTGCTGTAGTGTAGCACTAGTTTGCTGTAGTGTAGCACTAGTTTGCTGTAGTATAGCACTAGTTTGCTGTAGTGTAGCACTAGTTTGCTGTAGTATAGCACTAGTTTGCTGTAGTGTAGCACTAGTTTGCTGTAGTGTAGCACTAGTTTGCTGTAGTGTAGCACTAGTTTGCTGTAGTATAGCACTAGTTTGCTGTAGTGTAGCACTAGTTTGCTGTAGTGTAGCACTAGTTTGCTGTAGTATAGCACTAGTTTGCTGTAGTGTAGCACTAGTTTGCTGTAGTATAGCACTAGTTTGCTGTAGTATAGCACTAGTTTGCTGTAGTATACCACTAGTTTGCTGTAGTATACCACTAGTTTGCTGTAGTATACCACTAGTTTGCTGTAGTATACCACTAGTTTGCTGTAGTATAGCACTAGTTTGCTGTAGTGTAGCACTAGTTTGCTGTAGTATAGCACTAGTTTGCTGTAGTGTAGCACTAGTTTGCTGTAGTATAGCACTAGTTTGCTGTAGTGTAGCACTAGTTTGCTGTAGTATAGCACTAGTTTGCTGTAGTGTAGCACTAGTTTGCTGTAGTATAGCACTAGTTTGCTGTAGTGTAGCACTAGTTTGCTGTAGTATAGCACTAGTTTGCTGTAGTGTAGCATTAGTTTGCTGTAGTATAGCACTAGTTTGCTGTAGTATAGCATTAGTTTGCTGTAGTATACCACTAGTTTGCTGTAGTATACCACTAGTTTGCTGTAGTATACCACTAGTTTGCTGTAGTATACCACTAGTTTGCTGTAGTATACCACTAGTTTGCTGTAGTATACCACTAGTTTGCTGTAGTGTAGCACTAGTTTGCTGTAGTGTAGCACTAGTTTGCTGTAGTGTAGCACTAGTTTGCTGTAGTGTAGCACTAGTTTGCTGTAGTGTAGCACTAGTTTGCTGTAGTGTAGCACTAGTTTGCTGTAGTGTAGCACTAGTTTGCTGTAGTGTAGCACTAGTTTGCTGTAGTGTAGCACTAGTTTGCTGTAGTATAGCATTAGTTTGCTGTAGTGTAGCACTAGTTTGCTGTAGTGTAGCACTAGTTTGCTGTAGTATACCACTAGTTTGCTGTAGTGTAGCACTAGTTTGCTGTAGTATAGCACTAGTTTGCTGTAGTATAGCATTAGTTTGCTGTAGTATAGCACTAGTTTGCTGTAGTATACCACTAGTTTGCTGTAGTATACCACTAGTTTGCTGTAGTATACCACTAGTTTGCTGTAGTATACCATTAGTTTGCTGTAGTATAGCACTAGTTTGCTGTAGTATAGCATTAGTTTGCTGTAGTATACCACTAGTTTGCTGTAGTATACCACTAGTTTGCTGTAGTATAGCACTAGTTTGCTGTAGTATAGCACTAGTTTGCTGTAGTATAGCACTAGTTTGCTGTAGTATCCCACTAGTTTGCTGTAGTATACCACTAGTTTGCTGTAGTATACCACTAGTTTGTTGTAGTGTAGAACTAGTTTGCTAGGAGAAGATGTGTAAATACATTTTCCACCCCCTAAAAAAACGCTTCGACTAATAGACTAACTCAACAGGTATTTGCTTGTCTGCATCAATTTTTTCAGCAATAGAGAAAAACTATAAGGATAATTTTTGTAGAATTACCTGATCTACAATTTTAGTCTGAGCTATTTTTATCATAAAACTGAAAGTTTAGCCAAAAAATCAATTTTCCCGACCTTTGAATTTTTAGCACTCACGAGATCAATGGGGACTTTTCAGGATTACATTAGAGTGTCTAAATTTTCAGCTTGCTTGCGGCAATATATGGGTCAATGTATATTTAGACCCAGTTAAAGAGAGAAGGAGAGAGAGGGTAGAAGAGAGTGTAGAGTAGGCACCATATATACAATTCTAAAGAAACTGAAACGTTTTTTGTTTTATCGCCGCCGTTTACGCAGCGCACGCAACAGAAGCTCTCCTATGGGTCGTAGCGTGGTGGGTGTGATGACGTATATAACATATAGCCTTCCACAATAAATGGGCCGCCCAACACTAAAAGAATTTTACAATTCAAACTAGTGGTTTCTGAGATTATCGCGTTCTACCAAATAAACCAACTTATAATGCAACTTTCTCCTTCTCACAAATTTTTGTTCTTTTAGGATAAATACTATCTTATGTTTTAATTCAAGTCATAATATATCTCTCTTATGAATTTTATAGAAATATGTTCAGCCGTTTTTGTGTGATCAAACATTCAACATTTAATTCATAGAACTTTTTTGGATTTAATTTTCATATGAGTTTGTTTGTTTGGTTGAAGGCACTTATCTCAAAAACTACTAGTTCGAATTGCAAAATTCTTTTATCATCGGATAGCCCATTTATTAAGGAAGGCTGTAAGCTATATAACATCACGCTACGACCCATAGGAGCGGAGCATCGATAAAAAATGTTTCACAAACGGGGGAAAATTTATTCCTTTTAAGAGTTTCCGTTGCGGCCATTGTTTATAACAAAAAAAAATAAGTTTTTTTTTTATAATTGTATTATTGGTGCTTACCGCACACTCTCTCTATTTCTCTCTCTCTCTCTTATGATGCAGACGAACTCGCACGTATCCGCTAGTTTCATAGAATAATCAAAGTTTTGGATTATCGTTTAATGTCACAACTCAAGTATAACAAGATAAGTTTTGAATTAAAAGTTCTTAGGGGTGGGGGATTGGGGGTATAAGGGAGGTCGGCAATTTGCATGTTTGCCCAGTTTATAACAATTAGCCGGGTATTTTTCTTTATTACGAGGATTAACAGCGTCTACCGGCTACTGGCTACCAGCGAGCGATGCTTTAATTGAATTTTATAACGAATTGCGTCTTTACAATCGCTGCTTGTTAAATATTAATCTATATGGAAGCTATACTACACAGTCTCAAGCAAACAATGGAATCCCAGCATCACGACACAATTACATTTTCATTTGACAATTCGCTTAAATCTTGTTTTTAAAATATCTTATAAATTGCGAGAAAAATCAGACAGTATCAGTTAGAGTTAAACTTTTAATTGCCATATCTTTTTAATTATAATATTTATGGCAACACCACATAGCCTATGTTAACTGGAAAGGACTGTAGCTTTTTATCGATGAAAGAATTATCAAAATCAGTTTAGTTATTTTAAAGCCTATTCACAACACACAAACGAATTCCAAATCCTTTTGTAATAGTGTGGATAAGTGTGAAAGTTTGTATGTTTGTCACACAAAAACGGCTGGATGGATTTTAATGAAATTTAGCGCAAAGATACTTTATTACCTGTATTAACATATAAGCTATTTGTTATCCCGAAAAAATTAATAGATCCTGCAGGATATTATTTTAAAACTGAACATCATTATTTAGCAATATATTGAAAATTAAATGTTTTTTATTAGATCTAATTGTAAACTTGAAAATAAAATCGCGGCCAGTCGACTAGTAGAGGATACATATTGTCTACACGTGGGTATACTTGAAATAAAATAAAAGTAACTACTACCTTATTATAAGTGAATACTTAAAAAGTTTATCCCATTATTAGTGGTAAAATTTTAAAACTGTAGTGGCAACACTGTATAAAAAAACTTTATTATCTATATTAGAATATTCTAAAAAGCTTATATATAAATGAGAAGGTGAGAAAAGTACAGCTAACGATTTGAATATTTTTTTTTCTCTAGGGGGGAGGACGCAGATGTCCTACCCTCCCTTAGTGACGCCATTGCTTAGATAGTGAATTATATTTAGTAACAAACGAAGGTTCTTGACCTCAATTGCTTCTCCCAAATATTTAACTCCACTCCTTATATTTAAAAAAAATATTTGCATATAATGTTTGTGAGGTTGTGGGGGGGTAATCTCTGGATCTACTGAACCAATACCAAATACCAATAGAAAACTACATTATTTGTGAGTGTCATGAAAAAGTAAGTAGGAGAAAAAACGGTTGAACGCCAAGATGATGAAGACAAAAAAGATTTTTTTTTCCTTCAACAAAGGCGCGTTAGGGTGCACACGGGCGCTACATGATCTAGAGACGCCCCAGATTACAAGTATCTTTAAAAGTATTATAATAATGTAAACTTTCCGCCATGGACCCGTTCAAGTTTAACCATGTCAGCAAAAGTAAGCAAAAACATTGTTGTCATTGTGTTTACTTTCGCTATCGCTGACGTAATCACCATGGAGACCCCCATCCCCCATTACGTATTACTTGTACAGCCCCAAACACGTCATTGACTTACGTATAATTTAAACACCTACCCACCTACCCTGAACCGTATTTGAGCAAACAAAACCGCAATACAGCAAAGCTCGGTGAGAAGAGAAGTGACGAGTAGTTGCTAACTTGTCAGTGAAGCAGTTCCGACTTGCTGACGAGTTAACATGCATTGTCTATAGTAGTGATGTGCCTAACAGCTCCGGTTAACGAACTGCAATTGGTCCGGATATATATCGATACAACTGATATAACTACTAGTATCTTACTGACTTAACATTTTATAAGCTCATTTCCCATAGTTTCGCGGCAGTTTGACGAGTAATCATTATAAAGTGTTATTTATCATCCTGATTGAATGTTAGGTTAGTTTAATGTTGAATAATGTGGATGAGCAGTGCAGGTGAAAGTTTAAGCATAGTAGACTACCTCTATAAATCTGCTAATGAGTTCTAAAGCCCAGGCACTGTTCTGCTTAGTGTTCGAAGACGTGGACAATAGACGTTTCTGAGTAAAAAATTGTGAAAAACACTCGAATAAAATTTTGTAGGTATCACAAGATCATGGTAACAAAACTTATATCTTTTAGTTTTCATCATCATCATCACGACCCGTCAATAGCCCACTGCTGAGCCGGGTCTCCTCCACAAAGTGAGGAGAGTATTAGGCCATAGTCCACCACGCTGGCTTAAAGCGGGTTGGCACTTCACACTATTTGGGGACATGGAGAACTCTCAGGAGTGCAGGTTTCCTCACCATGTTTTCCTTCACTGTTAAAGCAAGTGATATTTAATTGCTTAAAACACATATTACTCAGAAAAGTCAGCCTGTGGGGGGATCGAACTCTAACCTCCCGAGAAAGACATTGAAGTCTCAACCACTGGGCCATCACTGCTTTCGTGTGATCTTATTTTTTTTTTTATGATAGAGGTAGATCTGTCCCATATGCGGCTCGGCCGGAACGCGTCAGAGATACTTGGCGGTTGGTTTCGCATGCTGGTCTTATATCCTTTAGTTTTCAATATTTTATAATTAGTGTCCAATCAGAATGGTTTGACTATAGAGATTAAATGTGTATCGTATAGCATATCCGTGTTAAATCACATATCCGGATATTCGGATCTAAATACATGCAGAGTTACGTGCCTATTCGAAAACTGCTGATTTGTTACGCTTACATCGCACGATCTACATTCGCTACATTCGCACGATTTAGATCCTTTTTTATAGCTCCTATTTTATATTTACTTTATATAATATAAAAGAAGAATATTGTACTTGTCAAACTCCAACGAGAAAGAGTTTTTCATAATTTTTTAATTTAGAAGAATAATTTTACTGAAATTTTTATATAATCCGATTTGTACTTAGGACGAAGACCACGCATCCCTCAACAACATACTGGCTTCAGTGTTCATTCAGTGCAATCAATACAGTCAATCCAATCAGTTCAGTCTATGCAATCAGTAAAGTCAGCAAGTATGACAAAAAAGTCATAAGAGAAAAATTATTAAATTAAGTTAATAAGTATGTCGGGGATTTTAAATGATGAGAAGGGAATGGAAGGAGGAAGATGGCGAATATCGGAGAACATTATAAGGGGGGATGATATTTAATGGAATATAGATACTCCTATTGAACCGATAAATGATCAAATATGATCTCTAACAATTACGAGAGAAACCTAAGCAGTGCCTTGGACTTGTGACCAAGGTGTAGGCTTAAGGAGCTCCTTTAAGTGATCACGACACTCGCCTCCACTGCTAGGCTCTCTGTTTAAACCCAAGGTTAAACGCACATAAACCTAACCTAACACAAGACGAGGTAATTACATTGTAAGGTACTCACGTGACCTTGATCGGACAGCACTCCTAGCACTAACACAACACTATCACTATTTAGACACTACTTCACTTCTTGAGAGACCGCGCACGACTAAGACTTCAGTCAGACTGTCGATGGCATATCGAAGGGTCGAGACTGTCAAAACAACGGAAGTGACTACTACCCTACTCCAACGCCATAGATATCGATGACGATTCGATTAATCGATAATCTTTTACTTACTCTCCGACAAGTATATAGTTTTATATACGTTTTTTTAAATAAAATGTTCTTGTATCAAGTTGATTGGCATACTCGCGAGCTTGTTCGGAACTTTTGTTCTTCAAAAAGTCCGAAAGGTTCGGAGCCTAAAGCCCGAGCCCGGAGCCCGAGGCGGTGACAGACAAACACCCGTCAGCGTCAGCTCCGCAGCCAACTTGCTACTTTGCCTTTTTCTTTTCACTTCCTGTTTATTTACGTTTTATGTTAAAGCTTCAAATTTTAAAGAAGGTTTTTAAAATCTTCCTTTTTGATGTAAAGTATAAAGAGTATAAAGAATCCAGGTATATATCTTCTTTCTTACAAAAAAATCTTCCATTTTAAATTAGTATAGTAACAAAGTCAAAAATCAGAAAATTTTAGTCAAAACAAAAAAAATATTTTTTTAGTTTATTTTATCCAGTCGGAAACTTCTTAATTACTTCCGACTGTAAGGCAATAAAGAGCAAAATATAAAAAAAAAATTAATCTTCTTTTTATATTATCTATTGGTGAAGACTGTCTCAAAAAAATCATTTTCCATTTTAAATTAGTATAATTAACAGTCAAAAATAATAAACTAAAAAAAAATATACTTCAATATCTAATCCAGTCGGAATCTTCTTAATTTCTTCCGACTGTAAAATGGTAATGAAGGGCAAAAAAACTTCTGAGCTAAACAAAAAAAAGTTAAATACAACCAAAATCATTTATTTAAACAGATGAATACAATAATCGCGTGATTTTATTGCACATATCATGATGACGTCACAAAGGACATTTGCAATATCACACATAGAAACACCAGTATTACGTCATTAATGTGTTAAACTATTTTCACATCGTGAATGAGACAATGTACAACAGTACATGAATATATTGTGTATTCATGTATTGTTTTTTAACATTAATAAAAACAACACAATTGTTTATTTCTTTAATAATATTACGACTAGACACTATCACCTTTTATATTATAATCTATTACGTAAGATATTGTTGTTGTATTTAATTCAAATATATATCAAAACATATTGATCTTTCGTAATAGGGGCGCTGTATCTTTGTTTTACATTTGATAACAAACGGTGTTCGATCTTGCGCTGACGGATGGTTAAAGTTGTTTTGCTCGACCTGCAGCTAGATGGCGTTGTCAATGTTCGATATTCAAAACGACAGTGCAGAACAGGAGCTGTCTCCAGTTTTGCTATTTGGAAGCGTAAGAAGTTTCGGAGGCATTCATTTTCCTCTCAAATTTTAGCAAGTTGCTACAAATAGCACATTATTTACTTATAACATTAAAAAAAATCCAATTTTTTAAAACAAGTATCACGAAATAAGTGTTTGTTTAACTATTTCTCATATTATTAATAGAAATAAGAAAAGTAAATATAACAAAGTTAATAAATCCGACTGAGCAACAAGTCTGTTCTAGTCGGAAGAATTTTCTTAAAACTAACAACTTAAGTGTCTTACGTAATAATCATTAATGGTTATAAAAATGCATAAATATTACTTCTATATTAAACTACTGATCCTTCCCATTAATTATTTAATACATACATCAATAAAATAAATACTTTTAATACAATTTCAATATTATCTTACTTAAACCGATACGATTTCTATTCAGAAGAAAAATATATTTAAAATGTCTGATTTAAAATTATTATTTATTACAAAAATAGTTTTCCAAAAATTTTTGATTTTACATAGTATAAAAAATGAAGAGCAAAAAAATATAGACTTTGGTGTACTTTAATTATAAATAAAATGTTTTTAGAAAATTCATGCATTATCGATATAAATTACCTTAGCCGAGCAAACTATCATACTAATAACCACTATCACTGTAATTAGTGAAACCGTAGTCCTTTCGCCGATATTTAGTGTATGTGGAGTCCCAGAAGTTTATGGTGTCTGTGTCCCACATGGGCGCCGTGGAGAGGCGTCTGTCTATGACGAGAGCTATGGGGTTTGACGCTTTGCTCGGCCTCCATCTTATTGGTATCAGGCTGGTTGTCTTTGGTGTAGGGTCACTGGAAAAATAGACCAGCTTATTGTAGGCTGCACAACATAATGAAAATAGAAGTGTTTAAACTGGTAAGCAGACTTTGGTTATGGCGTCTTTATCATCCAGTCGGAAGCAGTAGGATGTTTTTAAGAATAATCCGACTGCATTTTTTAATTTAAATTACTATATAAATTAGAAAATATTTTTTCTGAAATATATAATGACGGAGATATCCTTATAAATAGCTATAAGTCTACCCCAGGGATCAAATCAATTACTAAATAAAAAATATCTTTAAAAAAAACCATTTCCCTTAGTGAAGCGAGGGCAAGTTGCAACAAAAACAAATAAAGTGAATAGTAAATTCAGTAACCCACAAAATAACGTAAATAATATCAATATAGTTTCGCCGAGTTTCGCCGGCGCGTGTGCGCGCACTACACGCACTAAGCGACGGTGCCGGTATAATATAAAATAAACATATAAATAATATTAAAACTTAAAGTAGCAAGCAAAAGTATTAAGTAGTTATTAATTTATAATGGGTGTTCTTTGTGAGGCCTGTAAGTGCAACCTAAGTGTGACACAGAAACGAATTAAATGCATTTCATGTTCGCATACATTCCACTCCGAGTGTGTTAATTATTCTGAAAATTTAAATACACCTAGGACCCAATGGCGTTGTCCCTCATGTATAGCTAGTACACGTAGAACAGGAGATAACAGTAATACGCCTGTGAGGAGCTCAAAACCACAAACTCAAGTAAGAGAATTGGTGAATGAAGCTGATGTACTTACAATGGAATCAGATAACAAACAGTCCCCTACCGAACGAAGTTCTTCATCATGTTTAAAATCGGAACCTCAATTTCAGTCACAGTTACTTCAGGAATTTGAAAAAATGCTGGACAATAAACTAAAAGAAATTAAAAACCAAATAATTTCAGATTTAAAAATAGCAATTTTAGAAGAACTTAAGTCTGACATGGACTCCTTCTCAACAGACCTGAAAAAACTACAGGACACATACTGCGACCTCCAACGTGAAAACGAAAATCTTAAACAAAATTATATTACACTTGCAACTAAGATTGATGTAATGGAGCAACAGTCTCGTCAGTGTAACATCGAAATCTGCAATATTCCTGAACGCCGTAATGAGAATTTAATCCAGATTTTGGAACAGCTCGGTTCCATTGTAAAACAAACAATAGCTCCCAGTGACATTATATCTGTGCATCGTGTGCCCCATGCCGACATGAAAAGCAAGCACCCAAAGAATATTATTGTTAAACTTAATTCCAGAATTCTCCGTGACAACATACTGTCTGCATCACGACTGAAGAAAGGATTATACACAGATGATCTGCAGATTAACGGCGAAAGACGTAGAATTTTTATCAACGAACATCTTACATTGAAGAATAAACAACTATTTAAATGTGCACGTGAGACAGCTAATAAGTACAATTTTCGTTTTACATGGATCAAACATGGTAATATACTTGTGCGAGAGTGTGAAACATCCCGTGTTGTTGCTATACGCTCATACGATGATTTATCAAAAATTAAACCATCTAAATAGGTCAACAACTAACATGTTTATCCGATTAATTCTTAATTTACCTACCTCCTTTTTGCAAAGTAATATCTTGTCATCATTTTATATGGTTGTTTACAATATTAATTTAAATTTTAACTTTGTGTTTAATTCTCACATTACATTATGTTATTTATATTTTAATAAGTGGTATCGAGTGGTATTGTTTAATATAAAAATAGCTTTTAGTTTACACATCATTCTATGTAATAGATTTTTATTTAAAATTATAAAAGTATACAATATTAAAGTATATATCATAAAACTGTATAATATAAAAATATATATAATATTATATTTTATATATGAAATTATCTACCAAATATTATATTTTACAATATTATTATTACACTTATACAATCTATTAATAATATATGTCCACGTAACAAATATCTATACATTATATTACCGTCCAAATATTATCGTAATATTCTGTTGTAACACATTGTCTTGTCTAGTGGCTGGTTTATACCTAAATCTTAGAATTAAAATATATGTCATTAAGTACTCTCATCTATATTCGGTAAATAAGGATGCTTGCACTTTGTCAAATATTAAACGAATTATTTTATTACATAAATATTATACCGCAGATAAAGCAGTTAATTTTATAGCAAAATTTATATACCTACTACTCAATATTACGAAAAATTGCAATGTTAGATAACATATCGATTTATTATCAAAACTGCGGTGGAATTAAAACTAAATTAAACACAATTTACATAAACATTTTAACATATTCCTATGACATAATTATACTAACTGAAACATGGCTAGCTCCTAATATTTTGGACAATGAATTTATAGATGATAGATATATTGTATTTCGATGTGATAGGGATCGTTCAGCCACTGGTAAGAGTGATGGTGGAGGAGTTATGGTAGCCGTTCTTCGGTATTTTCGACCTGTCCGTCGAACACTCCCCGGGACTGTTCCTTCAGTCATAGACTGCGTCACTGTCGAGCTACCGGGCGTATCGCGGGATAAGAAATGTGTTATTAATGCGGTGTATATACCTCCAAATCAATGCTCAAATACTTACGTTACTTATTTTGACTTAATTTGTGACTTTTTGTTGTGCAACCATGTTGCTCATTATATTTTGGCAGGCGATTATAATCTCCCTAGCCTCGAGTGGAGGATTGAGGATGGAAAATCTATACCATGTGTAAGAAGTGACACTTTATACGCTGGTAAATACCTTGTTCAAATACTGGGACTACTGAGTGCAACTCAACATAATATTTTTAAAAATAATAAGAATAGAATTTTGGACTTGTTCATATCTAACTTCTGCTGTAATTGTCTGGCACCTCCTTCACCTTTATCCCCAGAGGTAAATCATCATCCTTGTTTTTATATTATTGGTAAAATAACATTAGTAACTAAATATATTCCAAAACATTCTCGGCTCAAACTGTGTTTTAATAAGGCGAATTACACTAAAATTAATCAAAGTATAATAAAAGTAGACTGGCATAATATTTTACTAGGTTCAGTGAACGAGATTATTGACAAATTCTATGAAATATTATTCTGTGTTATTAAGTCGTATACACCGACTACATTGATAAAAAATAACAACTCACCTCCGTGGTTTACTCCGAGTCTTCGACGTATATTTAAAGCAAAAAACAATGCATGGATAAAATGGAAAAAATTTAAAAATATAAGTGACTATGAAACTTTTACTATATACAGAGATAGATTTAATACAGAGTCTAAAAAATGTTTCGATAGATATATACGCAGCACTGAGGAAGGTTTAGTTAAAAATATTAAAATATTCTGGAGTTACATGCACAATCGCAAAATTAAACCTGGAATTCCTACCACTATGTCTTATAAGGGTATTTCTTCTAACGATCCTCAAACTATATGTAACATGTTTGCTGATTTTTTTCATTCTATGTTTGAGCCCTCTACTCTTAATATAAACAATTGGGAACCACTTGAATGCGATATAGGCGACAGTCACATTAATTTATGCTCCCTAATATTTGATATAGATGATGTTCGCAAAGCCCTAAGATCTTTGGACTCCAATAAGGGACCTGGACCTGATACAATACCGCCGAAATTTTTAAAACTTACCGCCGACGCCATAAGTCTCCCGCTTACAATTATATATAATAGGTGTATACACGATGGAGTTTTTCCAGATATATGGAAAGTAGCTAATATTACACCGGTGTATAAAAGTGGTGATATACATGATGTTGAAAACTATCGACCTATCTCAATTCTGTCAACATTGGCTAAAGTATTTGAACGGTTGGTGCACTCGCAGTTGTATCCTTGTATCCATAATCAGATTATACAAGAGCAACATGGATTTGTACAACGAAAATCAACAGTTACTAACTTAATGCTATACACAAATTATTTATTCGAACACATGGATAATAGAATACAAGTTGATGCTGTTTACACAGATTTTCGAAAGGCTTTTGATAAGGTAGATCATGAGATTCTTTTAAAAAAACTTGCTTTTAATGGTGTAAGAGGTAATTTGCTTAGATGGTTTGCTTCTTATGTTATTAATAGGACTCAAAAAATAGTGGTGAGAGGTTTCGAATCTGATATCTCTTACATTTCATCTGGCGTACCCCAGGGATCAATATTAGGGCCATTACTATTCATAATGTTTATTAATGATATCAATAATTGCTTCAAACATTGTAAATTCCTTTTGTATGCCGACGATCTCAAAATGTATTTGGGCGTTAAAAATGTAGCTGATTGTATAAATTTACAAAATGATCTTGATAGACTTCATGAATATTGCATTTTAAACAAATTACATCTTAATCTAAATAAATGTAGTACTATCACATTCACAAAAAAAATAAATATATTAAATCATCAATACTCGTTAGGTGGGACTTGTTTGGAACGTCTTTACCACATACGTGATCTTGGGGTCATTTTGGACTCACAACTTCATCTTGATCTACATATAGACAGTATTGTCAGCAATGCATTCAAAATATATGGATTTGTAATGAGATCTGCTAAAGATTTTAAAAAGGTCTCCACATATATTTACTTATATACAAGTCTTGTAAGACCGCAGCTTGAATACGCACTACAAATCTGGAATCCTATTTATAATAAATATATACACCAAATCGAAAATGTACAACGACGGTTTCTTCGTTCGATAAGCTATAAATTTTTTCATATAAACGAGTCGTACTCCCAGCTACTGGATCGGTGCAAATTAATGAGCCTAAAATCGAGGCGCAATTTATTAAGTGTGATGATGCTTTATCATATATGCAACTCAAATATTGATTGTCCTGAATTGTTACGAAATTTATCATTTTTAGTACCTAACAGACCAACACATCGTATGTGTATTACACCACGACTTTTTGCTACAAAGAAATGTAAAACGAATGCTGGCAAACGCTCACCTCTATACCGCTTGTTGAACTTGTATAATAATAAGGTTCCTACTGCTGATATATTTGCACTAAAGACAAACGAATTCAAAAACAAAATATCAAAATTATTACAAGAGCCACGAGTAGATTAATTAATGTAAGATGACAAATATGTATATGCCATGTATTTATCTGTATATGTATATATGTTTTTATATGTATGTATGTATGTATCTATGTATAATAAACATAAATTATCTTTTACAATAATTGCTTATTGTTTTTGTTTGCCCTGATATACTATTTTAAGTAAGTTATAATTGTTAAAGTAATTAGTGGATAACGGTGTGAATTGTACATATACCAGTTTCTTTTTTACACTGTATACCTTATCTACTTTAAACATTTGTACAATTGTTTGTTTTCCCAAATAAATAAAATAAAATAAAATAAAATATAAAGTAATGTACGTGAGTTGAATATTAAATGGAATTTTTTATAACAACCGACACGACTACTCTGACTTATCATACATTTCTGTCGTATCGGAGTCGTATCGAAAACGATTTGCTTCTATACTCCTAAACATTTAACTGAAAACAACATCTAAATTGGGTCAGCTAAATGTAAAAGTTTGTATTTTTGTTACTCAATCACGCTAAAAAGGCTGAACGGGTTTAGATTAAATTTGGCACACTGATACTTTATAACCTGAATTAACATAAAGGCTACTTTTTACTTTTTTTACTTTCTAATGTACACTTGTAAAGTTGCATCCGCGTGAAGCTAGGTCGGGTCGTCTAGTCTGTTATATAAAATGCACAATCATCCTACTTGTAAGCCAACGTCATTTAAATCTACATAATAATTAATTTATAAACTCCTTAAAGAATACAATGGATAATTATAATGAATTAGCTGACCCGCCATTCATTTACTCATTCACTAACCCTCCAATACATTCAATTCGTGTTCTATACCTTATTTATTATCTGTATCAATAATTTGTGATAATATCTAGCGGGCAGACGGAACGCTTCCGAACGGATCTGACAGCTGTCACATTTTTTGGCGGCAACTTTGACAGCGGCTTACTCTCAACCTGCTTCTAGTTCGTAGTAAGTGAAATAGATCAGACGATCGTGGAGCTAGGCCTATCGCAGAGAAATTACTCCACATGCTCACTCAATTTCCCTACTAATCTAATTCGATCTATTACAAACTGTAGTGTTTTTATGGTAAATAAGCTGTAAACGAGCAGACGGTCAACCTGATGGTAAGTGGCCACCATCGTCATGGACTTCGGTAATACAAGAGATACTCCTTTTGCTTTGCCGATGTGTTACCCTGAGCAAGAGCCCATAGTCTACTAGATACGCTGTATTAATGGAATGGGAGTTCTGGTGGTCGCAAGCCAGTCGGGGAACAGATCCCCTACCACCAAGGGGGTGCTGAGTTACTCGGCTCTTACGAGATGCTCTCCCAGCGGCGGAGGGGAACAGTATTCTAACCCGTCCCCTCACAGGTAGGCTTTGAACATTCTATAAAAACTTGTACATGTAATTATGACTACATTTTTCACAGCTACTATAAAAGTAAATTCTAGACTAAGATAAACAGAAACCGGTTTCGTTTTGCTATTAATTATACTAGTTTCCATTAACGAGCTATAAATTAACTCCTTAATAATATCATCTGCTGTATAAAGTTCACTTCAGTTTCTTTTTCTACGATTTTAATTACCTCTATTACTAAATTACCTAGACCTAAATTTTGCTTCGATATCATTTTAGTTTGTTGTCTAAAATTATCTTTATCTGCTAGTAAAAGTTCTGTCAAAATAACTTCATCAATCTTCTAATTATCGAGAGTAAGGCAAGGAGATTCGCTATATCCAAAACTTCTTTTAGGTGTATTAGAATTTATCTCTATAAAACTGGACTGGGATGGTTTTGGAATAACTTGGCTAGCAACATTTATAAAAATGGCTGAATCACCTAAGTCTTATTTATCTAAATACAATGTGTTACTAAAAGATTTAAGTTACTGATTATCAAGGTGGTCTATATCTACTCTTACGAGCTCTCTAGGGAACCACGTAACTAAAAAAAGTATTAAAGGTCCTTGAGATATAAACAGAGGTCTAGAGAGTTAGCGCAATTATAAGAGTCTTATTTTATAATATAAATATAACATAATATAAAATAACAAATTAATCATACCTGTATTTTGCGAAGTTAGTCCAAAGCGTGACCATTCGATTAATCATATTAATCTCAAACTGTCTATGTGGCATAGGAAAGGAGCGCGGCTTGAACAGATACATCAATTCATCTGCGTGAGAGGCTCCAGGCTTGAACATGAAACCAGATATTACCTTCGCCATGTTGATGTATCCATCATACTTAAACTGGTAGTAGTATATCGGTTGGTCCGTTGTTTTTGCGTACAACTTCGACTCCACCGCAATAGGATACTTTATATGCAGATCTGACACTAGATCTACTAAGTCCATTATTGGATCTCCTTTTTCTTTCGAGAGGTACTTGTTTCTCACATTTGTTATTGTAGCATTTTTGGTTTCTTCATCAGGGTATTGTAAATCATTTTGGAATAAATCGTTTGGATCGACCTCAGAGTTCTCATTTAAGCTATTCCCATGTGTTTTAGCAACAAAGTATATTCCTTCTTTATTATTATTACCTATAATAATTGGTACTTTTGTGTAATTGCCAGATTTTATTATATCTGTAGGATGTATGGTTATTAAAGGTTCTACATCGGGAATTATTTTTTCAATGCAAGGAACAAATAGAGGTGTAGCCGTAACATAGTCTCTGTATTTTGGATACTTTATAGCAGAAATCAAATCTGTGATAGATTTACTGGATAATATTTCATAAATTTCATGTGGATCATTTCCTTTATAACCAAAGGTTTGAGCTAAATTGCTAGCCATTTTAATTGGGTCATGCTGCATTCCCCAAGGTGTTACTGTAGCGCCACTTTGAAGTATTGCTTTATTGAAAAGCCCTTGTGCAGATGACGATAGGATAAGATAAGAGATAGACACAGCACCAGCACTTTCACCAAACAACATCACGTTATTTGGATCTCCACCGAAAGCTGCAATATTATTCTTGATCCATTTAAGAGCAGCTATTTGATCTTTAATACCGGCATTACCTGGAGCTTCTTTTATACCTAAGCAGAGGAAACCTTCAACATTAAGTCTGTAGTTAATGCCAACGAATATAACATTCTGTTCTACGATAAAATCAGGACCGTAGAGGAATGAAGAACCGATTCCTTCCATGAAGCAGCCACCATGAATAAAAACCATTACAGGAAGAGGTTTGTCTGCAATTTGAGTTGGAGTGTAAACATTCAATTTTAGACAATCTTCGTGTCCTAGAACAATGGAGCCTATCATTTTTTGTGGACATCGAAAATGTTCGTTGATGGCTTCGTAAATTCCATCCCATGTTGGAGGTGGTAACGGCGCCTGAAATAAAAAAATAATTTAATATTTAATTTAAAAAAATATATTGTATGTTTATTACTTAATTAAATACATTGAATTATAATTAAATATTAAATATTATGTAATATCACAAAAACGTTCGATTCCACTACAAAGAGGCAGGGTGCCCAAAACGATAGCAACGTTCTCCCTTTAAATAGGTAATATTTTGGCCAAAGTAGCTGCTAGCCCTTTGGTCACCAGTAGCTTGAACGACGTGAGAAGATATTTCAGTGTAAAAATATATTAGATCATTTTAAAAAAATAGTTCAAGTATTCTATTGGTTATTCGGCTTCAAAACAAATCTGAATAAATTTCAGAATGGCGGTTTTTTTAATATCTAAGATTTTTTTTTATTATTGTAGTTTCGATGCGCTGGCGTCCATGCCACTGCTGGCCCAGTTCTTAGAAAAATAGGACAACATAACAACTGCATGATAAGTGACTGTACGTCGTGCCCATCAACTTGTACAAAACCATGCTGTAGCCCACCAAGGTGTATAGCAGTTTGCCCACAACCTCCAACATGTTGTAAACCAGGCTGTACTACAACTCAAACGCTTATAAGAATTGTCAGACATGGCGGCCAATATTAACAATGCTCCTTCTGGACCTTATCCGTTAAAATACGTGTTGAACACAGATGATGATGAAGATGTAAAAGATGCGAAATTCAGCATAGAAGCAAAAATTAATGAATATTATTTTGACTACCAGTTCTCAGTCATCATTTGTTATAGATTTTTCAGGTCCAGAGTCAGTGTTACTAAGAAGAATCAAAGTTGTACAACATGTCAACCAGAAAGAACTTGTAAAAAAAATTCATAATATCAATTGTGATTAAAGAATACAGGTTAAGCAATAAATTGGAAATTAATTACGTGATTTTATCTATCTATACTAATATTATAAAGAGGAAAGATTTGTATTTTTGTATGTAACGAATAAACATAATAAGTGCAAAAAAATTAGCCATAAAATATTTATCATCGCATGCGCTGCGAAAAGTATTGATGATAGAACAAAAAAATGTTATACAATATTATAGAACGTATCAATATCTACAAAAAACTCCGCGAGACCATATGTCCAACTATTGTAGTTAAGTCACTATAACTACTTTTTTACATTTTAAAAGTTGATAGAAATGCCTATCAAAATCAGACCATGTTTTCCATAACTTTGTATTAATTCTTATCTAAATAAATTATTTCGTAATGAAGACTGTTTCAATACCTGTTAATTACTTTTTGAATTATTGAAATCGGACATTCCAGTCAAAAGATATTACGAAATAAAAATATCAAGATAAATAAAAAATAATCCCAGACGGGCCGCCGGCGCGGTGTGCAGTGCTTGGCAGCGCAGCGAGTAACGCGGCGATAGAGGAGCGACAGAATGCGGGAGCCAAAATGTTAAAATAAAATTATCCACCCGTGCGAAGCCGGGACGGGCCCCTAGTTTAACTATAAAACTAGCCTTCAATATCTGTGGGATGTGTTAAAATATGGTATATAGACTTTAGATACTTTAACAATGTAGATAGTAGATACTTTAATAAAATTTTGTTGCGTGTATAAATTTATAATGTCATATATAGTGCGTGTCTATATTTATACAAAACATGATAAATAAAGGACGGAAGACGGATTCTCATTGCTTGCAACACCGACAGTGCCCTTGACTTGCTTTACTAGTAGTCTCACTTTAAAGCTGTGTACTGATTGGAGAACATTACCATAATTTAATTTAATGTTATATATACAAATTATAATAAAGCACATAATATTAACACGTGAGTTATTTTGTGCAAGAGTTTTTGTGACTTAGTTAATTTATTAATTAGTCAAAGAAGATATTTTTCACATATACACATTTGGATTGCTTTTTTTTTATTATAAAATGTAATAATGTTACATACCTACAGCTTTGACTTAAAAAAGTAAAATAAATATCTACTTGTTTTTACTGTGTTTAGAATACAATTTAGAATGAAACTGTTTAGAATGAAATTCTAGATCTACACTAATATTATAAAGAAAACATTTGTATTTTTATATGTAACGAATAAACTTGAAAACTACTGAACCAATTTCAAAAATTCTTTTGCCATTAGAAAGCTACATTATCCCTGAGTGACATAGGCTATATTTATTACTAGAAAAAATAGAGATCCTCAGAAATTCTTACTAAAACCAACCCAAGGTGTAAAAAAATTAGCCATAAAATGTCTTTCGTCGCGTGCGCTGCAGAAAGTATTGATGATAGAACAAAAAAATGTTCTACAATATTATAGAACGTATCAATATCTACAAAAAACTCCGCAAGACCATATATCCAACTATTGTAGTTATGTCACTATAACTACTTTTTTACACTTTAAAAGTTGATAGTAATGCCTATCAAAATCAGACCATGTTTTCCATAACGTTGTATTAATTCTTATCCAAATAAATCATTTTGTATTCAAGACTGTTTCAATAGCTGTTGATTGCGTTTTGAATTATTGAAATCAGACATTCCATTCAAAAGATATTATGAAATTAAAAATGTCAATGATAAACAAAAAATATGCGTCAGTGTAGTTCCCAAATAGAGCAGCGAGCGACGCGGCGAGAGAGGGGGCACCAAAATGTTTAAAAAAAATTATACCACCCCTCCACTGGTGGACTAGTAGTGAAATTAACCAGAGGATCGTCAGCCAATAATGATCGATGTTATTTAGTATATTTAAAAATAACTGTAACGACAGAACCGCGCGAACTATACGACCGCATTTTAAACATATATGTTGACATAAACAATAAGATATATACATATCTGTAATGCTCGCCAAGAACTTTCTTTTGACACCAAACACGTGATAATTATCTCTTTTTTTTTCGAGGTTAGAATCTCAGGTTTAAATTCCGTCATTAAAAAAAAATCAATAAATTTTTATAGCCCTTCCTTTTGGCTTCGTAGTCGGGTAAAAAGGCACAATCATAAGCCCCATGGTTAGTGAGATTTGGAAATTTTATACCGATAAAAATAGTATGATAAAAACTTTTCTTTCCGTAAACACATTTAATTTCTTGATTTTAGTTTTGAAGGTCGTTTTTTGTGTAATAATCTGTATTTGAATATAAAATAATATTTTAAATTTAACTTGTTGTGTAATAATTTTTATAATTATTGTGGGAGCGTTAATTATCACAGTGGTTTTCAAATTGCGTTTTAATAAAAACAAACTGTAAAAAAAACCTCTTGCAATGAAGTCTTAACTGCATCCATACATACAAATATATAAAATTGTGATGACTGTTTGTAATATTCAAATAACCGCTTTTTACTAAGTGCATATGTATGTATACACGCACACACTACGTTTGTTCCGGGTAATCTCTGAAATGGCTGGACCGATTTGGACGGGACTTTCATTGGCAGATAGCTGATGTAACAAGGAGTAACTTAGGCTATTTAACATCTTGCTACGACCCATAGGAGCGGAGCAACACGCGAACGAAGTCGTGCGGGTCCGCCAGTAAAGTAATGAAAGTCGCTCCCGCTGTCTGTACGCTTATATCTTTTAAACTACGTAACGGATTTTAATGTGGTTTTAACCAATAGATATAGTGATATAAGAGGTTTATATGTATAATTCATGGATATAAAAGAGAAACCGTGCGAAGAATATGCGATATAATAAAAGTATTTAATTTTTGGTCAAATCCACTTAAAAGTAATTGAAAGTTAAAGTATTTGACATTTTTTAAAGATCATATTATCAATATATTGGCCCACTCCAAAGTACTCATTCGTGTATCCTCAGCTTTATAACAACATGCAATACGTATGCAATGACAGAATCTCGCTTTACCTTGGAATTGTTATTATCTTACAATAAAATATTAAACCCCACCAGGTCTACCTTCGTGGCTAATATATATTTAAATAAAACGTCAACAATACTACTCTATAAACCGTATTCAATTATGTGCAGCAGTTTCTATCATTCACCCTCACATTAAGTTCTTTAAATATCTTCTATGTACAGACATTCAATAAGACACATCTTTACTATATGTATTGATGTGTTAAACCATTATTAGTCATTAAAGTAGAAGTAAACTTGCCACACCGTTTTAGTACAATGTCATAACCATGACCCTTCATTATGTCTACACAATTTCTTCGATTTCTACAATCGTTTCGAGATTTTGTGAATAAAACTTTGTGAGGAATATTGTCATAAAATTAGCCCTCGCTTCGCTTATGTATAAAAGTAATTATATATTTACTTTCTTATATATTTATTCTGTCGTACATTAAGACGTTTATTGAATCAGTCATACGTTAAGATCATTATAGATTCTGTCGTACATTAAGACGTTTATAGAATCAGTCATACGTTAAGACCATTATAGATTCTGTCGTACATTAAGACGTTTATAGAATCAGTCATACGTTAAGACGTTTATAGAATCTGTCATACGTTAAGACGTTTATAGAATCAGTCATACGTTAAGATCATTATAGATTCTGTCGTACATTAAGACGTTTATAGAATCAGTCATACGTTAAGACCATTATAGATTCTGTCGTACATTAAGACGTTTATAGAATCAGTCATACGTTAAGATCATTATAGATTCTGTCATACATTAAGACGTTTATAGAATCAGTCATACGTTAAGATCATTATAGATTCTGTCGTACATTAAGACGTTTATAGAATCAGTCATACGTTAAGATCATTATAGATTCTGTCATACATTAAGAAGTTTATAGAATCTATCATACATTAAGACGTTTATAGAATTTATCATACATTAAGACGTTTATAGAATCAGTCATACGTTAAGACGTTTATAGAATCTGTCATACGTTAAGACGTTTATAGAATCAGTCATACGTTAAGACGTTTATAGAATCTGTCATACGTTAAGACGTTTATAGAATCAGTCATACGTTAAGATCATTATAGATTCTGTCGTACATTAAGACGTTTATAGAATCAGTCATACGTTAAGACGTTTATAGAATCTGTCATACGTTAAGACGTTTATAGAATCAGTCATACGTTAAGATCATTATAGATTCTGTCATACATTAAGACGTTTATAGAATCAGTCATACGTTAAGACCATTATAGATTCTGTCGTACATTAAGACGTTTATAAAATCAGTCATACGTTAAGACCATTATAGATTCTGTCGTACATTAAGACGTTTATAAAATCAGTCATACGTTAAGATCATTATAGATTCTGTCGTACATTAAGACGTTTATAGAATCAGTCATACGTTAAGATCATTATAGATTCTGTCATACATTAAGAAGTTTATAAAATCTATCATACATTAATACGTTTATAGAATCAGTCATACGTTAAGACGTTTATAGAATCAGTTATACGTTAAGATCATTAAAGATTCTGTCGTACCTTAAGGCGATTATAAAATTTGTCGTACATTAAGATATTTATAGAATCTGCCATACAATAAACATGTTTAAAGTCTATCAGGTATTACAAACTTTCAGAGATGTATCACGAATTAAAATCCTTAAAATCTGTCATACATAAAAACATACTTTTTAAAATACATTAAAATTTTATTTTACGAGTATGATTTATAAAGAAAAAAATGACCTACCTGAAATCTATTTTCCTTGGTAACAGTTCCATAGGGTATACCAAAATACTGGTAAATCATTCCATCTTCACTGACCCTTCCTCGGAGGAGCCCTCCCCCTACCCTCACGATAGGGGTGGGTTCTTCGAGAAAATTCGCTAGCACCAAGGACAACAGAACCACATACTTCATTATATTTAATCACATTATATATAATATACACGTTCGATATACATACTTCAGTGATAATGTTCGTATGCAAGTGACCGTGCGCTTGCGCGTGCGCAGGCGAATAGCCATTCAGTTATCAGTATCACACATATAATAAAAATGTAACTCACCGAGTGTCTGTACGTTGGAGTTATTTAAATTTATTGCCTGTCTCTGTGTGCGGATCACGCAAAAACTATTGCACGAAATTGAAATATTTTTAAACCAAAACAAACACCAAAATCTTTCTCGTTTTGCCTCGAATATTATTGCTGTGTCCTTGAAATTGTTAGAAAGAGACAAACATACCAATATATCGTTTAATTTTTCAACATCAATTATTTATAAGGACAGTGACAATCACACACCTTGATATGCACTTTATCTCCTATTTCAACCCCGTTAATTTTTTTCGCGATAAAAAGTAGCTTATGTCCTTTACCAAGCTCTAGTCTATCTCTGTAGCGAGTTTCATCAGAATCGGTTAAGTAGTTTAAGCGTAACAGGCAGACAAAGTTGCTTTACATTCTTATTAGCTGTGATTACCTCGACGATCTCTCCCAAGGTGATCAACATGCAGTTCACTACGAACGCGAACAGATGAACTTGCTCAACTGAGTAGATGTTGCAAGCTGGTGGTCAGTGGCTGGTGGTGGTCAGTTGGTGGTTGGGCAACAGCGCGAGCGGATATATTTCCTTCGATCAGTTGCGTATCAGTTTTGCAAATATTACGAGAAATGTGGATATGTACTCCTTTAGTGTTGATGTCCATTTGTAACATGAGAGGATCAAAGTTATTTGATTGTTAAAGCAATATTCTAGTTAATGTCGTTAACGTTCAGCTTTTCCCAACTTTTTAAACTAGGACCCTTTAACCTATAAACCCTATAAAAATTAATAAGGGAGATGCCTCTGATTTTTTTAATTTTTTTATTGGTTTTTGGGTGCAATTTAACACGTGTATTTAACCGCTATGTCCCTGCATTTTAAATCTGTAATATCTTCGTAAATATTCATTTAAATTCCATGCTGTAAAGGGCCATATTGGTCTATATTAAATGCGCAATGTATTTAAGGTACCTAATTGGATAAGGAATAATACTGTATTGTTTAAAATCGCTTCGTAAATAAACCATTATTTCTCGAAAAAGTAAAGGATAAAAAATGGTTATTGTGGGTTATCCCTAAGAGATATACATATACCATCTCGGACTTTTTTGTAGATCTTTTTAAGGTGTACAATACTGCAGTACATTATTTTGATCTATCTCGTAGGGTTCAGCCAGCGTTTGCCAGCCAATATAAGCGCAACAAATGTGTTTATTTACGACGACACATTACAAACCTCTAACATTATTAGCGTTCCTCTACTATATTATGTATGTGTTATACATACAAGCCTTCCTCTTGAATCACTCTTTTTGCTTACAGTTGCTTAGTTTTAAAAATCTAAGCATACATACAGACAGACCGACTATATACATAATATATACAAAAATTATAAAGTACGCAGAGTTTTGTTAGATTGTACACGTATCACTCCAAAATAGCGTTTATATTTTCTATATTAATTTACTTTTTATAATTTACATATGGCTTATAGGATCGCATCGTTGTCCGTCTGTCTGTCAAGATTCTTTTTCTCAGGATCGTGTGGAGGTATCAAGTTGAAATTAACATCAAATACTCAAGGCTGCGGTCCCTTGCAGCTGTAGTTCACGCATTGAAAAGATATGACCGTTAATGTGGTCACTCACAAAACTTGAGGGTACTTCCCGATGATTTAGAATCATAAAATTTAGCATGTAGCAAGGTCTCATAGAAAAAATAAGAGATAAAATTAAAAAATTGAAAGAATTCATTTGTTTGTAGCGAATAGGCTCGAAAACTACTGAATCGATTTTGAAAATTCTTTCACCGATAGAAAGCTACATGCTTTCCGAGAAACATAGGTTATGTGGTGTTGCCATAAATATTCTATTTAAAAAGATATGGTCGTTTATGTGCCTGGTCCTGCACATTTTGTAAATTGAGGGGATTCTCAGGAACTACTAATTCGATTTTAAAATTCTTTCACTGATAGAAAATTACACTATTCGTGAGTGACAAAGGTGATTTAGTGTTGCCATATACATTTTTTAAATAATAGAATATGGCCATTTTGTTGTTACTAATCCGATTTTAAAAATTCTTTCACTGAGAGAAGTCTATAGTATTTCTCTCATCCTCTCTCGTAGTTTATATAGAGAAGGAGTGCAGAATGGTAATATCTTCTTTTTTTATTGTTATAAATTATAATGTTCCAACTTAGTACTTAAGCAGTGATGGCCCAGTGATTGAGACTTTAATGTCTTTCTAGGGAGGTCCGAGATCCCCCCACAGACTAACTTTTCTGAGTTATGTGTGTTTCAAGCAATTAAATATCACTAGCTTCAACGGTGAAGGAAAACATCGTGAGGAAACCTGCACTCTTGAGAGTTCTCAAAGGTGTGTAAAGTCTGCCAACGCCAACCCACTTGGGCCAGCGTGATGGACTATGGCCTAATACCATCTTCATTCTGAGGAGGAGACGCTTGATGCGTCGTGATGTTAATGATGATGTTCAAACTTATAATTTAAATTAATTTTGGTCGAATTTCGAGCACTGGGCGACCAATAATTTTTATTAATACATTACCTTTATCCTAGAGATAGTATTTATATCTAGCAGATAAAAATGAAATAAGAAGTTAAGAAGCTGCATAAAGAATATAAAATAAGTTTATTTCAATAAACACATTTTTACACTGTATGCGTCATAAATATACTTGTTTTTTGTGACCCCTATGTAGGTTAAGATTATCTGTCGTTATCGCGTCATGGTTGGATGACATTTTGTTATACACTTAAATTACAGCAGTTTTTGTTAAGATTTTTTCAAATTATTAACAAAAACTTTTAGAGATCTACGAATTCTGAACTTTAGGGAAACTTGAGAGAAACGGCCTCCGTAGTAGCATCGATGTGATTGACTTGCTCTTGTAAGGGAGACAAAAGGGAGAACCCGTAGCCAGAATCCAGATATAAAAATTAGAAGATTATCTATTACGGGACTGTAAGACTTGTTAGACAAGGATAGTGTCTTATATTTCATTTAAAAAATATACTGTAGAATGTTTCTGCTTTTCAATTGTCACAGGCGCTTCTAGTAGATTCAATGCAAATGCAATAGGTAATGAAATAGCTATGTGTATGCTTGATAAGTTTTTTTACTGTTTTTTAGACGTTATTATACTTTCCAGAGATTGGTTTAGAAAACAGAACAGTCTCTTATACAATATTTTAATTTATTTAATATATTAAAATGTACGAACTAAAATACCATTCAGTATAATATCACATAAAAATTAATTTAATCGTAATTTTCTTAAATTTCATCGTTTTCTTCTATATTTAGTGTAGGTTTTGTTCCAGATTAACAAATCTGGATCTTCCCATAATGATTGTGTTGAAAGATTTTTATTTATAATCAGTAATTGTGGATTAGATGGAGTTACTGGATTCCATTTTACAGCACCAGTATTATCAGGAGTTGGGTTTCTGTAAGAAAATGAAATTCATTTGTAAAACTTTTATGACTTTTTTTAATGGTAGATAAGGGACAAACGAGCAAACGGTCCACCTGATGGATAGTGGACACCGTCGCCCATGGACATCGACAAAACTAGAGGGTATCTCTTGTTTTGTCGATGCGTTGCCGCCTCGAAGAGAGAGTGAGGAGGGGAGAGAACAGAAGACTGATGCGGTTTCAAAGGACTCCGAGCAATATTTCGTTACTGATTGAGGTAAAAAAAAAATGATTTTTGAAAGGAAAAATGATTAGGCTATATTACCAAACAAGTTTTGAATAAGTACGTACCCGTATTTGATAAAATCAGTCCACAACTTGGTCAATTGGTTCACCATGGCCATTTCAAAAAATGTCTGCGGCATCGTCGCTTTAAGCTTAAACATGTAAAACAATTCATCAGCATGAGTAGCTCCGGGGTATTTCGTAAACATAACAAGTTGTTTCATCACATTCATCCATCCATCATGATCGAATTTATAGCCATAAACGGGATCATCCATATTTTTAGCTAAAAGTTCAGTTGTAGCAATAACTGGATAAGTAATCCCAGAATCACCTTCATACTTTGATAACATCAGTATTAAGTCGTCATATTTCTTAGAATATAATTCCTTTAACTCATCAGCCACATTACTTCTTTCTTTGTCATTTGGAAAATCTAAATCTCGTGGTAGTGCATCATAAAAATCAAATTTAGCCTTTGTTGTTTCATTTTCTTTACCAACAAACATATAACCTTCGGCGCTGTTATATCCTATTATTACTGGGACCTTATTAAATTGTCCTTTAGATATTAAATTATATGGAGAATCGGTTAAGAAATGCTCTTCATCAGGTAATATCTTTTCAATACAAGGTACGAAAATATTTTCTGATAGCACGACGTCACCCTCACGTCTTGGCACTCGTGTCTCTAATAGTTTTACAATAGATTGATTTTTGAATAAATCATATATTTCGTGAGGGTCTTTTAAATTATGTCCCATTTGCTTTGCCAATAATCTGGCAATTTTTAAAGGTTCAAATTGTAAACTCCATGGTGACATCGCTGAACCACTTTGCATTATCGCTTTCTGGAAAAGGCCTTTTGACATTGGTGAGATCATGTGAAATAGAACTGATGCCGAACCAGCACTTTCACCCATCAGAGTTATTCTATTAGGATCTCCACCAAATGCTTTTATATTCCTGTTAACCCATCTCAGGCTTTCTACTTGGTCTTTCATACCAACGTTCCCTGGAGCTTCTTTGATTCCAAGACATAAGAATCCCAAAATTTCAAGTCTGTAATTAAAAGTAACTAATATAACACCATGTTTTACTAAATAGTTTGGTCCATATAAGAATGGTGATCCAGATCCATCACGAAAGCCTCCACCATGTACATAAACAATAACAGGATATAGTTCTTCTGTTTTTTGAGTAGGTGTATATACATTAAGAGTAAGACAGTCTTCTGTTCCTGTTATAAATTTATTTGAGAATCGTTGTGAGCATCTGATGTTCTCTTCTGTAGCTTCTAGCACTCCTGTCCACTTTGGATCTGGCAATGGATTCTGAAAATATTAATACAAGCAATATTAAAATTAAGTTCTACTTCATCTATAAGAACAAAACTATTTGAATAAATATGCTTATAAGTTTTAATACCTCTATTAACCTTCACTGGTTTTAAATATATTTGCCATTAAATTATTGTACAGATTATACATTATATTATTTCATTATATTATAATACAAATTTTAATGTGGTTTTCCCCAATAGACAGAATGATTCAAGAGGAAGGTAAAATATAGATATTATAGAAGAGAAACAGCATGAAGCCTGAGTAGGTTGGTAGACCATACAAATAAATAAAATTGGAGTGTCTGTTTGTAATATAAAAATAACCGCTTTTTACTAAGTGCAACAACAATATTTTATACAATTGTTGACTGTCTTTCTATATGTTTGTTTTGGCTAATCTCAAATAGCTGTTGTAACAAGGAGTAACTTAGGCTATTTAACATCTCGCTACGACCCTTAGGGTGGAGCAACACGCGAACGAAGTCTACTAATAAAGAGTAACAGACGTTTAAAGGTGTCACTATATTTGTCCCTTAATCGCTCCTATGCCATTTATTCAATTGTAATGCAACGCTGGGCAGTGATAGTCCCAAAGGTTCAGACGTGGGTGTCTTATTCCGGAGGTCCGAGTTCGATCCTTGGCATACCCCTCCGACTTTTCCGAGTTATGTAGCTTTAACGGTGAAGGAAAACATCGTGAGGAAACCTGCACTCCTGAGAGTTTTCAAAAGTTCTTAAAGGTGTGTAGTACCAACCCGCACTGGGCCAGCGTGGTGGTTTAGGGCCTAAAACCCTCCTCATTTTGAGGAGACCCAGCTCATCAGTGGGCCATAAATGATGATGATGAATGCAACTTTCGGCGTGCGTTCAAAACGATTTGATCTTCAGGTGAATTTAAAAAAAATAATGACTGGCATCATTCGAGGTAGAGGTAGTGTCATACTCAATTATTGACAGACCAAATTTTGACATGTTTTTTTTTAATGATAGATAAGGGACGAGCAGACGGTCCGCCTGATGGAAATTGGCCACCGTCGCCTATGGACATCGCCAAAACTAGAGGGTATCTCTTGTTTTGTCGATTCGTTGCCGCCTCGAAGTTAGAGTGAGTAGGGGGAGCGATGAGAAGACTGCTGCGGTTCCTATGGACCCCGAGCACCAACCCGGTGTTCACTGGAATCGCAGTAATGGGATGGGAGAGGGAGGGGTAGATCTGACCCACATGCGGCTCGGCCGGAACGCGTCAGAGATACTCAGCGATCGGATTCGCATGCTGGTGGTCGCAAGCCAGTCGGGGAACAGATCCCCTACCACCAAGGGGGTGCTGGGTTACTCGGCTCTTACGTTTTTCTAACCCCTCCCCTCCCCGATTTGGATAAAAAAAAAGAAATAATTGATCTCACCTGAAACCTTCCGTTGTATGAAGCGTAAGGTATGCCAAAATAACTTATATGTGAACCATCATTAGATACGGAACCACGTAGACGTCCGTTGGTCACCTCCACTGGTAACGTTGGCTGCCTCACTAACCTAGCTGCCCAGAGCGACCACAGTATTAACCAGCGCTTCATTTTTAACTATTTACGCATTATTATCTGTGAAATTAATAAGTTACAACAAAAAACTTTAGGAACCATTACTTTTTTACATGTTTTAAGATTTTGTATCAAGTTTTTCTTTAATAGAATTAAACATTTATTTACCTTTAAAGTCTTCTTAGAATAAACACAATTAAATTAATAATAATAGTTATAATAACTAAAACACTAAAAATCCTTAATTTTTAAGTTATTTAAGTGTTGTTTTAACAACACACGTCTTTCACCGGTCCAGTGACTGACATTACTGCGTGTATTAGCAGTTTCACTTATTATTCACTTAAAAACAAACACTTCACTATTTTGAACCTTATTCTTATAATCATAAGGTTCAAATTATCCTCAATAGTCTCAAGTAGGTGTAATATTAATTTTGTTGGTATTAAAACAAAATGACAACTGATTATGTAAAACGTGTTAAGGGAATTTGAACTTTAATGTAATAAAAATAAAAATGGTTTTGTATTGTATTTCTCTTTAACGGATTATTAAGTGATAATTTAGCTGTAGTTGGTATACATTGCTACATCACTATAGAGCTAAGTAAGCTTTTTATTAACTTGCAATGTATGTTTGTTTGTTTGTTCAGGTGGAATCTTGTAACTCAATTTTGAACTCTAACTTTATATACACGGGTTAGGTTTTATTAAAATATTAATACTATAAAATATCGATATTAAATACAATTAGATTAATTTTAACTTGGCAACACAGGCCTACTAGGGGTATTTTGTACTATAAAAAGGATGACTTAAGTGTTGTGTATTTAAGTATAGGTTTTGCTGAAGCAGTGTTAAAGTTGCAAGCCCCAGACACTGCTCAGCTCCCGTCTGGATAGTGTATAATTGTAGTCTTTTGTGAGTGTGCAGTTAAACTACAGTGTTAGCTTTTACACGTTAAGTTTGGATGACAATGACGTCATTCTAAATCTAAGATGACGGAACACCCAAGATGGCGGACTAGTTAATTTTAATTCACTTTTTCAATATGGGTATTAAATGAAAGGTCTTGGTAAGAATAATCGGAATCCAATATGGCTGACTTCTCAAGATCTCGCGACAAGCTTTTATATTATATAAATGTAAAGAGATTGATTTATACTTTATTTTATTATGAATTGATTAGCCCTCGCTTCCAGTCCAGAAGTGCCAGAGCCACCCTAAACTATTAACGCTGCTATAACTATGCTTGTTCTACCCCCTGAACCGTGGGAGGGCTATCACTATACGACTGTCAATCTTTCATGTGTATCTTCTGCCATAGGGTGTGTTAATGAGTGTGAAGAGTTTACTTGAAAATAAAGTTCTAGAATCTGCTATAAACTCACAAGATCTCAACTCACAGACATAAATTTAAGCTACTGTATTATCAGCAGGAAATTAGAGAATGTCGCTTTACTTTAATATAATAGTTTTGTGTTAGGAGGAGCGAGACAATAGGTTACTCAATATTATTTCCAAAAATAAACTAACAGTGAGTAGTGAAACAGTTAAACGGAATCACTGATTTTTCCTCAGCGAAGCGATTCCCGAATCAATGTATACTACATCTATCATTACGATCGTATGTATCTGTCATAAGTAGTGAAGGTGTTATTAAGTGAGTTTTTGAAGCGATTGCGCATTAGTAGGTACTTACTGCTTGTTATAACTTGCATTCTGCCCTCGCTTCGCTAACGTATATTGTAGTGTTTACATTTAAGATTTTTTACAGGACTATAAAGATTATTTTGTATATAAGTTCAATTTGGATGACAATACATGGTTAATTTTAAGACGTCATTCTAAATCCAACATGGCGGCATATCCAAGATGGCGGACTAGTTATTTTTAATGCACTTCTACAATATGGGTATCAAATGAAAGGGCTTGCTAAGAACAATTTGAAAAAAAAGTGTCGTCATTCTAAATTCAACATGGCGGCATATCCAACATGGCGGACTAGTTATTTTTAATGCACTTCTACAATATGGGTATCAAATGAAAGGGCTTGCTAAAAATAATTCGAAAAGTACAGTGACGTCAGTCTAAATCCAATATGGCGGACTGACTATATTTTAGTTCAGCCACAATAACAGTTTTTGTTTATACGTTGAATGAGATGAACAGACTGAGAAACGCGTCCAGCGATAACTAAAAAGTCGATAAATTTCAATTTGAACTAATGGTTCCTAAGATTAGCGCGATCAAACAAACAAACTCTTCAGCTTTATAATATAAGTAAAGATAAATGAAATTATAAACTGTCGATGGATTGTGAACGGACAATAAAGTTTGTAATCTACATATCTTGATTTAGGTTTATAATCAACTACTATCAAGGCATTAAGTAATCTTATACTAATATTAGGTCGGGGAAAAAGTTTCTTCGCATTTTTTAAGAAAATTCAAAACATTTTTTAATATAGTTTATTTACATTTAACTAAAGTACGTAGGTACCATTTTGTTCGATAACTTTTTGCCATCTTGTAGGTAGGGACGTGATCCCATTGCTATAGACATTTTGGGGCTTCTGATCAAAAAACCGCGACAAGTAGTTTTGGCAGTCCTCTCGTGATGTTAACCTGACACTGCCTAAAGAATTCTGAAGAGACCGAAACAGGTGGAAATCTGAAGGTGCAAGGTCAGGACTATACGGCGGATGCATTAACACCTCTGTGTGAGGTCTAGCGTTATCATGATGAAAAACCACACCCCTTCTGTTGATTAATTCCGCTGCTTTCTCTCAACTTCTTGCTTTAATGTCATTAGTTGTTCGCAGTAGAGTTCAGAATCGATGGTCCTGCCTGGTGGTAACAGCTCATAATGAATAATGCCCTTCCAATCCCACCACACACACACCATCACCTTGTTGCGAGTTAATCCGGGTTTCGCCACAGTCTGTGAAGCCTGACCGGCCTTGGACCACGACCTTTTTCGCACGTTCTTGTCGTACGTGATCCACTTTTCATCACCAGTTATCAGCTTCTTCAAAAATGGTTCGGTTTCATTACGTCGTAATAAAGAATCACAAACGAGTACACGGTTCATTAGGTTTCTTTCAGTGAGCTCGTGAGGTTCCCAAATATCGAGATTTTTTGTGTACCCAGTTTTTTTCAAATGCACCAAAACTGTTTTGTGGTCAATTCCCAGTTCTGCAGCTACGTCGTTACTACTGATACGCCGATCTTGCTCCACTTTTTCAAAAATGGCATCCATTTTATCCATAATAGGGCGACCAGAGCGAGGTGCAACTTTGACATCAAAATTTCCGGATTAAAAACGGTTAAACCAAATGTGTGCTACTCTCACAGACACTGCTCTAGGTCCATAAACATCGCAAATTTTTTTCGCGGCTTGCGTTGCATTTTTACCTTTTTTGTAGTAAAATTTTAAAATGTATCGAATTTCTTCATTAGACTCACTCATCTTCACAGTACGAAAACTACTAAAAACTAACAAATAAAAATCACACATTTACCTAATTTGAATTTGGAATTATCTTCTTTAAAATGTAAACTTGTAATGATACCAAAACCAGCCAGATACAAATAGTATAGCCAAAGAGATTTTATTACAAATTCATACATACTATAATGCGAAAAGACTTTTTCCCCAATACATATAAAGCTGAAGAGTTTGTTTGATCGCGCTAATCTCAGGAACTACTGGTCCGATTTGAAAAATTTTTTCAGTGTTAGATAGCCCATTTATTGAGGAACACTATATATCATCACGCTAAGACCAATAGGAGCAGAGCTACACACGGACGAAGTCATGCGGGTCGACTAGTACACACATAATCACATACACTACATTGGTTATTATTATTTATAGTTTATGACAAAATAATGTCACAGTTTTTAAAATATTTCGATGACGTAAACATCAACTGACCGAACAGTCATTATACAAAAATCAACGAACTATATTAATTAAATTACTAGCCGACCTCGTGTAAGTTTGACATTTTACAACATCAATGTTATTTCAATTAATTTGTTTTTATTTATTTGAACTCTTTTCAAGTCTTTTTTCCGCGACGAAACGTATTCTATCACCTTTTCCAACCTTTTCTATCTAATTTAAATAAATAGAAATAAGGAGTAATTCTTAAATAATGAATAAAAATACTCTTCATCATCACTACATAGTATAAAACAAAGTCGCTTCCCGCTGTCTGTCGATCTTTCCATCTGTCCCTATGTATGCTTAGATCTTTAAAACTACGCAACTGCTTTTGATGTGGTTTTTTTTAATAGATAGAGTGGTTCAAGAGGTAGGTTTATATGTATAATACATACATAATATAGTAGAGAAACACTGATAATTGTAGAGGTTTCTAATGTGATGTCGTAAATAAACATATTTTTTGCGCTTACATTGCAAACGCTGACTGAACCCTTCGAGATAGATCAAAGTAATGTACTACAGATTTGTACACCTTAAAAAGGTCTACAAAAAAGTCCGCGATTGAATATGTCTATCTCTTAGGGATAACCCATAATAACCATTTCATCTCCTTTACTTTTTACGAGAAATAATGGCTTATTTACGAAGCGATTTTAAACAATACAGCATTAATCCTTATCCAATTAGGTACCTTAAACACATTGTGCATTTAATATAGATCAATATGGCCCTTTACAGCATGAAATTTAAATCAATATTTTCGAAGATATTACAGATTCAAATAGCAGGGACATAGCGCTTGCGCGGCGCGTGCCTATTAAAACCTGTGAACGTTGTATAAAAATCAAAAACTAACAAAAAAACAACGAAGATCCAGTAATTTAGTCCTACAATATTTTAAATACGCAATACGTATGCATTATACTCGTAACAATGTAATAGACAAAGTTCCAGCAATTAATACGAAACGTGTTCACTGTTCGCAATCAACTCAATATGATGCGGGTCATTACGCGGGTCACACGTACCACGTTACACTTGCTACTTGTTTACTCACTCTCTAATTACTTATTATAATTGACATTTAATATATTTAACATAGCTATATTATTATGTTATATGAAACTACAAGAAAATTAATTGAACACGTATTTTTTTGTATTCTAAAAAGACGTAAACGCCAAATGACGTCATATATAGTTGAATAGCGATGTCTGCGTCTGCCGTACATGTGACGTCATCACATATGTTTGAAGGATCACTTTGTTTTGCACTCTGCAGTCCTTTGAAGTAAGTGTAAACAAGTTTCTGTCGTAAATCATTACATAACCTCTAAACTAGCTTGTCCTGCCCTGTGCACGCCTTTTTTTTAGATGTAGATGGCACTAGATCAGCTAAGAAAATTTCTTGGAGAAAACTGAGCTTAGCATATTTACCCCTCTGCTGCTCGGAGACCATATCGTAAGAGTCGAAAAACCCAGCAATCCTTAATGGTAGTAAGTTGGTAGTCTTTGACGCATTCCAGTAGAGTTTGAATGTGGTCCAAACCTTTTTTTTTAATGATATATAAAGGACAAACGAGCAGACGGTCCACCTGATGGAAAGCGGCCACCGTCGCCCATGGACATCGACAAAACTAGAGGGTATCTCTTGTTTTGTCGATGCGTTGCCGCCTCGAAGATAGAGTGAAGAGAAGACTGCTGCGGTTTCAATGGACCCCGAGCAAGAACCCGGTGTTCACTGGAACCGCAGCAGTAATTGGATGGGAGAGGGAGGGGTAGATCTGGCCCACATGCGGCTCGGCCGGAACGCGTCTGAGCGGATTCGCATGCTGGTGGTCGCAAGCCAGTCGGGGAACAGATCCCCTGCCACCAAGGAACCTACCCCTTCTCTCTTCTATCCCGTTAATGCTGAAATTTCAATGAACCAGGAGTTCTTGCTCAGGATCCACTGAAACCGTAGCATTCTTCTCTTTACTTTCTATATCTTCGAGGTGGGAACTCCTCGACAATACAAGAGAAACTCTTTTTCGGAGGACGGTGGACCGTCTGTTCGTATGTCCCTTAACTGTCAATTTAGTAAACCTAGACAATTTCCAGCTAAATATTGAATTGAATCAGGCGTTACTTTGCGGAAATTCATGGTATAAAAGTAATAAAAATGTTACCTTGCTATAAACCGCGGCAATCTGAACTACCAAACTCGTATGGTACAACCCAGAAGGCACCTTGTCCACATAAAAGTGAGAAGCGCGATCTGATCTACTTGTGTGGTGTGTACTGGTTCGGGTTCGCGCGTTACACTTTTCTGTCAACGGTGTGCTCTTTCGGATTGTGCCGTACGAGTCTGGTTGTTAGATCGTCGAGCTACCTACTTGTGTGGTGTGTCTTCGGGTTCGCGCGTCTCACTTTTATGTGGGCAGGGTGCTCTTCTGGTTTGTACCATACGAGTCTGGTAGTTCAGATTGCCGCGGTTTATAGCAAGGTAACATTTTGATTACTTTTAAATTTCCAGGTATCCAGGTTAGTTATTATACAGAGGAGCATAATGGACTTGTTAGTAGATAACGAATTTGACGAAACAGGATCAATAAAACATGTGTAAAACCTCCAGAAACAGGTGCGAGGGTTAAAATGGCGCATACAGATAACACGGCCCCATAATTTCGCTATCTGGGTGTCCACAGGCCACGGTGTGTGGGAATTGGGCAGTGGGCTACCTGCCACTTGCGGGTTATCATTTCGCAATATTTATTAGGTAGCGCATTAGTAGGTAGTCGTAGATAGCGTGACTAATGCGGGTCGAAGGGACATTTTTGCGCGTATCATGGGTAAATATTTTGTGGTCTAAAAGATAGGATTTGGAGGGAAATCTGGGGAAAACCTATGGAATTATATTCAGCATGTATATGTTATAGATAAATAACATAAACATCTCTTACAATTACAACAGGAACCTAAGCAGTACCTTGAACTTGTGATCAAGGTAAAGGCTTAAGGGCTGCCCTTCAGTCAAATGAAACACTCACCTCCACTGCCCAGGTTTTCTGTGTAAACCTAAGGTTAGGTTAACCTTAGCCTAACTTACGTGCCCTCTTTATAAGTGACCTTTTTTGTACAGCGTCTTAAAGTTAGATTAAATTATTTTAAGGTCTTTTAACGCCCGAAATTAATAACAAATCTTAAGCTAAAATTTTTGAGTTATGGATTGTGATTTTGGATAAGATTGGTTATTAATTTCAGCCGCAATTGTTGGTATTGGTTTTACTCTTTCCCAAGATCCTTCCCGAAGTAGCAATATCTTGGTGCTTGATTGTTGATGATTAGGTCCTCGGTGAATGACGTCAATGGTTAGACGGTTTAAACCAAACACACAATCGGACGAGTCACATATTGCAGATGATAGCAGTTTTCGGGTTTATAGTCGAGTAGGAATCGATATTTGGGGTAGTGGTGTATTGGTCTTTGATTAACAAAGATTTTAGATTGAGATTGGTTAATTACGACTGAGACTGTTGCCGTCAAATTAAATAAAGTCAAGAGTATTGTTAGCAATAATCATTTAAGGGACTCAAGCTAGGTAGATGATGATGAGAACAGTTGGATATAGATTAAGAGTCCAACGTTTAAAAGCAGTATTCTTTAATATGGCTGATAACAGCAGAGTTCATGTGTTTTTCAAAACCGCTGGCGTTTACAACTTAACAATATTCCACGATCGGCCATTTCAGCAGATTTGTAGCCGGTGTCGTGAGGTTACTGTCGGCAAACTGCGCCAGTTTTTAGTTTATCTCGCCCGGGTTAAATCGACTGACCGTTAACAATCCGTCTCGGGCTTAAACTATTAACATAAGGGTCTACTAACTTACCCGCCATTATTGTAATTGTTTTGGGAACATTTTCCATAATCTATGACTACGAAAAAGTGGTAAGTTAGGCTCCGTTTTTACCAGAGATGTAACAGAGTACTTACTGCACACTTATCCTTATATTTTGGATAATTCTCACAATATCTTTATAAATTATAGCCTATGTGTTATTCTGATGTATAAGCTATAATATTGTAAAGTTTCATTAAAATCTATTCAGTAGTTATGACGTGAAGGAGTCGCAAACATCCATACAAAGTTTCGCGTTTAGATAGATGAATCAAACGACGGCTTTCACGTCTTAATTTTATAATGATGTTTATATAGCCAAAGGTTACATGCGTACAGCCAAACATATTAAAATATAAAATAGGTTTTATATACTTATAAACAAATAAATAATTTAATTTAGATATCCACTCTTGTTTAGGGAAACGGAGGTACGACAGTTGGCAACACTGAATGCAAACGTCATTTATTTTTGAAATTGTAATTTGTTGCATAACTTTAATAAAAAAAGAATTTAGTTTCTAAAAATATACAAAGGTCAAAAGATGTCTGAATGGAATAGGATCTCTTTTAAGATTTATAACTCTTTTTCCTCGGACACTTTTAGGGGATGTGCAGGATTTTACATTAATAATCAACTCTCTGTAACATTACAATGTTTTTTTAATTAGTTTGATGCTATAGGTGGCGCTGTTGTCTATTATATACACAAGTTAGGCTGCGTTTCCACCAGATGTGTTCGAGGATAGAGGGAAGTGTTTGGTGGAAACGCAGCCTTATGAGCAATCTAAATTAAAGTTTTTACATTCTTCAGAAGCTCGGCTCCACATTGATTATTTTATAATTATTATAGTTAGTGAGTTTTTAATTGTTAGCTGTTGTACGCGAGAGTTTATACATTGTACATAAACCTGCTGCTGGGTCGCAATCCCCAGGTACCATTTATCTATAATGCATATCATCGTTATCTTTAACTGTGCTCATTATAATCATGTTCTATTTTATTTAATTGATTTGAATGTTTTAGGTCAACGCAATTAGAATTGAACTCTGCACTTACTGCTGATAGATAATGCATGATAAAGTTAAACTAGTTCATGGCAGTTTGACTAGTAGTTTCATAGAATAAATGTTGACTATCATTGTGAAGAGAATCTTAAAATTTTTTGTTGCGGGTCGGCTTGGCTTTCTGGTGGCAGAGCAATGCATAGTAAAGGAACCCTCTAAACCTGCTCCTGGGTCACAACTACCAAGCTCTACTCAGGTTTTAATTGACTGTCATTTAATTGACTTCAAGTAGGTAAATAAAGCTGCCTTTGGGTTTCAATCCCCAGTAGCCCTCGGCTCATGTTAAAAACCCTATAGTTCAGGTTGAGGGTATTTTAACAGATTTGTGACGTATTTTTCGTCCGACGCTCGCCGTTAATCTTTATTGTACGGATGTAATTGAAATAGAACGTGAATAGGCTTAAGCTTCTAGAAGCTTCTAGAAAAGAAAATACGCTTTAAAAATTTTTTTGTACCCTCAATGTACGAAAAACGAACTTTAAAGCCTTTCAATATTGTATGAAGTTCTTTCCACGATCTATTTATGTTAATAGTTACAATTTCCTATAATATGAGTTGGCTGTATGAGATTGTACCTTTGCCCTTTAATTTTCAACACTAACGTAATTTATATATGAAATTCTCAAAGACACTTCATCCCGATGTCGATAGATGGTGTACGGGCATACTCATTTATTTACTTTGGCGATAAAACATAGTCTATACCCTTCTCCAAACTGTAATCCATCTCTGTACTAAATTTCATTAAAATCGGTTCAGTGATTTAAGCGTGATTGCGTAAGAGACAAGACTAACCATCTATCCGTCAATAGATGGCGTAAGTAGTATATTAAATCGCACTTTCGTTTGTTTAGTTTGTATTCAAAGTCGAGAATCTAGAAGTTGATTCATAATCAAGTCTTAGTTCCAATTAGGGTTGCCAGATGGAAATTTATCAAAAAAGAACCGGCCAAGTGCGAGTCGGATTTACACACGAAGGGTACCGTTGTCGCCATACATCGACTTAATGGCGACGAAAAATAGGTCATTTATTGAGTATTGCCGGATAGTCTCTTATGTTGTATATAAAAATTACTACTAGATTTACAAAATCTGGGAAAATAAGGTCTGATTACCGGACAATACCGGATAATTCCGGATTTACCGGCCCTAGTACCAACATAATAAAACTCATCAAACGACACAAACGATCAAAACAAAACAGAAAGAATCCATTCGCTACTCAATAAGCTCGAAAGGACGGATTAGGTCCATTCAGCGGGTTTAATAAGAACTGCCCTATTCCCCACCCGTATCCCTATCCCACCAGTAAGCTCCCCGTTACCCGGAAATTTGCTTGCCGCCTCAATAGATACCCATTTGAGCTAATCATACTGAAACACGGTAATCCGATGCCAACTTTATCAAATATTTACTCGGCTTTTGGCCGTTTTAATAAACCCCCAATATAATATCGACTAAGGATGTGTTTCCACGAGCGATGTGTTTGTTAAGAACCAATAGAATCGCTTGTCTAAAGAAGAAATGTAACATCAGCTGTATATATAGACTAGTCAACAAGTGCTTTTTAGGTAGAAACTTTTTCTAATTCTCTAAAATTTTTATATACAATTAAGTGAAAAAAGGGAGTTTGGTTTTTTGTAAATATCTGGAAAACTATTTGAGATTTTTGAAATTTGAAAAAAGATTCAAAGAGAGCAGGAAATTTCCCAAAGAAAAGTCCTCACTCCCGGAACTGTAGGACCAATATATATAATTTTCCCAGAGGGATAAAAATACGCCCGAAAACGGGTACTCCGGCTCGCGCAAGCCACACCTCTTTGAACATTTAATGAATAAATATTATTTTAACTAATTAAATATGAAAATTAAGAAGCAAAAAAATTCAGGGACATACAGAATCAATCAATGAATGATTATAAATATATAAATTTGATTACCAATATATTTCTTTTTGCGAGCTGCCCTTCAATTTTCTCAAAAAGTTTCTTGATGGCATTCCGAATGGAATGACACCTAAATTATAATTTATGGAAAATTAGAAAAAGCTTCGGCCTAAAAAGCACTTATTGACTAGACTAGCAATAAAAGGGCCTTTAATGTATTACGTAAGCAATGAAAGGGGAGTCCTTACTTATTTTTGATAATATGGAGGACAGGAGAGGTCTGTATGATGATTACTGCATGAAGGCGGGTAGGTCGATAATTGCTAATAATCTGCTTACGTACTGCTTGAACAGCCTCAAATCTAGCAATCTTCCTATTTGAATATAAGGACTTATCTTATGTCTTCCAGGTACAAGATTTAAACACTAAAACGAAGATGATCTCCATCACGGTCAAGCCCCCCTTTTCATCCATAACTGGCCACTATAAAACTACTCCTAAGGTAGGTAGGACGTGTCTACATTCGATAGTCATCATCATCACGACCCTTCAATGGCCTACTGCTGAACTGGGTCTCCTCCTCAGAATGAGGAGGGTATTAGGCCATAGTCGGGCCAAGTGCGGGTTGGCATACTTCATACATCTTTGAGAACTTTTAGGGAACTCTCAGGAGTGCAGGTTTCCTCACGATGTTTTCCTTCACCGTGAAAGCAAGTGATATTTAATTGCTTAAAACACACATAACTCAGAGTCAGAGGTGTGTGCCCAGGATCAAACTCGGACCTCCCGAGTAAGACTTGAAGTCTCACACTACACTATAGAAGAATTCCCTGTACAGAAACTAAAAGAAGATTTAATAGTTAATTACGATTAAATTAGTTAAGACGTAAGGAGTTTACTTGTGAAAATAATTAAATGTTTCTATTATAAACAATTGTTAACATAGCCTTGACAAGATAGCGCAAAAACAGTCATTGTTTTACATTACGATGTTTTTTTTATTTAAACTAAACTTGTCACGTTTAATCTACTACAACATATACTTATATGTAATACATATAAACCTTCCTCTTGAATCACTGACTATTGGTGGTTATTCTTTTGTAATGCGCGTCAAAAAAGATGGGGAAATGTAAGTAATACGAGGAAGAGAAAGAACTTGGAAAGTCCGAGTTCGATCCCTCAAACAGACACTCACACCGACTGTATACCTACTATGTCTGTTTTATGGAGGTGTTCCTCATATCATAATCATAGTAGGTATACTCCTCATATCATAATCATAGTAGGTATACTTCTCATATCATAATCATAGTAGGTATACTCCTCATATCATAATCATAGTAGGTATACTCCTCATATCATAATCATAGTAGGTATACTACTCATATCATAATCATAGTAGGTATACTCCTCATATCATAATCATAGTAGGTATACTCCTCATATCATAATCATAGTAGGTATACTCCTCATATCATAATCATAGTAGGTATACTCCTCATATCATAATCATAGTAGGTATACTGCTCATATCATAATCATAGTAGATATACTCCTCATATCATAATCATAGTAGGTATACTCCTCATATCATAATCATAGTAGGTATACTGCTCATATCATAATCATAGTAGGTATACTCCTCATATCATAATCATAGTAGGTATACTTCTCATATCATAATCATAGTAGGTATACTCCTCATATCATAATCATAGTAGGTATACTTCTCATATCATAATCATAGTAGGTATACTCCTCATATCATAATCATAGTAGGTATACTCCTCATATCATAATCATAGTAGGTATACTCCTCATATCATAATCATAGTAGGTATACTCCTCATATCATAATCATAGTAGATATACTCCTCATATCATAATCATAGTAGGTATACTGCTCATATCATAATCATAGTAGATATACTCCTCATATCATAATCATAGTAGGTATACTCCTCATATCATAATCATAGTAGGTATACTGCTCATATCATAATCATAGTAGGTATACTCCTCATATCATAATCATAGTAGGTATACTTCTCATATCATAATCATAGTAGGTATACTCCTCATATCATAATCATAGTAGGTATACTTCTCATATCATAATCATAGTAGGTATACTCCTCATATCATAATCATAGTAGGTATACTCCTCATATCATAATCATAGTAGGTATACTCCTCATATCATAATCATAGTAGGTATACTCCTCATATCATAATCATAGTAGATATACTCCTCATATCATAATCATAGTAGGTATACTCCTCATATCATAATCAATGTAGCGTGCGAACTGTTCGACCGCATTTTAAACATATATTTTGATTTAAACAATATATACATGTCGTCGAAAATAAGGGAATCACATAAGGTTAGGCTAACATAAACCTAACCTTACACAAGACATGGCAACTACATTGTAAGGTACTCACGTGACCTTAATTGGACAGCACTTCAAGCCCTAACACTATCCTGAGACTACTTCACTCCTTGAGAGACCGCGCAAGACTAAGACTTTAGTCAGACTGTCCATGGCATATAAAGGGTCGAGACTGTCAAAACGACGGAAGTGACTATTACTCTACTCCAACGCCATAGATGGCGATGACGATTCGATTATTCGTTAAAGACCTTTTTTTTGATGTGATGATTATTTCAGTTTCTGTTGACACCTCATCTATTAATTGATGCAGTAGTTTAGGTGCTCACATGGAACATACAATCATACATATATAGACTGCCAAAATCATTACCCTTTCTGTTGGCTTCGCTGTAGTCGAGTAATAACGAAACCGCAAGTAGATCGAGTGAAGTAAGAATATTGTGAGGTTGTAGGGGGGGTAATCTCTGGATCTGAGGAACCGATTTTGAAAACTCTTTTACCAATTTGTTTGTTACGAACGTTGAACTTAACGATGAGAAATATATGATTCATAGTTGTGTGCGTGAACAGTTTGAATACAGCGAATACCTCAGCGAAGCGAGAGCGGGTCGGCTATGTTATAAAAATGAGGAAATATAAATAATATGAAGAGGATGATATATATGTAATTAAATAATTAATATGATAATTGATTTTTTGTTGAATTAACATAAACTTAATAATGTAAAAATTCTTAGGCGTCTACACTATAAAACATAGTAGCAAAAACAACATAATATATATCAGTTACAGAGAAACAAACAACATATAGAAACTAGATAAAATTTTAGGTTAATATGAATTAAATAACGATAATCCCTTATCCTTATATTTAAGGTTAATTTAATATAAATAATAGTCACATTAGATTCCATATCAATTGAATACATTTGTTTTCCTTCAGTATTATCACTTAAAGTAATTAACTTAAAGTATTTATTACTTACAGTTTTGTGAGTGTAATGTTATCTGTGGGGCCATACAAGTATTACGTAAGCAGATTTTTTGCAATTATCAACCTTCTCACCGTTCTAACGTATCGATGTGCGTGTTTACTGTTTAATCGCTGATATAATCACCATGCAGCTCCCCCCATGTATGTCATCAAAAATAAGCAAAGCAAGGAACCCCCATCCCTTGCCTTTAACTTAGATTTTAAAACTGTCTACATTTAAATTTATTTTCTTTGTTTATTCTATTGATTCATCTTCATTCATCTAATCCTTTCTTCTTCTATACTTAACAAATAGTTCACGTAAGTATTTAAGAGAGTCTGTCATCCAAAAAGGTGCTGTGGAGAACTCTTCATCGATGACGAAAGAGTGAGGAGATGTTTTGTTTGCTGGTAGCCACTTCGTTGGTAAAAGTTCTGAAGTCTCCGGAATTGGATCCCTAAAACATAAATGAGATTAGTAATACTTAATACTTTGATCATTTACAGTATATAGCAATGTTGCAATACATACCCATACTTTGCAAAATTTGTCCACATTGTCGTAAATCTATCGATCATCTTATCTTCAAACAATGAAGGAATAAATAATGGTCTGAATAAATAGAACAGATCATCAGTATGTGTCGCTCCTGGCACCTCTCTTAACTCTTTGCCACATACATTTTTTGGGATATTCCTCCACCCATTATATCTAAATATATAACTGTATACAGGCTTATCATTAGTCTCTAAATATAATTCAGTTTCTTCTAAAATTGGCGCAATGAAATATGGTTCACCGTGTATCTTTGAAATATTTGCTATATTTTTTACAGATATATCTTTGTCACCCATGTAAAATTGCATCAGTCTATCCCCAATTTCCTTTCGTTTCTCTTTGGGTACATCTAAACTTTTTGGTAATGATTTCTCGAATGTTATTTTAGGTATTGTCGTATCATTTTCAAACGCTGAGATTAATAAACCTTCTTCATTAGCATAACCAATTATAATAGGAACTTTGTTGTATTCTCCTTTTTTAAGTAAGTTATATGGAAGATCGGTTAAAAATGGTTCAACATCTTCTATTTCATGTTCAACGCAAGGTGAATACAGTACTTCTGAAACAATTACATTATGTTCTTGTCTAGGGACTCTTGTTAAGATTAGCTCTGTTTCAGATTTCTCCATCAGTATATTATAAATTTCGTAAGGATCTTCTGTTGTGTATCCCATAGCTTTAGTTAGTAAACTTGCCATAAAAACTGGTTTAAATTGTATTGCCCATGACGCTATTGACGACCCACTCTGAATTATGGCTCTGTGAAATAGACCTTTTGACATAGGTGATAAAATATGGAAGGATACTGAGGTTGCACCGGCACTTTCTCCAAATAAGGTAACACTAGTGGGATCTCCTCCAAATACTTCGATATTTCGCTGAATCCATCTGAGCGCTGCTACCTGGTCTTTCATTCCAGCATTTCCGGGAGCATCTTTTATTCTTAAACAACCGAAGCCGTTTATATTTAGTCTATAGTTTATGGTGACTAAAATAATATTTTTCTTAACTAAATAATCGGGAGCATAAATGAAGTTGCTTGCAGATCCTTGGAAAAAAGCTCCTGGATGTATAAAAACCATAACAGGATGTTTAGATTGTATATCTGCATTAATTGGTGTATAAATATTTAGAATTAAGCATTCTTCATCACCTACGACCATATTGTCTCCCATTCTTTGTGCACATCTTATGTGTTCTTCTATTGCTTCGAAAACTCCTCGCCACGTAGGTTCTGGGCCAGGAGCCTTGAAATAAAAAAAAACTTATTAGTTCACTATGACTTAAATTTCGAAAATTATAATTATCATCACGACCCGTCAATGGTCGACTGCTGAGCCGGTCTTCTACTCAGAATGAGGAATATAAGTAACAGTGCGTCAGATGTTTGCGGAGGCTCACACCAACGACTTTTTCGGGATTATGAAAAAGATGGCAGCATCTGTGATGAGCAGAATTCGTGGCAGTTCCAATAGCATTCTGAACAGCCTCTTTGTGAAATGGGAAAACCCGTATTTGATGCACTGGATGAGGCTGCACACCCGGTGCTCCGGTAGAAGACAGTTTGAATTTTATTTATTTATTTATTTTTTAATATACTTACATAGTTCATAAGCTTATTGTTTTACTAACTCAATATGGATAATTTTGTCGAAATTAAACAAATGAATTGAAATTGATTTGAATTGAATAAGGCCATAGTCCATCACGATGACCCAGTGCGATTTTACACACCTTTGAGAACTTTAGGGAACTCTCAGGAGTGCAAGTTTTCCTTCACCGTTAAAGCAAGTGATATTTAATTGCTTAAAACACACATAAATCTGAAAAGACAGAGGTGTGTGCCCAGGATCGAACTCGGACCTCCCGAGTAAGACATTAAAGTCTCAACCACCTGGGCCATCATCAATGTTTCTAAAAAAAATTATAATAATAATGATCAATTATTTATATTGCCCTTACCCAAAATCTTTTAACAGGATTCGAAGCATAAGGTACAGCTAAATACTTCTTATGAAATCCATCATGAGCTATATCTCCTCGCAACCATCCTCCAGTCACCCGAACTGGCAGCGTTGGTTGCCTCACTAGCCGTGCTGCCCACAGTGACCAGAGGATCACCCAATACGTTTTCATCACAGTTAATTAACACATCACTTACAATATTTTCTTTATCAAGGAAATATCGATTGATTACGCAAGACATGAAACGCGATAACGTTAATTTTGTGAAAGAAACCGACGATACGTTAGATTCACATGACTTGCTTCCAACTATTGACATACTTTATTCTTTCTGAAGGTCGCTGTATTCTAATCACGTGTAGTTTTTCTTTAGCAAATTAATGTGAAAAAATTAAATAATATTATACGAAAAACTTGTTTAGTTTTTAGATAACTTTGTTGTTATCGTCTGTAGTTTATTATGTATTCTATTCGCTTCACTTTATTTTTTAACATCAAATATTTTTTCATTCTTAAAAGGTTCCAAAGTTAATTAACTACTATTTGAGTCATGGTTCCCGGCTTTACCCGGGTGCAATTTACTACGTGTATTAAGGGTTAATTTCACATTGATCGCTATATCACTATATTTTACATTTTAATTTATATATAACTAATTCCCAAAGACAAAACAGTCACACAACTCGACACGCACTTCACCCCCACGTCGATAGATGGCGTACACTTATTTGTTTAGTTTTATGTTCTTAAGTATTTTTTTTCGCAATAAAACATAGTTTATATCCTTCCTTAAAGTTTGTATCATATTACATTAAAATCGGTTCAGTGATTTCAGACACCATCTATCCGTCAACAGATGGCGTAAGTGGTATATTAAATCGCAGTATCGTTTGTGTAGTTTGTATTCGTAAGTGTTACCTATGTTACTTTTGTTATTATATCATTAGTAACGATTACGATTACGTTTATGTCTTACAGTCTGCAAATATCATCTGAGAATTATCAAATAATGAACATGTAAATTTCGTTATCACATACTAACACAAATATATGTAAATTCATGTTTACTAAAAACTTGCATTATTATTGTGGATATAGATAACCTTACTGGCTTCACTGAAATAAACAGAACTTTTCGTATAATTCATAGGACTAAGAATTTATGTAATAGTGTCCGATTCCGACAAATTTGCCAAAATTATCTTTCATATTTTAAAATAAGTATTAGTTAAATCGGTGTAGTTGTCAAGTGCTCTTCTTATTTTCTACTTATCTTTTTTTGTGTATTTTTTATCAGTATCAAGTAAGACTACTAATTAATCTGATGCACTCGATAGCTGATAATTTATATTTAAAATCCTTATTTTCCTTTTTATAATGTATTTTTTTTTATTTTTGTTATCATCAATAATTTAAATCACACTTAAATATGCATTATATTATACGTATCAGTCGTTTTTTCTTCTATACTTAGCAAATACTTCTCGTAAGTATTTAAGAGAGTCAGATGTCCAAAATGGAGTGGTGGAGAACTCTGCATCAATAACGAAGGAGTGAGGCGCTGTTTTGTTAGCTGGTAACCACTTTACTGGCAGGAGATCAGATATTTCTGGTGTAGGATCACTAAAAAGAGAATATGTAGTCAGTTCTATTATTCATATAGACGTAACATCAAAAAAACGCAATACATACCCATATTTTGCAAAATTTGTCCACATTGTCGTTACTCTATCGATCATCTTATCTTCAAAAAATGAAGGACAAAACATTGGTTTGAATATATAAAATAGTTCATCAGCATGGGTAGCTCCTGGCATTTCCCTTAACTCCTTAACCAGAATATTTTTTAGGATATTTCTCCATCCATTATAGTTAAATATATAGCTGTATACAGGTTTATTGTTATTTTCTAAATAAAATTCAGTCTCTTCTAATAGCGGTACAGCAAAATATGGCTCGCCGTGTATTTTTGAGATACTTGCCATTTTTTTTTGAGATTTATCCTTTTTCCCCATGTAAAATTGCCTTAGTTTATCACCAATTTCCTTTCTTTTCTCTTCGGGTATATGTAAAGTTTTTGGTAAAGATTTTTCGAAAATTATTTTAGGTATTGTTGTTTCATTTTCCATTCCCATAAATAGCAGTCCTTCTTCGCTATTAAAACCTATGATTATAGGAACTTTATTATATTGTCCTTTAGAAAGCAAGTTATATGGTAAATCTGTTAAAAATGGTTCAACGCCCTCTATCTCATGTTCCACACAAGGTGAATAAAGTAGTTCTGAAAGTATTATATTATTTTCTAGTCTGGGCACTCTAGTAAGGACTAGTTCCTTGTTAGACTTTTCCATTAGTATATTGTAGATTTCGTAAGGATCTTCTGTATTATATCCCATAGTTTTAGTAAGTAAACTTGCCATATATACAGGTTTGAATTGCGCTGCCCATGATGACATGGAAGAACCACTCTGTATTATGGCTTTATGAAACAAACCTTTCGACATGGGTGAAACAATGTGGTAAGATACCGATGCCGCACCAGCACTTTCTCCAAATAAGGTTACGCTGTTTGGATCTCCTCCAAATATTTTAATATTTCGTTGAATCCATTTAAGTGCTGCAACTTGGTCCTTCAGTCCAGCATTTCCGGGAGCTTCTTTTATTCTCAAACAGCCAAAACCTTGGATATTCAGTCTATAATTAATAGTGACTAAAATAATCTCTTTTCCGATTAAATGATCAGGCGAGTACACGGCGCTGCTCCCTGATCCTTCAAAAAACCCTCCTCCATGTATGAACGCCATAACTGGGTAATTTGTTCCAGACGATGCGTCCATGGGGGTATAAATATTTAATGTTAAACATTCTTCTTGTCCCATAACTTTGTCTCGAAATCTTTGTGGACATCGTACGTTTTCTTCTATCGCTTCGAAAACTCCTCGCCACGTAGGTTCAGGGCCAGGAGCCTTGAGAAATAAAAATCTTAAATTAATTTAATCTTATAAGAAGTATATTTGAGTGTTTCTTTAATGTGTTTGATTTTTTAAATCTATACGGAATTGGGTAACCTACTTCTGATCACTTTATACACTCCATATTCTTTATACCTACGGTATGGTAAATGTATATTGTCTATCAATATATCAAGAAAACTAAAGAATTTACTCGTGTCAACTTACTAAAAATCTTTTAACAGGATGTGAAGCATATGGCACTGCCATATACTTCTTATGAGTTCCATCATGAGCTATATCTCCTCGTAACCATCCTCCTGTAACCCGCACAGGCAGAGTTGGTTGCCTCACAAAGCGAACTGCCCATAACGACCACAAAATCACCCAGTACGTTTTCATCACAAACAATTACTTCATCACTTAAACTAAGCGTTTCACTATCACTAATATAAATTTTATTAAAGCTAATTAAATTTTCACTACAATCACAAGCAATTTATTAGTAAATATTAACATTAACGTTAATATAAATTTTAATATTATCTATGGACAACACGGCTGAACTACTCTAAGTTGTTTTGCTCACTGTCGCACTTTGTCACTAATAATAAGTTGAATAATTATATCGTAATATAATGTAAAATGTAATGCAACGTTTTGTTTAATTACTAATATAGATAATAGCGCTCATTACTTTGATAAGAGTGACTCGCAAATTGTAAATCTTGTTGTCATTGGATTAAATTACGCCATTATTGGCTCGAGACAATAGCGTGTTTTTTTTCTTTTATGAGTTATATTAAAGAAAAAGATACTCCAGTTGAATAAAAAGTTAACTTTAAAAAGACCTTCAAAGAAGATGACCTATTTCTGCCTACAATACTGCACAGTCGATGCTCGTCTATATTTTTGAATTTTAAGAGATTATTTCGACTGGATGAAAATGGAAATACTGGCCATTTTATGTCAAACTTTCCATCTTGATTATAACTGGATGAACATGGCAATACTTGGCTTTTTATGTTTAACTTTTCATCTTGTTTCTAACTGGATGAACATAGAGATACTTAGCTTTTTATGTTTAACTTTTCATCTTGATTCTAACTGGATGAACATAGAGATACTTAGCTTTTTATGTTTAACTTTTCATCTTGATTCTAACTGGATGAACATGGCAATACTTGGCTTTTTATGTTTAACTTTTCATCTTGATTCTAACTGGATGAACATGGCAATACTTGGCTTTTTATGTTTAACTTTTCATCTTGTTTCTAACTGGATGAACATAGAGATACTTAGCTTTTTATGTTTAACTTTTCATCTTGATTCTAACTGGATGAACATAGAGATACTTAGCTTTTTATGTTTAACTTTTCATCTTGATTCTAACTGGATGAACATAGAGATACTTAGCTTTTTATGTTTAACTTTTCATCTTGATTCTAACTGGATGAACATGGCAATACTTGGCTTTTTATGTTTAACTTTTCATCTTGATTCTAACTGGATGAACATGGCAATACTTGGCTTTTTATGTTTAACTTTTCATCTTGTTTCTAACTGGATGAACATAGAGATACTTAGCTTTTTATGTTTAACTTTTCATCTTGATTCTAACTGGATGAACATGGCAATACTTGGCTTTTTATGTTTAACTTTTCATCTTGATTCTAACTGGATGAACATGGCAATACTTGGCTTTTTATGTTTAACTTTTCATCTTGTTTCTAACTGGATGAACATAGAGATACTTAGCTTTTTATGTTTAACTTTTCATCTTGATTCTAACTGGATGAACATAGAGATACTTAGCTTTTTATGTTTAACTTTTCATCTTGATTCTAACTGGATGAACATAGAGATACTTAGCTTTTTATGTTTAACTTTTCATCTTGATTCTAACTGGATGAACATAGAGATACTTAGCTTTTTATGTTTAACTTTTCATCTTGATTCTAACTGGATGTACATAGAGATAATTGGCTTTTTATGTTTAACTTTTCATATTGGTTCTAACTGGATGAACATAGAGATACTTAGCTTTTTATGTTTAACTTTTCATCTTGATTCTAACTGGATGAACATAGAGATACTTAGCTTTTTATGTTTAACTTTTCATCTTGATTCTAACTGGATGAACATAGAGATACTTAGCTTTTTATGTTTAACTTTTCATCTTGATTCTAACTGGATGAACATAGAGATACTTAGCTTTTTATGTTTAACTTTTCATCTTGATTCTAACTGGATGTACATAGAGATAATTGGCTTTTTATGTTTAACTTTTCATATTGGTTCTAACTGGATGAACATAGAGATACTTAGCTTTTTATGTTTAACTTTTCATCTTGATTCTAACTGGATGTACATAGAGATAATTGGCTTTTTATGTTTAACTTTTCATCTTGATTCTAACTGGATGAACATGGCAATACTTGGCTTTTTATGTTTAACTTTTCATCTTGTTTCTAACTGGATGAACATAGAGATACTTAGCTTTTTATGTTTAACTTTTCATCTTGATTCTAACTGGATGAACATAGAGATACTTAGCTTTTTATGTTTAACTTTTCATCTTGATTCTAACTGGATGAACATAGAGATACTTAGCTTTTTATGTTTAACTTTTCATCTTGATTCTAACTGGATGAACATAGAGATACTTAGCTTTTTATGTTTAACTTTTCATCTTGATTCTAACTGGATGTACATAGAGATAATTGGCTTTTTATGTTTAACTTTTCATATTGGTTCTAACTGGATGAACATAGAGATACTTAGCTTTTTATGTTTAACTTTTCATCTTGATTCTAACTGGATGAACATAGAGATACTTAGCTTTTTATGTTTAACTTTTCATCTTGATTCTAACTGGATGAACATAGAGATACTTAGCTTTTTATGTTTAACTTTTCATCTTGATTCTAACTGGATGTACATAGAGATAATTGGCTTTTTATGTTTAACTTTTCATATTGGTTCTAACTGGATGAACATAGAGATACTTAGCTTTTTATGTTTAACTTTTCATCTTGATTCTAACTGGATGAACATAGAGATACTTAGCTTTTTATGTTTAACTTTTCATCTTGATTCTAACTGGATGTACATAGAGATAATTGGCTTTTTATGTTTAACTTTTCATATTGGTTCTAACTGGATGAACATAGAGATACTTGTCTTTTTATGTTTAACTTTTCATCTTGATTCTAACTAGATGTACATAGAGATACTTGGCTTTTTATGTTTAACTTTTCATATTGGTTCTAACTGGATGTACATAGAGATACTTGGCTTTTTATGTTTAACTTTTCATATTGGTTCTAACTAGATGTACATAGAGATACTTGGCTTTTTATGTTTAACTTTTCATCTTGATTCTAACTGGATGTACATAGAGATACTTGGCTTTTTATGTTTAACTTTTCATCTTGATTCTAACTGGATGTACATAGAGATACTTGGCTTTTTATGTTTAATTTTTCATCTTGACTGGATGAACATGGAGTCGGGTAAATGCAGGAAATTTCCTACAACACGACCTTTTCACAGATAATACAGTGTAAACTCTCTTTTAAAGCGCTCTATTTAACGACAACCTATAACTTACTAATTTACGCTTGATAGCAACACTGTTTATTAACGGGTAGCTAATTTTATTTTATTTCAAGTATACCCACGTGTAGACAATATATAACTTTTAGTGCGATAGGTTAGGGTCAGTCTCAGTGTTGTCGCGCAGTGCACATGAGTAGTGTAAAATTGGGGCATCTGGATCAAAAGAGCTCCAGACGCCCCAATTTTACATATTTTACACAATGTATCCCACTTATCATTTATTAATGAAGTCGTTCAGAACATTTATTAATGAATAATTATTTTTGTAAAAGAATTGACATTTTGAATTTTATATTCTGTTTAACTTTCAAAGGTTAAGGGGTTAGTTTCAATCAAAACTCAACAATTCAATTAAAAAACCATTTTATTATCAAACCATTTCTTAATAATCATTACATTTTTTAAAGCGCAGGCGTGGGTATGATACACGCAGCTAAAAACATCGCTACAGGTTCCAAAATCATTGTGCAGAGTTTGTAAATTTGGACATTTTTTGTCTTCTAAATCATAAATATTTTCATTTTCGACAATATTTCTTAACCACATAACTTTTTCGTATCCTTTAACGTAGATTATTTTGTCTTTAAGTAGAGGTGCTATGTATCGCTTGATATTTGTGTATGGTATAAAACCCTCATTCCAGAAAAATTTTCTGTTCCTCTCTATCCAACTTACATGTAATCTTTCTTTCTTTGTAAGATTGTAAAATGGATATGGTGGTCTAATTAGGAAAACCTGTATTTGGTTTTTCCATAATATTGCTATTTCTTTAAGAATAAAATCGTTTGATTCGGTCTTAAATCCTTGTACATCGACTATAACACTCATATTAATTTTCTAACGATGCTACTTAAGGGCTTATATTCAATAAGTCGATCGTTAATAATAAGACAAAAAGCAGATGTATTTTCTGGAATATCTTCGTAACTTTCAATTTCCAGTCTTACATCTACTGCTCCGCTTTTTAAAGCTTCGTTTTGTCTCGAGCAGTCAATTACAAACAGAGGAGCCTTTTCTTTGAATTCGCGCAAATTAAGCAATGGATCAGGCTGAGTGTTATAATAAGACTGACGAAATTTAGTAAACATTTCGTATAATATATGAAATTTATCTTCGGGAAATTTAGCGTTCACTGATTCGTATGGGTAATATTGTGAATTTAAGAAGAGCGTAACATTAGTTAATTTACAATGATCAAATATAGAAGAGTCTTTATTCATTACATTTTTCCTATTTGACTGCAAACCGAATATTACATATCTCGGCTTTTCTACTTGTGAAGCAGTTTTTACAATCCAGGAATGTTTTGTTGTCTTAGGTAATAAAGGGTACTCATATAAATCCCAGTTTCTGAAAGCCATTCGTATAGGGCGATCTTTCTCTAAATTTTTAAGTAAAGTTAATCTTTCTCGATCTGAAACTTTTATATGCGGCACACGCCATTGCAGTCTTTCAATATTTATGTTCACAATATCATTATTATCAAGAGTAACACTATTAAGATTGGTACTACTTCTGTTCAGTATAAGTTCATGTTTACAATTAATTACAATCTTATTATAATCTTCGGCAAATCCGAGAACCTTGTTTAGAGGTATCAGTGCGCTAAACATTCCATCGTTGTTTTTGAGCCCATTTAAATCCCATCCCCAAATAGCTGCAGCTTTGCTTTCTCCCCCGCTCATAGAGACATACGACTTAAGAGTTGTCGTTATTCCAGCATTTTTTATGCGATCAATTTCAACGCCATTAAGTTCATAACGAATATCATTAAAAAGGAATGCTATAAAATTATTAGTAAAATTGACAATTTTACGGGTTTGTTTTTCTGTAGAATCTTTTCCTAACACAATTGCTTTACCCTCTATGTAAATATAGCTGGCTGCAGGTAATACATACAGGTCTTGTTGATGTATAGGTATCCTTATTTCATCATTTTCGCTAAAACTGTTGCTGTATGGATTATACGTATGAATTTCATAACTCGATATAGAGTTATCAAATTGTGGCGTATCATTTACTTGTAAGATACTCATACTTTAAAACCCAAAGCTTTAAGAAATAATTTATTTTCTTTGCTTATTTTTTTAATTCTCTTTATAGGTCTTCGTCTCTTGACGATGCTAGGACGAGTAATGCATTTTGGTTTCGTACTAGATATTATATTATAAACAATCATAGCGACTAGCTAAGTAAATCACATGCGACTTGCATAACAGACAGAATTAGAATATAATTTTATAAGCAAGAGTTTGATTTTATAATACCTTTTGTTTCCCAAAATTTTTTTATAAAATCAATACATAAGTGTCCACAAATGAATGGGTTATTCTTTTGTACGTTATCATAATTATATTTGATATTATGAGAACTCACATATCGCACGAATTCCTTAGGTGGTTTTAAATTACCATAACTATCAAAGTATTCGATATATTTATTATAAATTACATAGGCTACCCAATGTGTACCAGAACTTTCAGAATTATCTAAGTTTATGATACCACACTCCTTAGAAAAAGGAGTTTTAGGTAAAGCGTCTCTCATAAAAACTCCACGAAAATACGGAACGTTTTTTGTAAATTTTATTATATCTATATTTGTAAGAGCGCGATTAGGTAGCCTGTAATTTAGTTTTTTTTCTTATCGTCTAGGTATATTCCTAACCTATCTTTGTAACGATCTAGCCGCAACCCGTTTCCAATACACACACTTTCGTTGATGTAATCATTTCGTGATTGCATTTCTTTTAAGCGCTTTTTTGCATCCTTGTACTCATTTATAGTTTTTACGATCCCCGCAATTCCACTGGCGATACTTCCGGCAGCTGACAAGCCAGCAAATATCGGAATTAGTGGTAAAACTCCACCAGATTTAGGAAGAGGAATAATTCGAGGAAGCTTCATTTTCGATTTTTCAGAATCACCTGTTAATTCTTTAGCAGCAGCGTATGCCATAGCTATAAGCTTTTTCTTACCCTTTGGTTTAATTTTCTTAATATAATTTTTTGTATAAGAAACTATATTTTTAAAGTCCTTTTTGACGCCACAACCAGAGCTTACTTTTGCTAGCATTATCTTGTTAACTAAATTAGCTGCAAGCTTTTCTCCAGTGCTTGCGTCATTAGATAAAGCTCGTTTCTTCGCCATTTTTAATAAAACTATATCTGCTTTATGTCGATCTTTTAATCTTTTAGAATTGTTGTATGCAATATCGTGATATTTGCAGTATTCGTCCAATTTATTTACACTTTCATCACCTCTAGTCAATCTTTGAAGTAATTTTGTTCCTGGCCCACAATAATTATATCCTGGCAGATGCAGCTCAAAAGGTATTTTGTTAATTAAATTATTTACAAGTCCTTCCCCGTTCATGGAAAAAAACAGAATGGAACTCGTTTCTATGACCACCTGGTTATATTGATACAAACGATGCTATTTATACGCTATCTTTAACTTTAATCCAGCTATTTTCTGACTTAGGTAAGCCTAACCATTTAACAAAAACTTTATTTTGTTTTCGCTTTAAAACTTTTTCTACTAAATAAATATCCGGATATTTAGTTTTTTGTAATTCTTCATTGTAAAATGATCCCAAAATAGGGATTTTCCTATTGTCTTCCAATAGATACGTCACCGGATTTGTTTTTTGAACTTTGATAATCTTAAATATTTCTGTAGACCAGTTAGGAGTATATCCCTTTTCAAAACAGCTTTTATGTTTACTTATTCGAACGAAATCCCCCACTTTATATTTAGGTGTTTGGTTTTGAATATTATTTTCGCGACAGTATCTATTTCGTATTTCATCTTTATTATAATGATTAACTTCAATTGGTTTTACACCAATTGTTCGGTGCGTGGTATGATTATATCTATCAACTACATTCGCTAGTGTACCATCAATCCAGTTATAATTCCCATTTAAACTAAATTCTTTATATAAATTACTTTTGATTGTTCTTATTAGTCGTTCTACAATGGAAGCTTTTTTCGTAGAATACGTACAGTAATGGTTAATAGAATATTTTTGAAACATCTCACGTAATTTTTCATTAAAAAATTCACCTCCAGCATCAGTTTGTAAGTTTTTAGGGATGCGTTTTACTTTGCTTATTAAATTATTAAATACTGTATAAACCGATTCTTTACTTTTTTGTTTGAGCGGAAAAGCCCAAGCGTATTTAGAGAATCCATCAATAACAATCAAAATGTATTTGTAATTATTATTGAACCTTGAGATATTTCGCATATCCATCAAATCCGCCTGCCAAAGATCATCGATGTCTTTGAGCAATACATGCCTTCGTAAGAAATGAATCCTAGCACTTTTATGTATTTCATTAACAATATCTTTTTTAACTGAATTCATTTCAACTAACACCGCTCACGTATCACGACATACTAAATGACGTTGTTGTTTACAAAATATTTTATTCTTTTATGATACCAGCTTCTTTGAGTTCCTCTACAATTGACAGTATCTCATTGTCAAGGTTAGTATTACCGGCTGTTTTTGATGCAACCAGAAGTTTGAGTCTATCTACTAGTTCGTTAGGATCATCCCAATAAACCAAATCGGTATTTTTCTTATATTCCTTTAGGTGCGCTAATCCAGCACCAGTTTTTAATAATGGTTTAATTACTTTACGGTATTTTAACCCTTTATCACCTCGAATTTGACCTGCTGGGTCGTGGTCTCTTTTATGAGCACTAGTTTTGATGAGTATTTCTTTGTAAATTTCTTTATCGTTTTCATTAATTATACTTAAATCTGGACTTTTGCGAAGTAACAATTCCCGCAACCCTGAAGTTAATCGATATTTTTTATCATCTATACAAATATTATATATTTTACCATTACTAGACTCATCGTGTGATGTCGAAAAATTTATTATTGTATTTCCAATCATGAGTTTGTTATTTTCACTTCGCACCCCGAATGGTATGTTCATATTATCATATATTTCTAAGAAGTCTTCTTTTTTCAACGACGTATCTTTATAATTTTCAGTTCCAGTAATATTTTCGTCTGGTCCTTCTTCCAATTCTTCAGTTTCGGAATAGAACTTTTCGGAGCTTTCATCAGATAACTTAAATTTGGGTGTGTTTTCAAAATATGAATCATGTAAAAATAATTTAGGGGTTATTTCATTAGCAGTAGTTTTATCGGTAGCATTACCACTATTTTTCAGTAAAGATATTTCTTTACTAGCAGCAATTGCATTTAAAGGATCAGCAAGAGGTTTGAATAAATATTTAAGGTGAGTATTGGTATGGAAGTCATCATCTCTCATTTGTTTAACTTTATTTTTAATAGTGTCCGCAGACTCTATTAGTTGCTTAGTTATTTGTTGCTCCATTGTATGACCTACAATCAACCGTGCTTATTTCCAAATGAATAAATTTTATCGTTGATTGATTTATATAACAATCAATCGAAGTTAATGAAGATATCGAAATTTTGTCTGTATCGCCCCTTGTTCAGTTCACAATCCTTATTAATTGTCAAAAAATCATAGGGGCGTTGCCAGGTTATGGAGCAAAGGTTTTTGAAAATTGGCCATTCCATATCAGGACTTACGTGTTCATCATATATATGCTTCATATTAATTTCATCTTGTTTAAATACAATCAAAAAGTTGACATTATCACGTATGAGTTGCTTCGGTACTTTTGAATATGTTTGAGATAGATAAAAACAATCAACTCCTTTATGTCTACCCATGGTAAAATAGTTGCGAATATTTATTTGGTTCTCACAAACGACGTCATCAAAAATAAAGATTGAATTTGGTAAAGCCTCATTAAGATGAATAACATCGTGATCGTTGTTAAAAATAAAAAAATTTACTTCGGGGACTCTTTGCATGACTTGTTCTAGAAAGCCATATTTGGGTTGAAAACTTGTCTTTGAGTACAAGTAAACATTGTTAAATTTTAAACCGTTCTCGTTAATCAATAAACTTATCATAACATTTGTTTTCCCACAATTAGACGGGCCACATATAACACATCGGATGTTGTTTGGGAGAAGTATACTATGCTTTGTGTAAATCTTATTTTCTTTTATTTCAATATTCTTAACTTCTATAGACACTGGTTGCTTAATCAACTTCATTTTTATGTATGAGAGAAAAATAATGCGCACAAGTATTTATTTAAGATTTTGCATATGCACAAGGTATAAGGGATAGAGTAAAACTCTAAATATACTTAAACATAATTTAATCAATAAAATAAAATACTACAATCAAACACTACTAGGATATAATCTTGTTTGACTTAGCTTAGTTTCATAAGTAGTATATAAATTACATTAAATTTAACAATAAAATACGTTAATTACTTAATAAACAATTTTGATACTCAAAGTTTCGCGCTACACTGTTATAAATAAACCATACACTTATCAATCAACTAAAACACGGTATTATAATGCCCCCAGGGCAAGGTTTCAACTTTATTAGCTAGTATTTGTCTTTTATCATCATTGCTATCTAAAACTACTTTATTAACTTGTTGTGAATACAATAAATGTTTTATAGATTTTATCATATTCATTTTATGTTTTAAAACTTGATTATTAAATAATGTTTCTTTATAGTTTTTCATTTCTAAATGTTTTTTTATTGGTTTAGTTACACCCTTTGCTTTTATTATAGTAGCTTTTACGCTTTTTAAACAATACAACTTCGCTCTTAGGCCAGTAAATTCAGTAATAATTGATCCACCAAGCTCATCTTTGAAGAGCCCAGGAATTTTTGAATTCACTTTAGGCATATTATACGGATTATCATCTTCAAAATTACTTGTATCGAAAAACAATATATCGCTTTTTAAATCGTTGTAGAAGTCCTCAGTATATATTAAATACAGAAGACTATCAGTGTCAGTATAACACAGTTTTACGTTTGTTCCATATTTTCTTTTCATATGAGCATAATGAAAATTATATAGATGCTTTTTAGCAAATTCTAGTACAGTGAATCCAATGTATATTGGTCTGTCTAATATAATTTTTTCTGGTTTCAATTGTGCAGCCACAAAATTCTCAGTAAAAACAGAAATACTTTTAAGGTTTGGTTTAGAAATTATTGATTCCGCACCGATAATTTTATTTGTTTTATTATCACAATCTTTCCACTTCGTTAGTAGTCTTACATTAGCTTGTTTACGTTTGTTTTCGATAGTTTTTCCAAATATTGAATTATTTAATAGTTTAAAAAAGTCTTTTTCAAATTCAGATTTAGAACTCTGGCGTAAGGAAGTATTTAAATTAATATATTTCTGAAGAAAAGCATCTTGCTTAAACTTAAGTATTCTATGAATTTTCTTCAAAATAAGACCTCGTTTTAAACACTCTTTTAAATGAACGAAATGAATAACATACTTATGTTTATCATATAAATTTGCAATTAATTTCTCTGTTTTTCCGTTGGGAGGAATAAACCTTTCACATGCGAAAGGTAAATCCTTATGATCATCATGCAAGTATTCGGGATACTCTAGGTCCACTTCTAGAATATATCCAAGTTCTCCGTCATTCGGAATACTCATTATATCAAATTTAATAATATCACTTCGGTTTAATAAAACAAATTCAGATATCGGTAATTTTTGTGTCATTGCGTATCCATATAAATTATTACAATCTAGATATACTAAATAGCTAGATGGTTTTGTATTATCAAAATGTGGAATATATTTATTGTTAGCTTCAGCATGGCGAACAGAACATTGTGATAATCCACCACGTATACCTTTTTCTAAAAATTGATAAATTTCTAAATCAGTTATTAACTCGAGACGTACGTCAGTATATAATAGCATGGCGTCCCAACTCAAGCTTGGAGCTGATATATAATATGCTGGATCAAGAGAGTAATGCTGTAAACTGGTATTTCTAAAATGTTCGAAAATATCGCATAATAATAATACATCACATTTTATGTACAGATCAGTGTATTCACCGAGTGTTTGAATATTAAATGTTTGCCATATCATCTGTGCATGTTCATAGTCATTATCAGTTATGTGCTCTAATTTCATCGAATTATAAAAGTTTTCCTTTTTTGGCAAATGTCTTTCCTCATACTTTAACCATGAATCCATGTAGTCATACGGATAAATACCTTTACGTCTCAATAAATCTAATGTACTTTTATCATTAAAAATCTTCGATAGATTGACTAAATCTTCTGTATTCAAGCTTTTACTAAGTTCATCGAGACTCGAACTTAAGAACTGATATGAATCAATAAACTTTATTTGAATAAGATGAGATGTATTAGATAATGGGATAAATTTTGTAATAGAACTGTACTTTTCTTTAGACTTCGGTATAACTTTAATATCACCCTCATATTTTACCAGTTCTTTAATAAATAAATGACTATCATATCCAGCTAAGTTATGAAAAACTACTGGCACAAATGGACATATTTTATATTTCAAATTACAAATTGAATGAGCTGCGCCTCTGTACTCGGATGTGACATGATCATGATCTTGTACTTTGTCACCGAATAAAGGGCGTTTGCATATATGACATTCGGAAGCATTTTCAAAATTATTTCGTTGTTCAAGAGTTAAGGGTTTTATCGGTTTCACTTCGGATAAAATAGTGTTTATCCAAGTAACATCTTCAATCAATCGTTTAATAAAAATTTCGACGCAATTCTCACCTCTATAAGTAACATATTTGTTTAAACTCGGGTCATGTGAACAGCACACATAATATGCAAAACATGCTGGTATATGTAATTTAAACTTCTGTGTGTTATTCGTACTTTGTTCAGAATACTTTAATAAAATACTTTCAAAATCGGCATAAATAATAAAATTAATCTTTTGCTTTCGCTCATAATTTTTGAATTGAATTAGACTACCTTTTTCAGGAAGTATTGTAAGTATTTCAGAACAATAGTGATTACTATATTTCAACTCACTGGAAAAAAATTGCAAACAAGAATCGCAAATGTAAATCTTTCCTTTGTGATGACTTATTTGCTTTCGAACTAATCGTATCAGGTCTTTAATTAAACAATAGTGTCCTCTTTCATTTCGCTCAATGTAAAGCAAGTTAATGTGATGCTTTTTCTTTTCTTTTGTTAAATAAAGAGGTCCAGATACCAAATTTTTGCTATCTAAACCATAAATATTAACACTTATGCTAGAATTACATTTTTCAAACAGCTTTATATCTTTAATTGATGGAGGAAAAGACATTCCCTCTATATTTAAAACCTTTGAATAATGAGGATAAGATGTTATTCTGCATGAGTTACATTTTGCAGGATACATTGCTGCAACAATGCACCACAAAAAACAATATTCATCGTTATTCTGAATATTTAAACAACATTTTTTATTTTTAATAAATGAGGGTAAATCGATATATGTTCCACCTCTCATTGGGTTATATTTATTAACATTGATTTCTAAATGACTTATTGCAAAAAATGACCAACCGGATTCACAGTGTTCAAATTCGGTAAGTTTTCTTTTAAATACTTGAAATACATTTCTTACAAAATTATTTAAATCTGAACTTTTGTAAATTATTTCGAATTTTGTATTAAAAGATTTCAATAATTGTTCATTTGTCTTTGGTAATAAAAAGTAAGCAAACAATTCTAAATTTATTTTGATACAACTATGTCTTTGAATGCATATCTCAATCAATTTTTTTATATCACTTAGAGAACCGCTCAGGAACGCCTCTGGCGTGAGGTGCTCAGTGTCCTGAGACGGATTCAAGCGATATGTCACAATTCTGTTTTTAAAAGCTGTTGCTATTATTTCAATATTATCATGTTCAGTTTTCAATAAACACTTTGACTTATGTAAATTAGATCTCATATGGTATTTATATTTATGTTTCAAAATCTCAATTTCACATTCGTTACATTTCATTGAAGTACTACTCGGGGTTTGAACTGAAAGACAAAAACAGGTTATTCAATATAATATATAACATATTAGTCTAAAACTAAACTTAATCTTATAGGGGCTAAACATAGTTACAAATAAAATTTAACTAACTACTTTAAAAATAATTACTAATAAAAGTTTTGGGGCACCCTCGGTACTCTTTTCGAGCAGCGCATATAAATTTATTTAGGTGCCCCCAAGCTTCAGTGTCCACGTCGGTCCGATGCTTTAAGGTGAACAAAGCATGTTTCCAGCGGTTTATCGGCGGTACTTTGTCCACCTCACTACATTGATACACCTTTAATTCAATATAATGCGAACCGAGCTTGGCAGCATGAATTTGCCGCGAATATCCGTTCGCTATTTTACTGCTAACGTAAGACAACAGGGGTTTACCCATGGCGCTAGGAGGGCGAACGTCGTCTTCGCTGTCGCTGCCGAAGAGGTCTGCAGCTACTGTCGAGGACGGCTTGGACACTGGATTAATTTTAGTCCTTTTCGCTTTGCTGATTTTGGCGCTCGAGGTCGAAGTTGACGACTTGCCTCGTTTCTTGGCTTCGACACTTCTACAGTCACCCGCCTCTGAAGTTGCTCCTTCATCTTCAGATAGGAAGAGGTCTGCAGCGAGTTGACTCTTAGACCTGAAATTTTAATGAAATATAATTAAACAAACCTATCTAAAATATATTTTTACATAACTTTAGGTGATCACGTAAATACAAATAATGCTTTATATTATAGAATCGATATTGTTTTAGTGTTATATTCCATACTAATTTAAAATTATATTTAAAAAAAAGCTACTTTATTTCGGGATAACATGGGTGATATTAATATTATTTAAATTTTAAATAAAATGACGGCTCGGACTATTTATCTGATTTAATGTTAAAGTAATAAAATTTTTAAATAATAACTTAATACTCACATGTTAATTGTAGCAGGGGTTCCCTTCTTTGTGGTGAAATAGCTTGAAAGCCTGAGATGCTTATGATTCCCCACAGTTTCTTCCGGCTATTTAAACCCATACGCAACGCGAGACGCATGACCAAATATGTTAGATGCTTACAGTTCAATAGAAAAATTTCGAAGTAATCAAATTTTTATTTTATACACTAGTAGAATCACTCGCCGATGTCTGCATACCTGACGATTTACTTTATAATAATTTTGTAGTTAAAAATTTATTAGAATATATGAATAAAAAAATTCAACATAAAGAAATAAACATAAAAACAATTTAACTACTAATTAACCAATAGCTTAACAAGGCAATAATCCTTACCTTACTTATTTTATTAACTTTTACGATACTAAGGCCAGTATAAAAGATTTTCAATTATTTAACTTTTATGTATTTATTTTATATATATATATATATTTACACAGGTTAAAACAAGACCGTTCATGTCTTTTCATTTAGACCTTTTGATTTTTAATATGGGTGTAATCTATATGTAATATTAGAAGAGTATTTTACTTATTTTAGTGTATTCTAATATTAGAAGATGTTTGTATTTTCGAAATTTGTAGGTACTTGTACACTTTAAATTACATGTTTGGACAAAAAAAGTATAGTTCAATTATTTAGAAATAATTTAAAATTATAGAAATGATGGCTATTAAAAATCTTTTATTTTTATGTCAAGTATAAAAATACAGATGTTTTACCCTAAGCGAAGCGAGGGCTGGTCGCTAGTTGTTATATGTTATATATTCTTATTAGTGAGTGTACTTAGAAAACGCACACAGGCTAAGTGACGCCCGACGGGCGCGTGGATCAGATTTCGGATTTAGATTTCAGATGCCCGTTTTGGGAACAAATATTTGAAACAAATTGTATTAATATTTTCAACCTTATGAACTTATTTTTTATGCAATTTTTTAATATAAATAGCCCCACTAATCCCCCGAAAAAATATTCGGTTTGGGGAATCGAACGGTAAAGGAACTACTCGTAAAAATTCTACAATGTCGGTGAGTTTTTCAATTTATTTTATAAAAATTAAATTAAATCAAAAATTACAATAAAATTTAATTCCTTACTTTTTATTCATGTGCCTTCGCAAACTTATGTATTTTTAAAAATTATTTTTTTCGTTTCAGGACTCTGGAGAATTGCTATTTAACTTTTTACCTTCAGAAAAGGGTCCTAATCAATCACAAAGCGCAAATCAAAGACATCTGGGTCTTGCGGATCAATCACGCAAAATTACAAAAAATAAACAAAAAGTGTATTCATTTATAAAGAAACCGGTTGCCAAACCGATGAAAATAATAGTTATACAAGTATACGATGCAGAAAACTTTGAGCAGAACAGTACGATCTGCGGCAATTACAACTGCGAAGCAGAGGTTTGCGCGCAGCATGTTGTTAGAAGTACCTATATGGATGAAGTTTATAATAAAACCATGGAAGTAATAAATAGGATACACGAAGACATAATTAATGATTAGTTTATAGTTAGATAGCAACAATGGCTGTCAAAGTTAATTTATAAGCTTAAAATTGTTATTATGTTTTTAGTTATTAATATAGTATGTATCAAAGTATTATTCCAATAAGGTTAAGAGTATTATATCTATACCTAAATAATATCACTTCTACTTATGTGTTAAACATTAAGTGTGTATTGTAATTTTGCTTAATATTTTATTGTGCATATTTTGTGAAAATTATTGTGGTGTTTCTTATTAGGATATAAAAAATGTAAAAAGTTTCTGTTAAAATAAATGTATGATATAGAACTAATTTATTGGTTTTATTTGTCTCTTAAAACCGTAAACCAAGAATTTTTTTTATTTAAAAAGCTTTAAAAAATGCATTTGAAATAAGGCTAACTAAATAGTTATTAGTACAATAACAGCACACACACACACGCGCATACACGCGCACACAGTTCGGGTTGCATATCAACGCTGCCCCGTATTTATTTAGACGTGGCATGATCCGTACCACCAGACGAATATTTGATGTCGAATGATCAATTCAGATTTATAGTGAGTATACAAAAACATTTTAATTTCATATAAAACGATTTAATAAGTTACATTGCACTCCTGAATGAACCGTTATTGCAATCCACAACTATAGTGGATATCTTGTAGTAATATTTTTAACACTCAAAATGTTGACTTGATTTCGTAACGAATCAATTAGGTACTTTAAAATCGACATTCTGAACTATGAATTTGAAGGAATTGAATGTGTAAAATTGGTGGCATCTGGAGCTCTTTTGATCCAGATGCCCCAATTTTACACTACTCACATGGTAGTTAGTATTATAGTGTCGTGGTTTAAGGTAACTCTTCTCGAGGTCCACGTAAGTTTACTTTATTATCTATTGTCGTTGGCGAGTGGTGAAGGTGAGCCTCAAGCTCCAGGCAACGCTCGGCTACCACTGAATTGCGTGTGTATACGTATTGCTGTACAGTAATGGGTATCATTCCTCTCTCATCTACGACACGCTGTATTTTAATTACAGATTAAATATATGTTTTGTATTTAACCTTCGCCATCCCTTGTCCGCAGCGCCCGTGTGCATTGCACACCCTGCACCATATGTAAAACTCTGTCTATAGTTGACTGAGGAAAATGTCGTGTAATTTTTTACGGGTTTGTTTGTTGATCAAAACATTTTCATTAGCAAAATGATAATAAATCAAATTATACCGAAATAATATAATGAATATAATGATTTTAATTTTAATTTACAATAAAAATAAGTAGTCCTTCCTTTTGAATCAATTTATCTATTAAAATATCCGCATCAAAATCCGTTGCATAGTTTTAAAGATCTAAGCACACATAAGGACAGACAGACGGGAAGCGACTTTACTATGCAGTGATAATATATATCAATAATAATTATTACAATAGAAAACAATACGAATATGTTTTTATAGCTAAGTTATTACAAGCATTGCTTCTATATTAAATCAATAATATGATATAGAGCGCCTGTTAAAAACAAATAGCAATAACTGTAAAAAAATAAATTGCTATGACATTATTCTCTTTAAAAACTTTTTATTAGGCTGCAGTTTAACGCGTATAATTAGCCGCAACAGCTATATTCCTGCTTTTTAAATCTGTAATATCTTCGAAAATATTCATTTAAATTACATGCTGTAAAGGGCCATATTGATCTATGTTAAATACACAATGTGTTTACGGTACTTAATTAGATAAGCATTAGTGTTGTATTGCTTAAAATCGCTTTCTAAATAAGCCATTATTTCTCGTAAGAAGTATAGGATAAAAAATGGTTATTGTGGGTTATCCCTAAGAGATAGACATATACCATCCCGAACTTTTTTAACACCTTTCTAAGGGGCACAATACTGTATTACATTATTTTGATCTATCTTGTAGGGTTCAGCCAGCGTTTGCAATGTAAGCGCAACAAATGTGTTTATTTATGACATCACATTAGAAACTTCTAAAATTATCAGTGTTTCTCTACTATATTATGTATGTATTATACATATAAAACTTCCTCTTGAATTACTCTACCTATAAAAAAAAACTGCATTAAAATCTGTTGCTTAGTTTTAAAGATTTGTATTTAAAGATTAAAGGGGTAAAGGAGTTATTGTCTTCGTTGTCAAATCAAAAATATCGGATTACGATGTGTTGATACTTAGACGTGTTTTAAAGGTGATAAAACCATTTTGTATATAAAAAATGTGTTACTAATGTCCATCGTCCTCCCTTTCTCTCCTACCGCCAATATATTACAGCAATATACAGCCCCGAAGGTCAGTGGAAGTTAATTCCGGTCGTAATATATAGCGACCCGGGGCTCCGGCCGCAGCAACAACATACATTACGAATTAATTTTTCTATCTGTATTTACTAAGAGTTCGAGTCGCAAATAAATCTTCTTGTCTTTAACTTACACCACATAATGTAATATATGTCGGGGATTTTAATGATGTGGAGGAACGAGGATGGGGGGAATATTTGAGAAATACTAAAAGGGGTGATGATATTGAATGGACTATTGGGTTTAACCGATAAATAATCAAATATACCTGTGAGGGGACGGGTTAGAATACTATTCCCCTCTGCCGAGTAACCTAGCACCCCCTTGGTGGTAGGGGATCTGTTCCCCGACTGGCTTGCGATCACCAGCATGCGAATCCGACCGCCAAGTGTTATAGACGCGTTCCGGTCGAACCGCATTTGGGCCACACTTACCCCCTCCCTTTCCTATCCTAATAATCTAGTGGAATCTGGGCTCTTACTCAGGGTCCGATGAAAACGCAGCATTCTTTCTTCCCTACTCTATCTTCGAGGATGCAACGCATCGGCAAAACAAGAGACCGCGCACGACTAAGACTTCAGTCAAACTGTCGATGGCATTTAAAGAGTCCGAGACTGTCAAAACGACGGAAGTGACTACTACCCTACTCCAGCGCCATAGATATCGATGACGATTCGATTACTCGATAATCTTTTACTATACTTCGCTATCACTTAAATAAACTTTATGGATCTACTATGTAGTGTATTGTAATATTTTGGCCAAAATACAGGTATGAATGTGTGTATGTATATATGTATGTATATATTTGGGTATGTAGGGATGTATATAAATATATATATATATGTGTAATATGTATGTATGTATATATGTATGTATGTATGTATGTGAAATGTATATGTATATGTATAGAAATATGTAGATAATTTGTATAGTTTGTATATTTATAAGAGTTTTTTTAATTATATACATTTTTAACGTACACAAACACTTGTTATTTAAAAACAAAAAAACTGTATTCACGTTTCTACCCATCGCAGCATTGTTATTCCATTTAATCAATTTAAGGTTGACTGGAAGAGATTCCTTTTTGGAATAAGTCCGCCTTTGTACTCGTATATTTTAGTTTTACTGTATGTATTATTTCTATTTTACTTGTGTACAATAAAGAGATTTAAAAAAAAAAAATACTTCGACATATATTAGTATTCATTTCACAATAAATTTTATTTTTAAATTTATAAAATAATTTTTTTCCATAAATAAAATATTCTGGCCCTAACAGTAAACTTATTTTTCTATTATCCCTAAGGAACACTGCTTATTTTCCGGGATAAAAAGTGGCCTAAGTGTAAATGCGGGTTATAAAGTATCTGTGTGCTAAATTTCATCGAAATCCGTTCAGCCGTTTTTGTGTGATTAAGTAACAAACATCTACATAGAAATATATATTTTTAGCATTTGCTAGCAACACTATTGATTGGCTCCCCTGGTTCGACTATTTATAAACTCTTTAATGATAGATCTACGTCAGTTTGACGAGTAACTTCGTGGAGTTATTGACAGATAGATTAAAAAAATTTAATATTGAGTAGAAAATCTCTTTTAATTTGTTCCTGGGTTTCAATCCCCTGGCATTTCTCAGCTGCATGTTTAAAATGGACGTCTTTTATTATTTAGTTTGATTAACGTTTGGGGCTTGTGACCCAGTATAGTATCAAGACCGCGACACAAAAAAGTCAAAACAATAATATTAAAAAATTTTGTTTGTCTGTCTGTTTGTAGTTGCATCATGCAAAAACTGTTGCACGAAATAAGATAAAGTTTTCAGGTCTACATCCTTTGTAATGTCATTTAAAAATGTTTTGGACAAACAAAGCTAGGGCGGGTTATTAGTTTCTAATAATCCATTAACCTCATTAACGATGAACAGAAACCTAAACCCAGACAGGTCTGATAGTTGATAGGATTCTCAGAAAGCTCAATGTTATCTAGAAATTGACCTTAACCCTATTTGGCTTAGATTCTTTACTTTAACCTGTTATAGAAATATTATCTAATATTTAATTTAAATTGATTTATTAATACATTTTAATGTATAAGAACTTAAAAAAGACAAATTTGACGACTAATTGTTTGCGATTTAATATACTACTTTTCACCCGTGAGGGGACGGGTTAGAATACTATTCCCCTCTGCCGCTGGGAGAGCATCTCGTAAGAGCCGAGCAACCCAGAACCCCTTTGGTGGTAGGGGATCTATTCCCCGACTGGCTTGCGACCACCAGCATGCGAATCTGATCGCCAAGTGTCATTGAAGCGTTCCGGTTTAGCCGCATGTGGGCCAGACTTACCCCCTCCCTCTCCCATCCCATTAATGCTGTGGATCTAGTGAACTCTGGGCTTTTGCCTAGGGTCCGCTGAATCCGCGTCATTTTTCTTCTTCATTCCCCCTTCCCACTCTATCTTCGGGGATGCAACGCATCGACAAAACGAGAGAGTATCTCTTGTTTTGCCGATGTCCATGGGCGATGGACTTACCATCAGGTGGACCATCATTATGTATTATAAAAAAAAAAAAAAATACTTACGCCATCTATTATCGGATAGATGGCGTCTGTCTGTTACTCAATTACGCTTAAATCACAGACCAATTTTGATGAAACATATTGTCATTTATAAGCATCTTATGTACACAATGGATGGCCTATCTCAAAGCTATATGGGCGCAACATGCTCAGGATATAACTAAACGTTACGATCTCTTACTATTATGACAGGAACCCAAGCAGTGCCTTGGACTTGTGACCAAGGTGTAGGCTTAAGGATATCCTTCTACAGAATGAACACTCTACTGCTCAGGATCTCTGCTTAAACCCAAGGTTAGGCTAACATAAACCTAACCTAACACAAGACGTGCCTACTACATTGTAAAGTACTCACGCGACTCTCCCTCCCCACTCTATTTTCGAGGATGCATCGCATCGTCAAAACAAGAGAGTATTTCTTCTTTTGACGATGTCCAGGGGCGATGGTGGCCACTTACCATCAGGTGGACCATCTGCTCGTTTGCAGTTTATCTAACATAAAAAAAATATGATCTCTAATAATTAGGAGAGAAACCTAAGCAGTGGGTTGGACTTGTGACCAAGGTGTAGGCTTAAGGATATTCTTTAGTAGATCGAGACACTCACCTCCACTGCTCAGGCTCTCTGTTTAAACCAAAGGTTAAACTCACATAAACCTAACTTAATACAAGATGTGGTAACTAAATTATAAGGTACTCACGTGACCTTCATTGGACAGCACTTCTAGCACTAACACTGCACTGCACAACATTAACACTATTCAGAGACTACTTCACTCCTTGAGAGACCGCGTAAGAGTAAGACTACAGTTAGACTGTCGATAGCATATAAAGGGTAGAGACTGTCAAAACTACGGAAGTGACTACTACCTAACTCCAGCGCCAGGTACTTTAGAATACTTAGTAAACAATTGAGTGTGCTCGTACGCCATCTAGCGACGTGGGGGTGAAGTGCATGTCGAGCTGTGTGTCCGTTGTCTTTAGGAATTACTCATATATAAATTAAAATGTAAAATATAGTAACAAGTGATATGTAAAGTTAGGAAGCCGGGATGGTTTGACTAGTCTGATATATATGTTTTAAATAGAATCCATTTGATGTGTACGTAGGAACGAGTGAACGAGTTTAAATTAATTAAGAGGACGTCGGACAAAGGTGCTCACTGCTCGCGTGTACAGAACTATGTTATATGGATATGGTATATAAGTACTTAGAAATTAAAAACAAAAATATATAAAAACTTAAACGATTTAAATTTATTAATTATTTAAAGGTAAATATTGTATACTAGCTGTGCCCGCGATTTCGTCAATGTATCATCCCCTTATTCCCTATTATTATTTTACACTCTTGAGGGTAAACTTTTACAAACTTTGAATATCATATTTATTTATATCGAATCAACAGCCTAAACTTCTATAACTTTTCATTCCCCCTTTCAACCCCTTACAACCCTTTTTTCGCATTGAAAAGTAGCCTATGTCCTTTCTAAGGCTCTAGACTATATGCATACAAATTATTTTTTAAATCGCTTCAGTAGTTTTGGCGTGAAAGCGCGACAGACAGAGTTAGTTTCCCATTTATAATATTAGTAAGGAAGTAAGGATTAACAAGAAAGATTAGTTATTATCGGAACTCGTGTGATTTCAGAGTGTTTTGTATTTTATTCTGGTGAATTTAAATAGTTAGTGTAATTGCTGTTTTGCTGAAGAAGTGTTAAATTACCCGTGAGGGGACGGACGGTATTCCCTTCTGCCGTTGGGAGACCATTTCGTAAGAGCCGAGTAACCCAGCACCCCCTTGGTGGTATCTGTTCAACGATTGGCTTGCGACCACCAGCATACGAATCCGACCGCCAAGTGTCTTTGACGCGTTCCGGTCGAGCTTTGTGGGCCAGACTTACCACCTCCCTCACCCATCCCATTGATGCTGCGGATCAGGTGGATTGTGGGCTCTTTCTCAGTCTCTCACTCCCCCTCCCTACTCTATCTTCGAGTATGCAACGCATCGGCAAAACCAGAGGGTATCTCTTGTTTTGCCGATGTCCATGGGCGATGGTGGCCACTTACCATCAGGTGGACCATTTGCTCGTTTGCACCTTATCTAATATAAAAAAAAATTAAGGTCAGGAGGCCGAGCGGTGAATGAGAGTAATTATATATTGTAGATAGATGTAGAAGGGCTTTTTAATCCTGCTTGGCTCGGCTTCCATCTAGATAACATGTTAATATTGTCGTTTTGAGTGTTATATCCAGAAATCTTAATATTTTGAACAAAAATTCTAGAGTGTTACGGCCTGTGCTTAAATAGTTAGTTTTGCTCGACTTGACGGGAGCACTGCGACATAGTAATACATTAATATTCATTTAATTTTTGTAACTTTATCCAGCAGATAAATCCCATATCACTGAACTGGTGAGGCTACAGTTCCGCTATAAATCAATGTATGTTCCAGAAGTTGAAGTAAAATAATAGGGAACCAACACGACTATAATTTATGTTCGGGAATGAATTATACTGTTTCGGTTAAAAGCTTTCAGCTTCAGTGTCAAAGTATAATTCGCTATTTAATCCAGGACACACAAAATACTTAGTTCGTATACTAAAAGTTGATAATCTTGCAAAAATAGAGATAAATTAATCCTCTACTGTCCATAATTATGAAAAAGTTCTGATATCTGTGATATTTTTATTTTAGTGTATATTTTTTATGGTAGATAAGGTCCGTGGCCACCATCACCCATGGACATCGGCAAAACAAGAGATACCCTTTTGTCGATGCGTTGCATCTTCGAAGATAAATTGGGAGGGGGAGTGAAGAAAAAATGCTGCGGTTTGCAGCTGACCTTGAGCAAGACCTCAGAGTCCACTAAATCCGCAGCATTAATGAGATAGGAGAGGAACTTACCCTAAGTTTGGCTCATATGCGGTTCGACCGGAACGCGTCTATGATACTTGGCGATCGGATTCGCATGCTGGTGATCGCAAGCCAGTCTGGGAACAAATCCCCTACCACCAAGGGGGGCTGGGTTACTCAGCTCTTACGAGATGCTCTCCCAGCGGCAGAAGAGTATTCTAGCTCATCCCCTCACGTGTGAAAAGAATACAAACGGGACAAAAGACACAGAGATTTAGTATACTAATTACGCCATCTATTGACGGATGGATGGCATCTGACAGTCTGTTATGCAATTACGCTTAAATCGCTTAACCGATTTAGATGAAATTTGGTAAAGAGATAGAATAGAGCTTGGGGAAGGACATAGAATAAAGTTGCATCGCGAGCCAAGCTAAAAGTCATTTTTCAGTATACCTCCATATTTCGTAGTTGAGTGGTCCCTGCAATCAACTAACAAGTGAAGTAATTTGATTGGCTCCAGGACGCTTGGAGGAACCTGAATTATTTATACAAATCATCCACTACTTTACTATTGCGTCCTGAAGGAGGATCGATTGGTTCTGATCATACCGGTGTGTTTATTGTGTTATTCTCTCTTAGGTTACGTCGAGTTCTACTGAAAGCTGAAATTGAGACTGATGATGGACATGTGATAATAACAGAAACTGTCACACCGATGTGTTTATCATGTTACCCCTCTTAGGTTACAACAAGGAGGGGATTTAAGGTTCAGGAGGATAAATAAATAATTTATTCAGAGATCCTTGATATAGTAAATGAAGCATACATGTTGAGTGACTTCCTGTATTCCTTCCATTAGAAGGGTTTTCCTTCCTTAGATGTCAGTATACGTTAAATAACCGTGACCATGTTACCATGGTTACGTTAATATTATTAATTTTACAATATAACTAGCAGCGAAACCCAGCGTTGCTCGGATTAAAATACATCGCATGTTTAATATGTTTAGACATAGATATTATAGATTTCTAAATCAACTATCTAGATCATTCCAAAAATTTCTAGAACTTTCTCGAACATTCTAAATTGATTATAGTTTGCACTCATTTTAGAATTATGTCGATGATTGCAGAAATTTCTAGAACTTTCTCGAACATTCTAAATTGATTATAGTTTGCACTCATTTTAGAATTATGTCGATGATTGCAGAAATTTCTAGAACTTTCTCGAACATTCTAAATCGATTATAGTTTGCACTCATTTTAGAATTATGTCGATCATTCCAGAAATTTCTAGATATTTCTCGAACATTCTAAATTGATTATAGTTTGCACTCATTTTAGAATTATGTCGATGATTGCAGAAATTTCTAGAACTTTCTCGAACATTCTAAATTGATTATAGTTTGCACTCATTTTAGAATTATGTCGATGATTGCAGAAATTTCTAGAACTTTCTCGAACATTCTAAATTGATTATAGTTTGCACTCATTTTAGAATTATGTCGATGATTGCAGAAATTTCTAGAACTTTCTCGAACATTCTAAATCGATTATAGTTTGCACTCATTTTAGAATTATGTCGATCATTCCAGAAATTTCTAGATATTTCTCGAACATTCTAAATCGATTATAGTTTGCACTCATTTTAGAATTATGTCGATGATTGCAGAAATTTCTAGAACTTTCTCGAACATTCTAAATCGATTATAGTTTGCACTCATTTTAGAATTATGTCGATCATTCCAGAAATTTCTAGATCTTTCTCGAACATTCTAAATCGATTATAGTTTGCACTCATTTTAGAATTATGTCGATCATTCCAGAAATTTCTAGATCTTTCTCGAACATTCTAAATCGATTATAGTTTGCACTCATTTTAGAATTATGTCGATGATTGCAGAAATTTCTAGATCTTTCTCGAACATTCTAAATCGATTATAGTTTGCACTCATTTTAGAATTATGTCGATGATTGCAGAAATTTCTAGAACTTTCTCGAACATTCTAAGCACTCATTTTAGAATTATGTTGATGATTGCAGAAATTTCTAGATCTTTCTCGAACACTCTAAATCGATTATAATAGTTTTACACATTTCGGAACTTTCTAGATTATTCCAGAAATGTTTAGAACTTTCTAGAACATTTCAGAGCAATTATAATTTTGAGATCTTTTTTAAGAAGTCCTCATGCGTTAGAAAAAGATAGAAATATGGAGACCAAGGGGTATTTATAACCCCAACGGGAAGTTGATAGGGGGTTGGTGGTGATAGAGAAAACTGTGTATTTACGTACTAACAAAGCATTATATATATATACATATCAGACACAGCTCGCAAAAAAAGTAGCTTACGTCCTTTCCCAAGCTCTCATCTATCTCTGTTCCCAATTTGATTAAAATCGGTTCAGTGGTTAAGGCGTAACAGACAAAAACACAGTGAAACTTCTTTCATTTACAATTCTTTGAGTTAACTATAAGATAATATTTTCTAATTACAGCATCCCTTGGACTACTCGTAAATATCTTGCAGAGGAAACGTTACATCATTCCGGGAACAGCTTCCTCGGATAGTCCTGCACAGTTGTCTGCACACTATACGGACTATTTGAACTAAATGGTCTGGAACTTGATTTGATCGAGGTGTTTAGAAAAACACAAGTTATACCAGGGATCAGTGCCTAAATATTTTTTAAAGGGAAACCGACTAAAAACTTACCAAAAACTCAAAAATTCGACTCAAAAATCTTTGAGAAAATTCTAGAAAATATCAATGTAATAATTGCAATGTAGAAAATTACGAAAAAAAATCGGATTTTTAAACCGATCCGATCGATTAGTCGACTTTAAAAAATTATAGAAAAAAATCCATTGTTGATTTTGTGAAATATCGATTTACTGAGTCGACAAATCGATTATTTAAGGTCCCGGTTTTTTTTCATTAAGTTACCTCTGTTAATGGGACTTTTTGAACCTGGTTAAATGACTTTTTCGATCTTAACCTCTATAATTGAGACTCTGTAGCTCAACTACCTGTATAATAAGTGAGATAAGTATTTCGAACTTTTAATATTTTTGATCAAATTTAATCAAGTACAAACAAACATTACCGAGCTTTAAGTCATAAACTTTACCGTATTGTTTTTTTTTCGAATTCATAACGCCAAAAATACGCATTTTTATTAACATTTCCACCTCTACAAATGGAATAACAGCACATTTCGACCTCTGTAAGGGGGGGCCTCTGTAAATGAGACAATTACTCAATTTTTTAAAAACCTTCGCCTTAGACACAAAGCCCAAGCACAGCTTAGTTTAACATATACGAGTACAAGTCATGTTTATACATATCCAGTGTAGAATAATCTTATTATTATACATGTGAAAGTTTGTATGTTTGTCACTCAATCACGCAAAAACGGCTGAACAGATTTTAATGAAATTTTGCACACAGATACTTCATAATCTGGATTAACACATAGGCTACTTTTTATCCCGGAAAAATTTTAAGTTCCTACGGGATAATAGAAAACATGTTAGAGCATGTCGTAAGCGTCTGTTTATTTTAAACTAGCTGCAGCCCGCGGTTTCACCCGCTATATTTTGGATAATTCACACTATATAATTATAAATTATAGCCTATGTGTTATTCTGATGTGTAAGCTATATTATTGTAAAGTTTCATCAAAATCCATTCAGTAGTTTTTGTGTGAAAGAGTACCAAACATCCACACATCTATACATTCTTACAAACTTTCGCATTTATAATATTAGTAGGATTAGCGAATGTAAAACCTAAGTATGTGATAAATTACTCCCATGCAAAGCCGAGGCAGTACGACTAGTATTTATAGACGAAGGAAATGAGCAAATATTAAAGAAGCGGAAAGAGATTTTATTTATGGCGTTGCTTAGGAACGTATTTACCTGCTCGTAATAAATATCTTTATTTAATGGAGATATTATCTTTTTGAGAAAGCTAAACATTTGCGAATGTTTTCGTTCACTAATTGGCCAATGTTTTGCGCAGTGGGGTTGCCATTACGCAAATAAAAACATAGGGAATCTAATAATGTATTTTGTGTATTATTAATGGCTGTATTAATTTTATAAGCCTTGTTTATTTGAACATTGTTGACCTACTTACGACCGAAATTTTTTAGGATTAGTTATCTCCATAATCGGATTAAGAATAGATTTCTAATTCGAATTATTATTCGCTAATCAATATAATATCTTTAATATAAAAAAATAAAATTTTAATGTTTTGAATAATATATAAGGAGAAACTAGTATTCTAAAATACAGGCTAGGCTAGATACTAGACTGAACTTGTAAATAACTACAAAATGTATTTTTTATTAAAATAATAATTTATTTTAAGTTCATAGTTTATGTGGTGAAACTACATAGTTGTTCCTTCGTGTTTGAGTTCTATCTACATTATTATTTAAAAACTAGTAGCGCCCCGCGGTTTCTCCCGCTATATTTTGGATAATTCACATATTATCATTATAAATTATAGCCTATATGTTATTGTGATGTGTAAGCTATATTATTGTAAAGTTTCAGCAAAATCCATTTAGTAGTTTTTGCGTGAAAGAGCAACAAACATATATCCAGACATACATTTTTACATTTTTTATTAATAAAATAAAAAATGTAACGTTTGCCACGTTATTGCTGAAAAAATATGTTTAAAATATAAATAAAAAGGGGAAGTTTTTTTACAATTTATGTTATAGTATTTAAAATAATAGTAAATTTTAAAAAAAAGTTTTAGCGTCTCTTTTTGGCGTTATTTTTCCAATATGGCTGACAAGCTTTTTAAATTCTTAGAAAACATTTAAACTACATTAAGGCGCGGCGTGGTAGAGACGACGTTACGGTAATTATTAAACAAACACACAGACAATTAAGTTTTATTAATAAACTCCATATCATCATCACCCATCAATGGCCCACTGCTGAGCCGGGTCTCCTCCTCAGAATGAGGAGGGTATTAGGCCATAGTCCACCACGCAGACCCAGAGCCAGTTGGAAGACCTTTATGAACTTTAGGGAACTCTAAGGAGTGCAGGTTTCCTCACGATGTTTACCTTCACCGTTAAAGCAAGTGATATTTAATTGCTTAAAACACACATAACTCAGAGTCAGAGGTGTGTGCCTGTGTGGGGGATCGAACTCGGACCTCCCGAGTAAGACTTGAAGTCTCAACCACTGGGCCATCACTGCTTATAACAACATTCTATTTAAGGTCACCTCGCAATAACAATAAATACAGTCGCTTAAGTGTTGCTATATAAAGTGTTTTAATAAAAACCAATTTACTTTCATGGAAATATACATATTAATGAATATTTCCGCAAGCAGTAGCTCGTATTGTTTATTCATATTTATGCATAACAAGTAATTAATATTCGTTAAAACAATTAATAATAAAGCCTCAAGAATCGCCCGCTTGACATATTTATTAAGAAAACGATAAATCAAACCAATAAACGTCCATCCCCTCCCCTCTTTGCCTTTCACCGCCCCTCACCACCCCTCACCGCCGGTACTAGACCTAGCACACATTGGAGAATAATCTACGCTAGACAAGAGATCAAGTGTGGATGGGGCTTGTGACCCATGAGAAGGTTAACGCACTCGAGAATACAAAGTTGTTAAGTGTTGCTGACTCACTTAGCATTTTTAAATATTTCGTTTGTCTGTTTCTTAGTTTTACGTCAATCTCTGAAATAGCTAAAAGGATTGAAATGAGAGACACATAAGAGGAGAGTGAGAGAGAGAAGAGAGAGAGGAGCTGGAGTAGTGAGAATGCATGAGAGCGTCTCATTTTATACTATAAAGTGAGAAAGAGAGACAAAAAAGTATTGTTGAGAGGTTCAGCCATTTTGTCAAAAAAATGTAAGTAAGATGGCGGCGTCGTTTAATTGTCAGTATTTTTGATACAATGTGCGGATATACGTAGCAGCAATATATCATTGAAACGTTTTTAATATTAGCAACACTAAGTTAGCGATGTTAGTGAAACAAACTGATTTGAGATGAATTATGATTGATGAGCAACGAGTTTTAAACTTAGATAAATAATATAAAAACTTTCTGATATTATACAAAACATTTGACGACAGGTCTTCATACAAATATCACAAATAAATGTCGTAAGTCCGCGCTCATAAACGATTATTTTTATTCTGTCTCCCAATCTTTCTTAGATGATTGTAACCTAAAAACGATCGTGAAACAACTGAAACGGAATTGGATCTCTTTTTCTTCGGACACTAAAGCGACATTGTAAGCTAAAAGTATTGTGGGCAAAAATTAATCAAGATTGTCTAAGCAATTTCTTATTTCGGATTTTTAAGATAATGAAATTTAAATAGAGAACAAAAAATTAAAAAGAAAAGCATTCTAGCTGTACGTCGTGCGTCGTATTGTCTCAGGCACAGTCCACAGATTAAATCCTGAATAGCGGTATTAAATCACTCGGTCAGATTATCCGAACGCGCAGCACAAAGCCCGCCAATCCAGCCGCCATTGATAACTGAATGGAGCTGCATTTTTACTTCGCCCTCCACTCCCCCCACGCCCCCACCACCCGGCACTCGCTTCAATAGCCTACCTATAAATTTTGTATTTGAATTGGCTGATGTATTAGAGAATTTGCATCTTTTTGGAGATTCTAAAGAAGGTTGGGATTTTGGCTTTTGAAAATTTGTTAACATTTGCAATCTCATGGGAATTGTAAAGGGAACTCTACAACTCTACCACTTCCCAAAATAGGATCTATAGTTACACGTTCACTTAGTACGTTCACACAGATTTGTCATTCATTATTTGCTGGCAACATTTTAAAAAGGATGGTTGATTAAATGCAACCATCCACCTTCACCGCGCTGCCGAATATTGAAGTAATAATAGTACATTGTGATAAAAGTGTGCCAACTTCAACACATTTGCGAGGAAAAATAACATCGTATACTTGACAGTGGTATATTTCCTCGGTTGGCTTGCGACTACCAGAATGCGAATCCGACCGCCATGTGTGTTTTTTTTATGGTGGATAAGGTGCAAACGAACAGATAGTCCACCTGATGGTAAGTGGCCACCATCGCCCATGGACATCGACAAAACAAGAGATGCCCTCGTTTTGTCGATGTGTTGCATCCTCGAAGATAGAGTGGGGAGAGGGAGTGAAGAAGAAAAAATGCTGCGGTCTCGAAGGACCCAGAGTTAGATCCCAGAGTCCACTAGATCCGCAGCATTAATGGGATGGGAGTGGGGAGGGGACGCTTGCTGGTGGTCGTAAGCCAGTCGGGGAACAAATCCCCTACCAACCTGTTTGACGCGTTCCGGTTGCCGTTTCCCTTCACCCTGACTTTTTTTTCCTTCAAGTTACTAGGTAAACTATAATCGTAACGGGAGGAAATGAATGAAAAAAATTTTTTTCTACATGATGGGAGGCTGCCACTGCTCGCCCCACCCACGGAATCGTAGCTGACGGTCACAAGTAATCATGAGAGGAAATGATTGACCGAAATTGAGTTAGACTCCCGTACAAAAGTGTACTCCCGTACCTCCTCGATAACGGGCCTAGCACCACGCCACCAAACAACACTTACAATGTACTACGCGATATCACTTACACGTACAAAGTAATGATTATCAAGTTTCAATATCCAATATTAATTACGAGCACTTGAGGTAGACAGGGTGACCTGCCAATAAATTAGCATGCATAATGTATGCGCACGCGTCACCAGCCATCGCCATCGCCATCGCAACCCAGCAACCCTACTCCTTCACAATTTACGCGAGTTAAGAAAAATGAATGAGGTATTTTTTCTGTTGTAAGGTCACATTAACTTGAAAAGGGAATAAAGCAGATTTCTATGAATGCTTCCAAGCTTGCAATGCTTGCTTTTGATTTTAATCATATTTTAATCAATTTGTCCAAAATCTCAATAAATTATATACAAAAACCGCATGAAAATACATTCAGTAGTTTTAGAGTATATGATGAAAAAAAGGATAGACGCAGCGTGAGACTTTTATTGTTTGACAGAGAGCCGATTTAAATGAATTAAGTAACCGAATCTAATGATTCTGTAGTTAGATTCGGACAGGAACCCAGGCTGTGTCTTGGACTTGTGACCAAGATATAGGCTTTACCATCACAACACTTGCCTCCACTGCCCGGTCTCAGTGTTAAATTCTTAGGTTAGGTTAACATAAGGCTAACCTAACCAAACCTAACATAAACCTTACCTAAGACTTTGTTAACACACCTAAATACAATGTAACACACAATAAATAAGACGTCAGAAATAAGTGAGTTCCTTAGTCGGAGAGGCCCAACTTTGAGGAGATCCGATTGCTATGGCGGCTCGAGTAAGACTATCCTGCGCGCATTTCGACCTTTATAATAAAACTTATTATTAAAATGCACCGGTTCGGCCACCTGCCAATACACGTGGTGTTTGTTAAGCACACCTATGCAGCCACCTGACAAAACACGTGTTGTTTTTAAATTTGTTTCCGAAGTGCGGCTACCCACCAACATATACGTTTCAGTTCCTACAAATCAAATCAACTCAAAATTATTTATTTCAATTAGACTTTTTTGAAAAGTACTTTTGAAACGTAAAAAATTTGTCGGTCAGTTAGTTTGTCTGAAGCTACCACCAGCTCGGAAAGCAGTTTTCCGTTGAGAAGAGCCGGCCAGACACTCAACAGTCGCTCTTTTCAAAAAGCCATGTTTACATAGTCTGTTATACAAATGATTTAGCTTGAGAGTCTGAGAGTTGGTTTAGGTATGAGGCAATTAGATCCAGAGAAACACCACATATACCGTAATAATTAAGTTTTTTTAAAAGTGTTTCATGTTGAACTACGCGCCTGCTACGTCACGGATGGAACGCATCACACTCACAATGAGCTGCTTTCCCCTACTATTGACCTAAATACTTGTTTTTAACTTTGACAATTTTTGACAACAACTATCTACAACGATTTATTGACATTATCATTTGAGTATATTAATGATTGGTGGCTAGATCTAAAAGACTGTGTTCCGTAATCATGTGTAGAACGTAGGATCCGGAATTTTCTTATTACTAGATTACCTAAAGGAAGCGAGTTCATAGCGCAAATTGAGGGCAGACACTGATGCGTTGATGCCGCAGATGACGTTCCTCACCGATTGTCATCAACTCGGCAGATTCCGAGGCTAGTGAACTCGATACGTTAGGTAGGCAGAGCATCAATCTTTGTAGATTGTTACCCAATTTCACGAAAACTTCAAACAAAGTAGTCTGTACAACATTAAAAAGGTAGATCGCTCAGTAGAAGAATATTTATTGATAAAGTCTAACCTTAGCTTAATATATCTACCTCGGCGAAGTGAGCGTCTGTCGACTTGTATATTATTAGCAGATATGGCAGTTTCGTACCTCCATGGCACGCAAAGGGATGCCCTACGCGACTTACAAGTGCTCGAGTGACTCGTACGAGTGTCTATACTGTACTGTCTCGAAATGTGTCCCCTACTTTTTGTGAATTCATTATTTCTGGTGAAGGACTCTCCACGCTCATATTTGGTACTGAACTTGTAAGTTTAGGGCTATGGAGGGCTTTGATTAAGCTAAATCACGTATATTTTATAAGAGCCATCGTATATCCAAATGCATAATAACTTTAGAGAGGAAGATAAGCAGTGCCTTAAACTCATAACTAGGTCTGAGGCTTGAGACCCAGGAACAGGTTTAAAAGGATATTTTAATACATGTAAATCCTCACCTAAACATTGAATTACATAAATTTCCGAATCAGGGGCAGTATTTCTATGTGGAAAGGTTCTTTTTACTGTCAATTACGTATGATACTGTCCATTTCACAATGTGTCATCGCGACATTGTAAAAGACCTTGTAATTTGACATTGAGAACATTGCGAATTTTTCTGTATATAATTCTTTTGAAAGATTGGAATTTATGATAGTAGATATCTTCCTCTAACTTCTAGAAGAATAAGATCATTTCTGGAATTTAATCGAAATCAATAATACAAAGTTTTTTCGCAGACAAACAGACTTTTATTGATACTTATATCAATGCAAGAAAAAAAATTATTTAACCGTAAATTTAGACGTGCGTCTCAACTTAGGAATAAAAAATTTTTGAAATTAGTTTTAGATGTTTTTCAATCTGGCAACCTTTTCTTTTCAAAGTAATTTAGTACCCAATGATTAGAGTAATGTTTAATTTTAACAGTGGTTTTACGATTCACGAAGCACAAAATGTCCGACCGACTGTAAACTTTACTGCTCAAGTTAGCTTTATAACAACTACACAATATACAACTGCAGAAAACATTAACTGCTTGCTTAATCCAATATGGCGTCCGTCGCAAAATGGTGGCACTTTAACTCTATAATATGGCTATTAATTAAAAGGGCTCGATGAGCGAAACACAGTAAGTATAATAAGGTCGTTTTAAATTCAATATTTCAACTGTTTCGATGTCTGTAATCAAATCTAGCAATTTGACTCGTTTTCTATTATAATCTAATATGGCCGCCGTCAAAAAATGTTGGCACTTTAACTCTATAATATAGTCATCAAATAATGACGTCGTTCTAAATCCAATACTCCATCTGTTCTGATGTCTGCTATCAAATCTTGCAATTTGACCCATTTTCCATTATAATCCAATATGGCAGACGTCGCAAAATGGCTGCACTTTAATTCTTTAATATGGGTATCGAAATATACTAAGTTAAATGATTTCATAGTAAATTTAACATGTCGGCCGTGAAACTAATGACGAATAATAATTTTCACTTTAAGCGTTATGATAGGGTATCAAGGAAAAGGGCTTGAAAAGTCAATCACAGAAAGTAAAATGATTTTATTCTAAATCCAACATGGCGGCCGCCACAATATGGCGATTTATAATTTCTACTTTAACTGTTACAATATGGATATCTAATAAAAGATGTTGATGAGAGTAACGCATTAAGTTAATCGACTTCACTCTATACTCAATATGGCGGACCATCCAAGATGGCGGACTATTCTAAGCTGAAACTTTGCATGCAAATAGAAAGCAGAATTTAGCTTGTATTTAATTTTTTAAATTAAATTAATAGACTCTAAAGTAATATTAAACTTCTATACTTAGAAATACAATTTGACTTAGAAAATATGTCGAATAGCGTGCGGTTGAACAACTAGTCAAGGGATATTAGTCGAGGGTGCCCATAAACTGGTTCCCAGCCCCTAAATAATGCAGCAACGCCCCCAACCGGATTTTTACGGCGACCATAAATGCAGACTGCCGCTACGGGACTAATTGCAGCTCGTATTAATGTTTATAAATCTTATGTTGTGTGTTTTGGGGTTATTTTTAACAATACGACTTAGTAAACACATATATGTCGGAGCATAGTAAAAGATTATCGATTAATCGAATCGTTATCGTTGTCTATGGAGTTGGAGTGGGGTAGTAGTCACTTCCGTTGTTTTGACAGTCTCTACCCTCGACCCTTTATATGCGATCGACAGTCTAACTGAAGTCTTAGTCGTGCGCGGTCTCTCAAGAAGTGAACATCATCTAAGTAGTGCTAGTGATAGTGATAGTGTCAAGTGCAGTGTAGTGTGGAAGTGCTGTCCAACTAAGGTCACGTAAGTCCTTATAATGTAATTGCCACGTGGTTAAGTAAACACAATGTTAGGTTAGGTTAGCCTTATGTTAGATTCGGTTTATGTGCGTTTAACCTTGGGTTTAAATAGAGAGCCTAGCAGTGGAGGCGAGTGTTGTAATTACTTAAAGGACGTCCTTAAGCCTACACCTTGGTCACAAGTCCAAGGCACTGCTTAGGTTTCTCTCGTAATTGTTAGAGATCATATTTGATCATTTATTGGTTCACTAGGAGTATCTACGTTGCGTTTACCCAATATTCCATTCAATACCATCACCCAATATTCCCCATCTTCCTCCTTTCATCTCCCTTTCACATCGTTTTAAAATCCCGGACATATATATGTCGGCGCTTAAGTTGGGCGTAGGGTAGGCTAACTTTAGTTTTACATAGATAACCTGGACAGTTGCTGAGAGTGTTGTAATTGCTTGAAGGAGCTCCTTAAGCTTACACCTTAATCACTAGTCCAAGGCACTGCTTGGGTTCCTGTCGTAATTATAAGAGATCATAAAGTTTAGTTATTTATCGGTTCAGTAGCAGTCTCTATTTTTTTTATGTTACATAAGGTGTAAACGAGCAGATGGTCCACCTGATGGTAAGTGGCCACCATGCGTTGCATGCTCGAAGATAGAGTGGGGAGGGGGAGTGAAGAAAAAATGCTGTGGTTTCAGCGGATGCTGATCAAGAGCCCAGAGTCCACTAGATCCGCAGCATTAATGTGATGGGAGGGGGGAACACGCCTATGAACAGATCTCCTACCATTAAGAAGGTGCTGGGTTACTCGCCTCTTACGAGATGCTCTCCCAGCGGCAGAGGAGAATAGTATTCTAACCCGACCTATAACGGGGTAAAACCCTTCCAAATGTTTTTCAATACCGCCTTCCCTAACATACATACACACTAACAGATCCTCACACACAGTAACATTTAGTTGTTAAAAATACAGGTTATCTTAGTACGGCTACAGAGACTACCACATTATAAGGATAATGATGTCACTACTTAGTAAAGGTCATTAATTTTATCGACACCAACTAATTCTGTATATTAACTTTATATTGGAAAAAATTTATGAATAGAAGATGGAAAATTACTACACTCATAAAATAGTTTTCCAAAATTAGTCAATATAGAATAGTTATCCAAAATTAGCCATCATTGATAGTTTTCCAAAATTAGTCAATATAGAATAGTTTTCCAAAATTAGCCATCATTAAATAGTTTTCAAAAATTAGTCAATATAGAATAGTTATCCAAAATTAGCCATCATTGAATAGTTTTCCAAAATTAGTCAATATAGAATAGTTTTCCAAAATTAGCCATCATTAAATAGTTTTCAAAAATTAGTCAATATAGAATAGTTATCCAAAATTAGCCATCATTGAATAGTTTTCCAAAATTAGTCAATATAGAATAGTTATCCAAAATTAGCCATCATTGATAGTTTTCCAAAATTAGTCAATATAGAATAGTTTTCCAAAATTAGCCATCATTAAATAGTTTTCCAAAATTAGTCAATATAGAATAGTTATCCAAAATTAGCCATCATTGAATAGTTTTCCAAAATTAGTCAATATAGAATAGTTTTCCAAAAGTACTCATGCTTAATACTGATTAAAGTTTTCAGAAAGTAAAAAAGCGAAAAAAGGAAAGGATTCATGAACAAAAGAAAGGAAATCTTTGTAAGTAGTGAAAAGAAAGCGAATAGCTCTGAAAATCTGCACCTAGGTCACTAGCCCCACGCGCTATACGAGCTCCTTTTTTTTTTTTTTTTTTTTAATGTGGGAAATGCATTTACGCATACCCCTTGAAGGGGTTATGTGGGACTCCCAGCGATAAGCACTGGACTACCGCACTAAAACCCACCACCGTCCATGCCGTATGTTAGGCGCCGCAGGAACGCGTTAGCATACTACTGCGGACGCCTCGGCACAACCACCCGTCTGCGGGTACAAGTACCCGCAGTTCAAACCCACCCATGGGCTCGCTTTACCAAGCACCTAACCGAGGGGGGATGCCAGGACATGTCTACTGAAACACCCAGCCCCCGGAGGAGTCAGAAGCGGCCCATATCCCTCGAGATCAGGTCGCTCACAAGTCATCTCTGCTAACAGAGGAGTACCCGGAGCGACCCGTACCTCCGGCCACCGGACCCCCCTGGACTTAACCGCCGTCTGCGACGCCCAGGGTACGAACGTTGAAGTTTAAGGCCCGCGCCCGTCACGCCGGCGCTCCGCGACTTCCGCGCCCAACCTTGGCGCAAACCTCTGCGCCGGCCGCCCGACCGCTTCTCCCATCCCGGATACGCTACTATACCGAGACAGGAGTCGACGGCGAAACATCCAGCGCAAGAGACACTCGCGCTTACGCGCCTCACCATGACGCTTTCACGCCCACGCATCAGATATGTCCAACTGCCCCCCCCGATCATGGAGTACGGTTGCGCCACTGAGTGGCTACCCCACGAACGGAGGCGCAGCGGGACACACAGAACTAGACGCTGCAACGCAGCCACCGCCCACTGCGCCTACGCGCCCCTCTTCTGCGGATATTGGCCTCCGGATAGTAATAGTGGAAAATTACTATCCGTAGTTGCCCAGGGTGCACCGGCCCACAAAATGGTGGGCTCTCGAGGAGGTTTCCGCAGCTAGCACCCCACGCTATACGAGCTCCTGTCCTAACTATATGTCGGAGAATAGTAAAAGACTATCGAATAATCGAATCGTCATCACTATCTATGGCGTTGGAGTAGGGTAGTAGTTACTTCTCTTGTTTTGACAGTCTCGACCCTTTATATGCCATCAACAGTCTGACTGAAGTCTTAGGCGTGCGCGTTTTATCATTAAGTGAAGTAGTCCTTGGATAGTGATAGTGTTGTACAGTGCAGTGTTAGTGCTAGAAATGCTGTCCGATTAAGGTCACGTGACTATCTTATAATGTAATTACCACGTCTTGTCTTAAGCTAGGTTTATGTGAGTTTAACCTTGGGTTTAAACAGAGAGCCTGAGCAGTGAGGGTGAGTGTTAGAATACTGTTAAAAGACGTTTTTAAGCCTACACGTTGGTCACAAGTCCAAAGCACTGCTTAGGTTTCTCTCGTAATTGTTTGAGATCATATTTGATTATTTATCGGTTCAGTAGAAGTATCTACGTTGCGTTTACCCAATATTCCATTCAATACCATCCCCCCTGTTAGTGTTTTTCAATATTTTCCCCCACCTCCTTCTCATAATTAAAATCCCCGACATATACTATAGTTAGTATGATTACATGGCAATGATCGGTAACTTCCTGATACATAGATGGACAATCCTGACTAATATTGTAAACTCTGTCTGTGTTTTACGCTTTCACTCTTAAACTACAGAACCGATTTTGATGGGATTTGGTACGGAGATAGACTAGAGCTTGAGAAAAGAAGTAGGTTACATTTTATTGCGAAAAAAGGCTTGAAGGGATTGAAATAGGGGATGAAGTGCATGTCGAGCTGTGTGAGCGTTTGTCTTTGGGAATTTTTGATAACGTATTAAATTACATCTGGGCGAAACTGATATGGATTGAGTAGTACAAATATAAATTACTATAATTATATTAATGCTAGTAACACTGTTGATTGGCTAGGCTTTCCTTTAGGCATGTAAATGTAAATGTAAATGTAGGCATTATAAAGTTTCTATGTTGTTGAAGATTTTCGTAATAAGAGTCTGATTAAATATTAAATAGATTGTTCAAGTATAGAAATTAAATATATCAAGTAACCAGTTTGCCTTTACAGAATCTAATTAGAAGCTTCTTCATCTGAAATCCAGCGTAACAGTAGAAATATAATTATAAAATATGAAGAATAAGCAATATTTTCCAACAAGTGGAGTTGTCGGCTAATCACCGCGCTGAGCGTAAATACGACACATAATCACGGCTATAACTCACCCGCTACTGATTCAACACACGTGGTGTTACGTTGGAGGCACACATAGCTCAATTTTTATACGAAACTAGCGACCCTACCTGGCTTCGTGCGGGCCAAAAGAAATTCCATGATAATATATAGCCAACAGTTTAATTATTGTCATATTTCAACCTTCCTCATGAATAACTAGTTTTTGAGTTTTTCGAATATAGATAGACAAGTAGATCCAGAACTATGTTTTATAATGTGCAGTGAAGAACTGAAATTCTGGTAATCGTTAATGTGACGTTAAATGTAAGTGGTCACCGTAATCAACATCAATAATTCAAAAGATTTATGACGCATTTCTAACTTTAACAATTAAGTATGTATTTAATTTTTTTTAAACTATGCCAAACGGTAACACTCACGCATTATTGTAGTAACTTGGTACTTTTTTTTTTTTTTTTTATGTAACTAGGTCGGCAAACAAGCGTACGGCTCACCTGATGGTAAGCGATTACCGTAGCTTATAGACGTCTGCAACACCAGAAGCATCGCAAGCGCGTTGCCGACCCTATCCCCAATTCCCCCCAGGAGCTCTGGTCACCTTACACCAACAGGAACACAACACTGCTTTAGAGTAGTGTTATTTAACTGTGATCTTCTGTAAGGTCGAGGTACTACCCCAGTCGGGCTGCTCCATATAGGAAGCCTTCCTTGAGCAGGAAGTTTCCTACTGTGCCCTACCTCAGTTAAACTACTACAGTTTCGATCGCATTCGGCGATATTCTTCAGCCATTGGCGCAAGCGCGGCGATCGAAAATGTAGTAGTAGTTTTTAATAATTACTAATTACCACGTTAGTTTCTATAATAAAATGTATTCTATTAATTATGCGTTTTCAGAGGGCTAAGGTTCGGTGAAAACGCAAGTAATCTTCTCTTAACTCCCTCTTTCAATGATGCTAATCACTTACCATGAGGTGGACCAACTGTTTGTATGCTCTCTGTCAAAAAAAAGTAAGAATAGCAGTTTCAATGGATCTAAAATTAGAATCCATCCGAATGAGAGTACAAAGGATTGGAGAAGGAGAAGATAAATCTGGCTTACATTCGAATGGACTGGAAAATGGCGGTTAGAGGAAAACATCTACCAAATGAGTTTGAATTGTTTTCTAACTGTATTGCTCTCATTGTGCCCCAATGTTTCCAAGTCCCGTTGTCTTCAGCACGTAATGGCGACGCGACAAACAACTTATATGAGCGACTAATTGTGAAGCAACTGGCGGCGTGGTGGCGCTGGCGTCGCCGTCGGGCGTAAACGTGCAACAACAGCTATCACAAATCACGAGTGTTATGAGTATGAGGAAAGTAATAAGGGCGACATGTTACTGCTTTTTGTTTCTGTACAATTCTGTATATTTTATAATGCTGCAAAACTCTATATAGCGACATTGGATTATTACGTTTGTGTTTGTGATCCAGGCACATGCTTACCTCCACTGCTCGAACTTACTCAACCTCGATCTAAGTTAGTAAAAGAAAGGTTACACCGCTCCACATTCACTTCTAGACTCCCAGAAAATATTTATTTCATGAAACTACTCGTCAAACGGTCGTAAAATCAACTAATCAATCAAACTCTATCAACAGTGTTGCTAGCATCTAAATTTAAATAACCGAAACTTTGTCTTTTTTTTTTATATAAAAGAGAAGACCTATGTTTTATACGTCATAGTGATTGAGGGTATTTTACACTATTTTATTTGTTTATCTACCTTCTACATTACATATTAATACAATTTCAATATGAAAATTATAATTACCCTCAGATAGATATAACAGCCTCAAGCTAGACTAATTAAACTAATATATGTTTGTGTATAAGGAGCATATAGACTATTCCCACAGAGCAATGACGTCATTCAATAATGAAAGATGATTGAACTAAAACATAGACAAAATCGAAAAGATAGCAACACTGTTTATAAATTAGTATTCGCGGGTATTTTCTTTTAATTCTAGTATACCCACGCGTAGACGATATATAAGCTTTGTTGCGCTAGATTAGAGTCAGTCTCTCTGGTGATGTCACACAGTGTACATGGAAGATAGTCGTGGTTAAGGTCACCTTTCTTAAGGTCCATGTCAGTTAACTTTATTATCCACTGTACTACTACTGAAGGTATCATCCAACCATCCGTTATACATTTTGTTGGTACCCACCACCAGATGGCGCTAAAGACAATTAGCTCCTGTGCTGTTGTGTAATCAAAATCATAAAAAACTACTGTTAATAATATAAAATATTAAGTAACTAATAGATAGAATTATTATTAATTACCTGTCATGAAAAATTTGACTAACCTATCAAGGTAGTGTATTCAAGACATTTGGAATTCAAAATACTTATCACGATAGTGTTTCCAGGATAGTTGGCAGCATCAACTATCACGAACGTACGTGTTCCAAGACAGTTAAAAATTACCATCTTTTTTCATGATTAGGATCACCTATCACAAAGGTGAGTTCAAAATACTTGAAAATTACCATCACATATCATGAAGGTGTGTCTAGGATAGCTCATATTTAGCATCACCTATCACAACGGTGTGTATAAGATAGTTGAACAATCCTCTATCACGTTAATGTATCCAAGACACTTGATAGTTGTATTATTACAAAAAATATATACAGGATAGTTTTAAATGATTTTATCACTAATAATTAAAGTGAGTTCGGGACAGTTTGAAATACTAATTATCTATCACGAAAGTGTGTTTAGGACAGTTTTACCTAAGATCTATCTAACACGAAAGTGTGTTCAGCACAGTTTTATGTAAGTATTATTTATCACGAAAGTGTGCTCAGAACAGTTTGACACAAGAATTATCTATTACGATAGTATATTCAGGATAGTATGACGTAAGAATTATCTATCACGAAAGTGTGTTTAGGACAGTTTTACGTAAGAACTATCTAACACGAAAGTGTGTTCAGCACAGCTTGACGTAAGAATTATCTATCACGAAAGTGTGCTCAGGACAGTTTGACGCAAGAATTATCTAACACGAAAGTGTGTTCAGCACAGCTTGACGTAAGAATTATCTATCACGAAAGTGTGCTCAGGACAGTTTGACGCAAGAATTATCTTTTACGATAGTATGTTCAGGATAGTTTTACGTAAGAATTATCCATCACGAAAGTGTGCTCAGGACAGTTTGACGCAAGAATTATCTATTACAATAGTATGTTCAGGATAGTTTTACGTAAGAATTATCCATCACGAAAGTGTGCTCAGGACAGTTTGACGCAAGAATTATCTATTACGATAGTATGTTCAGGATAGTTTTACGTAAGAATTATCCATCACGAAAGTGTGCTCAGGACAGTTTGACGCAAGAATTATCTATTACAATAGTATGTTCAGGATAGTTTTACGTAAGAATTATCCATCACGAAAGTGTGCTCAGGACAGTTTGACGCAAGAATTATCTATTACGATAGTATGTTCAGGATAGTTTGACGTAAGAATTATCTATCACGAAAGTGTGCTCAGGACAGTTTGACGCAAGAATTATCTATTACAATAGTATGTTCAGGATAGTTTTACGTAAGAATTATCCATCACGAAAGTGTGCTCAGGACAGTTTGACGCAAGAATTATCTATTACAATAGTATGTTCAGGATAGTTTTACGTAAGAATTATCCATCACGAAAGTGTGCTCAGGACAGTTTGACGCAAGAATTATCTATTACAATAGTATGTTCAGGATAGTTTTACGTAAGAATTATCCATCACGAAAGTGTGCTCAGGACAGTTTGACGCAAGAATTATCTATTACAATAGTATGTTCAGGATAGTTTTACGTAAGAATTATCCATCACGAAAGTGTGCTCAGGACAGTTTGACGCAAGAATTATCTATTACAATAGTATGTTCAGGATAGTTTTACGTAAGAATTATCCATCACGAAAGTGTGCTCAGGACAGTTTGACGCAAGAATTATCTATTACAATAGTATGTTCAGGATAGTTTTACGTAAGAATTATCCATCACGAAAGTGTGCTCAGGACAGTTTGACGCAAGAATTATCTATTACGATAGTATGTTCAGGATAGTTTGACGTAAGAATTATCTATCACGAAAGTGTGCTCAGGACAGTTTGACGCAAGAATTATCTATTACGATAGTATGTTCAGGATAGTTTGACGCAAGAATTTTCTATCACGAAAGTGTGCTAAGGACAGTTTGACGCAAGAATTTTCTATTACGAAAGTGTGCTCAGGACAGTTTGACGCAAGAATTTTCTATCACGAAAGTGTGCTCAGGACAGTTTGACGCAAGAATTTTCTATCACGAAAGTGTGCTCAGGACAGTTTGACGCAAGAATTTTCTATCACGAAAGTGTGCTCAGGACAGTTTGACGGAAGAATTATCTATTACGATAGTATGTTCAGGATAGTTTGACGTAAGAATTATCTATCACGTAAGTGTGTCCAGAAAAGTTTAAAATTCACTCGTTTCAAGAAAGTGTTTTGGAGTGATATCTGCTATTGTTTTGTGAAACTTTTCCTAAGCCCTTTTCCTTACGTAAATGAACGCTTGATGATGGATTTCATCAGTATCACAAATAAATAAAAAAGGACACACACAGACGCAAGTGAACAATATAAAGTTCATTTACATGTGTCGCATGTGGTCGCAGTTTTACGATCACGTAACATGTGACTTATGACGTCATAAACTCCTCGCTTTTAATTATTAATAATGCTACATGTGTTTGACGCTGAGATTTTGATTGATGCTTCGTTTTATATTAAATACTAGTCTGTCCGTGACTTCTGCAACTTAAGAATAGGGTCCAGTCCTTAAGCACTTTTGTGTTAATAACCTCCTCCTTTTTTTTTCAAATTAATAAAATATGTGAATCCAGGTTGTAAACTATCTATTGCAGTAATATATTCAAATTCAGTTCAGTCATTTTAGCTTTGCTTAATTTTATTCGTTCGTATTAGGTTTAGTAGCTGACCCAACCTCGCTTCGCTGAGGTGTATTCATGTATTTTTTTTTGTCCTGACAATATCTAACAGCAGTCGTTCTGAAGTTATGCGCTTACATACATAGAGGCAGTCTATTTTTATATAGATAAGTATCACATAATGTTTCTATGAAACTATTTCTGACCTAACTGAGTAAGTAAATCAAATTGAATTAAATATTCTGAAAAAAGGTTGAAAAGAAGCATATAATTACAAGTAAGGGCGTGTTTACATATTCAGGAAGTCAATAATAACATTAATCAGTGATGTCATAAATTGTAGGTGCTCTGTGGTACACCACAAATGCACTCCAATATAATAACATAAATCATTCCCAGCCGATAGATTAATTGCAGCCTGACACCGCTATCATATTACTTGAGGCCCAGCGCCCAGCAACCACCCCACTCCCAGCACCCACCAGCACCCAACACCCTCACATTGGTAATATTTCTTATGAAAAGTTTAGTATAGTTTTTAATATGCGAGTATAAAATAAAAAAAAATATTGTAAAAATGTCTAGTCAGCAAAATCGCAAATGTAAGTATTCCAGCAAGTAAGGCGATTTGTTGTGACGTCACAGCCCTCGTTTGTTCCTTACGCTCCTCCTTTAAAAGACATAAAAAAATTAAAAAAATATTTTTAAGTATGAAAAATAAACTATATTCAAAATACATAAAAAAAATTTAATTTGAGATTTTTTCATATTTTTTTTATCTATCGAATATTATCAAAATTGAATGGTTGTCCTGTTTGTGCGAACAACTCCCTTCTTTATACAACATCTCGGTTTTCCTGGTATAAAAAGTATATAAAGTATTTGTGCGTCAAATTTCATTTAAATACTTTCGGCCTTTGTTGTATGATTGTGTTATTAAACTAGCGGGCTGCCCTCGCTTCGCTCCGGGTATTTAAAGCAGTATTATAATTAACGTCCCTAAATTGTCACTTTGTAATTCATTATCTGAAAAAAGAAAACGAAAGATAATAACTCTTTTATTATCTTTCGTTTTCTTCTGACATAGCAAAAATAAAATTGAATAGGTATAGGACAGAGAGAGAGAAAGAGAGAGAGAGGGGGGGGGGGAGGCAGAGAAAGAGAGGTAATCGAAAGAAAGAAAGTGAAAAGAGACTGGTCATTATGAACAGATAAAGATAAAAATTAAAAAAAGATAAATGAGGAAGAGAGACGGAAATACTATAGACTTCTTTCAGTAAAAGAATTTTTAAATCTGATAAGTACAAACAAAATGGCCATATTCAATTATTTAAAAAATGTATATGGCAACACTAAATTACCTTTGTCACTCACGAATAGTGTAGATTTCTCTCAGTGAAAGAATTTTTTAAATCAGATTAGTACCAACAAAATGGCCATAATCTATTAATTAAAATGTGCATATGGCAACACTAAACCACCTTTGTCACTCACGAATAGTGTAGATTTCTCTCAGTGAAAGAATTTTTTAAATCAGATTAGTACCAACAAAATGGCCATAATCTATTAATTAAAATGTGCATATGGCAACACTAAACCACCTTTGTCACTCACGAATAGTGTAGATTTCTCTCAGTGAAAGAATTTTTTAAATCAGATTAGTACCAACAAAATGGCCATAATCTATTAATTAAAATGTGCATATAGCAACACTAAACCACCTTTGTCACTCACGAATAGTGTAGATTTCTCTCAGTGAAAGAATTTTTTAAATCTGATTAGTACCAACAAAATGGCCATAATCTATTAATTAAAATGTGCATCTGGCAACACTAAATCACCTTTGTCACTCTCATGGGTGACAAAGGTAATAGTGTAGATTTCTCTCAGTGAAAGAATTTTTTAAATCAGATTAGTACCAACAAAATGGCCATAATCTATTAATTAAAATGTGCATATGGCAACACTAAACCACCTTTGTCACTCACGAATAGTGTAGATTTCTCTCAGTGAAAGAATTTTTTAAATCTGATTAGTACCAACAAAATGGCCATAATCTATTAATTAAAATGTGCATCTGGCAACACTAAATCACCTTTGTCACTCTCATGGGTGACAAAGGTAATAGTGTAGATTTCTCTCAGTGAAAGAATTTTTTAAATCAGATTAGTACCAACAAAATGGCCATAATCTATTAATTAAAATGTGCATCTGGCAACACTAAATCACCTTTGTCACTCTCATGGGTGACAAAGGTAATAGTGTAGATTTCTCTCAGTGAAAGAATTTTTTAAATCAGATTAGTACCAACAAAATGGCCATAATCTATTAATTAAAATGTGCATCTGGCAACACTAAATCACCTTTGTCACTCTCATGGGTGACAAAGGTAATAGTGTAGATTTCTCTCAGTGAAAGAATTTTTTAAATCAGATTAGTACCAACAAAATGGCCATAATCTATTAATTAAAATGTGCATCTGGCAACACTAAATCACCTTTGTCACTCTCATGGGTGACAAAGGTAATAGTGTAGATTTCTCTCAGTGAAAGAATTTTTTAAATCAGATTAGTACCAACAAAATGGCCATAATCTATTAATTAAAATGTGCATCTGGCAACACTAAACCACCTTTGTCACTCACGAATAGTGTAGATTTCTCTCAGTGAAAGAATTTTTTAAATCAGATTAGTACCAACAAAATGGCCATAATCTATTAATTAAAATGTGCATATGGCAACACTAAACCACCTTTGTCACTCACGAATAGTGTAGATTTCTCTCAGTGAAAGAATTTTTTAAATCAGATTAGTACCAACAAAATGGCCATAATCTATTAATTAAAATGTGCATATAGCAACACTAAACCACCTTTGTCACTCACGAATAGTGTAGATTTCTCTCAGTGAAAGAATTTTTTAAATCTGATTAGTACCAACAAAATGGCCATAATCTATTAATTAAAATGTGCATCTGGCAACACTAAATCACCTTTGTCACTCTCATGGGTGACAAAGGTAATAGTGTAGATTTCTCTCAGTGAAAGAATTTTTTAAATCAGATTAGTACCAACAAAATGGCCATAATCTATTAATTAAAATGTGCATATGGCAACACTAAACCACCTTTGTCACTCACGAATAGTGTAGATTTCTCTCAGTGAAAGAATTTTTTAAATCTGATTAGTACCAACAAAATGGCCATAATCTATTAATTAAAATGTGCATCTGGCAACACTAAATCACCTTTGTCACTCTCATGGGTGACAAAGGTAATAGTGTAGATTTCTCTCAGTGAAAGAATTTTTTAAATCAGATTAGTACCAACAAAATGGCCATAATCTATTAATTAAAATGTGCATCTGGCAACACTAAATCACCTTTGTCACTCTCATGGGTGACAAAGGTAATAGTGTAGATTTCTCTCAGTGAAAGAATTTTTTAAATCAGATTAGTACCAACAAAATGGCCATAATCTATTAATTAAAATGTGCATCTGGCAACACTAAATCACCTTTGTCACTCTCATGGGTGACAAAGGTAATAGTGTAGATTTCTCTCAGTGAAAGAATTTTTTAAATCAGATTAGTACCAACAAAATGGCCATAATCTATTAATTAAAATGTGCATATGGCAACACTAAACCACCTTTGTCACTCACGAATAGTGTAGATTTCTCTCAGTGAAAGAATTTTTTAAATCAGATTAGTACCAACAAAATGGCCATAATCTATTAATTAAAATGTGCATATGGCAACACTAAACCACCTTTGTCACTCACGAATAGTGTAGATTTCTCTCAGTGAAAGAATTTTTTAAATCAGATTAGTACCAACAAAATGGCCATAATCTATTAATTAAAATGTGCATATAGCAACACTAAACCACCTTTGTCACTCACGAATAGTGTAGATTTCTCTCAGTGAAAGAATTTTTTAAATCTGATTAGTACCAACAAAATGGCCATAATCTATTAATTAAAATGTGCATCTGGCAACACTAAATCACCTTTGTCACTCTCATGGGTGACAAAGGTAATAGTGTAGATTTCTCTCAGTGAAAGAATTTTTTAAATCAGATTAGTACCAACAAAATGGCCATAATCTATTAATTAAAATGTGCATATGGCAACACTAAACCACCTTTGTCACTCACGAATAGTGTAGATTTCTCTCAGTGAAAGAATTTTTTAAATCTGATTAGTACCAACAAAATGGCCATAATCTATTAATTAAAATGTGCATCTGGCAACACTAAATCACCTTTGTCACTCTCATGGGTGACAAAGGTAATAGTGTAGATTTCTCTCAGTGAAAGAATTTTTTAAATCAGATTAGTACCAACAAAATGGCCATAATCTATTAATTAAAATGTGCATCTGGCAACACTAAATCACCTTTGTCACTCTCATGGGTGACAAAGGTAATAGTGTAGATTTCTCTCAGTGAAAGAATTTTTTAAATCAGATTAGTACCAACAAAATGGCCATAATCTATTAATTAAAATGTGCATCTGGCAACACTAAATCACCTATGTCACTCTCATGGGTGACAAAGGTAATAGTGTAGATTTCTCTCAGTGAAAGAATTTTTTAAATCAGATTAGTACCAACAAAATGGCCATAATCTATTAATTAAAATGTGCATCTGGCAACACTAAATCACCTTTGTCACTCTCATGGGTGACAAAGGTAATAGTGTAGATTTCTCTCAGTGAAAGAATTTTTTAAATCAGATTAGTACCAACAAAATGGCCATAATCTATTAATTAAAATGTGCATCTGGCAACACTAAACCACCTTTGTCACTCACGAATAGTGTAGATTTCTCTCAGTGAAAGAATTTTTTAAATCAGATTAGTACCAACAAAATGGCCATAATCTATTAATTAAAATGTGCATATGGCAACACTAAACCACCTTTGTCACTCACGAATAGTGTAGATTTCTCTCAGTGAAAGAATTTTTTAAATCAGATTAGTACCAACAAAATGGCCATAATCTATTAATTAAAATGTGCATATAGCAACACTAAACCACCTTTGTCACTCACGAATAGTGTAGATTTCTCTCAGTGAAAGAATTTTTTAAATCTGATTAGTACCAACAAAATGGCCATAATCTATTAATTAAAATGTGCATCTGGCAACACTAAATCACCTTTGTCACTCTCATGGGTGACAAAGGTAATAGTGTAGATTTCTCTCAGTGAAAGAATTTTTTAAATCAGATTAGTACCAACAAAATGGCCATAATCTATTAATTAAAATGTGCATATGGCAACACTAAACCACCTTTGTCACTCACGAATAGTGTAGATTTCTCTCAGTGAAAGAATTTTTTAAATCTGATTAGTACCAACAAAATGGCCATAATCTATTAATTAAAATGTGCATCTGGCAACACTAAATCACCTTTGTCACTCTCATGGGTGACAAAGGTAATAGTGTAGATTTCTCTCAGTGAAAGAATTTTTTAAATCAGATTAGTACCAACAAAATGGCCATAATCTATTAATTAAAATGTGCATCTGGCAACACTAAATCACCTTTGTCACTCTCATGGGTGACAAAGGTAATAGTGTAGATTTCTCTCAGTGAAAGAATTTTTTAAATCAGATTAGTACCAACAAAATGGCCATAATCTATTAATTAAAATGTGCATCTGGCAACACTAAATCACCTTTGTCACTCTCATGGGTGACAAAGGTAATAGTGTAGATTTCTCTCAGTGAAAGAATTTTTAAAATCAGATTAGTACCAACAAAATGGCCATAATCTATTAATTAAAATGTGCATATGGCAACACTAAACCACCTTTGTCACTCACGAATAGTGTAGATTTCTCTCAGTGAAAGAATTTTTTAAATCAGATTAGTACCAACAAAATGGCCATAATCTATTAATTAAAATGTGCATATGGCAACACTAAACCACCTTTGTCACTCACGAATAGTGTAGATTTCTCTCAGTGAAAGAATTTTTTAAATCAGATTAGTACCAACAAAATGGCCATAATCTATTAATTAAAATGTGCATATAGCAACACTAAACCACCTTTGTCACTCACGAATAGTGTAGATTTCTCTCAGTGAAAGAATTTTTTAAATCTGATTAGTACCAACAAAATGGCCATAATCTATTAATTAAAATGTGCATCTGGCAACACTAAATCACCTTTGTCACTCTCATGGGTGACAAAGGTAATAGTGTAGATTTCTCTCAGTGAAAGAATTTTTTAAATCAGATTAGTACCAACAAAATGGCCATAATCTATTAATTAAAATGTGCATATGGCAACACTAAACCACCTTTGTCACTCACGAATAGTGTAGATTTCTCTCAGTGAAAGAATTTTTTAAATCTGATTAGTACCAACAAAATGGCCATAATCTATTAATTAAAATGTGCATCTGGCAACACTAAATCACCTTTGTCACTCTCATGGGTGACAAAGGTAATAGTGTAGATTTCTCTCAGTGAAAGAATTTTTTAAATCAGATTAGTACCAACAAAATGGCCATAATCTATTAATTAAAATGTGCATCTGGCAACACTAAATCACCTTTGTCACTCTCATGGGTGACAAAGGTAATAGTGTAGATTTCTCTCAGTGAAAGAATTTTTTAAATCAGATTAGTACCAACAAAATGGCCATAATCTATTAATTAAAATGTGCATCTGGCAACACTAAATCACCTTTGTCACTCTCATGGGTGACAAAGGTAATAGTGTAGATTTCTCTCAGTGAAAGAATTTTTTAAATCAGATTAGTACCAACAAAATGGCCATAATCTATTAATTAAAATGTGCATCTGGCAACACTAAATCACCTTTGTCACTCTCATGGGTGACAAAGGTAATAGTGTAGATTTCTCTCAGTGAAAGAATTTTTTAAATCAGATTAGTACCAACAAAATGGCCATAATCTATTAATTAAAATGTGCATCTGGCAACACTAAACCACCTTTGTCACTCACGAATAGTGTAGATTTCTCTCAGTGAAAGAATTTTTTAAATCAGATTAGTACCAACAAAATGGCCATAATCTATTAATTAAAATGTGCATATGGCAACACTAAACCACCTTTGTCACTCACGAATAGTGTAGATTTCTCTCAGTGAAAGAATTTTTTAAATCAGATTAGTACCAACAAAATGGCCATAATCTATTAATTAAAATGTGCATATAGCAACACTAAACCACCTTTGTCACTCACGAATAGTGTAGATTTCTCTCAGTGAAAGAATTTTTTAAATCTGATTAGTACCAACAAAATGGCCATAATCTATTAATTAAAATGTGCATCTGGCAACACTAAATCACCTTTGTCACTCTCATGGGTGACAAAGGTAATAGTGTAGATTTCTCTCAGTGAAAGAATTTTTTAAATCAGATTAGTACCAACAAAATGGCCATAATCTATTAATTAAAATGTGCATATGGCAACACTAAACCACCTTTGTCACTCACGAATAGTGTAGATTTCTCTCAGTGAAAGAATTTTTTAAATCTGATTAGTACCAACAAAATGGCCATAATCTATTAATTAAAATGTGCATCTGGCAACACTAAATCACCTTTGTCACTCTCATGGGTGACAAAGGTAATAGTGTAGATTTCTCTCAGTGAAAGAATTTTTTAAATCAGATTAGTACCAACAAAATGGCCATAATCTATTAATTAAAATGTGCATCTGGCAACACTAAATCACCTTTGTCACTCTCATGGGTGACAAAGGTAATAGTGTAGATTTCTCTCAGTGAAAGAATTTTTTAAATCAGATTAGTACCAACAAAATGGCCATAATCTATTAATTAAAATGTGCATCTGGCAACACTAAATCACCTTTGTCACTCTCATGGGTGACAAAGGTAATAGTGTAGATTTCTCTCAGTGAAAGAATTTTTTAAATCAGATTAGTACCAACAAAATGGCCATAATCTATTAATTAAAATGTGCATCTGGCAACACTAAATCACCTTTGTCACTCTCATGGGTGACAAAGGTAATAGTGTAGATTTCTCTCAGTGAAAGAATTTTTTAAATCAGATTAGTACCAACAAAATGGCCATAATCTATTAATTAAAATGTGCATCTGGCAACACTAAATCACCTTTGTCACTCTCATGGGTGACAAAGGTAATAGTGTAGATTTCTCTCAGTGAAAGAATTTTTTAAATCAGATTAGTACCAACAAAATGGCCATAATCTATTAATTAAAATGTGCATCTGGCAACACTAAATCACCTTTGTCACTCTCATGGGTGACAAAGGTAATAGTGTAGATTTCTCTCAGTGAAAGAATTTTTTAAATCAGATTAGTACCAACAAAATGGCCATAATCTATTAATTAAAATGTGCATCTGGCAACACTAAATCACCTTTGTCACTCTCATGGGTGACAAAGGTAATAGTGTAGATTTCTCTCAGTGAAAGAATTTTTTAAATCAGATTTTTAGTTTCTGAAAAACTCTTCAATTTACAAAATGACCACCTTATGGCACTTAAATGGCCATATCTTTTTAATTAGATTATTTATGGCAACACCACATAGCCTATGTTACCCGGAAAGGATGTAGCTTCCTATCGGTAAAAGAATTTTCAAAATCGGTTCAGTACTTTTCGAGCCTATTCGCAACAAACAAACAATCAAATCTTTCCTCTTTATATAATAGTATAGATATAGACTGATGTTACCATAACTTTATATTGCAATATCTTTTGATTGAATACGCCGATTATGATGAAACAAAAACTAAATTTAACTTTGAAATTGGCAGTATATTTATTAATAAACATCAACTAATTTTATACTTTTTTATCTTTATTATGCACAACCAAACAGACAGTGGTCTCTATGGGTTACCTTGAACGTCCTCTGCGAAATTTCGAAAATATATCTAACAAAAAAAAACAATTAATTCTGTATAAAATTATTGTATTAAATTTTATTATTATCCTGCAGGAACTATTAAATTTTCCGGGATAAAAAGTACCGTTTAGCCGTTTTTGTGTAATTGAGTATCATACATCTAAACAGCAAAACGCATTTCACTCCGACACCGCACCACAAAGTAACTTTAACACATATTAAAAGACACTGCTGTTTTATCTAGCTAATGGCATCATAAGCATTTCAAGAATGGCAACACCGATGTAAAAGTTTTTTTCCTCTCGAAGTTTCTAAAATATAATAACCCTTACGACTCCCCCGGGATGAGGTTCCGTTTAATCTCATTTTTTAAATTTTCGCCTGGCTTCCTCTGACCTTGTTTTTAACGATATAAACATAAATATCTGGGTAAAGAAAAAATATCTAATAAAGCTATACTGCATGGTAATATGTAAAGGATAATAATATCATACATTTAAGACACTCGCCTCCTCTGCTTTCCAATATTTAACTAAATAAAATATAACAACAACAGATACACTTTATTTTATACCATAAAACGTACATACAACAAGACAAATAAGAAAGTAATGACGCATAACAGGCGGGCTTATCGCTAAAAGCGATCTCTTCCAGGCAACCAAATGTTAGGATATCAATCCACAGAAATATCAATCAAAACTCAAACTCATACATACACTACATATACTAATATTATAAAGAGGAAAGATTTGTATTTTTGTATGTAACGAATAAACATAAAAACTACTGGACCGATTTCAAAAATTCTTTCACCATTAGAAAGCTACATTATCCCTGAGTAATATAGGCTATATTTATTACAAGAAAAGATTAGACATTCCCAGAAATTCTCACTAAAACCAACACAAGGTGCAAAAAAAATAGCCATAAAATATCTTTCATCGCATGCGCTGCGGAAAGTATTGATGATAGAACAAAAAAATGTTCTACAATATTATAGAACGTATCAATATCTACAAAAAACTCCGCGAGACCATATGTCCAACTATTATAGTTAAGTCACTATAACTACTTTTTTACATTTTAAAAGTTGATAAAAATGCCTATCAAAATCAGACCATGTTTTCCATAACTTTGTATTAATTATTATCCAAATAAATTATTTCGTAATGAAGACTGTTTCAATACCTGTTAATTACTTTTTGAATTATTGAAATCGGACATTCCAGTCAAAAGATATTACGAAATAAAAATATCAAGATAAATAAAAAATAATCCCAGACGGGCCGCCGCCGGTGCGGTGTGGATGCCTCGCAGCGCAGCGAGTAACGCGGCGATAGAGGGAGCGTCAGAATGCGGGAGCCAAAATGTTAAAAAAAAATTATCCACCCGTGCGAAGCCGGGACGGGCCCCTAGTATACAATATAATAATAACTACTCTATAAATAATGAACTTAAAAAATAATAATTTAAAAAATTTATTGCAATGTTTTTCATGGAAATGTTGGAAAAGTAAAAAAATATCGATATTGCCGCCACAGCGAAGACAATGAAAAAAAAAAAAAAAGAAAGTCCATAGGGACTTTTGCTTAAGTAAATAATTCTTCTTCAATTTCGTACCTAGGACTCCTTTACTTGGATATCCATGACGATATATTATCCAAAAATTATAGCTATGAGATATTTAGATTAACATTTTCACTTACACTACGTAAGACAATAGTTACAAATATTTAAAAGTATCCGTAACACGTAAATTCGTACGTTCCGTGACATCGTGACATAACCTACGAGAAAGCATTCATTTTGAAGTTATTAGCAGTATATAACTTTATAGCCACTTATATAACTTACAAAACTGTGTAATGGACAGATTGATATACAATGAGAGTTCACAACGAGCTGGGGCACGGTAGAGCTTCCGCCAAGGCGAGCATAGATCAAGTCACTACATTTTTGATCACCTGATTCATTTATCTATATCTATACTCTATATATAAAGAGGAAAGATTTGATTGTTTGTATGTTTGTATGTTTGTTTGTTTGTTGCGAATAGGCTCGAAAAGTACTGAACCGATTTTGAAAATTTTTTCACCCATAGGAAGCTACATCCTTTCCGGTTAACATAGGCTATATGGTGTTGCCATAAATACTCTAATTAAAAAGATATGGCCATTTAAGTGCCATAAGGTAGCCATTTTGTAAATTGAAGGGTTTCTCAGGAACTACTAATCCGATTTTAATTTTTTTTTCACTGATAGAAAAATGCACTTTTCGTGAGTGACAAAGGTGATTTAGTGTTGCCATATGCATTTTTTAATAAATGGAATATGGCCATTTTGACGTAACTAACCCGATTTTAAAAATCCATTCGCTAATAGAAAACTATACTTTTTGTGAATGACAAAGGTGATTCAGTGTTGCCATATATTTTTTAGTTAATCGAATTTGGCCATTTTGTCGTAAATAACCACATTTTAAAAATTCTTTCATTGAGGAAGTCTACAGTATTTCTGTCTCTCTTCCTCTTATTTACTATCATTCTCTCTCATCCTGTCTCTTTTTTCTCTCTTTAATATTTATCTTTATCTCTGTTCAGAATGGTCAGTCTCTGTTCGGTTTTATTTTCGAGAGTCTCTCTCTCTCTCTCCTTTATTTTTATTTTCGTAATAAAAATGAATCGCTAAATGTGTTGCTAAACGCACTCGGGAACGGCTGAACCGATTTCGCTAATTTTTTTTCTTGTGTTTCTTATTGTCAGGAAAAGGTTCTTATCAATTATCAAAATTCTAAGGTAGCATACACACGCAGATAGTGTTTAGGCTATTATATTTTATGACAGATAAAGAGCAAATAAGTAGATGGTCTACCTGATGGAAAGTGGCCATTGTCGCCCATGGATATTGGCAATACCAGAGAGTATCTCTTGTTTTGCCTTATATTATAATAATAATAATAAATCTTTATTTCGGAAATAATACAGTTTACAGAAACATATAGTAACAATAATAACTGCAATAGTGTAGACACTGTGTCGCATAAAAATACTAAATATGTGTGAACTTGATGAATGCACTTGCGCGTTTGTGTGTGTATATGTATGTCGGAAACTAAAATAAAAAGAATATAGATGGATGGCCTATCTCAAAAGCTATACGGACGCAAAACGGTCAGGATATAACTAATCGTTACGATCTCGCACTTTTCTGACAGGAACTATTATTACAGGAACGCAAGCAGTGCCTTGGACTTGTCACAACTAAACCTAAGATTAGACTAACATTAACCTAACCTAACACAAGGCTAACCTAACCTAAACCTAACTCACACCTCCGACATATATATGTGTGTGTATATATGTTTGTGTGTGTGTGTGTGAGTGCGTGTGTCACATATAATAAAATGTTTAGTCTCATTATAAGACAAAGTTAAAAGCCAATTTAATAGCTTTTTCTTACATTCTCTGGTGGTACTAGATCAGTTGACTTCACAGGGCAGACTCTATTTGATCTACATTTATTTCTTGCCAAATCTTTATCAAAAGACAGGTGAGTGAGTTCGGATCATAGTTCGAAGTGTCTAGTAAGTATTCCAGGGACAAACAATATATAACTACTATTGTTGATGATAAACTTTAAATTAAATAAAAATGGAACAAATAGATTCACGAGTATAGGTACTTCTAATTCTTTTTATATAAATCACAATTTATTAAAATTTAAACTCAAAATAAGTAGTAATAATAAATGTATTGTAAGTACTGGAATGAAAGTATTTTTTTACAGAGTACTAGCAGTAACCCCTCCAAGAAATCGATCGTGAATTCAACGCCTGACCTGAGCTACTGACGCTTAATTATTTTGAATATTGAAGAAGAAGAAGAATGCTGCGGTTTCAGCGGACCCTGAGTGAAAACCCGGTGTTCACTGGAACCGCAGCATTAATGGGATGAAGAGAGGGAGTAGATCTGGCCTATTAGGTCAGTCTGTCAAAAGCTTGAAATTAGCTTCCCATTAGAAAAATAAATAAGTCGCTAATTCTAGACAAGTACAAAGATAAAAGGACGTAAAAATGAAAAGAACAAAATTAAGAGAAGTGGCAGAAATTACTAAGATCCCCATAAAAACAATAATTGTATAAAAAACAACTCTCGCAATGTAGTCTTTACAAAGTTTTGAAATGTAATGTCGAACCACGTATTTCAGATATCTACTAAGGATCTAGTCAACTACCCTCACCAATATTCCCTATAACTACCTCCTGTTCCCTGTTCCCGAGCAGTATCGATCGGATGGCGTGACCTCCCCAATATTATTCTCCACGCCATATCAATCTGTCTTCACACATGTTATTTGTTTTGGTGTTTGTATGTCACGTCTCTGACAGTGACAGGGGAAAGGTAAATCGCTTCCTAATAGAATAAATCGGATTTTCATATTTCAGGGGATATTGTAACGAGTTTACGAGTATGAGTCTTGTTTCTGTTTGTTATGGGAATCGTTCAGGTAATGTTACTAACTGACCTATTTTTTGTGAAATGTAGAAAGAAACCAAGCTAATCTTCTAACTCCAAGTCTTCTGGAACTGTTGTCTTTGATATATTTTCGGTTTATACTGTCTCAAAAAAATCCCATCGTCCAGTAGATGTAAGACCCTTTTAGAGATGGGTAGGCCACTCCAGAAAGGTCTAAATATTTAATCAGGTAATGGATTGGACAAGAGAAGTTTGGTGATATCTGGAGTGAGATTATTGGGTCTGTTATTGGATTTTAGAGCTTCTTCCAATGGACATAGGAATATAAGTTAAGTTGATAGAGAGACCTTCAACCAGACTTAGTGGTTTTTAAATGTTAAGATTTTTGCGACTTCTCAGGTCAGTACTGAATAAAAGAACGACAGTAGGGTCCCAAAGACAAGTAATTAGACAACCACAAGAAATCCCGAGTCTTTAATAAAGTTTAACTAAAATGGACGCTAACTCAAACACGTTTAGTATAATTAGAGACGCATGACGGAATTTCTTAATTTATTCATCGGCAATTTGTTAAATTTTCACCAACCAGCGCAGCGCCAGCGCCAGCGGTACCAACTTTGACAATTAAACTAACTTAGGACAAAGGAAAAAAAATAATTACTTTCTTTAATGATCGCCCGCTCTGAGGTACGTGCAACTTGCCCGACAAAGTGAGTGAGCCTGTCGAACATATAATGAGCGTTGCTATAGCTATGATATGCTATATATCTTTGTTATTTCCCGCTGTTGATAGATGGCGCTCATTTCGCGTACAACGTCACATTATCTATATCTATACTTCTATACTAATATTATAAAGAAGTAAGATTTGTATTTTTGTATGTAACGAATAAACATAAAAACTACTGGACCGATTTCAAAAATTCTTTCACCATTAGAAAGCTACATTATCCCTGAGTAACATAGGATATATTTATTAAAAGAAAAAAATTAGAGATCCTCAGGAAATCTCACTAAAACCAACCCAAGGTGCAAAAAAAATTAGCCATAAAATATCTTTCATCGCATGCGCTGCGAAAAGTATTGATGATAGAACAAAAAATGTTCTAGAATATTATAGAACGTATCAATATTTACAAAAAACTCCGCGAGACCATATGTTCAACTATTATAGTTATGTCACTATAACTACTTTTTTACATTTTAAAAGTTGATAAAAATGCCTATCAAAATCAGACCATATTTTCTATAACTTTGTATTAATCCTTATCCAAATAAATTATTTCATATTCAAGACTGTTTCAATACCTGTAAATTACTTTTTGAATTATTAAAATCGGACCTTCCATTCAAAAGATATTACGAAATTAAAAATATCAATATAAACAAAAAATACACGAGGGCGCGACGGGCCAGTATAGCGACGCAGCGCAGCGAGTAACGCGGCACGAGAAGGGGCACCGAAATGCAAGAGAGCCAAAATATTTTTAAAAATAACATTCCACCCGCGCGAAGCCGGGATGGGCCGCTAGTATAAGATACATGGAGATTGAGTTATTTTCTTACTAATATTATGTGCAAGTTTGTATGTTTGTCACTCGATTACGCAAAAACGGCTGAACGGATTTCAATGAAATTTGGCACACAGATACTTTATAATCTGAATTAACACATAGGCTTCTTTTTATCCCCATAAATATATATAATGATAAGAAGAATTATATATTCTGAGAGTGTCTCCCTATTCAAACTCAAACTCAAAATTATTTACTTCAACTAGACTTTTTTTAAAAAGTACTTTTGAAACGTCAAAATTGGTCGGTCAGTTAGTTTGTCTGAAGCTACCACCAGCTCGGAAAGCAGTTTTCTGTTGAGAAGAGCCGGCCAGAAACTCAACAGTCGCTCGCATCAAAAAGCCATGTTTACATAGTCTGTTATATAAATGATTTAGCTTGAGAATCAACGTCACTTAGATTCCAAGCATTCTCATCATTTAAGAATATTATAGTATGCTTTATATATGAATGACTTCTTGATCAAAGTTTTAAATAGCGCTATATCTTTCGCATCGCACATTAATTTCACTGCTCACCACCCTAATACGTTGTGTAAAAAGCTCTCGCCGAGAACCGTTAAACTGTGGATTCAAATTCATACTTAGCTTAACTTTCGTTTGTTTCAATTTACAGTAGTTTGTGCCCCCACCCCAGCCTTTAACCCCCCTCTACCCCCTCATTAGACTTGCAATTCGTTTTCTTTGAGAACTGTCTATAAGATCGCTGATTAGGTTAAGACTTCACTTCACTTCTTCGTACTTTCAAACTACACTACTTAGTCTTTATAATATACCAACTATTAGAATGCTGACATACGATCTAGATGGAAGCCGAGCAGTGTCTAGGGTTTGAGACTCAGGAGCAGATTTAAAGACGTCTTCTATTATGCGTAAACTCTCGCCTCCATCGCTTGACCTTGCTACTAAATATTTAAAAAAAAAATAAAGTACATTAATCCCGTGATCCTAACTCAATCCTATCGAAACGAAAGTTATATATTGTCTACTCGAAATAACATAAAAAAAAAACTAATTCATAAACGATGTTGCTAAGACTGATAAGTTATTGGTATTTTCTAGAAAAACAAGGCAAAATATATTCCTTATAAAATATTAATTCATATTACCTTAACAAATGCGGGTAGATCGTTAGAATATACATTAGCAATTGATTAATCGTCAGAGGACATAGGCGAGGGGAGGCCGCCATAAATAAAAACAAATAGATAAAACAAATCCAGAGCTGACTTATGATTTAATATTATTTTATGTATCTGTATTAAAGAGGTAGAGTTTCCTACTTTTCTCTTAATATTCGTTTCATGTGTACTCAGTGTGAGCAATGTGAGTGTGTTGCCATGGTTACGAGATTGTTATAATCCTACTAATATTATAAACGCGAAAGTTTGTAAGAATGTATGGATGTCTGGATATATGTTTGTTCCTCTTTCACGCAAAATCTACTGAATTGATTTTGATGAAACTTTACAATAATATAGCCCACACATCAGAATAACACATAGGGTATAATTTATAATGATATACTATGAATTATCTAAATTATAGCGGGTGAAACCGCGGGGCGCTGCTAGTTGTCAATATATTGATGTTGTGAGGCAGCTCTCAAGCTAGCTCATTAGTAGATTGTCTTCGAAAAGCTGAACAGATCTTCACAATACATAGCTAAGGACCATCTCGATTAAATTGCCTTTCAAACAAATAAAACTTCATCAGAATCGATCCATTATCTTAGGCGCTACGATGCTACCAATTTCAAATACCATATATTCACTACATAGTATAAAACAAAGTCGTTTTCTCTGTCCCTATATCCGTATGTATGCTTAAATCTTTAAAACTACGCAACGGATTTTGATGCGGTTTTTTTTAATAGATAGAGTGATTCAAGAGGAAGGTTTATATGTATAATACATACACATTATAGTAGAGAAACACTGATAATTGTAGAGGTTTCTAATGTGATGTCACCCTATGGAACCCTACGAGATAGATCGAAATAATGTACTACAGTATTGTACACCTTAAAAAGGTCTACAAAAAAGTCCGCGATGGTATATGTCTATCTCTTAGGGATAACCCACAATAACCATTGTTTATCCTTTACTATTTAGGAGAAATAATGGCTTATTTACGAAACGATTTTAAGCAATTACAGCATTAATCCTTAAGTACCTTAATAAAATACATTGTGCATTTAATATAGATCAATATGGCCCTTTACAGCATGAAATTTAAATGAATATTTTTGAAGATATTACAGATTTAAAATGCAGGGACATAGCGGTTACGGCTAAATACACGTGTTACATTGCAGCCGGGCGAAGCCGGACAGGTCGACTAGTTTTTAATAAAACAAATTCAAAAGTGAGATTGTAAAAAAACAATATTTCCAGCAATGAATCTCTCATTACACACATTACCTTTTATGTATTTTATTTTTAGAAAATACATTTTGCAATAACTTAACGAACGAGGAGCCACAGAGGAAGGCTGATGCTGAGGCGTAGAAAGCTGAAGCGTCGGTTAAAGCTCTAGAGGTTAAGTTTAAAGTATGTACTAATTACTTTTGATTACTCTACTTTCGCTAAAATTATTGTTAATCTGCTAAAAATTGAAAATCAGTAATCAATAGTAACATAATGGAAAGATATTAATTAACTGTTTCCTAAAATCCAATCGCAGCACAGTGTTACCAACTCTCAAAAATATTTATCCCTAAAGTTTGTGTCAAAAACCCCTAAAATCGCTTTAATTATTTAGTTGCCCCCTAAAAAATATATAAATATAAATTCATAATGATTTAGAAATAATATGCTGTAATATGTTTCAAAAGTCTTTTTATTATAAGTTATTTATTACTTAAAATATTTCGTCTTCATCGGAAGATTCAGATTTTTTTTAATTTTTAGGCATCATTAACACATTTCTTATCGACACACAGTACAAACCAACATCGAAATAACAATCGTCGTAAGAATGTTCTTAATCTATTTTTTGGCGGTATCCTATCTGACATAAGCTAATATCAAACATACGTTCAATTTATACACAACAATAATCGCCATATGCACAGACAATAAAATGGCCGCCAGTCACCACAGAGTGCTTGTAGAATTACGCACTAGATGTCGTTACAAGTCGCTAGGTCAAAAAATAAATATTAATATTATAAATTTCAAAATATTAGAGAGTCAAAATATCCCTGAAAATACCCCTAAAAAAATCCCATCTCATTTATTTACCCCCTAAATTTGGGGGGAAAACCCCTAAGTCGGTAACCGTGTCGCAGCATCATCTACCTAAAGACTCAGACAAACCTAAACACTTATAATAATTAGATGGATACAACTTTTGGTCAAATCTGAAAATTAACAATTCAATTCAATTCAACATATTTATTTTCTTCTTTCACAAACATAATTAACTTATTCTAGATGAACAATTACATCGAGTGAAAATAATGTATGTGAGAGACTGGATGCTGTACTAGGGCTACCTGTATGACAGACAACCAGGCCCTCACCCCTAAACTAGTGGGACAATTAAAACACTGGAAGGTAAATTAAAAAAGAAAACAAGACTTAAGACTAACTTCAGCAAGACAACAAAAAAACAATTGACATTGAGAAAAATAAAATAAAAAATTATAATTATATGCAAATGTATCGCAGGGTGTGTGTTTGTATAAATATGTATAACACTAAACATGATAAAACAATTTTCACAACAAAATTTACCGACTTTTTTAATAATTTAATTTTTTTTCTCTCAAATTTTCTAGGTAGCAACACCGTTGATCACTTTATTTACACTGATAGTTAGAACCTTTTCCAATTCCAAGACTATCCAATCTCTCAAGACCAATCGCTGTATCCGATTCGATCTGTCTGATAGACTTGAGCCAGTTTTCAAACACAGCTCGCCTGGTGACTATTATGGCTGTGCATTGGTGTCATGATGCGGACATGACACTGTCCGCGCGGATTACTAAAGTTTGGGGTAAGTTTTTAATATTGGTTACTAGGTATTCCGTTGTAAAAAAATATTTCTTAAAGGATGCTATTTGTTGCTAACTGTACATATGTTAGATATAAGTTAAATAAAATAAGTATGAAAATAAAGCGAAGTAGTAGAAAGTTAAACATTAGCTTTTATAAGTAGCGTGTGTTTATCCTTATCGCGATGCTTCCTGAAGCTTCGAGCTTGGGGCACTTCATACACTTTTTATTTACTTAACTAGATCATAGTGTAGTTTTTATAAAGCTTAAACCATAAGCTGAAATACTTGCTAGAATTATTAGAAAATAAGTTCTTCTTGATGACATTGATGTCATTGCAGGTACTGAAACTGCTAATTAAACAAGTGAAGAAAAGAAAATAGTTAAAACTTAAGAGCTGTATTTAGACCAAATTCAGATACCTTCAAAAGCAGCAGAAGTATCGGATGAACGACAAGAGATTGCACGCAGGACGGTTTGTGGAAAAGTTTTGGAAATTTGGGAAGAGATGAGTGGCTTATAAGCTAAAATTTTTTTAAGTGTTGCTATTTCAAATCTTAGTGCAAAATTTTGAAACATAGATGGAAGAAAAATGGGATGGGATGAAATCTTATATACTGTAAAAACTTGTGAGTTCGGCTATCTTCAGTATAATCTACAGAAAGCTCTAAAACTTGAGGATATTATAGATTGATAAGGAAGGAGAGATAATGACGGTATCAAAGCCAATTAAGAATTACATCACGACCCTTCAACGGTCCACTCCCGAGCCGGGTCTCTTCCTCAGAATAAGAAGGGTATTAGGCCATAGTCCACCACGCTGGCCCAGTGCGGGTTGGCAGACTTCACACACCTTTGAGAACTTTTTGGGAACTCTCAGGAGTGCAGGTTTCCTCACGATGTTTTCCTTCACCGTTAAAGCAAGTGAAATTTAATAGCTTAAAACACACATAACTCGGAGTCAGAGGTGTGTGCCTGTGTGGGGGATCGAACCCGGGCCTCCTGAGTAAGACTTGAAGTCTCAACCACTAGGCCATCACTGCTTTTTATGCTGCTTCTCATTAATCAAGAATTAATGAGAAGAAATAAGACGAGGTCAAACAGACAGGAGACTGTAGTTATGCCCATCACGTGACTATCTATGGCGTGGCTATAGATAGATGAAGATGTTAATCCAGCTAAAGCATGCAGCAAAGAAGAGTATACGGAACGCTAAACAGTTCAATTTGTATTCGAATTTACAGAAAGTGACAAACATACGCTTGCAGTATCATTATAAAGTTATAAAAGAAACAAGTTTGTTGTCTGGTACACCTCGTCGTCGACGCCGAATTCCATTCCGCCATGCCAATGCCGGTTGGCTGTTACGGAAATTGATAAACTTTTCTCCGATGTAAGGAATTATACAAGTTTCTGAGCACAACAAAATTCAATAAGTGACTGTCACTGATTGGGAACTGGACTGTAGAGGGGAGATATTGAAAGTTTTTAGTATAAGTTATGAGAAGTAGCGATTTGATTTGGCTCCACACTCTAATAGATACGTCTCTCATTGACTTGTCTTTCAGTTAGTGTGGAGATTGAAAGCTGTGTTTTTACATAAATGCCACAGAACTTAATTAGGACGAGAAACACCTACACATTTTTTTTTATGTAACTAGGTCGGCAAACAAGTGTACGGCTCACCTGATGGTAAGCGATTACCGTAGCTTATAGACGTCTGCAACACCAGAAGCATCGCAAGCGCATTGCCGACCCTATCCCCAATCCCCCCAGGAGCTCTAGTCACCTTACTCACCAACAGGAACACAACACTGCTTTAGAGTAGTGTTATTTAGCTGTGATCTTCTGTAAGGTCGAGGTACTACCCCAGTCGGGCTGCTCCATATTTGAGCAGGAAATTTCCTGCTGTGCCCTACCTCAGTTAAAAACAACATTGATGGGATTATTAATATAGTGTTATTAACAGGGATCTATCCATATGCAAATAAAGTAGTGTTAATTTATAAAAGAAAAGAGTGTTGTAGTAGTCTATATTCAGACTAACATTATGACGGCTTGACTATAATATCCTCCTGGGTGTTACTTTAGACTCAGAGCTTCAGCGTTACTCCTAGAATACTCGCGATGTAATCCATGATTATTTTGTCGTGACGGCGTATTTATTTTGCAATCCCCACCTCTTTGATTTGTGTTTATCAGTTGACCAACATTCAAGTAACCGGATGCTATTCATATCAGTCGTACCAACATAAAGACCAAGTAACAGGATGCTACTCAAATTATAAGTGTTGCCAACATCATAACTAACAGTAGTCATAGGTGCAAGTGGTCATAGGTCCTAGAACCAATGCAAAGAAATAAGATCATTATTATTGCCATGCTTTGATAATTTCATTCATAATTTTGATATCCAGGAATTTAAATTTTATATAGATTTGATTGAGATTGATTATTAATTTCAGTCGATAGAGATAACGTGCAACGCCATCTAGTGGCGTTTAAAATTAACTATATGTTTTAATATGTGCTTAGAACTTAGCTTGGTTTAGAGATATAACCTAATGTAAAGTACATTATCCATTTATATTATATTTGTTTTATGTTAATCTATATGCATTCGGTTTGATTAAAACCTTACTGCTAAGCAGCAGCTCTTCAGAATTAGCTACCTCTCATGACTTAATCTAACGTTATAGTTGACTTGTAAACGTTTACGATGTTTTCTTACAGCTAGAAGTGGAGTTTTTTACTTTATTACCGAGTTTATTGCCGTTTTGCGCTCTCAGTGCAGCAGATAAAAGTAGTGAATGAGCCGTTACTATTTTATATCTTATTACTAGATACAATTGTTTTTTTCTGTTTATGTTGTTGTTGTTGTTGGGTATTAATTTAGAGTATAGTTTTTAATATATAACTATTTTAATTATTATTACGAATCCTATTACTACGTTAGATCTAGTCATACTAATATGAGAATCTATATATTTCAATGTTTGAATGTTTGTTGATCAATTACAGAAAAACGGCTGAACGAATTCGAATGAAATTTTACACACAGATAGTTTATAATCTGGATTAAAATATAAGCTACTATTTATCCTAAAAAAAGCAAAGGTTATGTCAGAAGGGAGTTTTATACACAAACTCGGGTCACGTATGTCACAACAATAGCATAAGCTGTACTGTATACTGATTTTAAATTGTTAGGCGAGCAGTGTTTGAGAGATGTGAACCTAGAGTAGGTTTACAAGATCCCGTTCTTTGCATAAACACTCACCTACACTGTTAGAGTTTGTTATTAAACATCAAACTAAGCTAATAACAAAGTAAACGACTACAGTAATTTTCAATAAGAATTAAACATGTAGTTCATTAATATTCATTATGAAATTACTCGTCAAACTACTGCTGATCTGTTAGAGTTTGTAATTTTTAAGTATGTGAGGTAAATTGTTTGATATTCGATGTTTTTCTAAAACAAATGTTTGTGGAGCGTTGAAATTTAAGAACGTCAAGAGTGACATTGCAAAGCCTTATCCCGGCTTATTGTCTCCACTGGACAAGCTGTAGCTTACACGTTGCTAGAAAATGTAAGCTGGAAGAATCTTGTCTACACAGAGACAGAGTAGAACATATTAGTCGGAAAAAATAGCAGCTTCTTGAGAGAAAGCTCTACTACTGAGAATTCCTTACTATTACTATTCATCTGAATAACTCGCTTGTTTAATACTTTTTGCTGATTATGATTAGCTTACAATTTATAGAAATATTCGCCGCTTCGCTGAGGTATATAAGAATATAAATAAAAGTTGTGTCAAATACCAGTTCATCTTATTTCGATACGTTCACCACCATGTCTACAACAACTTGCCAGTTTCATCACAAATGAATGGTTTATGAACGTATGGAGGACAAACAAACAGTTTTTGTCAAACTTGATAACTTTCTAAGTATTATTTTGAATATATACAATCTTTTATAGTCTTGGGTAGTTCGCGAACGACGTAGTTCAAGTGCGCCCCTTTAGGCGAACTATACGAACTAGTTCGTCGATTATCTCGCTCTTAGTTCTTTTTAGTTCTTATATTTTTTTAAATTGATTGTTTTCTATAAAATTAAATGTGTAATAAATAAAAATAGTGGTTTATTCCTAACAAAAAAATCGAAATATACTTATATATATATATATAGATAGAAATATCAAAATATTATTCATAAACATCGATATTATCGAGATCGATGTTTCACTTTTGAGAATATCGATGTTTTTTTCCTTTATTTATTATTTTTATTAAATTATTTAAAAAAAAAACTAACGAACTAAAAGAGCGAACTAGTTCGCACTTAGATTGCAAACTAAATATTTTTTCTTTTATTTATTATTTTTGCTAAATTATTTAAAAAAAGAATTAACGAACTAAAAGATTATACTAGTTCTCCTTTGGATTGCGAACTAAAAAGAATCTCTCTCATTGGTGACTCACTAGGCCCAAGACTAAAGAGCTGATTGTTTATTTGAATTAATTATCAATTTAATGAATAGCTTACTTATTTTCTTTGATTCTGATTAGTTTTTAAATATAAGCTTGCTCGACAGCTCTACTATTTTAATAGCTTATTATAGTAGTATTTACCTTAAAATACAGCATATTTCTTTGAATGTAAGTTAAAATGTAGTTTCGTGTAACTCGCGCATAAGTGATAAGTAAACTAATGGAATTACCAAGTATTTTACAGTCGGAAATCAAGTTTAAAAGTGTTGGACATTAAAATTGCTATAGTGGGTCGCGTGCTGCCAGTAAGGGTTGAAGTTTTTATCGGTACATTATGCGAGCGCACGGACAGACCCATAACTCTGCAAAAAACAAATAGAGAAATGCAAATAAATCATAGCATGGTTTAAAAATTTAAGCCTGTCTGCTGTTGTTGTGATTTCGAGATTTTCTGGATGAATTTAGATGGAACTTTCTCTATCTACACAGCAGACAGCATATCTACACACACAGTTGTTGTCTACAGATATTTTAATGATGAGTAGGAGGAGGAAAAGGGGGAATATAGAATAACACTAAAAAGGGTGATGATATTGAATGGACTATTGGGTGAACGCAACGTGGATACTACTGAACCCATAAATAATGAAATATGAACTCTTACAATTACGAGAGAAACCTAAGCAGTGCCTTGGATTCGTCACCAAGGTGTAGGCTTAAGGAATTCCCTTAAGCAATTGCAACACTCGCCTTCACCGCTCAGGCTCTCCGTTTAAACCAAAGGTTAAACTTACTTAAACCAAACCTAACACAAGACGTGGCTCTCGTGGTCTTAATCGGACAGTAGTTCCAGCACTAACACTGCACTCAACACTCACTAATACTATCAAGTGGCTACTTCACTCCTTGAGAGACCGCGCAGGACTAAAACTACAGTGAGACTATAAAGGGTCGTGACTGTCAAATTGACGGAAGTGACTACTACTCCAATGCCATAGATGGCGATGACGATTCGATTATTCGATAATCCGTTATTCTCCGACATATACGTAGATAAGAATTATGTATATAAACACAACACATTATATGCTGATTGGAGTTCTGATCCCCAAAACTGGATTCTATTTTCTTGATACATAAAAAATAAAATAATACAAGTAATATTAAACAATAAAATTTATAAGGCATGCAAAGACGGTCTTATTGCTAAATCAATCTCTAGCAGGCAACCCTCTAAGAAGAGGAGTTAAGAGAGGAGTACACATAAATAACTATATTATTATCGAAGATAAATACTTACATAATTAATACTTTATACACACGATACTTATATGCATGCACTATTTTTTTTTCCTAATAAAAATTACAAAATTTTGATGGGATTTTGTTGAATGTTCAGAAAATCTTTTTAGGGTTTAAAAGATAAGTGGTTGTAGAGGAATAGTAAGAAACTGTTGGGGGGTAGCAATATGTTGGACATAGAGAGCTGAGGTGAGTGTTTTTACCCGACTACGGCGAAGCCAAAAGGAAGGGTTATGATTTTGGCCGTCTATGTATGTATGTATGTATGTATGTATGTATGTATCTATGTATGTATGTTTGTATGTTCCACTCTAGCGCCTAAACTACTAAACCAATTTTCATGAGTGAGGTGTCAATAGATTCGTAATAATGGCGCGGGTGACATAGGCTATAAAAATTTTATGATTTTTTTAATGACGGAATTTAAAGGAATTTAACGTGGTTGATGTCAAAAGAAAGGTCTTGACGAGCACATTACAAATATGTATATATCTTATTGTTTAAGTCAACATATATGTTTAAAATGCGGTCGTATAGTTCGCGCGGTTCTGTCGTTGCAGTTATTTACTCGTTTAAGCAAATAAAAGCCAACAATTACGTTATAATATTAGATTATAAAAGTTATCTCGATCGGGAAACGGAAAATTATTAAATAAAAAAATAAAGTTTAAAAAACTATAACCCGACTACGTAAAAAAGTGGTCTGAAAAGGACGAAACAAGAAAATAGTCAGATAGAAACCTAGAAATGTATTGGACATAGTAGGTATAGGGTGCGACCACGATTCTACCTTGACCATTTTTATACCGATTATTTTTTTATTGAGACATAGGGAGGGAGTCTGAGAGAGATTGATTAGGGTATAGAGGATAGATAGTTGTAGAGAGATGAGTTGGATAAAGCTTGGAAAGTATTATGTTGTGTGTATATGAACCTCAAAATCAATGTATGTAGAATATGAAATACTGTTAACTTTATGACAATTCGTTTTAACTAGGTTTTCTTCAAAGCCGTATGTTATTCGAAATGGCAAACAATATTAACATTGCAAACATGAATAGATAGAGTTTCATAATTATATTAAATCTGAAGACGTTTTGAGCTTGAATAATTTAATTCGAAGTGAGGCATTTGTATGCTCGACACGTATGCTAAGAGCCATTGCGCGTGTTTCAAGTAATGCATCTTGTTCAGACATGGAAATAGTTTAAATTTTAAGTATATCCATAGGAATGTCTAGGAATAGTTGCTGGATAAAGTGGAGTGTGACTCACCATCATTCAATTTTAAATAGATTAGTGAATTTTTTAGGAATCCTACTGTCGATTTTACCTATATCGATTCAAAGGATCATCGTAATCCTCACCCGTTAATGGTCAACTGCTGAGCTGGGTTTGCTCCTCACAATGAGGAGGGATTAGGCCATAGTCCACCACGCTGCCCAAGTGCGGGTTGGCAGACTTCACTCACTTTTGAGAACATGGAAATCTCTCAGGAGTGCAGGTTTCCTCACGATGTTTTCCTTCACCGTTAAAGCAAGTGATATTTAATTGCTTAAAACACATATAACTCCAGGTAGTCGTCGGTGTGTGTGATTCAGTCCTCTCGAGTAGTCATCAACGTCTTAACAACTAAGCTATCACTGCGTATAATTTGTTCAAAGAATAGACGAGAACTATTTAGAAATAGGTCAAAATAACCTAGACCTTACCTAAGAAATAGGTAAGATAGGGGTTTAGCGGATAAATGGTTGTAAAAGGATAGGTTGAACGATAGGAGGTAGTAGGAGGTAAAACAGAGCAACTATTAAACATAATACGTCAAGATTTCACAGCACAGCTTCACCTCCTTTCAAGGAGGGAAGGAGGGAAGGAGGAAGGAGTGGCACATCAGTCGAGATTGACATTAACTCAAATAATTTAATTTGATGGAATATTTATCGCATTGTCTTGTAATGTCTCTCCGTTGTCATATTGTCGGTTGCTTCCAAATAACGTTTATTGGATTTGTGTCGGATGAGATTGATGGTTGTATATCTTGTAGGATGAATAGAGTGTCTGATTTACATATTAAGATTGTCTTTTATATAAAATCAAAGATAAATATCATATCATGATAAAAAACGTAACCGATCTTGACAAAACTTGAGAGATAGGACAGTTTTTATCTCTAAATTTATTATAGTGTTAGCTTTAATAAACTATTTGAAGGGAGGGAGGGAGGTCATCATTATAGAGGAGGGATGAGGGGGGTATTTTGTATTATAAAAAGGATAATTTCTACACAAGAAGGTCTAGTTATTCTCGGAACTCGTGTGACTTCAGAGTGTTGTGTATTTAAATATTTTTTGCTGAATGTTTAAATAGAAAGGACAGTTAATCCTGCACCTGGGTCACAAGCCTCGGGTACTCAGCTTCCATCTAGATTGTATATAATTGTAGTTTTTTGAGTGTTATTATTAAATTATGTCAACAGAGTTAGCAACACCGTTGATAGCCGAGCTTCCCTGGTGACCTTTATGGCTGTGCAGTGTTGTGATGTCGTGATGCTGGATCTCTTATTATTATTGTCTTGTGTGAGCTTTCTATTGAGTAAAGATTTCAACAGATAGTTCTGAAAGCCTTCCCAATCCAACTAACAGTGTCAACTAAACAAATCTAACTCGAATTTATATGTATGAGGATTACGGAGGGCAAATTAGGTGGCAGGTGGTAGGAAAGTTGGTGGAATTGAACCCAATACCCGCGGGACTCCCTTTGAATAAAAGGTTAACCTTCGGGAGCCGAGCGGTTCAATGGAGGTGTCTGATTGACAATTTTATCAATCTAGGTATCTTCAATCACAAAGCTTTCGTTGCTTCTCCCTTTTTTATTTTAACTTAATGCTTAGTTCTAGTATAAGCATTTCTTTACTGTATAATATAAAATTATAGTTTGAGTTTGACCCGCTCTCGCTTCGCTGAGGTTTATTCAAAATGTTCACTCACACAACTATGAATCATATATGTTCTCTCATCGTTAAGGCAGCGTTCGTAATAAACGTTTTCGTTCTCCGACTTACTGCAGCAAATCGGACTACCATCAAAAAGTGTTTTTATTGGTTCAGGTTAATATAGTCTATGACACTCACAGATAATGTGGCTTTCTATTGGTATCGGTTCAGTAGATCCAGATATAACCCCCTACAGCATAATATTAGTATATAACCAATATTGGATAGTGGTTAAAATCCTTTTTTTTCATGGATCTTATGAACTAATATGGCTCTTAATTTTTTTCTTAGAAGCTATTATCAGCTTCTAAATATTTCTAAAATTCAAGTCGATCTAATCAGGATTGTGAAAAAAAGTTTTTTGACATTTCTGAAAAATACATAAAATTTAGATTTTTGTTGATTTTTCAAAAACCGCTCGACCGATTTCAATTTAATTTAAACGGAGTCACCAAAAAAATATTTCAAAATCGATACAGGCGTCTTCGAGTAATCCTGTCGATATTTTTTAATTGTAAAAACAAATATTTTAATTACCTTCTTTCCAGTGTGGTAAGTAACATGATACCTGAAATTTGAATAAAAGTACCCACAATTGTAATTCAACTAACGTTGCAAATAACTCCACATCCAAACCAATATACCTGTTCACTGAAATATGAGGCTTTGATCGCGTCACTTTGATGTGTTCTGATTGAGGGTAGAACACAAATATAGAATGACGTAACAGACAAGCAAATATATGGAACTTTACCTTAATATATATACGGTCTAATTTTGATTGGGTTTATTAGATTTGATATTGCAGATTTTTTAAACAACACTGCGCACAGTATATTTAGTTATTTGAAATTGGCAACTTTTTGTTGCCAGTTTTTCATCGAATTATTTGGTTAGAAGTTTCATGTTCAATAGATATATTAAGCGGATGTGGATGAGTTAAGCGGATATAGTTATGATAAGCAAATATAAATAGGCTTAACGGATATAAATGGAATGAATATATTTTAGTATTATAATTATTTTTTTTATTTACGATTGGCAGCTTTTTGTTGTGATTATATATATTTTTAAGAAATTGTAGATATAGACTTTTTAGACCACGTTCTACTTACGAAGTTGAGTTAAGCGGATATGTTATTATAAGCAGATATAGTTATAATTAAGGTAAGCAGATACAACTTCTGTTATTTATTATTTTATGTTTAATTTTTAATTTATCTTTAAAATATACATGTCGGGGTATAGTTGGGGTAGGATAATAATAAAGACCTCTCGGACTAAGGATCATGTGAGTTCTTACGCCTTATTTATTATGATTCCCTACATGATGCGCAACATCTAAATAGAGGTCCAATATCCGTGATACAGCGACACACTATTTGTTACACTTCAACTCCAGGTGATGTTCACTCAAAGAGATTTGTCGAGAGACTAAAGTGTACTGCGTCAGTTGGGGAATATAAAAGGACTAGGCAATGGTAGCAATGCCCCTCCACTAGTGGTGAGAAGTAAATCTACAAAACGGAAATATGGCGCTGGCGTCGCGATTAATCGATAATCGTTTACTCGTTTGAGGCTGTCAAAAATCTTTGAATATAAAAATCGCGACGGAAGTGACAATTATTTTCTTTATCATTATCCTACTCTAATTATAGCCGTGTCGGGCCTTCACTATTACCGTACTCCAACTATACCCCGACTTACATATTGTTATACATTTTTCTATATGTATTTACATGGTTTACAGGTTCTTCTAATGTTCAATACAATTTGTTGGGTTATTTACTTCAGCCAATAATATTAAGCGGCTATAAATAAGAAAAAATAGTCATGATAAGCGGATATAAAGGTGCACAATTTATAAATCTAATGTTTCATTGTAAAAATTTAAAATTATATATATGTCGGGGTATAGTTAGGGTAGTATAGTAATGAAGGCCGTGGTGGGCTATAGTTAGGGTAGGATAGTAATAAAAAAGACTTGTTGTTAGTCCTTACATTGTATTTAGATGTGTTAACACAACCTTAGGTTAGGTTTAGGTTAGGTTAGCCTTAGAATAGGTTTATGTTAGGTTAGGTTAGCCTTATGTTAACCTAACCTCAGACAAACAGACCAGGCAGTGGAAGCGAGTGTCGTAATTACATAAAGGGATCCCTTAAGCCTACACCTTGGTCACAAGTCCAAGGCACTGCCTGGGTTCCTGTTCAAAAACTATGGAATCGTGATATTCGATTAATTCATTCATCCAAATCTGACAAATCATGATATTCGATCACTTCATTCATTTAAATAGTCTCTCTTTTCTGACATATACAAACTAATATTATTTTTTCGAAAGTAACACTTAAGAAACGTAGGTAATACTTAAGAATACAAACTGAACCAATGAGTGTGCTCGTACACCATCTATCGACGTGGGAGTGAAGTGCATGTCGAGCTGTGTGGCTGTCGCCTTTGGGAATTAGTCATATATAGTTAAAGCGAATAAATGTGAAATTAAACTTGACGACTAGTGCAAAAATAAAGTTCCATGTGTGTAAAGCCACTAAAATGTTTTTTCATCCCATCTTGATTCTATAATGAGCAGCGAGCCAGCGGGGCAAACAAGTGTTATCATTACTTGCGTAGCGGTTCCGTGGAAACGTCTTTGAAGTATCTAAATATAGACGAGTGTACTAAATTATCTGCTTTGTGAGCGTATTTTATTGTAAACCAGTAATCAGCCCTCGCTTCCTTAGTGAACTAATAATAACATGCGGTTTAGACAGGAAGCCGAACAGTAAAGGTTGAAAACCCAGGAGTAGGTTTATAAGGTTTCCTGAGCGCGTTAAATTTTCCTTAAACTGCAATATAACTTCTGACTAACTACTCGTCATACTGCCGTGGATCTAAGTAAACAATAGTCCATAGATTAAGAAAGAAGAAGAAGAACAGGCAAGTCTTCAGAATAGACAGGCAGTTCCTTGTAGCGTTGTTTAACGTATAATCCAAAATGGTGGAAACCATTTTTATTTTACTAATACTCGTCATACTGCCGTGGATCTACGGAACAGAGTCCTCACTATATCAAACATATAATATTTGATATGGTGAGGGTATTTTAAAAATAAACTAATAGAAATTAGCCAATCTAAGATACTAACAGCGGGTCAGCTAATAAAATAATTACAGAAGAAGATATACGAAGTGGAATAAGATAGTAAGTATCCAGTGGAAACTAGTGGAAGTGGAGCCCGTAGATAAATAAAGAACAAGAAGAACAGGGCAAGTCTTCAAAATAGGCCAAAAAAGCTAAAGACTCGGCACTTCCTTGAGCGTTATTTAACGTACAATCCAAGTAGTGGAAAAAATTCTTATATTTTTATTTTAAAAATATTTTGCTACATATATAACGTACTCGTAATATATATATATATATATATATATATATATATGTCGGGGATTTTAAATGATGTGAAAGGAAATGGAAGGAGGGAGATGGTGAATATTGGGTAAACGCAACGTAGATACTTCTACTGAACCGATAAATTATCAAATTATCTTTAACAATTACGAGAGAAACCTAAGCAGTGCCTTGGACTTGTGACCAAGGTGTAGGCTTAAGGAATTCCTTTAAATGATCATAACACTCACCTCCACTGCTCAGGCTCTCTGTTTAAACCCAAGGTTAATCTCACATAAACCGAATCTAACACAAGGCTAACCTAACCTAAGGCTAACCTAACCTAACATTGTGTTTACTTAACCACGTGGCAATTACATTGTAAGCACTTATGTGACCTTAGTTGGACAGCACTTCCACACTACACTGCACTTGACACTATCACTATCACTAGCACTACTTAGATGATGTTCACTTCTTGAGAGACCGCGCACGACTGAGACTTCAGTTAGACTGTCGATCGTATATAAAGGGTCGAGGGTAGAGACTGTCAAAACAACGGAAGTGACTACTACCCCACTCCAACGCCATAGACAACGATAACGATTCGATTAATCGATAATCTTTTACTATGCTCCGACATATATATGTTCTTTTTTCCATACAAAAGTGGATATCGAGCTGTGTTACTCAGTTCAACTATTTGTGATATTTTATACAAAGGTCATCCCCCTACTTTAACCCCTTCAAGTCTCTTTTTCTCGATAAAACGTAGCCAATGTCCTGTCCCAAGTTCTAATGTATCTCTGTACTAAATGTCATCGAAATAGGTCTAGCCTATGTTGAGTTATTATCTAAATCTACGACTAACTACAATCCCAAAGCGTCGAGGGCTTTAATTTCTTAAATGTGTAGTAAAAGTAACTTGTGCATTTTTTTCGAAATAAAAAAGAATCTATGATACTCTAAAATCTATAAGGTATATACAATACACACATAAACCAACAAACACACTTCTGCATTTATATTAGTATGTATATCGCTCACAATGCTGACGTTAACAAAAGCATCCATTTGCACCGCCCGTCATATTTGTGGTGTGATTTGAAATATTCCACACTTATTGGATTTATACGTCTTCGCTTATTTTGATATGTTCTATCCCCAACATCTTTAGATGGAAAGATCTGACTGACTAACTTACATTTTTCTATTGCACCGGTAACTACTACTAGTAAATCCATCTTTGATTAATACAGTCTCTTCTTTATTTACATCTTCTATACTCCACAGGTAAAATCAAATATTTTAATAATTTATCCCTCCTTCTTAAAAAAAACCTTGATTCTTTAACTGAGTATATTATTTTTTAAATTATTGCATATATTTTCATGACAGTTAAGTAGCAAACGGGCAGATAGTCACCTGATAGTAAGTAACCACCGTCGCACATGGACATCGGCAATACCAGAGAGTTTCTCTTGTATTGCCGGTATGTTACCACCTCAAAGATGGAGTGAGGGATGGATTAATGGGATGGGAGAGGGAGGGGTAGGTCAGACCCACATTCGGCGCGACTGGAACCTTTAAAAGATACTCCAGGATGTCAGAGGGGAAGAGGGTATTCTAACCCGTCCCCTCACGGAAAATACGGGCTTCTTTAAAATATAATTTTACAGATTTTTGTATTATCGCTTCTTTTTCTTCTTTATTTTTATATAGGTACACCATTTTGTTTTGGAACCGAAACAGAAACCGAGTTATATTATTCCAAAATGTAGAAAAAATTAAAAGAATAGTTTAGGTAAGCTAAGTCCTCAGTTTCTTTAATTTGATGAAGATTCATCCAAAGAAATGGTTTTTTCCTTTTTAAGAACCAGTTAAATTAAAAATAAATAGTCAAATATTAACTGTCTATTAAATAAACTGGAAAAAGGTCGGTATTACCAGATTCTCTATAAATATTATAACAATTCCAACTTCAGGGTAAATTAACTTAAAAAAGTAGTCGCGGAACAGAGGTAATTAGACATTCATCTAATATTTATTGCTTAGACCTGTCCTCACTTTGCTCGGGTTCTAATGAGATTTTTTTGTAAAAAGTATATACATACTACCCTCCTACCCTGGCAATACACGTCTATAATATTAAAAAATGTTAGAAACGTATAAACTCTTAAAATGGCGTCTATTGGATGCTTACCGAACGTTGATGAAGACATGTTGAAGTGTTGCGTCAATAAACTAACTTACAACGCCATCTGTTACTTACTTATTGAACTTACAAATAATAAAAATATTCTATCCTCTTAAGTCTGATTAAATTACTCAGAGAAAATTATCATTTTGATTTTACTAATATTAAACTAGTCGACCCGGCCCGGCTTCGCATAGGTGCAGCTTGCGACATATACTTAGATTTATAAAAACATATATTTGATTATTATTCCACAATAACTCTGATTTTTTCTAGGATAAAGAGTAACCTATATATTTCAGGGATTATAATGATAAGAAGGAAGGAGGAGAGGGAAATATTGGAAAACACTACAAGGGGTAATGATATTGAATGGACTTTTGGGTAAACGCAGGGTAAACGTAGATACTGCTACTGAACCAATTAATAATCAAATATGAACTCTTACAATTACGAGTGAAACCTAAGCAGTGCCTTTTTTTATGGTATATAGGTCAGCGTTTGACCATGACTTGCCTGAAAGCACGACACGGTCTAGGATGGAGCAGGCTTTCCTAGAAGGTACCTTTAGTAGATAAGTGGGTGTTAAATAAATAAGTTGTAGTTACGGCGACGGCGAAGCAGAATAAAATAATTGTTCGACAACAAATCAAAAGTTTATTCACACACAAATTTAACACAAAACAGTTCACTACAATACTAAGACAAGAAGGCGATAGGTGAAACAGCAAATTAATAAATAACGATTAAATGAATCGTAATTATAGTGCAAAGGAAAATGAACTTTAACGCTATAGAAATAAGTGCGAGATAGCGTGCGCGTGACGGCAAGTAGTCGTACACCTTGCGTATATGATAGCGGCTTGGCATCGACTGACTGCTTCGGGCAGTGCATTGTGCATCGTACGAGGTAATTAGCTAATGACTCTGATCGAGAACAATAGGCCTGCGCGTGAGTTGGTTGGTTAGTATTTTAGTGTAATTTATAATATATTTATGTTTGTATGTTTTGTATGAAAGGTGTGTGATTGCGTAAATATTTACATGTATGAGTGTGTGTGTGTATATGTGGGAGAAGCCCACATCACTCCCCTCCAGAGACCTGGTCAGGGGCGATAAAAGTCTGGAAATTTGACTCGGCGACCGCTGCGCGTTACTTTTAAGATGGGTTCATCGGATTCTGTAGGTCGTCGAGGTATTTGATATTCAGGTTTTAGAGTATCGGTGACCATATACGCTGGTTTTAGGCGGTCTATGGACACCGTTACTTTCTTTCCTTTAACTAATATTTTAAAAACTTTGTCACCCGATTGAACAACCTCGTATGGTCCAGTGTACGGTGGTTGCAAAGATCCCCTTACCGCGTCTTCTCTGAGGAATACGTGAGTAGAGGATGCGAGGTCTTTGTGAACAAAAACACGAGATTTATTATGTCGTGAAGCGGGTGTAGGACAAAGATTTTCGGCAAAACTGCGTAAGCGAGCAGTAAAATCGGATACGTCAGTTGTTGTGCTCAGACTGGGATTGAAAAATTCCCCTGGCAGTCTTAGTGGCTCGCCATAGACGAGCTCAGCAGAAGAGGTATTCAAGTCGTCCTTAACAGCACTCCGAATACCCAGTAAGACCAACGGTAGAGATTCGGTCCAGTGACAGTCAGCATGGCACATGATTGCTGCCTTCAGCTGACGGTGAAAGCGTTCCACCAGACCGTTGCATGCTGGATGGTAGGCGGTAGTTGGACGATGTTGAAACCCGGCTATCTTAGAAAGATAGTGGAACAGCGCAGACTCAAACTGGCGTCCACGATCTGTCACAACATCTTTCGGACAGCCAAAACGGGATATCCATCCTGAGAGTAATGCCCTACCTACCGTCTCTGCCGTGATATCAGTTATAGGTATTGCTTCTGGCCATCTGGTGAAACGGTCTACCGCAGTCAAGCAGTACCTAAAACCTTGTGATATGGGTAGTGGACCTACTATGTCAACGTGTACGTGAGTAAATCTGGCTCGGGGTAGCTCGAAAGTCCCAGTTGGAGCAGACACATGTCGAGATACTTTGGCACGTTGACAGGGTAAACAAGTTCGAGACCATTCGCGGCAGTCTTTGCGTACACCTGGCCACACAAAACGCTGGGAAACTAACTTAGCAGTTGTGTTACCGCTAGGGTGGCTAAGGCAATGCATGCTGTCAAAAATTTGTCGCCGAAAAGGTTTGGTCACGAAAGGTCTTGGAGATGGGGTACTTACATCACAGTATAATGATGTCCGAGACCCGTCCATGATCATTTTACTAAGGCGGAGTGATGAGTCGCCACCAAGTAAATCGGACAATTCTGCATCGGAAACTTGGGACTTCGCGAGAGCCTCCAGGTCTACTGGATGTTGCAGTTCGTCCACCCTGGATAGTGTATCAGCAACGACATTGTCCTTGCCGGAGATATGCCGTATATCCGTGGTGAACTGTGCTATGAAGTCCAAGTGTCTGTACTGACGAGGTGAGCAACTGCTTTTCCTTTCATGAAAGGCGTAAAGCAGAGGCTTGTGGTCAGTATAGACCGTAAAGTGACGAGCCTCAAGCATATGGCGAAAATGTTTTATGCCTTCATAGATTGCAAGGAGCTCTCGGTCATAAGGCGAATATTTTTGCTGTGCTGGACTCAACTTGCGTGAAAAGAAAGCAAGAGGCTGCCAAGCCCCATTTTTATATTGCTGCAAAACTCCTCCCATTGCCGTGTCAGATGCGTCTGTGGTAAGAGCTAATCTGGACTGGACATCTGGGTGTGCGAGTAATGCAGCATTACACAAGCTCTCTTTGCTCAGATTAAAAGCAGAAAGGGCATCACCGGATAAGTCTACTGGTTGTGATCCTTTTACTGAACCTGTTAGCAGAGCATTGAGAGGCGCTTGAACTTTTGCGGCATGAGGGATAAATCGCCTATAGAAGTTAAGCATGCCTAGGTATCGACGAAGTTGCTTAACTGTCTTGGGAGCTGGGAAGTCTTTGATTGCTTGTACTTTGATTTCGAGCGGCTTAGTCCCAGCTTCTGAAATTCGATAACCCAAGAAGGTAACTTCTTTGACACCGAAGACGCATTTTGCAGTGTTGACTAGCATACCATATTCCTTCATCCTAGAAAAAAGTTGACGAAGGTGATTTTCGTGCTCAGATTCACTCCTAGAAAAGACCAAGAAATCATCTAGGTATGGGTAAACAAAATCTAACCCACGTGTCATCTCGTCTACCAGCCTTTGGAACGTTTGGCCTGCGTTCCTAAGACCAAAGGTCATAAATGGGAACTCAAACAGGCCAAATGGTGTCGTAATGGCTGTTTTTGGGATGTCCTCTTCACTCACAGGTACTTGGTTATAAGCCTTAACCAGGTCGATAGTGGAGAAGACCTGGCAACCGGAAATGTTATGAGCGAAATCATGAATGTGTCGTATGGGATACACATCTGGCACGGTCCGGGAGTTTAATTTGCGGTAGTCACCACAGGGTCGCCATCCACTATCTTTTTTCGGTGCAAGATGGAGTGGAGAAGACCAGGAGCTCTCAGAGGGACGTGCAGTGCCGTTGCTCAGCATTAGCTCAAACTCACGTTTCGCTATCTGAAGCTTGTCGGGAGCTAACCTGCGGGGTGTGCAAGCAACGGGTGGGCCGGGTGTAGTCCTAATGTGGTGAGTGATGTGGTGTGTAGGCATGTGAGGTGTACCTGAGGGTCGAGTGATCTCAGGAAACTCTGTCAGGATCTCGTGATATTTTGAGTCGCCAGTCGATACCTTTACAGAAAAAGCATTAGCAGCATTCTTATCACTAACTACTATAGCTACAGCAGACAATGAGGTGATATTATCTACAAGTTTTTTATTACGAACATGTACAGCTAAATTAAAGTGACTAAGAAAATCTACGCCAATAATAGCTTTAGTAACATCGGCTACAGTGAATCGCCAAGGGAAATCTCTACGTAAGCCTAGATCTAGATTGTAGTTTACATACCCGTACGTATTAATTACACTACCGTTAGCTGCTGCAAGTTGATAGTCCGACTTTTGGCGGTATTCACGTAGTGCTGAACGGGGGTAAACACAGAGATCGCTTCCAGTGTCCACAAGAAATTGCATTTTGGTCCTGCGGTCAGTGACGAATAAGCGTCCGGGGAAATGGGATGTTGGGACTGGCGGTGCGTCGATTGTCTGGCGAGAAGTAGGAGAGTGGCGACTTGGTGTGAAGTGAGGGCAATCGTCAGCCACCATTACCGATCGCCCTGTGCGTTTCCCGACTTTTCAAAGTCGCACGGTTTAACGCATTTCGCCGCGTTATCACCAAAGCGCTGATGATACCAACATATGGGGTATCGTCGGTAGGTCGAGTTGGATCTTCTTTCAGATCGACTTCTACGTATAAATTGGGCGCGTGTGCGGGATCGAGGTCGCCTGTTTAATTTAAGCGTGAGGTCCTTCACCATTTTCTTCAATTCGGAGATCTCCTCCCTCATAGCTTGCGTGCTAGGTCCTGCAACCGCGGCCGCTGCAACATGCCGATGTGAAGGCGAGGTGATATCCGAAACACGGTCGGCCAGGTCAGCGAGTACATCCAAAGGGCTATATGGTTGAGACGCCAAAATTGTCTGAATGTTTGGTGGTAATCTGCTGCTCCAAATAGTGCGCAAGAAATCCTCAGGAACATTCAGACCGGCGAGACTTTGCAGGTGTCGAAGGAACTGCGACGGTTTTCTATCACCTAGCTCCTCGTGCATAAGAAGTTGCTTCACTCTGCGCTCTTGAGAAGCGGACAGACGCTTGATTAGCTCAGATTTTAGTTTCTCATACCTGTCCGAAACTGGAGGTGAAATTAGAATATCTCTGATTTCTTTAGAGTGCGCCTGATCTAGGTTTCCGACGATGTGATTAGCCTTAGCCGAGTCGCTCGTGACGCCTGCCGTCTCAAAAACAGCTTCCACCTGTGCGAACCAAAGCTCCGGGTCGTCGGGCCAAAATGGTGGAAGTCGCAAACCTGTATTGACAGTCTCGTCCCGCGAAACAGTAGAAACGCGCTTCATAGTGCGTGGCTTGCGTGTGGCTACGTTTTTTGCATCCTGTGAGATGCACGACTTGGCACTATCACTGCTGTCACTCATGTCCTTCGTCGGGGTCACCAATTTAGTAGATAAGTGGGTGTTAAATAAATAAGTTGTAGTTACGGCGACGGCGAAGCAGAATAAAATAATTGTTCGACAACAAATCAAAAGTTTATTCACACACAAATTTAACACAAAACAGTTCACTACAATACTAAGACAAGAAGGCGATAGGTGAAACAGCAAATTAATAAATAACGATTAAATGAATCGTAATTATAGTGCAAAGGAAAATGAACTTTAACGCTATAGAAATAAGTGCGAGATAGCGTGCGCGTGACGGCAAGTAGTCGTACACCTTGCGTATATGATAGCGGCTTGGCATCGACTGACTGCTTCGGGCAGTGCATTGTGCATCGTACGAGGTAATTAGCTAATGACTCTGATCGAGAACAATAGGCCTGCGCGTGAGTTGGTTGGTTAGTATTTTAGTGTAATTTATAATATATTTATGTTTGTATGTTTTGTATGAAAGGTGTGTGATTGCGTAAATATTTACATGTATGAGTGTGTGTGTGTATATGTGGGAGAAGCCCACATACCTATTTACTCTACATTTGAAAGCACCAACATTATACTTTTCAGAAAATACAGCCTCCGGCAGATCGTTCCACATCTTCGCAGTGCGAATAACAAAGGTGGAGTCAAAGCGCTTGGTACGTATCCGAGGAATGTCCACCATGTAGCGATGGCGCTTCGGTGAGGTTTGTCTGGGAGTCCTGTAAAAAAAAGGGGCGGCAGGAATTTGATTATGTAATTCCCGGGCACACTCACCGAAATGTATCCGATAAAAAACCGATAGGAAGGCAACCCTGCGTCGTTGCTCGAGGCTATGCAGCCGAGACTTGAGCAGGGTGTCATCTCCTATTATTCTTCTGGCGCGCCTCTCAATCAGCTCCAGTGCCTCAAGTTGATATTTGGCAGAGCCGTCCCAAAGATGAGAACAATACTCCATGCACGGCCTGATTTGCGCTTTCTACAAGCTGAGCAGGTGTTCTGGAGTGAAATAATGTCTCACCTTTGAGAGGATACCAAGTTTCTTTTTTGAAAACTGGGCTTTTGACTCAATATATGAGCCAAAGTTTAGAGCCGGAGTGAGAGTAACGCCTAGAAGCTTCAGGTGGTCGGTTATCGGCACGGATACGTCTCGGACGTGTGACCAAGGTGTAGGCTTAAGGACGTCCTTTAAGCAATTGTGACACTCACCTCCACTGCTCAGGCTCTCTGTTTAAACCAAAGGTTAAACTCAACTAAATTGTAAGGTACTCACGTGACCTCAATCTCAAGACCGATACCAGTTATAACAATCACCGATGTAGTTGAAATTGATGATAATATAGTAAGGGATCCATGTTGTTGATGATAAAATCAAAAAAATTGACTATAAGGAACTATGTTCTTTAGAAAATACTCCGAAGTTAAAAAACCGGCACTTTGCACCTACAATGGGAATAATATAAACATATCCTCCAGAACCTCCTCCCCTTCTAACGAATGCGTTACGTCAAACGCTCGCGACAGCTTCAACACGTGACATGTGTACTAACACCCTTATGCTTAGATTATGCCGATATAATATTTATGAACTACCCCAAATTTCTGGACTTTTATCCAAAGGATCTTGATATTTTTAAATCCGCTACATGGATAATACTATTGGGTCAGGAAGTTCTTTCACAATTGGGCACCAATTCAGGAGATTTTAGCTGGGAGTCTAGTCTCCCATACAGGGCGCTCCACGCCAAAGATTAATTATAATCTGTGGTATTGTCATCTGTATACAGCGCCATCTTACGGAACCAAATAAAATCTTATTATAATGTATGGAGTAATTCATATTTAATTAAATATATACAGTTTAAAATTATTTTAAAATTATAACAATAACCCCTGAGGGGACGGGTTAGGATACAATTCCCCTCTGCCGTTGGGAGAGCATCTCGTAAGACCCGAGTAACCCCCCCTTGATGATAGGGGTATCTGATCCCCGACTGGCTTGCGATCACCAGCATGCGAATCAGACTGATAAGTGTCTCAAGTGTTCTTGCTCAGGATCTACTGAAACCGCAACATTCATCTATTCGCTCCCCCTCCTCACTGTATCTTCGAGTCGACAACGCATCGACAACACAAGAGATACCCTCTAGTTTTGCCGATGTCCATGGGCGACGGTGGCCACTTTCTATCGGGTGAACTGTCTGCTCGTTTGTCCCTTGTCTGTCAAAAAAAAATACTTTGTGATTCTTTCATTAACATTACATTATTAAGCAATTGGATTAACTGCGTCTATGGTTTTGTTTTGTTTACACTATGAACAAACAAAACAAAACTATGGAAATCAAAACATATTAAACTGTTTTGATAGGATCAATAATTATTTGTATTATTTTTAAAATATAAATCGATATTTGAAATGGGTTTTGAGAGAGTTCATTCTTCTTTGGGATTTCGAAGTGTTAGCACATTTTAATATATAAAGAAATTTGTACAGTTTGATTATTGTCTCGAAGTTATATTTAATCGAGGATCTGGGGATAATTCTGGCCTAGGCCTGGTGCTGAGATATACTATTTTGGATGGACGGATTACCTAGATATGTTAGAATCAGATTAGGTTCGGTTTTATTCTGTATAAATTGGGGAACTTGCTTTGCCATCGATTTTTGGAGAAATGTAGATTGTGATAATAAACATTACATACAGGCATTGGAAAAGTTATACTACAAAGTGTAGAAATTATAAAAAATGTGACTAACTATGAATACGTAGATAAACAATACCGTATATATACTGGAATCACAGACTGATTACTAATACAATATCAATGGATAACCTAAACCTCTTGAGCTTGGGTTGGCACAAGATAAGACGAAACTTTGTATTTCGTACCAACCAAAGCAAAGTATGATATTTATACAAAAATAAAGAATGTGCTGGTTCAAAATGAAGTGGTATAAAAATAGGATCCCTAACGTACTTGAAAAGTCAGTAAACAATTTCCATAATTTACCCCAAATAAAGCAAAGATGGCGTAGATCTGTTTGCGTATTTTACATAACGCTTACAAACGATATCAGTAACGCTTTGCTTAGTCAATTGTGAAATCGCAAAACGAGTTTTAAGAGGCTTTGGAGGAAGGGGAGTTTGACTAAAATCGTTTTATTTTGAAGATACTGTTATTGAAATGAACTATTTATATTTACCCTCGACACTCAAACAACGAGATCTAAGTTTAACGAGTGTATCTGTATGTCTGTCTGTGGTATCGTAGCGCACAAGATAATGGACGGATTCTGATGAAGTTTTATTTGTTTGAAAGCTAATTTAATCGAGATGGTTCTTAGCTATGTATTGTGAAGATCTGGTCATCCGTTTGAAGACTATCAGCTCATTGCTAAATTTGAAAGCTGCCTCACAATATTAATATATTGACAATTATAACAATCTCATACCATGACGTTGCTTACACTGAGAACAGATAAAACGGTGAGATCGATGTCGGGAGGGTATTTAATTTTTTAATTTAACAGCTATAGATTATAGTATAGCCTCAGTGAATTTTTTGACTGCTTCTTTATTGATACAATTCTTATTATCTAGATTAAACCCATCACTGTCACTCTATTTAGTAGATAAAAGCTTTATATTTTTAACCTTTTTTTTAAAACTCTAAATAACCGATTCTTACAATTTCGAGACTTTTCAGTTTTGCTTTTTTCTTAATTTAATTCTATTACCTACTATTTTATTAACTTGATTGAAATAAGGGTAGTTCGCAAGTTCAATAACATTTTATTAAGATACCAGAGCAGAGTATATTAGTACAGATTTAAGCTAACCTGAGCCATGTGACCTGTATTTCAGTAGTCAGGTAGTCGGTGGCCATGGCAATGACCTCAAGAAATTAAATACGCAAGCCCGACGCGTCTGAAACACTATCCTTTGTGCTACCCTCCGACTGTATAAGGGATGATTTGAAATAATATCTTCATATCTTTTATTTATTATTTGCATGCTTGATTTTTCATCGCCAATATTTAAAAAAGTACCTAAATAAGTAAATATCTTTGATAATGGAGTCAAAGCATCAAAACATCCAGCTCTTATTATTACCGGACAAGATCACCTTGACAACTATTTCGAGTCTCAGAATAGAGGTTATATATAGTCTACATGTGGTTATACTAGAAATAAAAATATCTACTCGCGAATACTAAGGTATCAACGGTGTTATTATAAAGGATAATTTCATTCATAAACGTTCATTTTGGTCCTTCGAGCCGGATCGGAGCCTAATGCCCCTTCATCATCACAATTGACCGGGCAAGCGGATTGCTTGTGCTAAATGGTTAATCATCAGCAGCAGCAAGTGGCAAGGGTGCGCGACTGGTCTGTAGCAGACGGTGATGGAAGAGGAGGCGCATGTCAGGAGAACTACCACATGGTGAAGGGAAGGTGCAGTGCTGGGACAAAGGGACCAGGTCCAGTGCAGTTTTACAGTCTATTAAGGTGAGTGTACTATAAACTGTGAGTGACTTAGGGTTTAAGGTTAAAGGTTGTTTTTAAACTATTAAAAACAACCTCACTATTTTAAGAAGAAGGTCAATAAGAAGTTTTTGGGTAAAACACCCGATGCGTCACTTGAAAGCCTTCGTTTTTTTCTTTTTCTTTTCTTCTTACGCTGCTATTAAAGCTACCCTAATCATTTAATAAGGTTTGTTAATTTTTATCTTCGTGTTAAGAAGTTGCAGAAGTGCAACGTCTAAAATTTATATAGTTTTCTCAATTTAATCATATATTCACTTAGTATTCATGAATAATAGACTTAATATATCAAGTATAGTTAGTAGAGATTGAGCGATTGTAAGGATTCCGACCTGATAATCGCCTTTCATTGTTGCAATGGATAATGTTTGTACTATATAACAGATAGTGTAGTAACAGACAGTAGATAAAAAAATCAATATATTAACTCTTTGTATCAAATTTTGCTGTGCAGCTGTACATTTACTTTTCCTAAATATACTTTTTATTTTGATAAAGCAGGAGAAATCGCCAAAAGAGCCAACCCTTGGTGGGGGAAAAACTAGGTTATGTGGGAGTACACGAAAATCTCTGTGATGGACTTCCTTGACACGCTTCCTCGCAAAAGGCAAATGGAGAGGCCATTTGCCTTGCACAGATTGGAGCTCATTCTAAGGGGATAATGTGTAGTTCTTATTATCTTGTGTGTAGAGCAGTTCTGAGCCATATCTTCTGGGTCGCTTCAATACTGGGGCGCAGATCTCCACACTGCGCGTATGCTATTTGGAGCCCCAGTATTATGTCCTGGTCGTTGGAATAGAAATGCCGATGATTTACCGCGTCACGTCGACGCCTTCGTCTCCGATGATCTCCTAAATAACCTGATCTATCTCAATGACAGCTCAATAATACAATGTATTTACATTCATGTAGAGGGTCAAGTGGAAAAAACGAAAAGATAGATCGTTTTGGGATTCAACTTTTTTATTCACCTTTAACAACTTTGATATCATCTTTAAAGTACAACTTCTTACATGTTTCAATTGACACCTTCTTCACCTTTTGACAGCGTAACTAATATTACCATATACTAATTAGTGTTGCCTAAACTATCCACTTTAATTTCCCTACATTAATTTAGGGCATGCTTTTTTATTTTTGATTGTTCTTCTTCTCATTATTCTGTTAAACATTTAGGAAGTTTTAGTTGTGTCTTTAAGATGTCCTCGTATCACAATAAAGTGAATTTATTAGAGATACTTTGGAAAATATCATTTATTAATCTATCTCTCTTGCCATTCTTTAACATCATTCATATTTTTTTTATTATCAAATGATTTAAGCATTCTATTAAAACAAAATGTTAATCAAATATAAGGTACCCATTTATCGGATAGCAAAACACTTCGATTACTAATTCTAGTGTTAAATATTAAAGCACCCTGTAGGGTGGTACAGAGTAGTCATGAATATTTAAAAGCATTCCAACATGTCTAAGGCTTTAAGCTTTACCTTAATGATCGTGTACAATGTACATACTCTCTTGAATTAATAGCTGCTGATTCTTTTTAATTATATATTATCTATATTTCAAATACAAGAGTTACAGTATAGTTATGGCTAAGTTGAGTAACGAGCTCCTGAGGTTATTGTGCTTGTATTTTTACTCCGACAGGTTAGTGACCACTATTAAGTGCTACGATAACTTTAAATTTTTCAGTTACGGCATCATCATCACCTCAACCAACTAAGGGCTCACTACTGTCTCCTTTTGAGTCATAAAAATTTAGGACATAATTATCAGGGTTGTATATTTCCTCGTTATATTTTTATTACTTGGTAAATCAAACGATCTCTTGATTCGTTGAGAGTCCAATATGTTTTGTTCAGCATCAGACACACGACCGAACGAAAGGTTTTAAGCTCCATGGTAGCTTAAATAATCTTTTCTTCGGACGGTTAAGACGGTGACTGAGCATCAATGGTATTATGAAATTGTTAGAGGCTAAAATGGGCTTTTGGTTCTTCTTGAAGAATTTATTATTATTGCTTATGTAAAGGAGCATCTCTAAGATCATATTATGAACATCACGACTATGATACTGAAGCCTTAAAAACTATAGCAGCTCTTTCTGTTAAAATTATAAAAGCGTACATCAAATTGCATGGCAAAGAGAATATTTTCATAGTAAATTATACGTGTACAAGCAATTTTGATGCGACACAAAGAATATAAGCGGATAATGTTACCCATTGACGATGCACACACACTAGTGCGAGCACGTGGCGTGTGGTGTGCGGGCAGACAGCGCGGCGACTACCTGTATCTATTTTATTTGTATACTAGTATCTACCCGTGTTTTTTTACCCGAAATCTTTCGAATTAGGTACAAAGTAAAGCAATCTATTACATCGTGAGGAAACCTGCTCTCTTTAGAGTTCCCTAAAGTACTGAATGGTGTGTGAAGTCTGTCAACCCGCACTGAGTCAGTATGGTGGACTGTGGTCTAACACACTTCTCATTCTAAAGAAGAGACGCGGCTCAGCAGTGGGCCATTAATTGGTTATAATGATGATGATGATGATGATGATGAAATTAAACTTTGAGACACTCTCTCAGAATCACATCTCAGTAAATCTCTCATGTGATGATGAAAAAATCAATGAAAATGAATTCAAATAACCTTTGGTACATAATCCTATATAGTAGGATGAAAGGGAATAAAATATTTTTTGATTAGGTGGTATATAACTAACTTATTATGGAAGATGCTTAGAAAGGCTCCAAAAGGATTGTCTTGACTTCCTATTTCGTTAATCAGAGTTGTCGTTAAATTGACTGTACAAAGTAACTAGCGCAACAAATTTTTAAAATTTATCGCTAAACAATGTGAATTGTGCCAAATTAAATACCCGAAGGTCTGCTAAAATTTCTGCTGTAAGAAAATCCTGTCGAAATCTTAAAAATATCTTAAAAATAAGTTGGTACTTACTACTTGTATTTTTAGAAAGACCTAAGCAAAGGAGTGATATTCTGTTTAGGAACTTTAATAGTTACTGTTTTTAATATTTTGAAACATTTTGCTCGATATAAAATCATATCGGTTATTGTATTCCAAGTAAAGACAGCTAAGCGTGAGTGTGGTATTATATTTCATGGTGTACTGTAAGTCAAATATTATGTTACCTGCATCCAGACAGCGCGGCGACTGCTCATATTTACATTCTCATATTTTATTATTACTGTAACTAGTAAATTTATTTGTGTATTCAAAACTATAAGAGAAAATCGATATTATAACTAATGTTATCTATATGGGAGCTACCGAGGAAACCGTTGTACTCGACACCAGCAGCATTACGACATCAAACCACTGCACAGCCATAATGGTCACCAGGCGAAATTTGCTTCATAACTGGCTCAGGTTTATCGGAACAGAGGTTATAGACAGTCTTGGAATGACATAAAAGGTTACCAGCGAATATAAAGTTATCAATGGTCTTGCTAGCTCTATTGACCAAATTGAACTAAAAAATATAGCAATCAGCTATAACAGCATAAGTCCATTCTAAATGACGTCACGGCTCATCTTTTCACCAGCGTGCATGTTGAAAAGATTTCTAGGAAGGTGTGTTTCATCCTAGACCGTTAACACCAGGCAAGGCTCGGTAAAAACAAGTTTTTTAAAATCAGACAGACATTTTTGAAAATATAATAGTAAAAAGGAGATACAGACAGTAAACAATGGCTTTATATTAAATTTCGTATCAATCTATTGAGTATAGAGCACCTATAGAATTGCAGTATAGACAATAAAGAAGTAAATAAAAAAGTAAAAGCTTGTAGGGGCGAGGCAACAGCAACACAAATGCAAGGTAATTATTCAATCCAACCCTTTCAATAGCGATCTAAAACCCGCTCGTGAATTCTATTCGAAACAATAATATGCTGGTTTAGTGATGGTTTGTGATGTATCGACAGACATATTTTTTATAACAATTAAAGACGCTAACGTGCAGACAATATATCTGATTAAGTACCGTCACACAAAGTAAGACTCGTTTTCGGATGCACTGCCGCCTTGAAGACAGAGTGAGGTGGGGGTGTAAAAAAAAGAATGCTACGGTTGCAGGGGACCATGAGTAAGTAGCCGCAAAAGATTGCCGCCTTGAAGATGGACTTAGGTGGAGGAGTAAAGAGAAGAATACTACGGTTTCAGAGGACCATGAGCAAGTAGCCGCAGAAGATTACCGCCTTGAGGGTAAAGTGATGTGGAGGAGTAAAGAGAAGAATACTACGGTTTTAGAGGACCATGAGCAAGTAGCCGCAGAAGATTGCCGCCTTGAGGGTAAAGTGATGTGGAGGAGTAAAGAGAAGAATACTACGGTTTTAGAGGACCATGAGCAAGTAGCCGCAGAAGATTGCCGCCTTGAGGGTAGAGTGATTTGGAGGAGTAAAGAGAAGAATACTACGGTTTTAGAGGACCATGAGCAAGTAGCCGCAGAAGATTGCCGCCTTGAGGGTAAAGTGATGTGGAGGAGTAAAGAGAAGAATACTACGGTTTTAGAGGACCATGAGCAAGTAGCCGCAGAAGATTGCCGCCTTGAGGGTAAAGTGATGTAGAGGAGTAAAGAGAAGAATACTACGGTTTTAGAGGACCATGAGCAAGTAGCCGCAGAAGATTGCCGCCTTGAGGGTAGAGTGATTTGGAGGAGTAAAGAGAAGAATACTACGGTTTCAGAGGACTATGAGCAAGTAGCCGCAGAAGATTGCCGCCCTGAGGGTAGAGTGATTTGGAGGAGTAAAGAGAAGAATACTACGGTTTCAGAGGACTATGAGCAAGAAGCAGGAGTCCACTTTCTAGTGTACCGTGTACCTGCATCAAAGATAATTTGACGGTCGAATTCTCACGATGGTCGGTCAGAGGGGAATTGTATTCTAATCTGTTCCTTTCTTTCACATTAGCTTCTAACAAAACTTGTCGTAAAATGAGAGGGGATGACACAATAAGAACATCTGTCACAATAGCTTCTTATTACTAGACCAATTATAGAAAATTCAACATCATCAATATTTATAGTTGCATCCATAGTTTCCATCAGTTCTGCTTGTAGATGCCCAAAAAATACTGTAGTCATATATCTCAACGAGAAAGATTTCTGCATGAAGAATACATTTGTATAATATAACTCCTAATTATTTGGTCTAATACAGCTGTAGCTTTACCATTCAAGATGGCTATGTCAAAATTCTAAACTTCTTTATCTTTAATATAGTCGTCTTCCCGCTCTCTGTACGATTCCATCTTTTAAATTACTTAGCGGATTTTATTGCGGTTTTCAGCAATAAATAGACTGATTCAAGAGGAATAATATTTTAGTAGAGAAATCGTGCGAATAAGAGATATTTTAAATCAAACTTAAATAATGAAAATTTGTCACCAAAATTGTATTGTCCGGGCATCACTAATTCCAAACGGATGTGACGTTAGCGGCAGCCGCCATGCTAATGGCTAATGCGTGTCGCCGGAAGTCGTGGCCCGGAAACGAATCGGCCATCTCGCGGAATTATCATTTAATGTTTTATTGCTGTGGACGTTACGGAGTATTCACTATTGTGGGGATTGGGGATGTAAATAAAGTAAAATCTTAATATTGCGGTTTCAAAGTTACTGCTACTTTATTTGCTTGGTTTCACAGCAACTATGGAATGGTTGAGAAAGTATGATAAAGATAACGAATGCTGTTGTTAAAGTAGGAACTCATGATAATGACTACCACAAACAGACCTGTACGTAGGTTATGGCGGTCCTCTAAATACTTCAAGGTGGGATGAGTGAATACAAGGACAAGCCCTGGTATTGACTGTGGACTACAAATGGAACTAAAGCGTCAGTGTTTACATACACGGAGAAATGGAGGGGTAAATAACATCCTAATGCATCACGGATTTTCTGTTTGGGCGTTGGATTCACGTGGGTATAAATCCCAGTGGTTGGGCTACTGACGTGGCCCACTCCTAAAGCTTAGTAGGAGGGGTTAAGGAATATAAATAGTATGTGATGATGTACATATAGTGTATTTTGATTAATGTATAATGGCCGGCAGCTATCTTAACATTTGAGCAAAAGTAATGGCGCTATGTACCTGTATAGGTAGTTAAATCCACGACGTTTACTATTTGTGTAGTGGGGGCAGAACCGTCGCGCTAAAAGGCCCTAGTAGTCAATTCTACACATTCAAAGTTTTTGATTTTGGTCTATTGATTAAATATCAGCTACTATGAAATCAGTTACTTTTGATGAGTACTTATAGAAAAAAAAACAATCAGTTTTAGTGCATAAAATAAAAGTTAAGAGAAGAAATCTGGCTTAAATAAAGAGCGACTAGCTATGAAGAATTGACTCATCTGGGATATAGAAAAACATTTCATTTTCACTGTAGCTCGAAGCTTGCAAAGTTTCGAAGTTAGCATACGTCCAGTGTTTCCCAACTTACCATTATATTACAAGTACACACTATGATTTATTTGACGCTCGTAATAAAGAAGAATAGAACTTGCAGATTTGTTTGAAATGAATAAAGTTTCTTTGCTGGTTTTTTTGCTTTAGTTTGTAACTCAAGTTCAGTCTTTTTTATGAGTGAACTAGTGAATTGCTTAGCGTTTTCAAGCTTTAACTACTGAACCGATTTTGATGGAATTTGGTGCAGAGATAGATTAAAGCTAGGGAAAGGACATATGCTACGTTTTTTGCGATAAAAAGTCTTGAACGTGTTGAAATAGAGGATGAAGTACAAGTCGAGCTATGTGACCCTTTGTTCTTGGGAATTAATCATATATATAAATTATGCTGATGTTGAAAATTAAAAAAAAAATTTAAAAAATCGACAATTAGTTTCAAGCTGTCCACGAGCACAAAAAGTGTTGATAGTACCCTTAATTTTTAATTTAATTTTTAATTTTTAATAATTCTTAATTTTTTTTTTGTTTCATTTTTTAAACATAACTAGCTAACTCTCTGTTTTAGTATAAAGAAGCTAGAAGAATACTATTGTATTTAAATTAATATGGATATGATATTCTATAGGCCTCCATATGCTATTAGACCTTAGAGGTCAGATAATTTCAGCAAATCTGCGATCACGCGACACTTGGGTATATTGAATAATCTTTTATTTATTACTAGTCGACCCGTGCGACTTCGACCGCGTGTAGCTCCGCTCCTATTGGTCTTATCGTGATAATATATATAGTATAGCCTTCCTCGTTAAATGGCCTATCTAACATTGAAAGAATTTTTCAAATCGGACAAGTAGTTCCTGAGATTAGCGCGTTCAAACAAACAAACAAACTCTTCAGCTGTATAAGATTTTGAAAGACGAATAATTTTTTTAAAGGATAGAATATTTGTGTTATTATTATTATCACGTATCTAAAATATAGTTGACCGTTCATTGTCAATACTTGATGGAGGTAAATTGTGTTGTGTCAGTGTCAGTGTCAGCAGCAGTACGTGATATTGATGCTCTGGGATTTGTAATTGTTGAGAGACTAGTTATGGGTGGAATTCTTATTAAATATAGTGTGAAAATACTTCGTAAATAGAACTTGTTAATCTCCACCTTAGACCTTAGTCACAATCCCCAGGCACTGCTTTTGTTACCGACAAAGCAATTACTAAATTTATCATTGCTTTTAAAATCTTACGTTAGTTTGACAAGCAATCCAATTAGGTAGGTCCAACTTCAGGAGGGAGGTCCATCGTCGAATCCAACTCGGATGGGCAGCGTTCGGGAAGCTAAGAGACGTAGACGAAAGTTCGAAACTTCGAACAGTGTGTGTCAACAGTGATGAAGTACGGATCCGAGACGTGGTCTCTCACTCAAGGCCTTGTGCGCCAGCTCCTTGTCGCTTAGCATGCTATGGGACTATTTTGGGTGTTTCTCTACGTGATCGAAACAGAGATGAGGAGATCCGTAGTAGAACCAGAGTCACCGTTATAGCCCAGCGGATTAGTAAGTTGGAGTGACAGTGGGCTGGGCACATAGCCCATAGAATCGATGGCCGTTGGAGCAGAAAGGTTCTCGTGTGGCGACCACCAGCAAGGAATGACATGAAAAACCGCTGGATGCAGGTCGCAGGTGATGGGTCGTACTGGAACTCGGAAATCTCCTTGGGGGGTGGGCTATGTCCAGCTGTGGAAGTCCTATGGCTGAAATGATGATGTTGATGATGATTTTAAAATATTTGTATTTTTATTCGATATTAAAATATATGTCGGGGATTTTAAATGGTGTGAAGGAAGGAGGTGAAGGGAATATTGGGGGCACTAAAAGGGGGTGATGGTATTTAACGAACTATCAAGTAAACGCTACGTAGATACTGCTACTGAACCGATAAATTATCAAACTTAACATGACGTGGCAACTAGCCTGTAAGGTACTCACGTGACCTTGATTGGACAGCACTCCTAGCACTAACACTGCACGGTACAACACTCACTATTCAGAGACTATTTCACTTATTGATAGACCGCGCATGACTAAGACTTTAGTCAGACTGTCGATGGCATATAAAGGGTCGAGGGTCGAGACTGTCAAAACAACGGAAGTGACTACTACCCCACTCCAACGCCATAGATAGCGATAACGATTCGATTATTTGATAATCTTTTACTATTTTCCGACATATATGTCGGGGATTTTAAAACGATGTGAAAGGAGATGGAAGGAGGAAGATGAGGAATATTGGGGAACACTAAAAGGGGGTGATGGTAATGAATGGAATATTGGGTAAACGCAACGTAGATACTCCCATTGAACCGACAAATGATCAAATATGATCTCTAACAATTACGAGAGAAACCTAAACAGTGCCTTGGACTTGTGACCAAGGTGTAGGCTTCCGTTAAGGATATCCTTTAAGTAATTACAATACTCGCCTCCACTGCTAGGCTCTCTATTTAAACCCAAGGTTAAACGCACATAAACCGAATCTAACACAAGGCTAACCTAACCTAACATTGTGTTTACTTAACCACGTGGCAATTACATTGTAAGGACTTACGTGACCTTAGTTGGACAGCACTTCCATACTACACTGCACTTGACACTATCACTATCACTAGCACTACTTAGATGATGTTCACTTCTTGAGAGACCGCGCACGACTAAGACTTCAGTTAGACTGTCGATCGCATATAAAGGGTCGAGGGTAGAGACTGTCAAAACAACGGAAGTGACTACTACCCCACTCCAACGCCATAGACAACGATAACGATTCGATTAATCGATAATCTTTTACTATGCTCCGACATATATATTATAGGAAATCCATCATTCATCTTTGTGATAGCAACACCGTTGATAAATTAGTGTTTGCGGGTAGTTCCTTTTATATTATTTCAAATATACCCACGTGACAATTATATATAACTATCAGTGCGATAGATTAGTCTCAGTCTATCTGGTGTTGTCTCGCAGTGTACATGGAAGTTAGTGTTATAGTGTCGTGTTTAAGGTCATCCTTCTTGAGGTCCACGTAAGTTAGCTTTATTATCTAGTGAAGTTAGTGACTGTATATAAAGTCACCAGCATGTCGCTCTCTGCCCAAAAGTATCACAGTTAAGTTCCATTATATACCCTTAATATGATAAAGAGCTGAATATTGTTAAGATTGTAATCTAAAATGAGTTGTTATCTAAAATCTGGCAATATCGATACGTCAAAGGTCCCCATGTTGCGTCAGCGAATCCTGGCAATTACCTCTAATGAGGCGATCCCAGGACGTCCCGCCGGGACTCGGGGTTCGATCCCGTGTCGAGTATGCGCATTGGATTAGCGGGGTAATGATACGAGATCCAAATCATTATTACGTTTTATCACTTATAGCCATTTTACTTTTAAAATATCTTTTTGATATATTAATAATTGAACATGGTAACACTAAACTCTAACAAATCGCGCCGCGCCGAAACCCGGCCGCATTTTACCGCTACTTACGCACACTTTTGATTCCATACTATCATAGACAATATTCACTCTATGAAATTATATATCAAACTACCCTTGTACCCGTGAGAGAACGGGTTAGAATACTATTCCCCTCTGCCGCTTGGAGAGCATCTCGTAAGAGGCGAGTAACCCAGCACCCCCTTGATGGTAGGGGATCTGTTCCCCGACTGGCTTGCGATCACCAGCATGCGAATCCGACTGGCAAGGGTCAAGCCGCATGTGGGCCAGATCTACCCCCATCCTCTCCCATCCAATTACTGCTGCAATTCCAATGAACGCCGGGTTCTTGCTCGGGGTCCATTGAAACCGTAGCAGTCTTCTCTTCGCTCTCCTGATAGAGTGAGGACACTCTATCTTCGAGGCGGCAACGCATAGACAAAACAAGAGATACCCTCTAGTTTTGTCGATGTCCATGAGCGACGGTGGCCACTTTCCACCAGGTGGACCGTCTGTTCGTTTGTTCCTTATCTATCATAAAAAAAAAAAACTAAATAGATTGAGCCAAATTGTCTCGTTCATGTCATTATTACTGCTACAATAAATACTGTTATAAACAATATGCTCTCTATAATAGTACTTCTCAAACTGCACAGGTTGGGTCAAATTTAAAAAAAAAAAAAATCTACCCGTAAATGTTGCACCGCGCAAGGCAAGATTAATCAAAAAAGAGTGTCAGCTTCTGGGTCACAAACCCCAGGCACATCTAGGCTTAATATAAAAAATGCTTGCTTTTTACGTATTCCTGTACAGTAATAGATATCATTCTTTATAATAAACTTGTAGAGTATCAAAGATGGCGCGATGAGTCTTTGCTTGTTTGTTATCATATAAATGAACGAATAATATGATATTATCATCAAAAAGAAGCAGACCAGTGAGAGATAAACAAGAGTGTTTATCCTCGATATCCTGGGATAGTAACAGTAACAGGGATGAGGATGGTTGCTATTCATTATTTCATATATTTACTTATATCAGAGAGCGCCCTGTAATTGCTACATACAACACACCCCTGGATAAATTTATTTATACTATACGACATCCACACAATTTTTCTTATATATGTCAGAACAGGGAGACGATTTGGATGAATGATGAGACCCAATTCTTACGATTCCTTAGTACCAACTGACCAAGGTGTAGGCCTTTAAGTGATCACAACACTCGTCTTCACTGCCCGGTCTCACTGTTTGTCTTAGGTTAGGTTAACGTAAGGCTAACCTAACCTAACACACACCTAACCTAACCTAAACCTAACCTAAGGTTGTGTTAACACATCTAAATACAATGTGGGACTCGCAATAAATAAGACATAAGAACTCACATGATCCTTAGTCCGAGAGGTCCAATATCCGTGATATAGCGACACACTATTTGTTACACTTCAACTCCAGGTGAGGTTCACTCAAAGAGACTTGTCCTCTCGACAAGTCTACCAAAGTGTACTGCGTCAGTCGGGGAATATAAAGACAATGGTAGCAATACCTCTCCACTAGTGGGGCGAAGTAAATCAACAAATAGTAAATATGGCGCTGGCGTTCCGTTTAATCGATAATCGATTACTCGTTTGAAGCTATCAAAAATCGTTGAATAAAGTGCCGTAGATGTCGCTCGTATTCCGATTATTCGATAATCGTTTACTTGCTATCTAAAGTTGTCGAATATTAAAATAACGCGACGGAAGTAACAACAAGTCGTTTTCATTATTATTCTACCCCAACTATACCCCGACATATATAATGAGGACAGATTTGATTTTTTGTTTGTTTGTATGGTGCATAGGCTCTAAAAGTGTTGAACCGATTTTGATAATTCTTTCACAGATACGGATAGATATCTACAATATTTCCGTCACTCTCTCGCATTTTCTCCCTTGCTCCCTTTTTTATTCTCACAATCGCTCTTATTTATTCATTCTTTTTCTCTTCACTCTCTTTTATTCCTTAGTATTATATTTTTCTCGCTCTCTCTGAATATTTATTTTCTCTTCATTCTATCCCACTCTAATCAACTCCCTCTCTCATTAAATATTTTATTTCTATCTTTCTCCCTCTTTTTCTTTCTGTTTTTAATTATTTATAATAGATAAAGCTACGCTATTATCGAGTGTTAATTTAAGGATATGGATTATAATTTTGCTTTAAATAACCGAAACGAAGCGAGGGCAGGCCGCTCCTGACTCTTCTGAATTATTAACTAGATACCAATATATTTTAAGAAAACCTCTTTTTTATCAGAGCATTTTTTATATAGGGAAGATACGTCATGCCTTTTTACTACACACAAACCTACATGCAGTATACGGATATAAGGGAAGCAGCTTCCCTTACTCATTATTGTATATTTTATTCTTGAAACTACTTGTCAAGCTGCCGCAGATAAAAACTACCGTGAATAAATTAAATCCATTGAAACTACTAACTAAAGACCAAGTTCAAATAGATTTATGAGTCATTGATATTGTTAAGGTTAGTTTAATGTTGTGTAACGAGTACAAGCAGTGTAGGCTAGTATTTGTGAGATCGTTCAGTAGAACATGAGTTTTGTTGTCAGTCCCTAGCACTGTTCAGCATCTCTATCAAGCCTAATTGCTTAATCACAGGTTACTTTTTATGTTGTTTTCAAGTTTCTTCACGACAATATCGTATCGTATTGATATCGTATAATGAATAGAGTCCCTGATGCGACCAGCTCCCTCTTTTATACCAGCTCGTTAAGACACATTCACTGCTTGTGTAACGGATATTTTTGTGTCATACTCTACTATACGAGCAGACAGACGCATCATTATATTAATTACTAGCTCCTGCGAGAGGGTTTGCTTGCTTTTACCACTTTGGTTATTTCAATTTTACCTGTCATTAAATAAAATTTTATTTTAGTTAGGAAGGGTCAACAACTAAGACTCATCTAACTAAATTAGAATTATAGCCCTCTAAATAAATTAGCCTTAATAAAATGTTAAAGAGATTTAGACTCATCCCCTTAGATTAGATTCATCTTAATGAATTATATTCTCCTCAATAAATTGGACTTATATTAATGACTTAAGACTATTTTTAATGAAATGGACTCTTCTTAATGTAATTTAACTCTGTCCTACAAATTAGACTCTTCTTAATGTAATTAAACTCTACTCTATGAATCAGACCCTTCTTAATGTAATTAACTCTACTCTATGAATCAGACACTTCTTAATGTAACTAAACTCTACTCTATGAATTAGACTCTTCTTAATGAAATTTAACTCTGTCCTACGAATTAGACTCTTCTTCGTGTAATTAAACTCTGCTCTATTAAATAGACTCTTCTTAATGAAATTTAACTCTGTCCTACGAATTAGACTCTTCTTCATGTAATTAAACTCTGCTCTATTAAATAGACTCTTCTTAATGAAATTTAACTCTGTCCTACGAAATAGACTCTTCTTCATGTAATTAAACTCTGCTCTATTAAATAGACTCTTCTTAATGAAATTTAACTCTGTCCTACGAATTAGACTCTTCTTCATGTAATTAAACTCTGCTCTATTAAATAGACTCTTCTTAATGAAATTTAACTCTGTCCTACGAATTAGACTCTTCTTCATGTAATTAAACTCTGCTCTATTAAATAGACTCTTCTTAATGAAATTTAACTCTGTCCTACGAAATAGACTCTTCTTCATGTAATTAAACTCTGCTCTATTAAATAGACTCTTCTTAATGAAATTTAACTCTGTCCTACGAATTAGACTCTTCTTCATGTAATTAAACTCTGCTCTATTAAATAGACTCTTCTTAATGTAATTAATCTCTACTCTATGAATTAGACTCTTCTTAATGTAATTAAACTCTGTTATACGAATTAGACTCTTCTTAATGTAATTAAACTCTGCCCTATAAATTAGTCTTTTCTTAATGTAATTAATCTCTACTCTATGAATTAGACTCTTCTTAATGTAATTAATCTCTACTCTATGAATTAGACTCTTTTTAATGTAATTAAACTCTGTTATACGAATTAGACTCTTCTTAATGTAATTAAACTCTGCCCTATGAATTAGACTCTTCTTAATGTAATTAATCTCTACTCTATGAATTAGACTCTTCTTAATGTAATTAATCTCTACTCTATGAATTAGACTCTTCTTAATGTAATTAATCTCTACTCTATGAATTAGACTCTTCCTAATACATAAGATTTGTCTCAATGGATTAAACTAGTCAATATAAAACTAAAACTATGACGTCATGATCGTATATCTACTATAATCTCTATCCCATCATTAACTTAATTACTAGCCGATGCGAGAAGATTTTCTTACTTTTACTACTTTGATTCTAGTTATTTAATGTGATCCAAAACACACTAAGTTTCAATAATAAAAAAAAAACAAGTTTATAAATTTGTCTTTAATTAGTAACTAAGACTCATCTTAATGGATTAGACTCTTGTGAGTGTATAAAACATTATTTAATAACTTAGACTCTGCTTAATAAATTAGAATAATTGATTTTGTCTAAACAGTTTGGCTCATATTAATGATTTTAGAAAATGGAATAATAAAATGGAATATAGAAAATAATATTTATTGTCGATTTTTTATTTAGGAATCATCATTATTATGTCCACTCCTTATTACCCACTGCTGAGCCGGGCTCCTCCTCATGATATGGAGGGGATTAGGCCACAGTCCACCACGCTGCCCCAGTGCGGGTTGGCAGATTTTACACCCTAACAACGAACTTGGAGATCTCTTAGGAGTGCAGGTTTCCTCACGCTGTTTTCCTTCATCGTTATAGCAAATTTAATTGCCTAAAACACACATAGCTCCTGCAAGTCATTGGTGTAAGTGTGTGTGTGTGTGGGGGTATAAACTCGGACTTCCAGAGTAAGACATTAAAGCTTTAACTGGGCCATCACCGTTTACTTTTTTTTTATCAACAAATACAAATGTAACAAGTAACGATAATTTGAACAGTTTAAGGTCTCAGAACACTTTACAACTTTCGTAACTTCGTCCATCCTTGTTGACCTCCGAAGATACTTTCTACTTTACGTTTCTATTCATTTTATTTTACTCCAACTCAGTCAGTTCTCATAGAAGTAGCTTTTCCTGCCACTTTGCACTTTTAAAAAAAGTTTTAAGACATTTAATAAAGTGAGTTCCTGTTGGGTGGATTTTGATGAAAATTGATTGTAATATAGCTTAAATATCAGGTTATAAATTGAGATGAGATGTGATGCCATCATATATGTAATGTCAAGTGATGTCATATGACAGTAAAATATAATGTGATTAGTGTTATATGATAACATCTTATGTGTGATGTAATGAGATGCTTTGCTTTGTGATGTGACGTGAAGTGACGATGTATAGTCATGTGATGTCATGCCATGTAATATAATATGATTTATATCATGTGATGATATATTTAATAGATTGAGTTTCAGTTGAAAAAGTAATTAATTGATCTTGGATAAGACTCTATTATAATATAGCTTGAATATCAGAATATTGAGATGAGATCTGATGCAATGACATTAACGTCAAGTGATGTCATATGACAATATAATGTAATAATATATGTGATGTGATGTCATGTTTTTACATACAATTTGTCTGATGTGTAGTCATGTGATAACATGCAGTGAAATTATATGATGAGATGTCGTATAATGTCATGTGTGATGTAATGAGATGCTATGCTTTGTGATGCCGTATAGTATAATATGATTCATATCATGTGATGGTATATAATGTCATGTCATGCGATGCGATATAATTTGTCTGATGTGTAGTCATGTGATAACATGCAGTGAATTTATATGATGTGATGTCGTATAATGTCATTTGTGATGTAATGAGATGTTATGCTTTGTGATGCCGTATAGTATAATATGATTCATATCATGTGATGTCATGTCATGCGATGCGATATAATTTGTGTGATATGTAGTCTTGCGATGACATACCATATAATATAATGTGATTCATATCTTGTGAAGTTATATTATGTGACATCATATGTGATGCAATGTGTGATTTGACATGAAGTGATACGATGTTTAGTCATGTGATGTCTTGTCATGCCATTCGATACAGTTTGTATGATGATAGGTAAGATGTGTGTGTGATTAAGTGATTTGTTGTGATGGGTTGTCATGTGGTGTTACGAATAATATTTAAATTAAAATTGTGTGACAAACAAAAGTACAAACTATTATATGAGTAATGTAGAATATTTGAAAGGTGGGTCAAGTTGAATTGGTAGTTGTTACTGAAGCGAGTCACGTCCCCAACTAGCACCCAGCTCCAGCTCTCACGTGCTCGTGGAATTGGTGAACTGAAAACTGTTGTCTTGAACACCTGGATTTGAGATGTCATCAATTTAAATATTAGTATGTTACCATGGTAATATTAATATTCATTAAATGGTGGAAACAAAGTGATAGTTTTCAAATATTAACAATTATTATAACTTTTTAGATTGATATAAACGTTACGACACTTTACACATTACCGTTGTTATAGATAGTTCAATCGATGACGTCTTGTGGCTAGTCTATGTCGATAGTGAGTGAGGCAGTCGTGAGATGTTATGGATTAATCTATTTATGTTGGCATACTTCGGGTGCTTAGATGTATTCAAATGTTTCGATGATTGTATGTTTGAATGTCTTTGAATCACAAATATACAGCTAACTGTATTTAAATAAACTTTCTCACAAAGAAAGTATGTTTAAAGATAATATAGGTTACTTTCTATCCCAAAATAAAGGACAGATAATATGGGATAGTTTAAATTGATGACTTTTTTTTTCTTTTTTAAAAAAAAGATTACTAGCAGTATGCATCACATACTACTAGTATTTCCTTTACCCCTCCAGCTAAATGCTTGTGTTAGGAGTGGGCCACGTCAGTAGTCCAATGTCCGGGATTTGAACCTACGACTTGTTGATCGTGAATCCAACGCCCGCACCACTGAGCTACTGACGCTTTTAAATCATTAATGACCGAGGGAGGGAGTGAATCAGTGAAATAATTTCTATGTGTTTGTTTTGTTTTACTTAAACTCTCTGGGCTGAAACCTGAAGGTAACCTGGACAAAGTTAGGGTATGAGTGCTAGTCGATAAATAGCGAAAAGCATATTTGACAATATAAATGTTTCATCAGAGTTTTTTTCATAGTTTTTGTACGTTAAACTAGACTGAGAGGGGCGTAGTATGAAAAATGCGAGTTTCAATTCATCCGATCATTTGTAGAGATAGCGATATTTCTACTATGAGTTTATTTGATCAACGCATTTTTGATATACATTGCTTGTTTTTTAATTCTAACACTAATCCTCAACGCATTGATACTTGCAGAAGCATAAGACTGAACTATTTTTAGGAAAATGCTCCCACTTTCTAATTTTTTATTCCTTTCTACATGAACTCTACACATTTATAAATCGGAGAAGGAGAAGGAGAGGGGGTATATTGAAAAAAACTACTAGGGGGGGTGTAATTTTGAATGTGCTATTGGGTAAACGCAACGTAGACACTGCTACTGAACCGATAAATAACTAAACATTATGTTCTCTTACAATTACGATAGGACGATAGGAACCCAAGCAGTTTTTTTTTTAGTTGCTTGTGTTAGGAGTGGGCCACGCCAGTAGTCCAATGTCCGGGATTTGAACCCACGACTTGTTGATCGTGAATCCAACGCCCGAACCACTCACCTACTGACGCTTCGAAGCAGTGCCTTGGACTTGTGGCTTAAGGAGCTTTTTTGTTCAATTGAAACACTCGCCTCCACTGCATTGATTCTCTGTTTAAATATACCGTTAGGTTTAAAATTTCTTGTTACCTAAAGTAAAACATTTGGTACAGTAACAGTTAACAACAGTGTTAGACTCTATATTTTTTAGTGGACTATCACTTGATAATAAAAACATTTGATACGGAATTAACCTTCACTAGAATTAAGATCAAATTAGAACCTAATTTACTCTATTTGACCCAACATCTATAGATACCTGACGTCTTCAGTGGGATAAACTTAGTCATCTGCACAATTTATTGATATTTGAGAATCAATTTTCGATTCATACTGGCTTTAATGACCTTATCATTACAGTCAATTAAACTATCGATCCTGTTGTTTGAAATGGTCCTTTTACGGAACCATCAAGTTTTTTAGTACACAAAATTTTTAATAATGATTTTGCGTTTATATAACAGGTAATGTATAGCTCACAATACAATATCCCCTGGCCCCTATATAGCTAGAGCCACACAGTAGAGAGGCAGTTCGAGCGCCATTTATCTACGAAGCTGAAATAGTGATAGGCGTTTTTATATCCGTTCCATGAGTTATTGCTGTAGCTCTACTTTACTCTCTGTTGTGTGGATCAATTTGATTTTTTTATACCTATTTGTTAAATTAATCTGATTAATATTACAAATATAAAAATTTGCTTTAAAGCTTGATAAACTATCACTCAAAAACGGCTTGAATGATTTGAATGATATAGTTAGGGGAGGATGATATTACAGAAAATTTATTATCACTTCCGTCGCGTCATTTTCATGTTATTGATGGTCTGTCTTGTCTGTTAAGCCATCACGCTTAAATTACGTAACCAATTTTGATGAAATTTGGTACGGAGATAGATTAAAACTTGCAGAAGAATATAGGCTATGTTTTATTGAGAAAAAAAAATACTGAGTATGCATACAAATGAGTATGCTCGCACGCCATCTATCGACGTGGAGGTGAAGTGCATGTCGAGGCTAAACTGATAAAGAAAATACTGTCTTCATATTGTCACTAACACTTCTCTAGATAATTATCACTCCAAGAGACCACGCGTGAATCTAAACTGTAGTAATAAGAATATAAAGGGACAAGACAGTACTAGTCATACCCCTCCACGTGTGTGGGAGAAGTCAATCTACCCGGTTGGTTGCCTGCCAGCCAATCAGAGGCCTTCCAAACGAAGGAAGTGATTATTATTCTACTCTAGCGCTGTAGATGGCGCTGGCGTTCCGTTGACTCGTTTAAGGCTATAGACAATCGTATAAGTTCGTATACGTCTATGTATAAGACGACGCTATATATACTGTTAATTATAATCAGATGTGTTAGCAACACCGTTGATAAATTAGTGTTCGCGGGTTCTTTCCTATTATGTCAAGAATACCCATATATAGACAATATATACCTTTTAGTGCGATAGATATCAGTCTCGCTGGTATAGTCGCGCATTTTAGATGGAAGTTATTATTATAGTGTCGTGGTAAAGGTCACCCTTTTTGAGGTCCACGTAAGTTAGCTTTATTATCTACTGTAGTTAGTACTAAAATAGATGATAAATAGAAAGAGACGGATAGTGTAAAATAGTTTAAAACTATTTAGATAATATAGTTTATAGTATAGTAGATAACGTTAACGTGAAGTGTTACGTGAGTGACACTCGCTATCCCCGTTTAATAGCATTATGAGAGTAATATTATTAACCTAACACCTTTTGTATGGATTCATTGTGGGAGATTCATGTATAAATGTCCTCGCTTCGCTGAGGTATAATACACTTCAGTATGTCTACAATGTGTATGGAAAGTTAAATATAATCGATAAGACTAAATTTACAAAGCAAGTCGACGACACAAAACTAGAGGCGATTACTTGTACTCCATTTTTTTTAAATATACTATAAAAAATTCTTTACTTACTATGAAAATATAGTTAAAGATGAAGATAAACTGGTAAAATTTGAACTTTTAATATAAAGAGGAGCCTCATCGCCGTTTTCGATTTCCAATACAATATATGAATAGGAAAAAATCTATTTTTATTTGGAAATTTATTGCGTTATAGCAAATAAGCGCGTTGTTAAAATCAATACAAATTCCTGTAGAAAATTAAATAATCTTTAAAATATATATAACTTTTAGCTAACGACTCGTTTTAAAGATATTAAAGGTTAAGTTTCGAAAGTAACTAAAGAAACGTAGGTAATACTTAAGAAATCAAACTTCTTATACCTAAAGCCATAAAGTATAAATAGTGTAAACATGAAAACAACCTGATGTGACAATCGATCGGTGTTGTCAGTCGCTCACTCGTTCACTCGTTCAGTCGCTCGGCTCTCTATTATTAAACACCATGAATAAAAATATCGTGTGCCCTCACGCAAAATAACTAACGTAGCGCGCGGTATGAGGGTTTGTTGTGGTGGGGGTACACTCAGAGAAAGGCTCTCTACACTCTTTTAAATTGTTACCATCAATTTTTACGACTACATACTACTACTAGAGACCAACCCCGGCTTTGCATCAGTAGTAGAAGATATATTTTTATTATATCTCATAAAAGCATTTGACAGAATCCTCAGGCGGAGACTCAAATAACATTTATCTCAATCAATTTACACAAATACCCGCCCGTCTTTGTCCGCGTGTATCTCCTCTCTTATGGCTCGTAGCGTGATGTTATATAGTCTATAGTCTTCCTCGATAAATGGCCTATCTAACAATGAAAGAATTATTCAAATCGGATCACTCTTCTGCATTATATTAAATTTATTAATGAGTTTTTATTTAAATCTCAATTAACGTATTTTAATTTTATCCCACAGGAACTATGATTTTTCCGGGATATAAATCATATGTGTTAATTCAGGCTATAAGGCATCTGTGTGCTAAATTTCATAGAAATTCGTTCAATCTTTAGTTCGTGATTGAGTAAAAAAACTCCAAACATCTAAGAAAGATGATGTAAAGTAGCAGAAACAGTAAGCCAAGAATTGTTTGAGTTCTAAAACCCATAATTAGGTTTAAAAAACTCACTCACTACAATGAAAGTTGCTTAAGTGATTTGTAATAAAGGTCATATTTTACTATGATAATTCAGTATTCACGACACAAAGTTAGAAGAAGTAAGAAAGGTCAATTTCTATAGGATATATGATCAATAAGGAAATTTCTGATAATAATCATGTAGCGCCCGTGTGCAATAATTATCATAGCGCTTTTGTTAACGAAAATAAATGATCACCTCAGCGTTCCCAAAAGGCTTCATTGACGATGAAGACCTTTTTTGTATGCTCTTCATTTTAGAAGTCAATCTTTTCTGAAAAGAATCAGCCGAATTCACTTGGCCGGCGCCCGTGTGCACCATATACCCTGCGCTATAGTCCGTTTTTAGACCTAGTCATTTTTGATGACAACCCGTCCATTAATTTATTTAAGTCCATACTCAAACAGCACTATCTATCTAAGCTGTGATCAATATGTCAACACTTATGCCTATTGCGATAAATATTCTATATGTATCGGTATATATATTTATATATGTAAATGTTTGTTTATATTTATTTATACTTATATATGTGTATATGTTTGCATGTATATACTGGTATATATATTTATGTATTTTTTGTGTATAATTTTTTCTTATCATTTTTATTATTGATGTTGTTTTTTATTTCTATTTTATTGTACCTACTCCTCGTATAGTAACATCTACTTCTCACACAAAAAAGGGTTACTGGAAGAGATCTCTTATAGAGATAAATTATCGTATTGTACATTTAAAATTGTAACAATTGTACGGAACCCTAACGATAATGATGCACACCTCACTAGCCAACTCATGTTACACTCCTCTAGTTTTAAGTTATAATATTAAGTAAATATGTAAAAGAATTAAGACAATATAATTCTTAGAATATTCCGGATTTTCTCCCCCTCCTGACGACGCCATCCCGACTAAAATATAATTAGTTTTCGGTACAGAAATAAATAAATAAATAAATTTAGTGTTGTCTCTGTATTTATGTATCTCCAAAACTCAGTGTATTAAAAGCCTAATAATAATTTGAGTTTCTTCCACGTCGGTGCGATCGCGTAATGGTAATTGGTAGGGTGTGGCCAAGCTGTGGCGGCAGTGAGGAAAACTGTTTGTTGACGAATATGTTGGATGTTTTATATTAAAACTGTTGTCTATACAACATACATAGTATCATACATAGTAATAAGACAATATCTGTGATTATATCACAACACCCACAACATGTCTTACACACATTCCCTGCTTACAAAAACACCTGACTGGATTTCGATGATATTAGTTCCATAGATATTTCGATCCAGGATATTCCTATACTTGTCGATCCGCCCTGGCTTCGCACGAATGCTATTTACTACATTATTTGTTGTTACATAAAAATACGAGTATTCAATACGAGTTATCTTACGACAGTAAATATATTTGTTATTATCCTGTAGTAACTCTGAGTTTTTCAGGGATAAAAAGAATCCTATGTGTTAATCCAGACTATAAAGCATCCATACGCAAAAGTTCAATGAGATACGTTTAGCCATTTTTGTGTGATTGAGTAACATACAAATTATCTTATTTAGTATATAAAAGGAGAAGCTGACTGACTGACATATCAACGCAGGGCCTAAACTATAAGGGTTAGAAACTTGAAATTTTGCAGAGGGGTTCCTTTTATAACGTAGGGGAGCACTAAGAAAGGATTTTTGAAAATTCACTCCCTAAGGGGGTAAAACGGGGGTGCAAAGTTAGTATGAAACTTTGTCGTTTTTGAAGTTCTTCATTGAAAGTCATGAAACACGTGTAAAATATTTTTTCGAAAATCATCCCCTAAGGGGGTAAAAGGGGAGTCAAAGTCAAAGCAAGTCAAACTAAGTTGTGGATAAAAGCTATTTATCTATATACTTTTTATCCCAATAACTAAAAAGAGTATGAGTTGGTTTACCTTGTTAAGGTATAACGTCCTTGATTTGTCGAGGAGACCATTTGAATCATCTATTGTATTCGCCATATAAATAATTCAAAGTCCTTCACGCACCAAAACCCACTTGTGTACAATTATATTTTGGCATCCTCGAATATCTGTCAATCTTTGACATACCTCCACCGACATGATAGAGGTGGAGTTTGTATGTCATTACTAATTCAAATTATACTTAAATATATGTTCACTATGTATAAATTAACTTATCAAATGTCTGTACATACTGTTAGCAACATTGTTTATAAATTAGTATTCGCGGGTAGTTCATTTTATTTATTTCTAGTAGACTTAGTAACGTTCGGAAATAGGATTGAGTTACTTTGTCCAGTAATATCGCGCAGTACATATTAAAGTAGCGAGGTCGAGCGGTGGAGGTGAGTTTGTGCACAGTAGGAGACTTCTTTAAACCTGCTCCTGGGTCTCAAGCCCCAGGCACTACAGCTTCCATCTAGATTAAATGTTAATATTGTCGTTTGAGGGTTTCGTTTGGAAAACATCTAAACAGATTTCAGTGAAATATGGCACACAGATACTTTATGACCTGGTTTAACACATAGGATATTTTTTATCCTGGAACAGTTCAAATTCCTGTGGGATAATAATAAAATATGTTTACTAGGGTGGCCCCAAAAAAAAAGTTGAGTGAGTCTCGTACCAAAATAAGTAAGTTTATAATGTTTTTAGAGAACCCTTCAAACGGCAGGTCAAAAAAAAAATTTGCGGGTCACTCAAAATTTTTGAAAATTACTAAAATCGTCAAAAAATAAAGACTCTTAAGAAAATTATATAAACTTACATATTTTTATCATCATCACAACCCTTCAATGGCCCACTGCTGAGCTGTGTCTCCTCCTCAGAATGGTATTAGGCCATAGTCCACGCTGGTCCAGTGCGGGTTGGCAGATTTCACACACCTTTGAGAACTTTTAGGGAACTCTCAGGAGTGCAGGTTTCCTCACGATGTTTTCCTTCACCGTTAAAGCAAGTGATATTTAACTGCTTAAAACACACATAACTCAGAGTCGGAGGACCTCTCGAGTAAGACTTGGAGTCTCTACCACTGGGCCATCACTGCTTTTAACACATAGGATTTTTTTTGTTAAATCTATTTACGTGGGTAATTGCACGCGTGAGAAGCCGGGGCTACTAATAGTTTAGAAACAAACAGTAAAGTAACATATAATTTATATTCATTTGTACTAATATAGTATAATTACACGCAATACAATATAATTGAGTGGAAATATAATTAGTATATTAAGATGTTAACGTTCAAATGAGATTTTAATGGATCCCTCCAAACAAAAAAAAGTTTAATATTGTTTTAATTGAAACCGATTTCACTTAGGTAACTATTTTTTTAGTAAAGTAATATTTTTTTTATTGCTGTAATTGTATTTAATTTCATATAATGATTCAATATAATACAAAGCTAATTTCTACCTATGTTTCTAGTTCTGCTTATTTCTCCTAAATGACTTAACGGATTTCGATGCGGTTTTCACTAATAATAAGATCAATAAATAAGGTTGCTGAGAATATATTTTTTATTAGCTATTTAATACAATTGTAGGGATACGAATATGGCTGTTACTGTTCCATTATAAAACAGCCACTGTCTACCTCTCTCAATTTCTGAGCTTACTTCTTTTAAATTAAACAACAGATTTTGATGCAATTTCGACTTATAGATGAAGCCGTAAATAAAGAATATTTTAATATATAATTTGTAAATTTTATACGACTGAATGAACTAGGGAAACCAAGACTAATGAAGTATTATAAAATACTCGTAAAGTCAGTGTCAGCCTTTGATTCTTTCTCTTATTTCTTCTAAATGACTAAAACACTTTTAATGTGATTTTCATTAGTAGATAGAGTAATTAATAAGAAAGGTTATTGTATATAATTTATACAATTTGATAGATTTTGGAAAACGAAACGGATGATAATACTATAAAACAAAGTCCTTGACCGTGTTTTTCGTGTTTCCTCGCATGTTTCAAATAATTTAACAGATTATGATGCAATTGCATTTCCACTAATAGATAGGGCGATAAATATGGAAATGGTATGTAAGATAGACCAAGGTAAAGGGTCCGGATGAACATCTAGCAATCAGATCGGAATTTGGCGAAGATTGGAATGTCAATTGCCATGATTAAAATATTCTACCATCGTCACCTAATGGTTTGGAATAGTCTAGTATCAAATATACTATTTATTATACCCCCTTTTCTTGCTTTAAAGACCCGACAGGGGTCTTGTCGTTATTATGAATATTGGTTAAATGACTGAAAGTTATGTAAAATGCCATAAACGTTACATTACACGAGTTAATATGGTCGTTAAGTTTTCTTAAATTTTCTAATTTTTTGCGGAATTTTCTTAATTGTTTCTTACATAAGAATCTTCTCCTGATAATAACAAACACAACAAAAAAAGAATTAACAAAATCGGTCCAGCCGTTTAGGCGTGATGCCGTGACCAAGGGAAATAGGGATTCATTTTTATATATAAAGATAGATAGATGTTATAATTCATCGTTGGAGTTTCAACCTATTCCCTTGAAGGTCTTTCAGCCAACGGTGATCATTAACAGCACTTACCGTACAAAATATTATTGTCTCAGTGTTGCCATGTGAAAATGTAAACGATGCGAGAATTCGGTGGCAATTAGCCTCATTTGTGATACAACGGCGCTCTGGCACAGCAATTACAGGACTCGATCGATTTACGACGTTCACTCGATGTAAATCAACGTTTAGTACATTGCTGATGGATTTAGTGGTAGGGGTAATGAGCCAATACTTGGATTGCGATGACATTGGCGCTATTTGCTGATTTTTGAACTATATTTTGCTTTTTGATGATGAAATTTAAACGTAATTGATGTTGTAAAAGCGATAAGTAACGGTTAAGTTTGTTAGACATTATCTGCGGAATTAATAAATCAATTTTAAAATGACTTTAGTTTTGAAAAAGCTACATTATTAATAAATGACCTAAAATATCAAAAAAGTCCAAATAAAATATATTAGAAGAATTATATCAAACGAAGCGAGGGCGGTAAAATTAGTATTGTCGTTAACAATGAAAACGAATCTTTATGTCAGTGTTATGGCGCGAAAATATAAATTATCTCAATTTTCACATCTACACAAAACATCGTTTTGTCCGTTTATCTGACACTTAGAATAGCGAATACAATAGAATAGAAGATATAACGAAAATACAAAGCTACGGAAAGTTATTGTTATTCTTTATCTCTTTAGTTCACTAAAAGGTGGTTACTAAATAAACGTGTGGTTTCACAATTAATTGATCAATTTTACAAACTTTTCATGAGTGTAAGTTTGCAACACACATTGTGTTACCATGGTTACAAGATTGTTATAATTGCCAATATATTAATATTGTGAGGCAGCTCTCGAGTTAGCAATGAGCTGATAGTCTTCAAACGGGTGAACAGATCTTCACAATACATAGCTAAGAAACATCTCGATTAAATTAGCTTTTAAACAAATAAAACTTTATCAGAATCGGTTTATTATCGTGGGTGCTACGATGCTAACGACAGACACACGATAAACCTGTAACGTCGGGGGTAAAAGGTAGACACAACGAAGAAAACTAGACTTCAATATATTGATTGTGATGATGAAGTAAAGACAAATAAATATGAAAGAAAAAATAATTAAAATTATTAGATGATGAAGGTTGAAATTGATGAAATAAAAAAATTGTATTTTTATAAAAAACATGAACAAATTCTTAGTTAAGATTCAGGCGCAAAACAAAACGGAAACAGACTCCCAATGACACTGATCACAATGTTGCCAGTTATTATTAAAATAATTGCACAATATATTCAAAAAAATGATTTCTAGTGAATACTAAAAATTGATTTTATAGTTATTTTTTTATTTATTGTTACAATTGGGTTTCTTTTGCTATTTTTTAAATACCCAATGCTCGGCATTTATTTTCAATGGTTTAATATCTTTGGTAGTGGCAACATAAATTTAAATATAATCTATGATATGGACCGAATAACCGCCATTTTATAAACTTCAAAACTTCCAAAGATATTGAAGTCATTAATGTGGATAAAAACTATCCTCTTTCTCAATTACCTCAAAACAGTTATTTAGGAAGAAAATTTAAAGTCGGAGTACCCTCTTTAAACATATTACTACACTCTATGCCGTTACTCGTAACTTGTAATATACAAGATTACCGAGTCCCCCAGTCCCCTCCCCTCAGTCCCCGTCCCCTGAAAGTCGAGATTTCAAAGGAGTCAGATATATCGGCGTCGTGAACTAATGAATGGCTTCCTCGCAACGCAATAACTTGAGTACCTATTTGTAAAGCTTTGAATGTTTTGCCTTAATATGAGGGTATTTGCTGTAAGATACACAGATTATAATATAACTTTAAAGTTATGTATGCGAAAAGGCTTTTACGTATGATATATTCTATATTAACTGATTGTTCAGTGCGTCTGTAATGTAGTTCTGGCCTTAACCTCTATGTAATTAAATTATTCAATTCATATGTCTTTATTGTACTTCTGTTCTATTCCAATAGTTCTCAAATTAAAATATCCAATGTCCCTTATAATGCCCCTAATATGCCCCTTGTTAACCCCTTTGTAATTTAATAATTTAATTCGTAAATCTTAATGTACTCTTGCCCTATCCCAATAGTGCCCCGACTTTTGTTATCCAAGTATGATTATTGACATTCAGTACATCCTTAGTGTACTCCTAATGTTTCCATAAAGTACCCCATACTTAGGATATATATTTATCCCGTTCCGGGTTAGAATACTACTCCCCTCTACAGCTGGGAGAGCATCTCGTAAGAGCCGAGTAACCCTGCACCCCTTGGTGGTAGGGGATCTGTTCCCCGACTGGCTTGCGACCACCAGCATGCGAATCCAACCGCCAAGTGTCATAGACGCGTTCCGGTCGAGCCGCATGTGAGCCAGACTTGCCCCCTCTCTCTCATCCCATTAATTCTGCGGATCTAGTCTGTGGGCTCTATCTCAGGGTCAGCTGAAACCGCAGCATTTTTTCTTCACTCCCCCACCCCACTCTATCTTCGAGGATGCAACGCATCTGCAAAGCAAGAGGATATCTCTTGTTTTGCCGATGTCCATGGGTGCTAGTGGCCACTTTCCATCAGGTGGACCATTTGCTCGTTTGCACCTTATCTACCATAAAAAAAATATATTAATATGCATATTGAATTGAATCAGCGAATACTTAACTGAGGTAGAGCACAGTAGGAAACTTCCTGCTCAAATATGGAGCTGCCCGACTGGGGTAGTACCTCGACCTTACAGAAGATCACAGCTAAGTAACACTACTCTAAAGCAGTGTTGTGTTCCTGTTGGTGAGTAAGGTGACCAGAGCTCCTGGGGGGAATTGGGGATAGGGTCGGCAACGCACTTGCGACGCTTCTGGTATTGCAGACGTCTATAGGCTACGGTAATCGCTTACCATCAGGTGAGCCGTACGCTTGTTTGCCGACCTAGTTACATAAAAAAAAAAAAAAAAATCAGGCGTTACTTTGCGGAAATTCATATTAATATGCCTCTAGTTAATCCCTATGTAAATAAATTTATTAATTTGTCTATCTTTAGTATACTACTGGCATATCCCAATAATGCCCCCTAATTAGAGTACCCATTTTCACATATATTTAAATGCATTAATCAGTACATATTCAGCGTTTTCCTAACCTTTTCCAAATTAGGGTAATATGCCCCTGGTCCTTTAGTGTAACAGTGGTCTAGTATTTTTAGCTGTTTTTCAGCTAGAATAGCTACAGTTAGAATGTTGCTTTAGAACCAATGTTGTCCTTATACCCCTATCATGCCCCTGCCATGTCTGCTGTGCTTTAATATGCCCCTTACAGTAAAGTCCCTAGTTTTAATATCCATAAGGCAAGTCTGCAGCCAGTATCCAGTATTAGTATAGTTTTTATACCCTCATTAAAGTGGAGCTTATCAACAAGTCTGCAGGCGACTCGTATAAATTCGTTTAATGCGCATTGACATGTAAATTTGCTTAATCGTTCAATATGGCGATCGGACGCTTGCGTTGTTAGGAAGTGTATGGATATGGCTGCTTAAATTAAGTAATTATGGAGTTATTATTTATTTTGCTTAATAACTATGATTATATAATGCTTGCTGTGATCCATGGAGATTAAATTTGAATACAGTGAAGTGAACTGAAGCTTAGGCTCACATAGAATATATAATTCCAAATGAAATCAATCATTGTTAAGATAACACAAAAACAATAAAAAATTAATAAAAGAAAATCTGGTTTCCATACGGCTCGACTGTAATACTTACATGAGTTAAAGAAAGAAGATACATTTACTAAATATAACCTTTATGGGTGAGATTTGGAAATGAATGATTGCTTCACTTTTATAACATTGCAGAGCGCATCTTCCTTTATGGTATGGGACGTCTGAATTACATACGGCACGATCACAGAATTTAAGATTTTTGTTATAAAGTTATTGATTTAGAGGATTCAATAGAAAGGGGTGACACTTTCAGGTTTATGCTGTCGATAGCGTAATCTTCATTTAAAAGAAAATAAGAGTGTTCTGAATAACACGCGGACTAAATATGTGGTGGAAATTTTGTTTTTTTGACTTGAAAGGAGCAGATTCGACTTTTCACCTTTATGGACTAAAGAATTTTTTTTTTTTTATGTAACTAGGTCGGCAAACAAGCGTACGGCTCACCTGATGGTAAGCGATTACCGTAGCTTATAGACGTCTGCAACACCAGAAGCATCGCAAGCGCGTTGCCGAACCTATCCCCAATTCCCCCCAGGAGCTCTGGTCACCTTACTCACCAACAGGAACACAACACTGTTTTAGTGTAGTGTTATTTAGCTGTGACCTTCTGTAAGGTCGAGGTACTACCCCAGTCGGGCTGCTCCATATTGGAGCAGGAAATTTCCTGCTGTGCTAGGGCTGAGGTAGGCCTCAGTTAAGGTGATCTGGATTACATACAGCCCGACGTTAATATGCAGAGACAATTAATGCATCTTGGTAAAGCATCATAACACTTTACGAAATGCCTAATCAAATGTAAAGGCGTTCATTTAAAATTTACGGGATTGATTTGAAAATGTGTGACTTTTCCTAATTCTTTAACATGAGTTGGTGACTTAATAAGTTTTTTAGTTGTATTATTAGTTGTTTAATTTATAATACATCCTATCCACGTTTATATAACAGTAGAAGTACTCAAATGTGCGTCTAGTCGGCCTAATTCTCGCTGCGATCGGCCTGGTTTAGCGCGACCTCATTACTGCTTACTTACTATAATTATTTACATACATTTGTTAATATATTTTATTACAGTTATATACGCGGACCACCAAACTGTACGACCCGTAAATGATGATTAATATACGAAATATTGGTAAAAATATACTCCATTTATTCATCTCCATCAAGATCTTCCTGCAATGATAATATTGGTTGTCTAGACGAACAGACGTTAAAAAGAACCTAACCTCGCAAACCTAATGCGAAACGGAACTTAATTTCATACTATTAAGAACCAGAAAGTATGTTATTTTACTTTTTGTTATATAAGTAATAAGCTATCTATATTTTTCAAGTGTTGCCATTTCACATGAGGAATGATTAGAAGTATTTTAAATTTTACGTATAAATAATTATGCTGAGTAGTGACAGAATTAAAAAGACGTATTAGAACTCATATTCTGTTTTAGTTGAAGTTTAAACGTTGGAGGAGGAATCATCATCCTCTTTCTGTATAAAATGATGATGAACTCCTCCTCCAACGTCCAAAAATTTGGACAAATCTCTTCTAAGCCTAGTCACGTGACACATAATATAACACTTCACCAGTCTGTATAACTAGATAATAGAGGAACCTACGCTTTGATCGAGTTGGGCGATCATCCGGCCACTGTTCACAGCGTAGTTACCAACTTCACATATTACCCGCTAGTTTTGTTCCTTACACTGCAGGACGGTTCAGTGTATACAGGAAGAAGAGCAGCGCTTGGAACTTACGACCCAAGCCATATCCGCTTTTGTTTCTTACGCTACTGGCACGTAAAATGTAAATCTATACTTCAGGTTCTAGGCAAGAAGAGGAGCAGCTAATTCTCATATTATATTTCATAATGATAACTTAGTTATTATCTGTGAGGGGACGGGTTAGAATACTATGCCTCTCTGCCGTTGGAAGAGCATCTCGTAAGAGGCGAGTAACCCAACCCCTCCATCGGCCGGCTGGTTTGCCACTACCAGCAAGAATTCTTGTCTTCATTCCGCGTCCTCACTTTATATTCGAGGTGGGAACGTATATTGTCTCTTAACTTACTTAAAAAAAACCCCGTGGAATAGTTCCACGTGTATGGATGAACGAATCTGTGGATGTATGGACGTATGGATGAATCTTTTGATTACTTCTCTTAGAAGCTCCAAGTTTGCAAACATAACCGTTTAATCTAAATTTAATTTCAATATCTCCACGCGTTCCTGAAAAAACTGTTTTGAAAACGACTACCAGGTACGGTCCTAAAAACTAGAAAATAATAAAGTAAATGAATTCATTATTTAAGATTACAAATCACAGTACAAACCGACAACAAGTGCTTATAGTAACCTAATTAAAATGAGATGAGATCATCGCCAGCATCAAACTGCTCATACACTAGTTAGCGCAATCTATACAAATAAATCTGTTTAATAGTTGTCCATAAAACGTGTATGGCGACATTAAATATAGGACCTTCAGTAAAAGATGTGGGACAGGGTGTTTTAAAGCTTTGAACGCTTTAAGGCCAGAATATCCAGTATATATATACAGTCATGGTCAAAATTAGACGAATTGCAGGAAACGAATCATTATTATTATTATATATGTGGATGTATATGATGAGAATACTTTTTAAATTCCGCATCAGAGAAACGATTAATTATTTACTAATGTCTTAAGGGGTTAAACACCCCGTTTTATGGGGTATAAATTAATATTAGGGGACCGAGGGGCAATGAGATTCATTTTTTCTTAATTCTACATTTCTGTAGTTTTTTTTCTAATTTTTTATAGTTTATTTTCTTACAGGTCAGCTTCAGCTTCGAATTCCAAAAAAAGTACAAAAAATTCCAGGTAAGAATAACAACCACCACAATTTATATAAAAGAAATCATGCTAAAGGACTGTATAAATATGAAATAATAAATGTTCACCCTTTTAATGCGACACAGTGTACAGTACAAGATGGCAGTGTCGTGGCGGAGTACAATCGAGTTGCTTAACTATTCCACTCGGAAATATGTTACTGTCTTCATTGTTGGATATTTTATATATATAGCTGTCTGTGACTTTGTCTGTATGTTCAAAAATAATATTTACCTTATATGCCATCTATTGAATACTTATACAACCTCGATAACAAAAGATTGAAGTGTTGAAAGGTTTGATGATAAAATTAGGTTAAAAGGTTTGAAATTTTTTTTCTTGAGCGATGTCAGTAGTTTCGAATCTTATCGCGAGCATTTTTATATATACAGTACACCTTTAGTTTTGGTGGGTTAATGTGATGTAGTGTAACGTAGCGTCACGTAGCGCAACGTAACGATATAACGTAATGTAATGTCATCAGATCATCTGACGTCAGCGCAAAATGAAACTTTTAAATTTTAATTTAGACTTGCTGTAGTACAACTGTGAATAACCATACCACGTGCAGTAGTTGTGCAAACTTATGGAAAAATAGACAAATTTTATAAATGATTGTTCGGCCTCTATGTGAACACGCCGTATGTGTGAAGTACAACGCAGAACGCACGGCAAAAGTTAGTTAACTACTTCGATTCATGTTAGTCTTCATTGTTACAGAATTGCCTAATAGATCACTTAATATTTTGTGACGAATATTGTGTTTTACTAACTGACTGACTGTTAGTACATTTACTAATATTGTAAAGGTGAAAGTTTGTATGTTTGTTACTCAATCAAGCAAAAATGGTCGCATGGGTTCCCTTGAAACTTGACACACCGATACTTTATAGCTTGGATTAACACATAGGCTACTTTTTATCCCAAAAATATTAAAAGTTCCTGTGCGAAGCCGGGATGGGTCGACTAGTTCTTTCGAAAAAATCTCTTGATCACAATCGTAAGAATTCTTACTTCTTACTTAAGAAAAGTTTCCTCCTCCTCCTTTTTTGTCTTTTTCTAATTAAAACTAAATCGTAATTTTGATTTAAGTATTACAGCAAATACCGAAAAAGCCAAGAAAATCTTTTGGGTATAACTAAGTATCATTTACGTATTCAATTCTTAAGTATTTAGATATCATTCCTTAAGGAAGTCGGATTTACTTCCACTTTATTCTGTCCCTTTCCAATGAAGACGACAGTCTAATGACAGCTAAAATGTTAGAGCAAATATTAACACTAGAATTTGGTGTCTCCATATATAAGCCAGATTTTTTCCTTTCTTCTTTATCTCTTCCTAATCAAAAGGTTCTCATAATTTTGACTCCTTCAGCGACTTAAGCCTTGCTGCTAATTTTTTGCAATCTTCTGCAATATATCTTTGCGCGACGATTACAAGCGACTTTCTTCCTCTTCCTCCTCCTACTTAACTTACTTGACTTATGTTCCTATGTCTCTGTCTCCTTCTATTTCGATGGGTCTTATGCTGTGCACTTGATCTCAGTCTAAGTTTTACCTCTCGATTACGTTTGCCTCAGAGATTCGAGTCCATCGCATGTTTAATTATGTGTTCTGGACCTCTTCGGAGTGCGTAGCCTATCCATCTCCACTTGCGATGTTCGATCTGCTGGTCTATCGGGATTTCACGGCAACGGTCTCGTAAGTCTGCGTTCGAAATCTTTTCAGGCCAATAAATACCAGTATAACCAGTATAACCCGTATAAACCAAAAAAAAATCATTCTATACCACAGCCCAAAGGTGTGTCTTCGTATACAAATTCAAATAATTTGGTCGTGACGCTTGGGCACTAAAAATAATCGGAGATCGTAATGGCTCCCTAACACGCTCTATTAACCAGCGGATTATTATGTCATGCCGATGATTATAGTGATCTAGGGTAGTCATGGAGGTACTGTTATAGTCAGATGCGTTGTTCTATCTTTTATCTGTGTTCTATAATTCTTCTAAGTGTAGTAGCCAGCAGCTAACTTTAGGACTGAGAAAATAGTAGAGGTTTTTTGCGCATTGTGAGCGTGCTGCATCTAATCCATAACGTAGCAGACTCGCGGGAACTGAAACATCGCATAATAGTAAATTCTACGCATTCAAGGTCAAACCTATACTTGCGTGCTGGCAGCTGTATCAATCTTCATCTTCTTTATATAATTTAAAAAAAATAGTTTTTTATGTTGCTTTATGTTTATACTTTAAGGGCTATGTTAATTTTTAGTTGATCCCGGTCGATGACGCTGCTTAAAAGGACTTTTGTGCGCTTGTCCTAGTGTGTGTCCCTATAATTTTTTGCAGGCTTTTTAGATGAACAAGGCAGTTCTAAACTGAAGTTGGCGCTGTTGTTGGTAGTGAGGTGGTTGGCCACCTTAGTAAAGTAAAAATATTTTGTAACACGCACAAGATAATTATAATATGCACTTAAAACAGAATATCGAGCAACAAATATTATCACATCAAATACTTAACAAAACTCTATATTTAATTAATATACCACTTCTGTTGGTATCTGTACGTCCATAACGGTCATTACACGAAATTGCCCATTATTGTTTGCCTATCCCATATGAAAATAATTTACCTGCAACATTGTGTATACGAAGATTTACTATCTCATAAATTAATAGTAGCTTAAGTAGTAGATACAGAGATTCTTTGAGTTACATATAATTATATTTTTGTATACAAACAAACAGATTATGATAATATCTTCTATTTTTGAAGATAAATAACAATTTGTGCGAACAGTTATATAAACCCATATTCCTTTACGCGGCAGAGACATGGAAAGTTCGTGAGTTGGAAAAGAGGAAGATAGATGCTCTCGAGATGTGGTGTTGGCGGATGATGCATGGAATATCGTGGACAGAGTTTCGCACCAACTTATCCATAATCCAGGAGATCGGCATCACGCAGCGTCTATCTACCGTAGTACAAACACAAATACTACAATATTTTGGACATGTCCTTAGGCAAGATAACGTCGTGCAACGTCGGGAAAAGTGGAAGGAACCAGATCGCGCGGAAGTTCACCTATGCGGTGGACGGACCAGGCTAAATCCGCGATAGGAAACCATGTCTCTAATTGCGCCAGATAATCAGCCAACAGACAGAGATGGCGGGAGATCTTGTGAAGAGTCATGTCATCGCTCTGCCAAGAGCGAAACGACTGAGAAGAAGAAATTGCCGTCTTGGAAATTGAGGAGGGAGTGGAGAGAAGTGATGTGGTTTCGGTTTTTCCAAAGTTAGAGTCTACTGAAACTACAGGGGATGGGAAAGAGAAGAGGGAAGTCGGGCCCACATGTGGGGACTGTCTCCTACCACCAAGTGTTTTGGGCTACCCGACTCTATTTAACGGTATATTCTCTAGAACGTCTAAACTATTCACTTCTATTTTCTATTTCACGATAAATGATCTAAGACGTTGATATTTACGTTACATTGTTACTTGTTTATTATTTTCTAATCTATATTTAACGACAAACTCTAAAACGTTATTACTAACTACTAGTCAACCCGCCCGGCTTCGTACGGGTGCGTTTCATTTTCAATATATTGCTGCATAAAGCACCATGCAGTCACCACGATTTTTTCCGGGACAAAAAGTCTAATAAAAGCCTATTTGTTATCCAGATTATAAAGTATCTGTGTGCCAAATTTTATTAAAATCCGTTAAGCCGTTTTCGCGTGAAACATACACACATCGAAATATCCAAGCATACAAACTTTTATGTTTATAATATTAGTAGTTTCACCCGCTATATTTTGGATAATTCACACTATATCATTGTAAATTATAGCCTATATGTTAATCTGACGTGTAAGCTATATTATTGTAAGGTTTCATCAAAATCCATTCAGTAGTTTTTGCGTGAAAGAGTAACAAACATCTATACATACAGCCATCCATACACTCTTACAAACTTTCGCGTTTATAATATTAGTAGGTTATAGGATTAGTTGTAATTTATTTTTTCCTATTCTCCATTAAGGTACATATTCTTAGAGTCGCTATATAGAGTTTCCTGAATATTATTTTCCCCAGACTATTTTCTAATACCGTTCCCGGATATTCGGGTGTAAGATGAATTTAAAATGAAGGATATACCAGCCACTAGCGAGCGTACCCGTGGGGCGAGGCTAGCAATAAATCAGACGGACGTCCCGACACGCCTTCACGTTGCATCCTATACCTATACTTATATTTTTTAGTCTGCAATATTCTAGAAGATTCCTCGCTTCATTAAGATAACGGTTATCTATACTAATATTATTAAGAGGTAGAGTTTGTGAGTTTGTGTGGTTGTAGGGGGTTGCTCTGGATCTACTCAAATGATTTTGAAACTACTTTTACTACAAGAGAGTTGCTTTTGTGATGCCGATACGTTGCTACTTCGAAGATAGAGTGATGAGAAGAATGCTAGGGTTTCAATGGACCCTAAGCGAGAAACGAGAGTCTACAAGAACCGCATTATTAATGGGAAAGGTGAGGATGAGGAAGTCTGTATGTGACAGTCGGCTTTGTATGGTGGTGGTCACTAGCCAGTTGGTGTGCTGGGTTACTCACTCTTACGAGATGCTCTCTTAGGGATTGACGGGAATTTCATTCTATCCCGTCTCCTCATGGATTATTTTTTTTTAATTTTCACAACTAATTTTAAACAATAAATTTGCTTTAGTTTTTGAAAAACATACTATTCCTTTATTTAAGAAAAAAAAAGATTTATAGTATCACACAAGTGATTTATAGTATCACGCAAGTGATTTATAGTATCACGCAAGTGATTTATAGTATCACGCAAGTGATTTATAGTATCACGCAATTGATTTATAGTAACACGCAAGGAGCTCATAGTATCACGCAAGTGATTTATAGTATCACGCAAGTGATTTATAGTATCACGCAAGTTATTTATAGTAACACGCAAGGAGCTTATAGTATCACGCAAGGGATTTATAGTATCACGCAAGTGATTTATAGTATCACGCAAGGAGCTTATAGTATCACGCAAGTGATTTATAGTATCACGCAAGTGATTTATAGTAACACGCAAGGAGTTTATAGTATCACGCAAGGAGCTTATAGTATCACACAAGTGATTTATAGTATCACGTAAGTCAAGATGTGACTAAAATACGAAAAAAAATATTACTCGAAAACTAGTCGAGGACTAGTACTAGTACTAACTAGTAGTAGGATAGTCCAGGTACTGCTCTTCCTCTAGACAGCTTGTATTATTTTTTCAAACACAAGGGCGTTAGCAAGGGAGAGCAAATAATGAAGTGAAAAAAAGGCCATCATCATCAATGATTTTTGCATCTGCTGACATGAATAACCTTTATTATGTTTGTTACCAAGGGCGCTACGATGACCCCCCTGTCCAAACAACATTTGGCACAACTTCCATTTACTTAAAAACACTAAAATCCTTTTGATATTCAGCTAAATACATTAAAGCGCACTTAGCGATATTCCCATTTGTCTAAAACGGGAACATTTATCCTGTTTTGGAGAAGTGTCAGTGTAAATTTGAAAGTCGATCGGTTCGTGTTTTTAATTAGGCTAATCCGTATCCGTAGCGCGACGCGTTGACTGATGAGCAGCTACGCGACCCGGACACTTTATGATGGACTGGATCTACGCACTGGTGGGGAAAACGCTGCGTTTCCTAACCTATATATACCGGGACTACCGGGTACCTTTTATTTTATACCAATACTGTATATAACCTTTGTTCAGATAGACTCGAAATAGGACGGAGCTTGCCTGGTGAGCCTCTATTACTAAAGTTTGGAGTCTTTAATATTTGTTACTCATTTCCGTTTTAAGTGCACTCGCGATGTAATCATAATTATTCTGTCGTGACGGTGTATTTGTTTTGTAATACCCACTTCTTTAATTGATATTTATCAGTTGACCAACATTTATATCAATCCTACCAACATAATAAATAACAATAATATTTTTGATATTTTTAACGCTGCGTGTTTTGTAGAGAGTGCGTAAATCCCATCCATTTTATTCGTACTGGGAGCGAAAAGTTTTAGGTGTCACATTTTTGAAATTGCAACGTTTTTCAACTGTATCACACTAAAATATAAAACTAGAAAATCAGACTTTTGTCTGTTCGTTTTATTTTTATATAACCAAACTGAATCTATGCCAAAGGAAGATTTATGGGTTGTATTTGAATAAGTGGATTTATAAGTGCTGGATGGCAAAGCTTAGATTGAACATTTTCTTGAATTTGGCGAAGATAAGTGAAATGTAATGTGTGTACTAGATTCGAATTAAAAAGCTACAAGTTTAATACTTCTTTTTTGTTTTTCTGAATTTTCCCTGAATAATTCTATTAATATTATAAACTCGAAAGTTTGTAAGAATGTATGGATGTGTGGATGTATAGATGTATGTTTCCTACTCTTTCACGCAAAAACTACTGAATGAATTTTGCTGAAACTTTATAATAATATAGCTTACACATCAGAATAACACATAGGATATAATTTATAATGATATAGTGTGAATTATTCTAAATATAGCGGGTTTAGGGACGCAGCTAGTAGCTATTAAATTAAAAATTTAAATTATCCCGGATTAAAACTCTAATTTAATACAGTCACCAAGTATCGATACGAGCACATGACATCAATTAAAAAGAATCGATATTAGCTTAAATAAGACGATGTTTTGTATTGTTGAAAATAAAATATGCACTGTTACGTACTTTAAAAAAAACTTGATACTCTTCGATTCTCGATATCGAAAGAAAGGTATCAAGAAATACCGTTTCGTGTGTACTCAGTATTCGCAATGTGAGTGTGTTGCCATGGTTACGAGATTGTTATAATTGTCAATATATGAATATTGTGATGCAGCTCTCAAGTGAGCAATGAGCTGATAGTCTTCAAACGGGTGAATAGATCTTCACAATACGTAGCTAAGGATCATCTCTATTAATTTACCTTCAAACAAATAAAACTACATCATAATCGGTTCATTATTTTGAGCGCTATGATGCCACAGATACACGTTAAACTTATAATGATATTCCAAATTTATTTTGGAAATTGATAAACTACTTCTGATTTAGAGTATCTATTAGAGTGAACATTACCTGGAGTGGTGTTACTGGAAGTGTAATGGTGTTTTGTTCTGTTGCAGATATTGGATCCCTAGACCAAGGATCATGTAGTCCTTACATTATTAATGTTAACCTAGAATTAGACTAAAACAGTGAACCTAAGCGGTAAAGGCTATTGGTACAATTAAGTCCAACACATTGCTTGGATTATTATCGAAATACATATACAAACAGTAAACATTACCTGGAGAGGTGTTAGTGGAAATGTAAAAGTGTTTTGTTCTTTTGCGGACATTGTCTCTTCAAGGACTTTTTGAGTCATTACATTAATAATGTCAGACTAAATCAACAAACCTAAGCGGTGAAGGTAAGTTTCACAATAATGTGAAGGTCGTCTTTAAACCCAACCCAACTTCACCGATCGATTTAACGAACGTTTCGTCTTTGAGTGAACATCACCTGGAGTGATGTTAGCGGAAGTGTAATAGTGTTTTGTTCTGTTGCAGATATTGAAACTCTCTCTCCATGTGATTCTTTACATTATTAATGTATTATATAGAGTTTAAAAATAATTTTAAAATAATTTGTTATTCCATATTCACCGCTGGATTAAAGTTTATTCTGACGAGTTATCTCTTTAAGTAGACATTACCTAGAGTGGTCTTAATAGAAGTGTGATTTGTTGCGGATATTGGAACTCTCTCTCTCTCTTCAAAGACCATGAGATTTTTTACGTTATTAATGTATTATAGAAAGTTTAAACATGTAATTTTAAATGAATTTGTTTTTCCATCTTCGTTTGGTCTGACGAGTAATTTCTTTGAGTAGACAGTACCTGGAGTGGTGTTAATATCAGTGTGATAGTGTTTTGTTTTGTTACGGATATTGGATCTCTTTCTCTTTAAAGACCATGAAGTTCTTTACGTTATTAATATATTACAGAGAGTTTAAAAATATAATTTCACAAAAATATGTTAAAAACGAAAATGTGTAACAAAATTTGAAGCTCATATTTCACAGCGCAAAAGGTAAGAAAGTTTATGAGGTGGCGATTCCTTGGAAAAGCTTTTAAAATAATAAATCTAAAATCTCATGGACGAACTAATTCCTGTACTGGGACTGGGAAATGTTCAGTTAAAGCTGGATTTAGTAGTTATTGTTGTGACGCCCAGATGATGCATTGCTTCTCCTGGAATTGGATGGAATACCACACCATACGATAATGTTTTCAAATTGTGTGATTTATTGCTTTTGTGTTTTCAAATTGTCTCCTGTTTTGTTTAGAAATTGAAGCAGACGCCATAGAACCTCCTTTCCTGTTTTGCAGAGACTAGACGCTACAAAAGCTTATATTTTTAGTCTTAATATAAATAATATCAAGCATTTATACATTAATCCTTTATAATGGAGTCCCAGCAACACGACATCGCTTTGAAAACTGACTCAAATTTATCTGAACAGATGTTATATGTCTTGTTATAACATATGTACAGACGCCACAGAGATCCTTCCCTATCTACCTATCAGGGATCTTTGACGTCACTCAGTCACGCTGTATATAAGCCACTGATTCTTCATAACCATATGACAACTTAATAACATATGGACGATCACCTCCCTTCGCTAAGGAACCGAAATTTACCGAAACAAACATATCTTAATATATGAATCCATCAACAATTTTTGATGTTTATTAGTCGCGCTGTTCTATAGCCAGATCACGTGGGTAGTTCTTTTTATTTTATTTCACTATTAAATTTGTGTGTCGTAATGCTGGGACACCATTATGAAGGTTTGATTTTATATTAAAAAGAAAGTCAAAAACGGATGGTTTGTTTGATGTTCAAAATACGACAAGTATCAAAATAGAAACAAACGGCAAAACTTTTTTTCCACTTCGATTCATTAAATACATCGTAACGACAATTTCCGGCGGCCATATTGGATGCTTGCCACAACCGGATATGACGACTCGATTATTTAAAAACAGAACCAACTGCCAAATCATATGATGAATGCTTTTGTCACCAAATAGCTTTATAGATTCAATTTAGTGTCTGTCTGTGGCATCGTAGCGCACAAGATAATAGACCGATTTTGATGAAGTTTTATTTGTTTGAAAGGTAATTTAATCGAGATGGTCCTTAGCTATGTATTGCAAAGATCTGTTCACCCGTTTGAAGACTATCAGCTCATTGCTAACTTGAGAGCTGCCTCACTATATTAATTTATTAATGATTTTAAAAATCTCGTAACCATGGTAACACACTCACGTTGCTTATACTGAGTACTTATAAAACGGTATTTCTCGATACCTTTTTTTCAATATTAAGTATCGAATATAATCGAGTATCAAGTTTTTTGATACTCGATTATATTATACCTAAAACCATAAAGAACTTCGGCAAAATTATGTCCTGTAATCTCCAAAAGAAAAACAAATTTAAGTAATTAATAAAGAAAATGAACTTTTAAAATATTTCCAAAGCAATTAAGTTATCATTGATTGAACAAAGTTATAATTAAGTCAACTGAAAGTTACGAAATTTTTGCTCTTTTGCGAATTGGACGTCAGAGCCAGATAATATTTTGGAAATATATGGCTTTGAAATATTATAACAAAATTCAAGTCTCTGTCTGTCTGTTCGTGGTATACTCCAAACCTACAGAACAGAAGCTAAAGACAAAGTTATTTACGAGGAAGGTTTAGGTGTGTGTTTAGATTTTTGGATATTTTCGTGTTTGTTTCTTGATCACGCAAAAACAGTTGAACGGATTTTGATGAAATTTGACACAGAGATGCTTCATAACCTGGATTAACACATAGGCTACTTTTTATCCTCAAAAAATTCAGAGTTCCAGAGTGGGGTAGTAATAAAATATATTTTTGTATAAAACTAAGTATATGCCGTAAATTGCATAGAGCGAAGCCGATGGGAGAGAGGAGAGGGGGGTAGTCGACTAATTATTTAAAATATTATTATTATAGATGTTAGGATAATAGCTATCCCTATTTAGAGATCTTTTTATTTCATGACAGTCGTTTTGATTTTCTCTTCGCCTTACGCTATAATGAAGCAAATTATCTATATATATAACATTGCTATCATATATATGTTGAACTCTTATACAAACTTTCATAAACTATGTCGCTATATTTTACATTTTAATTTTCTACATCAACATAGTTTATATATGACTAATTCTCGAAAACATAAACGCCCACAAAGCCATGCATTTCCGCAGCTAGTACCCCTTGCACTTCATCCCCTATTTCAACCCCTTCAAGCTCCTTTTTCGCAATAAAAAATACTCTATGTTTTTTTTCAGATTCTAGTCTATCTCTGTACCAAATTTTATCAAAATCGATTCAGTCGTTTAAGCGTGAAAGCATAACAGACAGACGTTATAGTTGGGATTAAGTTAGAAGCATCTTAAACATTCTTTCTGGATTTTGTTAGAATAACACGCAGTAAATTGCACCCATGCGTAGACGGGTCAGATAACTAGTTAAATATTAAAGTAAATATTAACTTGAATAAGTTCTTATAATTTAAACATAAAATTATAAATAACCCCAACCTTAATACCTCAAGTCATCCCCAAGGGATGCATACGATTGCTTGAATTAATAATACAAATGGAAAATGTTGCTATATTTATGTATAAAAACAGTATTTATCAAATTTATTAAATTGAATTTAAAGAAAATTTGGATAATATTAAAAAAAAATGTATTTGTTAAGCTAAGGTATATCGATAGCTATCCAGATAAGTGTTTTATAAAACAACTATAAAGAAGGTGGAACTCTTGATGTTTTATGTATATCTAAACATAGATCTTTAAAACTAATTTTAATTTGTGGTTTTTTTAATACATAGAATGATTCAAGAGGACGGTTTATATGTATAATACATGTATAATATAGTAGAGAAACACTGATAATAATGTGATGTCGTAATTAAACACATTTTTTGCGCTTACATTGCAAACGCTGGCTGAACCTTACGAGATAGATCAAAATAATGTACTACAGTATTGGACACCTTAAAAAGGTCTACTAAAAAGTCTATAATGGTATATGCCTATCCCTTAGGGATAACCCTCAAAAACCATTTTTTATCCTTTACTTTTTACGTGAAATAATGGCTTATTTACGAAGCGATTTTAAACAATACAGCATTAACTCTTATCCAATTAAGTACCTTAAATACATTGTTCATTTAATATAGATCAATATGGCCCTTTACAGCATGAAATTTAAATGAATATTTTGGAAGATATTACAGATTTAAAATGCAGGGACATAGCGGTTGTTGGTTGGGCTGGTCGGCTGGTTGTCATCAATAAATAGAGTGATTCATGGGGAAAGTATTTGGGGTTGGTCGCTAATATTAACCTATAAGACTTATTATTATGACAGTTTTTGACAGTGACGTTTAAAATTAATCACAGATTATTAATGATTAAAAAAACATGTCTATAAGTGAAACAATTTGTTACATTACATCATTACTAATTCCAATTTGAAGTGAAGCATTTGGGGCGCCATTTTGAATAACCGCCATCTTATTTATAGGAGCACAAGGTTAACTTTTCTACGAGCTTTTGAGGTGTCATCTTGATCTATTGGTATGACAGAAATAATTTGAAGTTTGGAATACAGGGGCGGACTTGTTTCTATTATTATTAGGTGGAGTTTTATATATTTTTTTTTTAACCCCCGACGCTACAACGACAAGGTTATAATACCTCGTTTAACGTGTGAATTTTATTTTTGATTGTATTTTTCTACAATTAGCTGCAACTTTTTTTGAAAAAATAAAATAAAATATTTTGTTGGCTTTTTTATCGGTTTAGGTATAACTGAAATGTTTTTTTTGGTTCATATATTTTTGTTTAATTTTTATTGAGGGATTACCGAAAATTTGTTATGTTCTTCTACTTCTATCTATCTGGTCTGATAAATTTGGGTGTTATCAAAACTTTGTTTTATTAGAAATATGGAAGCTTCAATTAGAACTCACATTAATTTTTTATTGTATATTTTATTAGAGTTTTAATTTAGGTATGATCGAAATTTAATTTTTTTACAGATATTTTTGTTCTGTTTGGATCTGTTTCCTTTGTTTTATTAAAAAACTAGCATATGGGTCCTCCTTTCGCGAACGTCGTTTTAGCATTTCTTAAACCTTCCTTGGACCAACCTCTCTTGAGTTCGAACGAGACTAACAATAATAATTTCATTTTTAATCCTATTTCCAACAATTGCATTTCATCATTTAAAAGTACCGTGTCACGTATTTCATTTTTATTTAAAAAAATATTTTGTAAAATTTGGGACCTTTATATCTACAGCGCCATGAGTTATAATTAATATAGTCCTAGTAAATCCATCCCTGTGGAGACAGGAATTAAGTAGTATGGCAACATTTGGGATAATTAATATTGACTGTGAATTGACATAATGCGTTTCTAAATTCTATTGTAATTGGGTAATTGAGAATTTTAGTCATTTAGGTTGCCTTGTAGATTTTAACTATTTATAGAAAAAGAAGGGTGATGTGAGTTATATCCTTTAAAGACGGATTACTACAGAGTAAATATATATAAATTATGTTTATATGTTGTTACAGAAGCAGTAAATAAAGTATAAATTCTGGATAGTAAAAAATAAAATCGCTTGCCTCCTGTGTTTGTTCATACGCTCATTACTTTTAAATTACGCAACATATTTTGATGAAATTTTCACTGATCATAATAACATTAAATAAGAAAGATTTTAGTATATAATTTATGTAAGACATATGTTTGTATGTTAGCATTAAGGCAAGTGAACGAAGAATATATCATTAATGAAGTTGTCTCTCTCTCTCTGTTTCTTCGTTTATTTCTTCTAAACCTGGCAATAAATTTTAATACAATTTTCATTAATAAAATGAGCAATAAATAAGAAAGTTCTATGTATATAATTTATATATATTTAGCACACAATAGCTAAACCATGTGCCTTCAATTCAATTTGTATAAACTTCGCATACATAACTAAATATTAAATATTTTAAAACTTAAACAGAAGAATTTAAACAAATACTTATAAAATGTTTGCAATAAAAGCACTTTAACCAGTAAATTTAAATAGCCCATAAAAATAAATGAAATAGAGTGAAGTGATCATTATTTTAGTTTTAACTGTGAAGCAGCATGACCTGATTCTTTCTGAGTGAATCATCGTTTGGTTTAGTTTCCTTCTATAGGTGTTTGAGTTTATTATTTCCTACTATTCGACCTGCCCTGGCTTTACACGAGTGCAATTTATCACATATAATAATAATACTTAGATCAAAAACATTTAATTTTAAATATAATATTGCTAAAACAAAATAATCAGACGCTTACGACGGTAAACATGTTTTATAATTATCCCGCAGGAACTCCGAATTTTTCCGGGATAAAAAGTAGCCTATATGTTAATCCAGGTTATAAAATATCTATGTACTAAATTTCATTAAAATCCGTTCGGCTGTTTTTGTGTCATTAATTAAAAAATATTCAAACTTTTACAAAGAATGAAAAAAAATAGTAGAACGAAAGAGAGGAAGAATTAGGAAAGAGAATAATGATAATTTCTACTAACTTGAATCCTAAGCAAAGGTTTATACTATAATTAAGGACTACTATCATGTCAAAATATCGTCCATTAAAAATTATGTTCATTTCGCAAGTGACGCCTGTAGAGTCAACTACTCCTGAAGATGCTTCGGTTCGGAGCGAAACGTGCGTCGATTGTCGAGCGATCTACTTGTGTGGTGTGTCCTGGTTCGAGTACGCGCGTCTTACTTTTCTGTGGACGCTGTGCTCTTCTGGGTTGTGCCGTACGAGACGGGTTGTTTCCTTTTTCATACTTAAGTTCCAGCAGCGCCATCTTTTCATACATTTTGAGAAACACACACATTGATTCTAAGCAATATACTTTACTTGCAACCCAAAGAACTCATCATCAACTCAACTCAACAAATAAAATAAAATAAAAAAATTAAAAAAAAACTTACGACCACTATCATGTCTGAATATCATCCAACGTGTACCTAAATATAAAGACAAGTTTCACAAAATTCCAGAATGGCGCTAGTGTCGCCAGAGAGTATTAAGAAACAGGAGATATATAGTTTTTATGTTTGGATATTTAGATGTTTAGATGTTTGTTACTCAATAACTCAAAAACGGCTGAACGAATTTGGATGAAATTTGGTACACATATACTTTATATTTTGTTTTAACCTATAGACTACTTTTTATTCCGAAAAAAATCATAGTTCCTGCGGTATGATAATAAATTGTTTAGTAAACCCCTAATACAATGTTTTTTTTCACACTTTAGTTACAGTAACGCCATCTAAATTTGCTTTAGAAGCTGAAAATCACATTTATTTTAAACAATATACAAACAATACATTAGTTGGCTCTCATTTCTTTGATCTGTCTATAAATTTGGAAGTCGGACAGGACAACAAAAGAGTTGAATAGAAACTATGTGTTGGATTTATGGTTTTGCTTTAAATATATTGCATCTATTCTGTTTCAGACTCGGCGTGTTTCCAATTTAATGGAAAAACAATAATAAGAATTAAAAAACACAAAAACCATAATCACTAATTTTGAAAATCTTCTTCACGTAGATTGATCTAGAATATATATTGAGGAAACGGTTGTCGGTGAAATGATAAGTTGTGACGTCACAGTCCTACATACATCTTGAAACAACAACGCAAAGTTTGTTAAGGTCTAAGCAAAACATAATGACTCAGTCGTGACGTCATTCACTCGATTGACGTTTACATGTCAAAATAACGTTTACAGAGTCGAGACGTCATTCATTAGATTGACATTATCATGGCAAAATAACGTTTACTGAGTCGTGACGTCATTCATTAGATTGACGCTATCATGGGAAAGTAACGTTTACTGAGTCGTGACGTCATTCATTAGATTGACACTATCATGTCAAAATAACGTTTATTGAGTCGTGACGTCATTCACTCGATTAACGTTAACATGGCAAAATAACGTTTACAGAGTCGTGACGTCATTCACTCGATTGACGTTAACATGTCAAAATAACGTTTACAGAGTCGTGACGTCATTCATTAGATTGACGCTATCATGGGAAAGTAACGTTTACTGAGTCGTGACGTCATTCATTAGATTGACACTATCATGTCAAAATAACGTTTATTGAGTCGTGACGTCATTCACTCGATTGACGTTAACATGGCAAAATAACGTTTACAGAGTCGTGACGTCATTCACTCGATTGACGTTAACATGTCAAAATAACGTTTACAGAGTCGTGACGTCATTCACTCGATTGACGTTAACATGGCAAAATAACGTTTACAGAGTCGTGACGTCATTCATTAGATTGACACTATCATGGCAAAATAACGTTTACAGAGTCGTGACGTCATTCATTAGATTGACACTATCATGGCAAAATAACGTTCACTAAATCGTGACGTCATTCATTAGATTGACGCTCTCATGGCGAATTGCTTTATTTTGTAGTGTTATTGTATCAAACATATACGTTTACTATGTAAATTTGAGTTCCTAAGCTTTAATGGTAGTAGAATATTATGTTTCCACCTTTTTTTGAAGTCGGTTAAATACTTTTTCCTTACATTAATCATCTACATTTAAACAAAGTACGTTTCGAAACATTAATTATATTCTAATGACTCAGATAGACGTTCCCAAATTCTTTTGAAGTGGAATACCTTGAAAGATTGATAGAAATATTTTTTTTCTTTGTTTATAAACTGTCTAATACATTTATAATAGACAAACAGCGCCATCTATTGGATTCTTACCAAACCTAGAAAAACTTATTTAATTTGCGATGTTTCAATTCATGTTTAGATAAGTGACATCAATCAAAATCCAATATGGCAGATGGCATAAGGTGGCGGAAAAGTTATTTATTGTACAAAACGAAGTTTGTGCAAAAAATGAATACGACAAATAAAATGATTGCACTCTAAATCCAATATGGCGGACGGCCCAAAAAAATGGTAGGCAAGTTACTTTTTCAGCAGTATGTAATATGGATATTACATGAAAGTTAATTCATAAGAATACAAAAAAATAATTTGATTTTACTCTAAATCCAATATGGCGGACGGCCCAAAAAAATGGGGGCCAAGTTACTTTTTCAGCAGTATGTAATATGGATATTACATGAAAGTTAATTCATAAGAATACAAAAAAATAATTTGATTTCACTCTAAATCCAATATGGCGGAAGGCCCAAAAAAATGGTGGGCAAGTTATTTTTTCAGCAGTATGTAATATGGTGTGTGTGTTTTAAGCAATTAAATATCACTTGCTTTAACGGTGAAGGAAAACATGGTGAGGAAACCTGCGCTCCTGAGAGTTCCCTAAAAGTTCTCAAAGGTGTGTGAAGTCTGCCAACCCGCACTGGGCCAGCGAGATGGACTATGGCCTAATACCCTCCTCATTCTGAGGAGGAGACCCGGCTCAGCAGTGGGCCACTCAAGGGTCGTGATGATGTAATATGGATATTATATGAAAGTTAATTAATGAGAATACAAAAAAATAATTTGTTTTCTCTCTAAATCCAATATGGCGGACCACCCACTTTAATATTATATTATAAACATAAGTTTTTTTTAAATTATTTATCAGTTTGAAATTGCATAACAGAACTGTTACTCTTTCACAAGTATTGCGCAAGCGCACATCTGGTGCATCTACATAGATTATTTCTGTATACATTGCTTCATTGTTTAACCAATATAATTTAAGTTGTATCATAAAACGTAATGTATAGTTTTTCAGTATTATCATTCTGCTGGCAACACAATGGCGCTCTTTATTAGCTTTCAGTAATTGCTTCTGGATATTAATGGGTGATTTGTACAATTGATTTGATTAATATTAACTGCTCTTGTTCTCGCTTCCCTGAGAATTTAAATCTAGGAACCAATATTACTCCAAACCTTAGGTATACCCGCGAATACGAAGTTATCAAAGGTGTTGCTAAATGATGGTCTACGTCACGACTCAGTAAACGTCATTTTGTTTTGCTCAGACCTTAACAAACTCTACGCAGTTATTTTTTGACTTTTATAAAGTATTTAATTATTTTTTTTTAAAGATTACTAGCAGTATGGATCACATGGCTCAGTAGTAAGCTGGCATGCTTTTGTCAGGAGTGGGCCACGCCAGTAGTCCAATGTCCACTGAGTTACTGACGCTTCAGAGAATACACAAAAAATAATAATAGAAGAAGCCTGACATACGAATGAATGACGTCACGGCTCATCATATCACCTTAACCTGGACCAGACTGGCGCGTGATAGAGCGACGTGGCTAGCATGGAGGAAGCTTTTATCTAAAGATGGATTAACATAAATAAAGCTGAAGAGTTTGTTTACTTGAACGCGCGAATCTCAGGAACTACTGGTCCGATTTGAAAAATTCTTTCAGTGTTAGATAGCCCATTTATCGGGGAAGGCTATAGGCTATATATCATCACGGTAAGACCAATAGGAGCGGAGCAATACCCGTACAAAGTCGTCGTGGGTTGACTAGTAAATAAATAAACAATAATTGAATGTATACATATAAAGGAATTTTTGAAATATAATGAAATATGCAATCGCTTGGCTCGTCTTGGCAGGGTCAAGACCGTGCCACCAAATTTTAGAAATATTTTTAATATGTCTTTTATATATTGTTTTTATTGTAAATAATTTAATTCAGAATATTTAATTTTTATTTATTTATTTTATTTAATACCTACAAGTCATTTATCAGAGTCAGGCATGTAAGCATATAATCATAGATTCTCTGAAAAACTTCGTCATAGTTTAGCCATTTTGTCCAATATATCTATATATGATATACACTACATATTCGTCGTCTATCACTCTTTCCGACTTTCCGATAGTATATATTGTATTTAAATTAGTTAAATAGTTTAAGAGAAGTACGTGGAAAAACAGACAGAGGCGGACTAAACTTTTTCGTTTTGTTTTATACCATTTACTAGCTGTAGCTTTGCGAAGTTACATCTTCGCCATTTTGTACTAAATATCTTCAAATTATAATTGCATTAAAACGCATTTATTTATTGTTCTTTTTATTAGTGAGAACTGCATCAAGATTTGTTATACAAAGTTCTGGATATACTAAGGTATAGATACTGTTTTATACTATTAACTAAAAAGCCGCTCTTTACTTCGCATGTTATTCAGCCATTTTGTTCAAAATATTAAACAATTATATACACATTTTCTTCTTTGTTTATTGCTTTTTCCAATAATAAAAACTGTAATGAAATCTGTTGCTCAGTTTTGAAGTAGTATGCTGAGAAGTAAAAAGAGGTAGAGAGGTCAACTTTGTTTCATACCATTTAGCGAATTTATTTGACTTTAAAAGTATATGTATTATATTATAATGTACGTATGTAAAAATGTAAAATACACGTGCAGTATATATAAAGCATTAGAATCCAAAGTGTCTATAAAAGTTAAATATGGTCTCCATTTGTATGTGTGTCAAGGCGAAGCTGAAGTCATCCTTTGATCTCTATTATATGCTATTTATTTTGTAATACCGTTTGAGAATTATTCAGTAAGTATATGGTTTAGAATTTTAATATTATGAGATTGCTCATTTTAGCTTAGGGCCGTTCAAGTATTACGTAAGCAGATTTTTTTTGTAAATTATTGACCCCCCCGCTCGCTATGTCAACAAAAGTAAAGCAAATTCTCAATCTAAACTATATTGCGGGATATTCACGTTTCGATGTGAGGGTTTACTTTTTACCCCCCCCCCCCCCCAATAATGGGGTATTCAGTCATCAAAAATGAACAAAGCAAGGACCCCCTGCCCCGATTTAATGCTTACGTAATACTTGAACGGCTTACAATTGTCACTTGGGAACTTTTTTAAGGTAAGCTATCCCTCCCTTCCTAATCCTCTTCTAGACCTGGTTCTATTTATTCACAAGAGGCTGTGAGTTCACTCTCCTCTTGAAAGTTTAGGTGACGTTAAATCTTTTTTGTTCTATCCCTTTAAATAGTCCCTGTATACGTTCTTATCTCCATATCCCCCCTTTTCCGCTATCCCTAGCTTTCTTTTACATATCTTACATTTTTTACCCCTTTTACTCTTGACGTGAGTTTAAAAGTTTTGTCTGTTCTTGCCTCCCTCCTTTCCACTCTTCCTTACATCCCCCTGAATAATTATCTTCTACACATCTTGTTTAATGTTTTTAAAATTTATTTATTATTTAGGTTAGTGGTTCAGGCGTTGGATTCAAGATCGATAGGTCGTAGGTTCAAATCCCAGTCATTATACTACTGACGTGTCCCACTCCTAACACAAGCATTTAGCTTAGGTGTAGGGGTTAAGGAATACTACTAGTATTCATTTTAAAAAAAAAAGAGTATGTAATCATAATTATTGAAATTTGAATCAACAACAATAATATTTGCCCACAACTTAAGATCAAAGAGAAAGCGGGAAAAGTAATTAGTGTTTTTCTGTACTATTCAGAAAGTTAGGGAGGAAAATAGCGGTATTATATTAGTCGGCGTTGTCACGTCCAAACCTCGGCCATTGTTTCAATTATCTATAAACTAATATTACTGATGATAAATTGAGTTTCTTTTCCGCTATCACTTTGTTATGACAGGAAGTGCACTGACAGATCACACGTGATGGATAATCTTGAGATGTGATGGTGCTTAAGTCCTGTTGAAAGTGCTTGAGTTCTGTCTATGGAACTCAGTAATAAATAAACTTAAAAAATAGTGCTTGAGTTGTACTGGAAGAGTTTGAGTTCTACAGGTATTTAATAGATAATTAGAAAAAAACATAGTGCTTGAGTTGTACTGGAAAAGTTTGAGTTCTACAGGTATCTAATAGATAATTACAAAAATATAGTGTAGTTCTACTGGAGGAGTTCTACAGGTATTTAATAGATAATTACAAAAATAAAGTGTTGTTCTACTGGAGGAGTTCTACAGGTATTTAATAGATAATTACAAAAATAAAGTGTTGTTCTACTGGAGGAGTTCTACAGGTATTTAATAGATAATTACAAAAACACATAGTGCTTGAGTTGTACTGGAAGAGTTTGAGTTCTACAGGTATCTAATAGATAATTACAAAAATATAGTGTAGTTCTACTGGAGGAGTTCTACAGGTATTTAATAGATAATTACAAAAATAAAGTGTTGTTCTACTGGAGGAGTTCTACAGGTATTTAATAGATAATTACAAAAACACATAGTGCTTGAGTTGTACTGGAAGAGTTTGAGTTCTACAGGTATCTAATAGATAATTACAAAAATATAGTGTTGTTCTACTGGAGGAGTTCTACAGGTATTTAATAGATAATTAGAAAAAAACATAGTGCTTGAGTTGTACTGGAAGAGTTTGAGTTCTACAGGTATCTAATAGATAATTACAAAAATATAGTGTTGTTCTACTGGAGGAGTTCTACAGGTATTTAATAGATAATTAGAAAAAAACATAGTGCTTGAGTTGTACTGGAAGAGTTTGAGTTCTACAGGTATCTAATAGATAATTACAAAAAAACATAGTGCTTGAGTTGTACTGGAAGAGTTTGAGTTCTACAGGTATCTAATAGATAATTACAAAACTATAGTGTTGTTCTACTGGAGGAGTTCTACAGGTATTTAATAGATAATTAGAAAAAAACATAGTGCTTGAGTTGTACTGGAAGAGTTTGAGTTCTACAGGTATCTAATAGATAATTACAAAAATATAGTGTAGTTCTACTGGAGGAGTTCTACAGGTATTTAATAGATAATTACAAAAATAAAGTGTTGTTCTACTGGAGGAGTTCTACAGGTATTTAATAGATAATTACAAAAACACATAGTGCTTGAGTTGTACTGGAAGAGTTTGAGTTCTACAGGTATCTAATAGATAATTACAAAAATATAGTGTTGTTCTACTGGAGGAGTTCTACAGGTATTTAATAGATAATTAGAAAAAAACATAGTGCTTGAGTTGTACTGGAAGAGTTTGAGTTCTACAGGTATCTAATAGATAATTACAAAAATATAGTGTTGTTCTACTGGAGGAGTTCTACAGGTATTTAATAGATAATTAGAAAAAAACATAGTGCTTGAGTTGTACTGGAAGAGTTTGAGTTCTACAGGTATCTAATAGATAATTACAAAAAAACATAGTGCTTGAGTTGTACTGGAAGAGTTTGAGTTCTACAGGTATCTAATAGATAATTACAAAACTATAGTGTTGTTCTACTGGAGGAGTTCTACAGGTATTTAATAGATAATTAGAAAAAAACATAGTGCTTGAGTTGTACTGGAAGAGTTTGAGTTCTACAGGTATCTAATAGATAATTACAAAAAAACATAGTGCTTGAGTTGTACTGGAAGAGTTTGAGTTCTACAGGTATCTAATAGATAATTACAAAAATATAGTGTTGTTCTACTGGAGGAGTTCTACAGGTATTTAATAGATAATTAGAAAAAAACATAGTGCTTGAGTTGTACTGGAAGAGTTTGAGTTCTACAGGTATCTAATAGATAATTACAAAAAAACATAGTGCTTGAGTTGCACTGGAAGTGCTTGAGTTCTACAGGTATCTACTAGATAATTACAAAAAAACATAGTGCTTGAGTTGCACTGGAAGTGCTTGAGTTCTACAGGTATCTACTAGATAATCACAAAATATAGTGCTTGAGTTCTATTTTAAGTGTTTGAGTTCCACTGTAAGTGCTATGAATTCATAGATATTTATTGATGATTCTTAAAAATATAGTGTATAAGTTAATAATGCTTTTAGTAATTGTAATTCAGTACCTAGTAATTAAACCAGTATGACAAAATGACTAAGTAGTGTTTGGGACTTACGACCCACTTCTAGGGCTACAATGAGCTTCTCTACCTACTCTCCCTGGACTTTTCCAATGTATATCTTGCATTATAAAACTTATAAATTTATACGATCGATTGAGTTTATCGTGTAATGCGTCAACGTTAATAATAATATCCGCCATTTTTAATTATCCTACCGATCTGAGATACGTAATAAGTACAAGGAAATGCTATTATCTTCTGAGAGGGGCTGTCAATGACGCGAAGTTTTGATAAAGGGCCGCTTACGTGCCCTAATTTCTTTTGTGACTCGACGTTAATCACCGTTCATATTGATTTTTGGTACATTAGATCAAAACAAATTATTATTTGTTATTTACTGGCAATACTTCTTTATTTAAGGTATTAGCATTTAGGTAGCTAATATTTTTAAGATAGTTGTGTCAGACTTGATCAGACTCAAATCGAAATGAATTTTAAAATTATAATCTAAATAGTTTTGGATCAGACCTAAATTAAAGTCTTTCTATCGTTCTTCTAACGAGGACTTCTAACTAAACAATTTGTAATTAGACTCAAATAGAAGACATGTGAAATTGAAGTTAAGTTTCTAATAAAATGGAAACAATTTTTTGAAGAGTCAAATTGAAGTTAGGTTTCCAATAAAAAGGAAAACAATTTATTGAAGAGTCAAATTGAAGTTAGGTTTCCAATAAAAAGGAAAACAATTTATTGAAGAGTCAAATTGAAGTTAGGTTTCCAATAAAAAGGAAAACAATTTTTTGAAGAGTCAAATTGAAGTTAGGTTTCCAATAAAAAGGAAAACAATTTTTTGAAAAGTCAAATTGAAGTTAGGTTTCCAATAAAAAGGAAAACAATTTTTTGAAGAGTCAAATTGAAGTTAGGTTTCCAATAAAAAGGAAAACAATTTTTTGAAGAGTCAAATTGAAGTTAGGTTTCCAATAAAAAGGAAAACAATTTTTTGAAGAGTCAAATTGAAGTTAGGTTTCCAATAAAAAGGAAAACAATTTTTTGAAGAGTCAAATTGAAGTTAGGTTTCCAATAAAAAGGAAAACAATTTTTTGAAGAGTCAAATTGAAGTTAGGTTTCCAATAAAACGGAAAACAATTTTTTGAAGAGTCAAATTAAAGTTAGGTTTCCAATAAAAAAAAAAACAATTTTTTGAAGAGTCAAATTGAAGTTAAGTTTCTAATAAAGTGGAAAACAATTTTTTGAAGAGTCAAATTGAAGTTAAGTTTCTAATAAAGTGGAAAACAATTTTTTGAAGAGTCAAATTGAAGTTAAGTTTCTAATAAAGTGGAAAACAATTTTTTGAAGAGTCAAATTGAAGTTAAGTTTCTAATAAAGTGGAAAACAATTTTTTGAAGAGTCAAATTGAAGTTAAGTTTCTAATAAAGTTGAAAACAATTTTTTAATCAGATTAAAATTGAAGGGAAATTACTAATAAAAAGGTTAGGAGTGTTTTTTGTTTTGAAGACATATTTTTAATAAATAGGGCTCTTGCCTACATCCATTCAAAAAACCCATCCATAAATTATAAAATGTAAAGGCCATATCTGAATTTGGGTAATAAAAAATATTTTTTATTGACTATATTTCTTAATCTGACGAGTAAATAATTGAAAATTCCACCTGATATAAGACAGTTAAACAAACATTAGTGTTATCAAGACCAAACATCACCACCACTTAAAATCCTGACAAAATCAAGATGATTAATCAGAAATAGAAATGATTAAATGTAAATTAGCACCAAATAATAGAAACAAATTGAATTCGAAGCATTCAGTATAATAAACACAGCAATTCATAAAGTTAGATCCTAAATCTCAAGTTATCTTCATCTAATATTTCAAGTGAAGCCAGAAGGATCATAGCCATGTTGGAAACAATAAGTTGGTGGAGTGACAAATAGTGTCGAGATCAGCTATAAATAACAAGACGTATTACTGACTGAGACTGCTTCTGGGACTGAGACTCGGATTGCTATTGCTACAGGAGTTTAACCTATTTTTCTAACTGTGGTAAATAAGTTTTAGTTAAAATAATGTGTTGAAGTTTTGTTAGGGATTGTGTATGTTAAGATCATCTAATCTTAGAAAATTTCGATATTATATAGAAAGGAGATAAAAGCAAGTTTATATACATACAAGTGGTCACCGTTTCTTATGCGTTACTGCCTTAAAAGCAAGAATAAAAGAATAATATTATAGGTTCATCAGCAGGAGGGGAGAAATAAGTTAGGGAAACTAAATGAGAAGAAACAGGTAAAGGATAGGAAAAGAGTAGTGGAGAAGTGAAAGATAAGAATGAAAATAATGTGTTGAAGTTTTATTAAGGATTTTGTATGTTAGGTTAAGCTAATTTTAAAAATTCTTAAATATTATAGAAAGGAGGCAGATATATGTTCACATGATGTTAATAGATACTGTCTTTTTTTATGATATAAGAGACAAACGAGCAGACGATCCACCTCATGGAAAGTGGCCACCGTGGCCCATGGACATCGAGAAAACTAGAGACTCTTGTTGATGCGTTGCCGCTTTAAAGATAGAGTGAGGAGGGGGAACGAAGAAAACAATGCTGCGGTTTCAATGGACCCCAAGCAAGAACCCGGTGTTCATTTGGCTCACATGCGGCTCGCATCAGATACACTTAGTGGTCGGATTCGCCTGCTGCTTGCGTAAGCCAGTCGGGGAACAGATCTCCTGCCACCAATTGGGGTGCTGGGTTACTCAGCTCTAACGAGATGCTCTCCCAGCAGCAGAAGGGAATTGTATCAAACGTCTTAGAAGCAAGAAATGAAAAAAGAATATTGTAGGTTCAACAAAGGAAGGGGAGAAATAGGGTAACGAAGGACTCTCCCTTATAAGTTTAGTTTAGTTTCTCTAAAGGAAAAAAATTAAGGGAGAAGTGAAAAATAAGAAATAAGGATATGCTAAGATGAAGGGATAGGAAAATGGAGAATAATTAATAGGATGAAAGAAGGAAGGAATTTAAAGGATGAGAGACAGGTTGATATAGTGGAAGAACACTAAGATAAAGAAAGTATATTTTGTAATCCTGTCGATCTAAAATTGCTAAAATATTTAGAGACCAATTTCTAGTAGTTATGTTTCTGTATTAAAGGTAGATAAACCAACAAATGAACACAATATATCATGTAGTGACTGTTAGTACTCTCCTCGTCACAGTAACAAATGTTTAACAAAACCTAAACAATGTTAATATTAAAAGTGTAAATTGTAATAAATTAAACCCATGTTCTGTTTGGCGTATAAATAAAACGGGCCCGATTCTAATTATATTTGCAATAGATTTATTTTGCCGATCTGTCTGTTGGTACATAATTAATTGTTGTGCGGTCACTGGTTCGATTCCCATTGGGTTTTATCCATATTCATGAGAACAAAGATGGAGAAATGTATGCAACTACATCAAAACTTGTCAGAAAAGAATAGTTGGATATACTAGCAGAGAAAGATAATGTAGATGTGGAAATGATGTTTAAATAAGGGACTATCAGTGTCTGTAGTAAATCTGGTAGTTTAATATATGTACATGATGCAGAGAAAGGGTGTATAGTGGTACCAAGGAAAGTGAAAACTGCATTAATGATTATTTCGTAGTTGGATTCATATAAATTAGAGAAAGAGAGTGTAGTGATTTCTAAAGATAGTGAAAATTACTTAATCAATTAGAAGACAGTTTGTCAGAGAAGTTTGGTAGTTATATACTACAGAGAAAGAAATTATAGTGCTTGCTAAAGATATCGGAAATTATTGTAAGTCTGGGAAGAGAGATGGAAAAATATGGCTTTAGTGACGCACTGTCAGATCTTGTCAGAGAAGAATGGCAGCAGATAAAGAGAATGGAACTATAGTAGTTACTAAGAATACCGAATATGATCAGTCAGGCTGTCACATAAGTGTGGTAGATACAAACAATGAAGATGATAATATTCTAGCTAGTTATCTTACACTAAGTACACGTAATTACTTAAAAAAACAGTGAAAGGGAGTAAACATGAAATACAGTGAGATAAAATCGCGGTTGTTATCTGAATAAAGTCATTTCCATTCGAATGGCTGCTGAAAACTGTGTGGAGACCATTTCGCTGGACCTTTTGTGTGGCCCAATGTACTCGTGTTAGCGAGAATATTCATCTAGAGACTTTTTCAAATTAGCCTTATTATACAGTCTAAACCTAATTTCTAGATTTTGGAATATAAGAAAGTTACTGTTGTAGGTATCAATGACCAATCCCAGTTGTTTTTCACAAAATAGTCCTATTTTCTTTCAAAACTTCAAGTGTTTTTAAAGACTGCAGGTAAAAGTTTGAACAGAACTTTTCTGAGCATTTCTCACCATCTAAACTTTCCCTGGACTCCTACAAATATTTCAGAACTAAAAAAACCAAATCGATCAAGCCATTCTCGAGTTTTAACGAGACTAACACACAGCAATTCATTTTTATATATAAGAGAAGATGGCTATTTAATGTAAGAAATTTATTTATTTTTGATTATGGACGTGCATTTTTAGAATGCCTGAGTTCAGTTAAGATCAAGGAGAAGACTGATAGACCTCGTTACTTAACATTCAATCAGTCTCTCGTGAACATTTTTTCGAACCGATTTTAATAATTATTTAACCAAAAGAAAGCTGGATCTCTCCCAAGTAATATAAACTACATAGAGTGGCTAAAGATATAACTATATAAGTATACTAGTGACCATTTCGTAAGTTGGTAGTAATCTCTGAAATACTGACACGATTTTGAAAACTTTTTTACTGATGAAGACCTGTACTATTCCCGTATATCTGTATATCCGCTTCATCGCCTATCTTTTTCCCGCCATTTAGTAATACGAGTAGCTATATATCCAAATACGGATTTCGATAGCAGTAAAGGGGTGGTGCCACCGAATAAAATAAAAGAAACGGCACTATGTGGCCACCTAAATAACAGATATAAAACCATTGCGACTTCATACCATTTCAATTCACGTTCTAAATTTATTATAAAAACCTGATATTTCAGTTGAGATATTCATAAAAATATTTTGTAGAAAATCTACTCTATTTCTCTCTGATATTTATTATTCTGTTTACAATCTTAAGCTAGAGAATTTAATAAATTATTTATTCATGTAAGGTAGTTCAATTAATTTTGAACTTTAGTCAAATTCAATCTTTTGATATTCATTTGTGAATATCGTTTATTGAGTTATAATAAATAATAATAACAATATCAGTAGCCATATATAAAATATTATGAAAGTGTCATATTTGTAAAAGTATGAAAGCGTCATGCGGTAAAACAACAATGCTTGACATTGATGGTAGGGATCTGTTTCCCGACTAGCTTGCGACCACCAGCATGCGAATTCGACTGCCAAGCGTCATTACCACTTTATGATCAAGACGCATGTGGGCCAGATTTACCCCTCCCCCTCCCATCCTGTTAATGCGGTTATCGTTCAGGTGCAGGTCCACTGAAACCGAAGCATTCTTCTCTTCATTCCTCTTCCTCATTCTATCTTCGAGGTGGTAACTCATCTCCAAAACAAGTATTTCTTGTTTTGTCGATGACCATGAGGGACGGTGGCCGCTTAGCATCATTGTAGCCGTCTGCTCGCCTCTCAACTGTCTAAAAAAAATTTACAGAACGAGTGCCATATACACATTATGAAAGTGTCATATTGTAACAAAATATTACGAAACTGTAATTTACTTATTTATATAACTTAGCTAATACTTGATACAGCTTATCGTATCTCCAGTGTATCATATCGAACTACAATAGTACTAAAACGACATATGCTTATCGGGGATTTTAATGATGAGAAGTAAAGAAGTGAGCGGGAAATATTGTAAAACACTACAAGGGGTGATTATATTGAGTGGACTATTGGTAAACGCAACGTAGATACTGCTACTCAACCGATAAATAATCAAATATGATCTCTAACAATTACGAAAGAAACCTAAGCAGTGCCCTGGATTTGTGACCAAGGTGTAGGTTTAAGGAATTCCTTTAAGTAATCACGACACTCGCCTCCACTGCTCAGGCTCTCTGTTTAAACCCAAGGTTAAACTCACATAAACCTAACCTAACACAAGATTTGGCAATTACATTGTAAGATACACTATCCAGAGACTACTTCACTCCTTGAGAGACCACACACGACTAAAACTTCATTTTCATAAGAAAGCTTCGTGTAAAGCAGAAAAGAACAAAAATGTCCACATATCCACAAAAATATGAAATTGTTAAATCTGCAACAGCAGTGTGAAAGCATCATATTGTAAAGTACGAAACTGTCATATCCATATCAATGTTAAAATGTCATATGGCACCACAAAGTGTTAAAATGTTGTATGAAACGTTATAATACGAATAAAGTAAGTAAGCTTCAATACAAGCAGCAAAGAAGTGTCCACGTATCCACAAAAATATGAAAGTGTCAAATCCACAACAGAATGATTTTTTCTTATACAGCACAGAACGTAAGTGTCATATACACACCAGTGAGAAAATGACACTTTCATACTAACACAACACTTTCATACAAAAGTGTCATATACAAAACGATATAAGGAGTCATATTCAACTATAATAGTTTAAATTCTTAGCGAGGTATGAGTTTGTTAACAAACAATAGAATAGCTTCATTTGACACACTCTCAGCGAGACTAGGTAAGGCTGCGGTTCCCCCAAAGATGAACGAGGACGTAAAATTAATGTTGGCAGTATGAAATATCTTTAAATAAACAACAAAAATGTATTTTTGTAAGCATAAATTATAATAATACTTTGTCCCTAATATAATTTTGTCAAGAGCTCTTTAGGAAAGAATAAAATTACTGAGAACAAAAATAATAGGTACGTGTAGTGTAAGAGACGAGCGGTTGTCATACGTATTAATAAAAAAAAATTGAAAAAGATGTGTAGGTTAATCATTCTTCAAAACCCTCATCATTCACCGCATGCATCAAGTTTATATATATAACAATTATAATCGATAAGGATGACCTACTTGTACAACTTTAGATAATGTTTTTTGTGTGAAATCACTTAACAGACTGGTCGTGGGCTTTCAAAATAGTGGCTTTTAATAGGTCAATTGTCAAAACAATGGTATGTAGTATTATTGGAACAAAATTCCAAGACAATGCAAATTTCTGATATGTTTTCCATTTCGTCGAAACTTAGCTCCAGAGGGTATTACAACATAAAATCAGTCAATTTCTTTCACAGAAAAGGCTATATAATTACAACGCTTCCCTTCGCTGCCCGAACACTAACCATGAAGTTAACTTACGTGGACCTCAAGTAGAGTGACCTTAACTACGACACTATAACACTAACTTCTATGTTCACTGCGTGACAACATTAGAGAGACTGACTCTAATCTATCGCACTAAAGGTTATATATTGTCTACACGTGAGTTAATTCTTGCTTGCTTCCATAACAAATACATCAGTCGTCTCTTACACTACTTAGCAAATTATTAGGGTAACATAATGCGTACGTTTACAAATAATGTTATGAGACATACCCGCACAATGTGGGAGTACCTGCGAGCGTCACGAGCTCTGGCTCCGGCTTTTAAGGTATTAGGATAAATATAAATACCCTCATATACTAGTGACAGCGTATTGTATATCAGGATTTACATAAATATAATGGTTTGTTAAGTTTGTTTATAGGCAACCCCCACTGACTTATACGTTTCGCGAGATTGGCAGTTAGACTAGTATTTCTCCCGTGAGGGGACGGGATGGAATACTCTTCCTCTCTGCCGCTGGGAGAGCATCTCGTAAAAGCCGAGAAACCTCATTGGTGGTAGGGGATCTGTTCCCCGACTGGCGTGCGATCACCAGCATGCGAATCCGACCGCCAAGTGTCATAGATACGTTCCGGTCAAGCTGCATGTGGGCCAGACTTACCCCCTCCCACTCCCATCCCTTTAATGCTGCTCTAGGATCTAGCTTTAGGTCTGTTGAGACCGCAGCATTTTTTCTTCTTCACTTTCCCTCCCCACTCTTTCTTCGAGGATGCAGCGCATCCACAAAATAAGAGGGTATCTCTTGTTTTGTCGATGTCCATGGGTGATGGTGGCCACTTACCATCAGGAGGACCATCTGCTCGTTTGCACTTTATCTACCATAAAAAAAAACCTACATATAAATCTAAATTTACAATCACATAACTTGTAGTTAAAATTTAGTTAAGATAGATGTAAAGGGCCTATAAACCTGCACCTAGGTCGCAATTATCAGGTACTGCTCCGCTAAATTTTAGCGTTTTTCTTTTTTCATTCTTTCACACAATTCCGTCAAGTATAAGCTATTAATTTTTCTTTGTATACCTTCATTAATGTATTTTAATTCCTAAGAACTGAGTAAGGTCGATCGCCACTTTAGCTGTAGCGATCGGGCGCGTTAGACGTTACATTAGTCCTGGGACATAAATTTCAGGCGCTGCTCGACTTCCTGGCTAATATCTAGATATTAATATTGTTTTATGTATTTAGGTTAATATTAAGGGCTAATTAGTCTCGCTTGACGACGTTATTGCTATCTTATCCGACGATTGACAGCTATTGTAATTATTATTATTACACTAGACAATTGCCTTCGTGTAGTTAGTTATTTTAGAGTTAGCAAGACTGATGATTATTGTTATATTTCAAGTATACCCACGCGCAAACGGTATATATGTGCCGACACGATACATCTGAGTCAGTCTATCACGTGCTTTCGCGCAGTAAACATTGCCTTTTTGAGCGTCGTGGAGTGATGGGAATATTATACATAAATTCTTTAACCTACTCCTGGGTTATCTCCAGGCACTGCTCGACTTCAAATTCTTGAGTGATAGCTCGATTGATGTCGTAGAAATGACACCAGATGGGGCAAATTGTTGCTTGAGTGGTGTCCCAGAACTGGTCACAGAAACCTGGTGAACATAGTGGGGACAGGCTGGATGCAAAAAGCTCAAGACTGGAATGAATGGGGTGCAATAAAAGAGGCCTACTCAGCAATAAATGGCAATGAGCTGAGAATTTTCTATTAATACATAATTTCAATTAATCTATCCTTAATTTCATTTGAGTCCGACTCATAGCCCAATTTAAACGGCTTACTACTCTTTTCAAAATCTTTCCAAAATGGCGATTATATTTGATGTCTTGTCGTATATTTTATGGATTGAAAGGTACAGCTCTAAAAATTAAAAAAGGTATTTTTCTCACTTCAGTTTCATAAACGTTAAAACTAGACTCGAAAGTTGCTCTTTTCGAAATTTAATTGAATACTAAAACAGTTAAGTTTGAGGCTTGTCTTGACTGTTATATATGGGTTGATCGATACAGCTCTTTAAATGTAGTATATATATTGTCTAAACTACTTGACAGCGACATCTACGGAATCTTAGAAATGTAAAGAAAAAACTTCTATTATGTTTAGACAAGACTCGCAAGTTGCTCTTTTCGAAATTCAATAGAATATTAAGACAGTTAAGTTTGATGCTTGTGTTGACTGTTATATATGGGTTGATCGATACAGCTCTTTAAATGTAGTATATATATTGTCTAAACTACTTGACAGCGACATCTACGGAATCTTAGAAATGTAAAGAAAAAACTTCTATTATGTTTAGACAAGACTCGCAAGTTGCTCTTTTCGAAATTCAATAGAATATTAAGATAGTTAAGTTTGATGCTTGTCTTGACTGTTATATATGGGTTGATCGATACAGCTCTTTAAATTTAGTATATATATTGTCTAAACTACTTGACAGTGATATCTGTAGAATCTCAATAATGTAAGAAAAACTGTTTTTTTACGTTTAGAACTGTTCTAAAAGTGTCTCTAGATCAGACTCAAAAGTTGCTCTTTTCAAAGTTGAATTGTATATTAAAAACTTCACATTATAATTTCATAGACATAGCTCTTATTGATGTATAGATAGATTTTACTACGTGATAGAGCTTCTTTTGTCTGTGGAACCTTAAAAATGTAGGTAAAATACGTTTATTACGTTCAGTAACGTTTCAAAAGCGTCTCTATTGTATACTTTACGTCAGCGTCGTATCTCGGGAGTCATTACCCCCATTATGCGTCTCCTTCATTAAATTCCAAATTTTTTCCTCCTCCCGTTTCCCTGGATACGGGAAAATTCGTAAATAGCTCCCTGACTTCCTGATATGTGAGAACTTGGTAAGTACAGGCTTAGTTAGAAGTGGCATGGATACTCTTTTATATTATACTAGCTTTTACCCGAAACTTCGTTCGCTATGATGAGGTATGTAGTTATATTAGACTACTTTTCACCCCTTTAAGGGATGTTTTCGAAAAAATATTTTACACGTGTTTCATGACTTTCAATGAAGAATTTCATTTGAATTACTTCAAAAACGGCAAAGTTTCATACTAACTTTGCACCCCCATTTTACCCCCTAAAGGTGTGAATTTTTAATAATTCTTTCCTAGTGCTTCCCTACGTTATAAAAGGAACCCCTGTGCAAAATTTCAAGTTTCTAACCCTTATAGTTTAGGCCCTGCTCTGATATGTCAGTCAGTCTGGCATGGCTCCCTGCTGATTCGGGTCTCCTCCTCAGAACCTGAAGAGGAGGGTATTAGGCCATAGTCCACCATGCTGGCCCAGTGCGGATTGGCAGACTTCACACACCTTTGAGAACTTTAGGGAACTCTCAGGAGTGCAGGTTTCCTCACGATGTTTGATTTCACGGTTAAAGCAAGTGATATATAATTGCTTAAAACACACATAACTCAGAATCAGAGGTGTGTGGCCAGGATCGAAATCGGACCTCCCGGGTAAGACTTGAAGTCTCAACCACTGGGCCATCACTGCTTATTTGAAGATTGAGTAAAATACAACAACTAACGGCTCTATTATGTATAGTGATTAAACATCATCCTAGGACCTTAAATAATACAGAAACTATAGCATTCATGAAATAGGGTAAAGCTATTAAAGATAACGTACACACATACACAAAAGACAACGCTTGATGTAACTTCCGCATCTTGTTCTATGTAAGTACGCAATGAAAATTCGGTACATAAAAAACAACTAAATACTTCCTGTTTCTTTTACAATATCCTCTTTATGAAAGTTTTATATTTTATTTATTATATTGTTAGCGAGTTCTATTGATACTAATAAAGGTTTATTTTGCTCGTAAAATGATTTTACTATTTCGTAATTGACTTACGGAAGGAAGACTTAAAAGATAATGTATGGGACTGTAACAAAAGGGTTTTATATCTCGAGACCATAGAATATATTTTAGTAACTCTGTCTGTTGATGACCGATTTTGATGATATTTAGTACATTTTAGATAAAGGCTTCAATGAGTTGAAATAGGGGATGAAGTGCAGGTCGAGCTGTGTGAGCGTGTCTTTGGGAGTTAGTTATATATAGATTAATTATAATTAATATTAATGTTCAAAATATAAAGTACCTCATATAAATTACAATGATTTTTTAAAATTGTTTTTGACTTTCGTCATAGACTCGAAAGTTGCTCTTTTCAAAAATGTAGAGATAAAGCTAATATCTAGTTTGGATGGATTACTTATAGAGAATTTAGAAATCAAGGGAAAACTATTAATTTAAATCTTTCTCGTTTAATAATTAGGTGTCGTCTTTCTTAGTAATGGTCTCTTTGTATATAGATTCATGCTAGACTAGACTTTAATCTAGCTCCCTTTGAGAAAGTTAAGTTATAACTAGTAATATTTACAAGATAGTTACCAAAATTAGAAAGTCACAGGGTTATCGCCTGGGTCATCAGAATCAGATTCTAGCCAGAACCAGAAATATAGTAGGTAACTGGCAATAAATTTATCAGTTATTTATCAGCAGGTAGAAAAATGCCAGAATTTATCAGAGCCCCTGTAAAAATAAGATAGTAAGAAAATATTTCTAAAGTTAAAGTGAAATAAAAAATAAATAAAAATAATTACCAATACTAGACAATAATCAATATGACATATATCGTAAGACAATTAGTAAAGCAAGATAGTTGTTAGAACTAGATTGTTTCTAGAGCTTGATTTTTACCATTATTATGTTGAAAGAGAGCTGTATGTTGGAGAAAGTAAGAGGATAACTGTGTAAGCCTAAGGCTATGTTAACATAAACCTAACCTAACACAAGATTAACTTAACCTAACATGGTTCTTTCTTTCTTCTTTCTTTCTTACGACTAAACTGCAGTCTGACTGCAAAGAGAATATAAAGAGTCCGAGACGGTAGTTGCAATACTCCACGGGTGGGGCAAAAGCTCTTGCCCCGATTATGAGATTCAACCAATAAAGAATGGTAGCGAAGGCGTTTAAAATCGAAGGAAATGAATATTATTCGAGAATCGTTCACTCTTTCCCGACGTATATAATACAGTGGTACCTACAGAATAAACAGTAAAACTCTATTTTGTAAGGGAGTTAAAATAATAAAGCATGTTTGGCAATACAAAAATGTTCATTATAGATTACGTTATCAAAGTTATTCGGAATTTGCGTCAGAGTCACGACAGCCATTAAAAGTTTTCAAATTTAACAAGTGAATCGAAATCAGTACAGTTTGTGACTTATAACTTATTTTCTTTGTTTATGCTCTTTGATTGTTAACAATTGTTACGACTTTGATCTCGAACGTCTTATTGGGAAATTCGTTAATGTTTTAGGATTTTTTATTACAAATCTATACATATAATAAAGCAGTTTAATCTGGATTGTCTGTATATTGAAAGAAATACTTTTACTAATATCCATTTTTTTTAATGGTAGATAAGGTGCAAACGAGCAGATGGTCCACCTGATGGTAAGTAGGCACCATCGCCCATAGACACCGGCAAAAAAAGAGATACCCTCTTGTTTTGCCGATGCGCTGCATCCTCGAAGATAGAGTGGGGAGGGAGAACGAAGAAAACAATGCTGCGGTTTCAGCGGACCCTGAGCAAGAGCCCAGAGTTCACTAGATCCGCAGCATTAATGGGATGGGAGAGGGAAGGGGTAAGTCTGGTCCACATGCGGCTCGACCGGAACGCATCTATGACCCTTGGGGTACGGATTATAACATCAAATCAATCACAAACTTAGCAAGTTTGATTGATAGATAACCACTATCAAATATGTTGAGCTAACTGACACTTTAAAAAGAGCAGTTTAAGAGCTTCTTGTCAATACTTCAGAACTAATGGTAGTTTTAGGCAAATAGACTGACTAAAAAGTCTAACTGAAATCAAAACATTATGAGTTTGAGTTGCTAAAAAAAGAATACTATGACGAGGACCGCACAACGTCAATAGATATTTGTAAAACATGTATTTGCCTAAAAAATTTTGAAAACAGCAACTTTCGAGTCTGTAGTCGGCTTTTATCGAGTCGAAAGTATTTTTTTAAAAGAATTTTCTTCTGATGTGAAGTATATTTACTGAAAGAATTTAATTGGTTATACAATTAACAAATTTGTTTGATCCGTAAATTTTTGTATACGGATGGTTCAAAAGCTTTGTCTATATAGATGAGAGTTAATACCATAACGAAGCGAGGCTAGATCAACAATTAATAAGTATCCCACAGGTATAATGTACGAAATGGCTCAAGTAGCGCATATTGGGTAGTTAAAGTAATTACAATACAGAGCAGACGCTGCAGCGCCAGCACCGCTCTCTGCTGGAGGTGAGGAACTTGTGCCTAACTTAAAACGCTTATAGTTTCTATGTGACTCAAGTCATGGGATAAGGCGATTTTAGAGTTGTACAATTTTATCACTAACACCTTCGTAAGCGTTAATTATGTAGAAATATAAAATGGTTTGTCACTTTGTGAAGTTGCAAGATCGCGAAGCAAACTTAACTTGCAGCGATCGCTCCATGAAGATGGAAACCAAAGTTTCTCCAAACATGTCGAGCTAAACTCGATGTTCACAACGTTATTGACAAACCGTTTTATATACTTAGTTGCACAATTTAATTTATTATATGTAGGCTCCTATTTCCGCACTTAGATTCTAATTCGGTCTATTATGCGTGCAGGGATGACTGACTATAGTAACCAGCCCACCTCCTTCCAGAAGCGCAGAAGTTTCCTGAGAACTTCACAGGCTTCTTGGAGCGACCTCATGTCCTTGAGGATTTGTGCCCATTGTGTGGCGACGCCCACGTATTCCAGGACAACGTGGGCAACGTCTCTTCTGCCTGTAGGCATCCCATGCAAGTAGGGCTGTCTGTCATGCCTATGGTGAATAGATGTTTGTTAAGTGCGCAACGTCCCGATATTACTCCCACCATTAGACGGAGATCAATGCGATTCAGACTGAGCTGTTTACGGGATAGGCTCTTCGACCATAAGATGACTAACAGAATATTCATTTTTTGAAGTCATTACCAAAATGTTTAATTTTCAGAAAAATTGCCAGAATATTCTATTTTTGTAACGTTTGTGGAGAAATTCATATTTGATAGGAAGTCTTGCAATCTGGGTATAGAGTTCATACGGCACTTTTGAAAAGATAAAGATGCAGAAACTGTACGAAATCACTTGCACTCCTTCGTCAGATCGATTGGTTGATAAATCTATAAAGTACCTGCTTATCAAGTCAGATCAGTCACAAATAATAATATTTTTTTAAAGATTACATAGAGCCTTGAAATTTCGAGTCTTCACTTGTTTCTTTTGATGAAGATATAAGCCGCGTTAGCCCAAAACTTGTGGCAATCAAAGCAACATATTATTTAAGCCAATATGAAATTGTTCAAGTAATAACGTGGAAGGCACGTGCGATCTTTATACCACCATCCACCATCCACATCCACCATCCACCGCCACTTCGGTAATAGTAATTAAGTTGAAATGACTAACCGATTCGTTTTATGGTACTCCATACTTGTGGAGTTTGCATGTGAGTTTCTCTTTTAACAAACTTTTAAATGGCTCTAACTTTGTCGTTATAACTTGTTTTATGATATACTGGTATCTGCCTGTGACTTTGACTTCTGAATTGGCTAAAGAGTCAATTAAAAGACTCTCACGCACCAACTTATTAACTTAATCATTCTTTTACTAAAAGATTCACTCACTCTCACGAAATCTATATCACAGATAATTCTACACAACAAGTATTTTCATAACCATTTTATAAATTCTTTAAGCTGTTTTTACTAACTAAAAGCCTTTTTTCCCATAGGACAAATGCTTTTTAGGAATGAAATGTCTGTGTCACTCTCTTTCTTCTTTCTCTTTAGACTTAATATTATTAATTAATGTTTAACTATTAATCAGTTAGCTATCATTTGAGATCGTCAAAAAGGTCACTGTCTGTTTAAAGCTAGTTCCAGCTCTGGCAGTTTTCTATTGAAAAGAGACTCGAAAGTGGCTCTTTTCAAAAAAAGAGTCACTTTCGAGTTTCTTATATTGTTGTGTCTATTTATTTACTTTTTTTTGTAAATGATATGATTTAAATCTGCACTCAATCTGAGGAGGAGTCGGCTCAGTGATGGACTATTAATAGGTTGTGATGATGATGTTGATTGATTTAAAGATCGAAAAGTATCAGAAAATATGAAATTCGTACATTATTATGATAATTTAAATGATACGTGTTAACGATACGGCTGCTTTGTATAATGAAAGCTTTCCACGTCACACCAGGGTAACGTGTGAGACGAATTTAATCTTCCCCATTATGCGTTACCTTTCACGCCTTCTGTATTAGAGTTCCGTTACCTAAAGTCAACAGACAGGAATATAACATTTAAACATCAATATCTCTAGTTATTCTATACTATATTATGCATGTATTATACATATAAAGCTTTCTATTGAATCACTATCTATTGGTGAAAACCGCATCAAAATCCGTTGCGTTGTTTAAAACATATAAGCGTACAGACTGTGGGAAGCGATTTTGTTTTATACTATGTAGAGTATGGAAGCTATACTGCGCAGTAACACTCAAACGACAATACTAACATGTAATCAAACGGAAGGCGAGCTTCGCCTGGGGTTTGAGACCCAGGAACAAGTTTAAAGACATCTTTTATAACAGTAAACCTTCAAAGCTCGACCTCGTTACCAAGGCCACCAAACAACACTACATTATTAGACTCACTACTATATCACTTGACAGACTAACCCAATGCTATTGGAACGAAAGTTATATATTGTCTACACTCGAAATAAGATTTAAAAAAAAATGGCTGGTTTTTAGTTTAGTCGTTGATTCTTTCCCTCTGGATCAAGTCTGAATGCATATTAAAGTTTATTTCTTTAATATAATTATAACAAAACAGATTAAAGAGCTTATTATTTACTATTTTAGTAGAATTAAGGATAAAAAGGAGACATGCTAGTGGTCTTAATAGCACTACAACTTTAAAACTAAAGTTGTATACTTAAAAATTGAAGTTACTCAAAGTTGGCAAACAAATGATGCAAGCCAAACAAATCTAAAAGGCATTTAGAGCTTATTCGCACGTGATGTAGGAAACTCTACTATAAATGAGAAGTCTTAAGGATCTACAGGTAAATGTCAGCCACGTTATAGCTACCGCCACGTAGTAGTATGTCAGTAAGTTTGACCTTGAATGCGCAGAAGTACTAGGGGCAAGAGCAGCGCCGTACACGCGATTGGTTCTTATGTGACGTTTCAGTCCCCGCGCGCACTGTCACAATGAGTAACAAGCCCCCACTATATCTGTTCAGACCTAATGTTAGATGCCGGCCGCTATACATCTACTGAAAAATTAACAGATTTCTGCTAGAGCAGCGTGAGGGGACGGGTTAGAATACAATTCCTCTCTGCCGCTGGGAGAGCATCTCGTAAGAGCCGAGTAACCCAGCACCCCCATTGGTGGTAGGGGAACTGTTCCCGACTGGCTTGCGACCATTAGCATGCGAATCCTACCGCCAAGTGTCTCTGACGCGTTCCGGCCGAGCCGCATGTGGGCCAGATCTACCCCCCTCCCTCTCCCATCCCATTACTGCTGCGGTTCCAATGAATACCAGCTTTTTGCTCGGGTCCATTGAAACCGCAGCATTCTTCTCTTCCCTCCTCACTCTATCCTCGAGGCGGCAACGCATCGACAAAACAATAGATACCCTCTAGTTTTGTCGATGTCCATGGGCGACGGTGACTACTTTCCACCAGGTGGACCGTCTGCTCGTTTATCCCTTATCTGTCTTAAAAAAAAAGAGAAAACATATTATATACGACAAAAAACTTTATCAACATGGAACTTATCTGATAACATACAATCCCATCTTAGAATATCTGTTATCTATGAAAATTATTCTGTATGTATAAATGTTGTTGATATCGTTTATTTGGTTAGTAGCTTCTATTAATTTATTTTTGAAATACCCATTGATAAACTATAGGCTCTATTTGACAAGTATTTTTATCATTGAAACTAACGTGGTAATTAGTCATTTGTACGCATCGAATCCGGACACTGACAATAAATTACCTGGATTGAAGCTAAAGACTATCATAGTGAAAATGACCGGAATCCTGCTACTGGGTCTGAAACTAAACTCCATATTATCATTGTCTTTTACGCCTACAGCTTATATATAGTTAAAATATCTAGTATGAGCTTCCCTAGTGCTAGAGTTGTATTAAATTATGAATAAACGCAACTAATAAAACCTCCCGTGCGAATGTGAAGTACGGTGCACGTTCGAGTACCCTCAGATAGAGAGGTGTCGTCGTTAGCGCAGAGCCCGAGGCAAGGCAGGAGGCGCAGTATAACGATGGTGGCGCCCCCATCACATCACAACACGAACAAAATACATAACCATTGGACAATACATAATAGTAGTGTAATATTACGCGCGTGTTGCATATGTGATCACAACAAACATCCAAACATACAAGTCTCACATTTATAATATTAGTAAAATCACTACATAGTATAAAACAGAGTCGCTGTCTGTCTGTCCCAATGTATGCTTAGATCTTTAAAAATATGCTTAACAATAACAGATTTTGATGCGGTTTTTAATAATAGATAGAGTGATTCAAGAGGAAGGTTTATATGTATAATACATACATAATATAGTGGAGAAACATTAATAATGTTAGAGGTTTCTAATGTGATGTCGTATAAACACATTTGTTGCGCTTACATTGCAAACGCTGGCTGAACCCTACGAGATAGATCAAAATAATGTACTACAGTATTGTACGCCTTAAAAAGATCTACAAAAATGTCCGTGATGGTATATGTCTATCCTTTAGGGATAACCCTCAATAACCATTCTTATCCTTTACTTTTTACGAGAAGTAATGGCTTATTTACGAAGCGATTTTGAACAATACAGCATTTATTCTTATCCAATTAGGTAACTTAAATACATTGTGCATTTAATATAGATCAATATGGCCCTTTAGAGCTTGTAATTTAAATGAATATTTTGGAAGATATTACAGATTTAAAATGCAGGGACATAGCGGTTACGGCTAAATACACGTGTTACATTGCACCCGGGCGAAGCCGGGACGAGTCGACTAGTTAGTTTATAATTTACAATATACCTACATATTGAGGCTCACCTCCACTATTTAAACTGCCTGGCAATAGTAACTTATATGGTAACATACTTGACTAATTTGAACTTAAATTATGATATTAAAATAGATATATTTTTTATTTAAATAATAACGTGAATAATCAAAAGTTATTTCAAAAGAGTCGAAATGACTTGAAAGTTGCTCTTTTCATAAGAGCCATTGTCTATAAAAGTTCTTTTACAAATTTCTTATATTTAGATCGCTTCACTGAGGTATTTAAACCTTTCACACACAACTATGTATCATAATATACCTCTCATGGTTAAAGGCAGCATTCGTAAGAAACGTCTTCGTTCTCCGACTTGCTCCAGCAAATCTGACTACCACCAAAAAGTGTTTTCATTCTTCGGGTCAACATATACCCTATGGCACTCACAGATAATGTGGCTTTCTATTGGTAAAAGAATTTTCGAAATCGGTTCAGTAGATACAGAGATTACCCCCTACAACCCCACAAACTTTACCTCCTTATAATATTAGTATAGATGTATTTTCTAACAGCGCCATCTAAGATTTATTTTTAAAACAATCTACACAACCTGACCATAAATATCTTATTAATAAGTTAATAAAGTTCTTGAAATTAAAGAATAATAGATGGCGCTGTTAGCAGTGCCTACTATGATTGATTGAATGTAGGGCAATTACCTTACTTTTTAATGGCCATTTTATCCTAAAAAACATAAACGCTCACACAGCTTGATATGCACTCCAACCCCTATTTTAACCCTATTGTATGTATAATATTAAGTTGGGATTGATATTTGATTAGTGACTTAAATCAATAATAGATGTCACTAGTAGTAACAATAACTTGAGATGCACTTTTAGAAAAAATGTATCATATTATTAATAATAACTCGAAATTAAAAAAAATTAAATTAAATTTTAAAAAGCATTTAATATTTGATTTAATAATATTCATCAATCAATATTTATTTCATTTACTTTTTTGGTTATAAAGATGGTTCATAGATGGCGTTACTAACTCAATTATTACTACTAGTCTACCCGCGTGACTTCATCCGCGTGTAGCTCCGCTTCTATTGGTCTTAGCGTGATGATATATAGCCTATAGCCTTCCTCGATAAATGGGCTATTTAACACTGAAAGAATTTTTCAAATCAGACCAGTAGTTCCTGAGATTAGTGCGTCCAAACAAACAAACTCTTCAGCTTTATATATTAGTATAGATATAGATAAGTAGTTATAGATAGAGCATAGTCTAGGCATTGACTAGTAATTATATTTTGTGCTAATTGCGTTAAATGCTACACTATTGCCTCTATAAGCGTTATGTTCCTTCTCACTCACTCTGCACTACAACACAACACACTAATAACTATAACAACACGACAACGATTACGTAAATACCGAATAAATATAATTAAGGTCAGTTTGTTAATTGTAAGACATTAAAATCAATGTTGTATCATTTATAGCGCAGCTGATCGCAATGTGTTTACAGACAGACTCAGCTGTCTAATGCGAAATATAATAACATATATAAAATATGACTGACTGACTAATATATATTAGTAAAGTAAGACGTTTAAATATGCGTCTTAAAATCACACTAACCCTACTAATATTATAAACGCGAAAGTTTGTAAGAATGTATAGATGTGTGGATGTTTGTTACTCGTTCACGCAAAAACTACTGTATGGATTTTGATGAAACTTTACAATAATATAGCTTACACATCAGAATAACACATAGGCTATAATGTATAATGATATAGTGTGAATTATCCAAAATATATATACAAACGCAGCTGTTATAAATGTTAAAGTTTGTATGTTTGGATGTTTGATAATCAATCACGCAAAAATGACTGAACGGATTTCAATGAAATTTAGTACACTGATACTTTATAACCTGGATTGATACAAAGGCTACTTTTTATCCCGAAAAAATTTAAAGTTCCTACAGGAAAATAAAATTAAAATTGCAAGCTCGAAGCTGGGACGGATCGACTATAAATAAATAATTTTAACGCCAACATTTAGACACACGGCAGTGTGTCAGCTAAGTTCTGGAAAGAGTGAATGGCAGTATTACTAATTGACTCTTATCAGAACGGTAAATATCTAGATAAAAAAATTAACAAGCTAATAATTCAAAGAGTATATTTATATTTCAGAGTATAGTTATTACTTACTGTCAGAATTATACTTTAATTGCTCTAATAGTAGAAACTATCATTTTCTTTTATTATTTTTATAACAGACTTTATTTTGAAAACAGGGATAAGTTGACACGTAAAAATTAAAAATTATATTTTTTAGGTTAGAATAAAATATAAGTAAAGTAAAGTAATCTTTATTTGGGATATACGCTGCATAGTTCAGACATCAAAATGAAACTTAAGAAAAAAAATAATACTAACGAAACTAATATTAAACTTTTTTTATATTTCTTAACTAAATCTTAAATACAACAAATCAGTATGCTTTTTTCTTATAAACAAAACAAAAAAAAAATCATAATAATAATTGTGCAATGTTATGACCCAAAAAGTGTCCTACTCAGTATAAGTTGGGTGTCACCCAACACTGATTTTTACCAGCTACCTTCAAAAAAGCGGCTGTCGTGATCTCACAGCCACAAGTGCTAAGTATAAGTAATAATATAAATAAACAATTTGACGAGATTTGATAAACAATTAACAATAAGTAATTAAAAAAAATAAATATATTGTTATGATTTTCGGTAGTTTAATGACTACATAATACATATATATATATATGTCGGGGATTTTAAAACGATGAGGAAGGAAATGGAAGGAGGCAGATGGGGAATATTGGGGAACACTAAAAGGGGGTGATGGTATTGAATGGAATATTGGGTAAACGCAACATAGATACTCCTATTGAACTGATAAATGATCAAATATGATCTCTAACAATTACGAGAGAACCCTAAGCAGTGCCTTGGACTTGTGACCAAGGTGTAGGCTTAAGGAATTCCCTTAAATGATCATAACACTCACCTCCACTGCTCAGGCTCTCTGTTTAAACCCAAGGTTAATCTCACATAAACCTAACCTAACACAAGACGAGGTAATTACATTGTAAGGTACTCACGTAACCTTGATCGGACAGCACTCCTAGCACTAACACAGCACTGCACAACACTATCACTATTCAGACACTACTTCACTTCTTGAGAGACCGCGCACGACCAAGACATCAGTCAGACTGTCGATGGCATATAAAGGGTCGAGGGTCGAGACTGTCAAAACAACGGAAGTGACCACTACCCTACTCCAACGCCACAGATAGCGATAACGATTCGATTAATCGATAATCTTTTACTTATTCTCCGACATATATATATATACAGTCTAACTGAAGTCTTAGTCGTGCGCGGTCTCTCAAGAAGTGAACATCATCTAAGTAGTGCTAGTGTTAGTGATAGTGTCAAGTGCAGTGTAGTGTGGAAGTGCTGTCCAACTAAGGTCACGTAAGTCCTTACAATGTAATTGCCACGTGGTTAAGTAAACACAATGTTAGGTTAGGTTAGCCTTAGGTTAGGTTAGCCTTGTGTTAAATTCGGTTTAAGTGCGTTTAACCTTGGGTTTAAATAGAGAGCCTAGCAGTGGAGGCGAGTGTTGTAATTACTTAAAGGATATCCTTAAGCCTACACCTTGGTCACAAGTCCAAGGCACTGCTTAGGTTTCTCTCGTAATTGTTAGAGATCATATTTGATAATTTATCGGTTCAGCTCCTTTTCACATCGTTTTAAAATCCCCGACATATATATAGTGTAGGAGCAAGTAAATAAAATTTAAAATTTATAAAAAAAAATGGACCTTCATTTCGTAGTCGGTTAGGGTTTTTTATTTCGGCAGCTAAGTTTATGGTTAAAATGTTTAACAATTCTGTCACTAAGTATGTCTAAAGCTACCAGCAATTCGGAAAACGGATCTATTGAGAAGAGCTGACAAGAAACTCAACAATTTTTCTAAAATGCAATTTTACAGTCTATTACATTAACTGCGAAACTTGGTTGTCTTTCTACATTATCTTCTTCACATAATATAAAACTAAGTCGCTTCACACAACACATTTTAATGCTCTTTTAACTAATAGATAGGGCGATTCAAGAGGAATTTTTATATGTATAATATATGTATATTATAGTAGAGAAACCGTGTGAAGCGTGGGCGGGTTGTTAGTATAGTAAATTAAAGTACACGCCACTACACAAATGATAACGTAGACAAAACCTACTTAGCAAGTTTCCATCAAACTTTGTGGTTGTGAACGTTACTAAGTTGGTTTAACCGCTCTACATTAATCAACTTGATAAACTTGAACATAATAGATATTTCAATAATCTAAGTATCCATTATGTTATGTACTAGTGGACCTGCACGACTTTGTCCGCATGATGCTCCGCTCCTATGGGTCGTAGCGTGATGATATATACCCTCTAGTCTTCCTCGATAAATGGACTATCTGACACTGAAAGAATTTTTCAAATCGGACAAGTAGTTCCTGAGATTAACGCGTTCAAGCAAACATATAAGTAAAATGGCTTTGATTACAAGAATATATGCACTCACAACGGAACATCAATATTGAACACTTACTACAAACCTTAGTAATGAAGAACCAGCATCACGACACCACACCATTGCACAGCCATAACGGTCACCAGGCGTCCTCCGTTTGATCGGAACAAAGGTTATATACAGTCTTGGAATAAAATAAAAGGTTGCCAACTCTTATAGTTAACCGAGAACATTCTCTTGTCTTGTATGCAACTATGTATCTAGTTATTTAGTGATCATTACGTAGAATTTTAATAACTCACATTCATACACTAACGGGAAACCGAAAACTGGTTGAAATATTTGATTCCGTAAATGTAAAAAATTCAACCAGCTTTACAAGGACAGCGATCAGCTGTTCAACTCAGCTGTTGCATTCTTGGTGTGTCCATTCGATAGTAGGTCGTAGTTGCTTGTTTTTGAGCTTAATTTTAAGTACAGGTTTGTGAAGTGGTGGCAAGTAACAGTGCCGTTACAGCTCCATTCACAAAATATCCATTTTTGAAAGTCAGCTGATGTACTGGTTTTGTAGTACGATGCGCAGGCGCGTGGTATTGAGGGAGGTGTGGGTGAGTTGGACTATGTACACATCTATCTTAAATCACTCTATCTATTAAAAGTATCAAAAACCGTTGCGTTGTTTTAAAGATCTAAGCATACATAGGGACAGACAGCGGGAAGCGACTTTGTTTAATACTATGTAGTGATCCTACTAATATTATGAAGGAAATGGTCCACCTGATGATAAGTGGCCACCATCGCCCATGGACATGGTGGCCACTTATCATTAAAAAGAGAATATCTCTTGTTTTGCCGATGCGTTGCATCCTCGAAGATAGAGTGGGGAGGGAGAGTGAAGAAAAAATACTGCAGGTTCAGCGGACCCTGAGCAAGAGCTCACAGAACCACTTGATCCAGCATTAATGGGATGGGAGATTGAGGGTGTAATATTCTGTTTATATGTTGGGTATTTTTTTTTATGTAACTAGGTCGGCAAACAAGCGTACGGCTCACCTGATGGTAAGCGATTACCGTAGCTTATAGACGTCTGCAACACCAGAAGCATCGCAAGCGCGTTGCCGACCCTATCCCCAATTCCCGCCAGGAGCTCTGGTCACCTTACTCACCAACAGGAACACAACACTGCTTTAGAGTAGTGTTATTTAGCTGTGATCTTCTGTAAGGTCGAGGTACTACCCCAGTCGGGCTGCTCCATATTTGAGCAGGAAAATTCCTGCTGTGCCCTACCTCAGTTATGTTGGGTATTGAGATGTTTGTTTCTCAATCACCCAAAAATGACTGAATTGATTTGAAGAAAAGATTTGAATCTAATACTTAAGGTCCTTTTTATCTTGAAAAAATTAAAGTAAACTAACAGCTAAACGGATGAAAAGTTCTTGTGTGATAAATAATGTTTCCTATAACTACAGTGATTGAGTAAAAAAATTACTCAAAAAGTAAAAGGAGTTTGTTTTTGATGAAACAGTCGTTTTCTGTCCTCTTTGGACCTCTCTGAGTTATTGCTTGGAATTATTGGTTTCGAAATAAATTCATTAGATTAGATCATTTTAAATCAATGCAGTTTTAAAACAAAAAAAAAATCGAAATCAATTCCTTTAAGTTTAAGATTTTTAATGCCACAGATAAACACATACCTCCACCAGCTTGTGAATGTGAGTGATAGTTGACTATCATAGTGATAATAATCACGTAATTAATAGTATTAATGAGATCGAGAAGAGAAGTTGGTTTATACACTACCTCAAGCCTCGGGCAATAGTCAGTTTCCAGCCTAATGTGCATGCCTTCAACTTATAACGGCAATACTGACTCTATTATAGTCCATTTACCCCCAGTCCCCTCACACTTGTCACCTGGAGCAGGTGAGGAGTCAGCTGTTGCTAATCTCCTCGCTAATTTCGATGAGTATGTTACCAATACATATCATTTACGCGTTATTGATTGGTTAGCTATAAACTAGTTATTTTGCGCCGCTCGTCCATTGCTGTACTATTGTATCTCGTGCAGCTTTGACCACATGATGCTCAGCTCCTATGGATCGTAGCATGATGTTATATACCCAATAGTCTTCCTCAGTAAATGGGCTATCCAACACTAAAAGAATTGTTCAATTCGAACAAGTAGTTCCTGAGATAATCGCGTTCAATTAAACAAACATACTCTTTAACTTTATAATATTAAGTATACAAATTATACCTATCTCCGTCTGTCAAGTCACACACAGTCTTCAACATACAAAACATCCTCACTCACATCATCACAATCCTCATCCGGAATATCTTCTTCATCTGACACTTTGATTCATAGCTTTTTTCGACTTAAAATTTGACAACTCGTTGCTGTTTGATACTTTAAAAAAGTTTAAAAATAAACAAAGCTTCATACTCGATTCTAATCGATACTTAATATCGAAAGAGTGTGTTACCATGGTTACGAGATTGTTATAATGGTCAATAAATTAATATTGAGGCAGCTCTCAAGTGAGCAATGAGCTGATAGTCTTCAAACGGGTGAACAGATCTTCACAATACATAGCTAAGAACCAATGAGAAACAGACAGACAGTATAGAAAAATTTGCATATTAAATAGAAAGTATGTGTCAAACTTGTGCTACTTGGCGGATGCACTACCGTGCCCCATGACCCTCAATTTTTGTAATACTTAGATACACTAAACGATACAACTGTAATTAATTTATTCATAGAGTATAAAAGGTCATACAATTCGGAGGTCATTGAACCCACGTTGTACTTGTCGGCGCGTGTCAGATAAACTTGATAATATGTGGGTATTTAAAAAAAAATTAACAACCTTATTTAAATGTAATAAGGGTCGTTTTTGTATTTTTTGGAGTTTTTGGAATGCAAGCTATGTTGGTGTTTAGTATATTTTGATTTGATTGTTTTTGGTCAGGATGGTGGAAATGTTTAATTACGTGTGTTAGTAGATAGTTGTTTTTTTTTGTGATTTTTGATAACCAAATTTAAAAAAAGAGGGTGTGGTATATTTTGTGGTCATGCCGCCGAAAGTCAGACTATATATGCTCTATACTTACTCCAATATCTAATATGTTTCACAATCACAATATAATCAAAATATTTTTTTAAATTTTGTTTGTTTGCTTGAATGCGTTAATCTCAGGAACTACAGGTCCGATTTAAAAAATTCTTTCAATGTTAGATAGGCCATTTATCAAGGAAGGCTATAAGCTATATGTCATAGCGCTAAGACCGATAGGAGCGGAGCTACACGTGAACAAAGTCACGCGGGTCGACTAGTAATTACATAACAAAAAATTCTAAAAAATATTATTTTGGTGTCACAAAAAATGGTAAAACTATTTTATATTACCGACTTACGCTTGAGGTTCTTACTCTCATCAATCTTAAGCAATATTTTTAGTGTAACAAATAACACAATGACGTCACTACCAACACCATATTTCACACACGTGTTCGAAAACTATTACCCTTTCAAATTAAATATCCCTATTCATACTGAGAACAAGAGATTGATGCGTTACATTAAAATATGTACAGTAATAATTTATATACAAACCAACATATATACATATATATACACTCTTATTGCGTTGGAATAAATTTTAAAATTAAATAAATCAACCGCAAAGGATAAAGTTGTTTTTCATGTATAGTATACTACGACAACTTTATGTAATGCAGTTGTGAGAGCCATGTAGGTGTTGTAATAAAGTTTATTTTGTTTTAGGTGAATGTATGTTTTTGTATTTGGTTTTAGAGGTGACGAGGATGGAAAATATTCGGCTTAAGAACATAGATGTCGAGTGATAGTGCGTGACGATCTGCTAGGGTTGTCACTTGAGTGTAAATTAATGAATTAATGACAGGTAATTGAAAATAGTGGAGGCTCTAGGTTATGGAGGTTTTCATAATCTCTGCTGAAAACGTAGCATTATATTGGGATAAAAGATAAGTAAGACAATTTAGATGAAATTCTTATAGTACCACTACAGTTTGACGAGTAATATTACTAATTAAAAAGAATAAATGCGTAGTAAAGGAACTTTGTAAATCACTTTGTTAGTTTAGAATAAAATTAAAAAAAATAGTTTTTTGAGTGAGCCAATTTGAGTGAAGAAAGCTCGTAGCTGGCAACCCTATCTCTATTTATTCCATCTGCAGCGGGTGACGCATGGGTTGTGACTCATGAGCGGTTTAGGTAAACTCGATTTGTACGACGATGCTCTATTTCCTAACCTGTTATTGGAAACAACTAAATACTATACAATTATAAGTAGAATAAAAAAAAAATAGATTTTTGAATTTTTTTTTCTTGAAAATAATTTGATGATAATTCGCGAATACTACACGACATTATTTGAATTAAAAAAAAAAAACAAAAATTTTTATAACAATTCAAATTCGTTCCTAAGTAATTTTCTAGTAAGGAACTTTCTATTAAGATATGATTCATTAAAAAAAAAACAATCTCACCTAAAGGAGAGCCAATATCTATATTAGTGTTCTCTTTATATCAGCAATAGTTGACGATTTTCTATATAATCCTCATCGAAGCGAAGGTAGAAATGTCAATATCAAACAATAGAATGACTCTATTTAATATATACACGAGTTTCTTACTCTACACGATAGATTAAACGCCATAAACTCGTACACCAAATAACCAATATATTCCATTCTCGTATATGTAAATAGTAATATTAATATTGAATAGCAAACAGTCTATCTGTTTATATCTGAGTGACCACGACCACGTGTTCATTAGTGACTCGCCAAAACTGTCAGTGTACGCCATTTGAATAGTATTGGTTACTAATAGGTTGTGTAATACCTCAGAGCTCGCGGGTGGTAATAAAATTCTCTTAAAATGTCAGTAATATTCATTCCAAAGCCACAAACTGCAAGAATATGCAAACTGTTTCTTGATAACACTCAAATTAAAGTCAGATTTCTAAAGAAAAAGTCAAAAAACTTTCTTGATAAGCCTCAAATTGGAGTCAGATTTCTAAAGAAAATGCCAAAAAACTTTCTTGATAAGCCTCAAATTGGAGTCAGATTTCTAAAGAAAATGCCAAAAAACTTTCTTGATAAGCCTCAAATTGGAGTCAGATTTCTAAAGAAAATGCCAAAAAACTTTCTTGATAAGCCTCAAATTGGAGTCAGATTTCTAAAGAAAATGCCAAAAAACTTTCTTGATAAGCCTCAAATTGGAGTCAGATTTGTAAAGAAAAAGTCAAAAAACTTTTTTGATAAGCCTCAAATTGGAGTCAGATTTTTAAAGAAAAAGGAAAAAAACTTTCTTGATAAGCCTCAAATTGGAGTCAGATTTCTAAAGAAAATGCCAAAAAACTTTCTTGATAAGCCTCAAATTGGAGTCAGATTTCTAAAGAAAAAGCCAAAAAACTTTCTTGATAAGCCTCAAATTGGAGTCAGATTTCTAAAGAAAAAGCCAAAAAACTTTCTTGATAACCCTCAAATTGGAGTCAGATTTTTAAAGAAAAAGTCAAAAAACTTTCTTGATAAGCCTCAAATTGGAGTCAGATTTCTAAAGAAAATGCCAAAAAACTTTCTTGATAAGCCTCAAATTGGAGTCAGATTTCTAAAGAAAAAGCCAAAAAACTTTCTTGATAAGCCTCAAATTGGAGTCAGATTTCTAAAGAAAAAGTCAAAAAACTTTCTTGATAAGCCTCAAATTAGAGTCAGATTTCTAAAGAAAAAGTCAAAAACTTTCTTGATAAGCCTCAAATTGGAGTCAGATTTTTAAAGAAAAAAGTCAAAAAACTTTCTTGTTAAGTCTCAAATGTATGTCAGGTTTGTAAAGAATAAGAAAGAAGACTTGATAAGACTCAAATTTTAGTCAGATTTCTAAAAAAATCGCAAGAAGACTTTCTTGATAAGACTTAGATTTAAGTCAGGTTTGTAAAAAACAGTTTTTCATAGGACTCAAGCTGAAGTCAGATTTGTAAAGAATAAGAAAGAAGACTCTTGATAAGATTCAAATTAAAATCAAAATTGTAATGAAAAGGCAAACAGTTTTGATAAGACTCAAACTGAAGTCAGATTTGTTAAGAATAAGAAAAAAGACTCTTGATAAGACTCAAATTGAAATTAAAATTGTAATGAAAAGGAAAACAGTTTTTCATAGGACTCAAGCTGAAGTCAGATTTGTAAAGAATAAGAAAGAAGACTCTTAATAAGACTCAAATTGAAATTAAAATTGTAATGAAAAGGAAAACAGTTTTTCATAGGACTCAAGCTGAAGTCAGATTTGTAAAGAATAAGAAAGAAGACTCTTAATAAGACTCAAATTGAAATTAAAATTGTAATGAAAAGGAAAACAGTTTTTCATAGGACTCAAGCTGAAGTCAGATTTGTAAAGAATAAGAAAGAAGACTCTTGATAAGATTCAAATTAAAATCAAAATTGTAATGAAAAGGCAAACAGTTTTGATAAGACTCAAACTGAAGTCAGATTTGTTAAGAATAAGAAAGAAGACTCTTGATAAGACTCAAATTGAAATTAAAATTGTAATGAAAAGGAAAACAGTTTTTCATAGGACTCAAGCTGAAGTCAGATTTGTAAAGAATAAGAAAGAAGACTCTTGATAAGATTCAAATTAAAATCAAAATTGTAATGAAAAGGCAAACAGTTTTGATAAGACTCAAACTGAAGTCAGATTTGTTAAGAATAAGAAAGAAGACTCTTGATAAGACTCAAATTGAAATTAGAATTGTAATGAAAAGGAAAATAGTTTTTTATAGGACTCAAATTAAAGTCAGACTTCTAAAAAGACCTGTTATCTTTTTTGGCGTCGCCCAATTTAATTCAGACTTTTTTACTATTTTAAAACATTACTATTTTAAATTATAGATAGACCCAAGCAGAATTTGGACTACTAAAGAAGGAAAATCTTTAGAAAAGAATTTTATAGAAAAAAAAACAGTTTATTAAGATGAGATTCATAAAGAAGTTAGACTCCTCAACTGTCTTTTAGATAAGACTCAAACTGAAGTAAGGTTTCTGAAAAATAGGAAAAAAATTCTTTGACCACAAAATAAATAACCTGAATATGTCCCTAAATTTATGATTCTTTCATTGATAAAATAAAGGGCGTTTATAAAATGTATCAACAAATAGACAGCCATTTACTTGCACGGACATATTGGAAGTTCTTAGATCTAATATTCTATAATGAAAAAGAAATCGCCTTTCATTACATTAATCGCTCCATTATATACTTACAGTGCATTTTAAATTTGTGAGATTAGTGGTTCCTTTACTGCTTCTGGGAAATTACCATGTGACTAACTAATTAATCAAAAAAATTACTGCATTTTTATATTCTATTGCAGTGGTATTAATTGATTGAATTGTCCTTTTTGACCTGAGTCCTCCTAACCTGAACCTGAGTCTCAGTTTAAAATGATGTCTTTATCTCTTTAGACTCTAATAGCATTAACGCACTCTGGATTTATGACTTCAAGGGAACAAAATCATCATGTATTTGCTTTTTAATCAGGATAAAGTCTCCCTATCTAGATTTTATACCAATCTTATCAGACAAAATCTTCCTCGATTTTCCTTCCATCATAAGATTCTCTAGAGATCTAAAACCATCCTGGGTTTGTATCTTAGGCTCAAAAGCATTGATCCAATCCAATATTTGAGCCTTAGTCTAAGCAAAAACGTTCTGGATTTGAGTTTCAATTAAAAGAGAGAACTACTTGTTTTGAAAAAAAAATCAAAAATTCTGGTTAGGTTTGTCCTTCTTATTGTGACTAAAATTAGATTCTAGAATTAGAATTCATAAATAAATTACTATCAAAAAAAATATTTAGAAACAAAGCTTTTTGTAAAAATTCCAATTCAAAAATGGCATTTAAAATAGAAAAAACATTCCAATAGTGTTTGCAATTCGTTAGACTTTTTTCAGGAAAAATCCATCGCCTGCAATATGTTACTTTCTGAATAGCCAGGCCAATTTCTTGTACATGACAAAAAATATATAAATACCTATTGACTTATAATGCTATGGACTCTCAGTCGGCGCTTATGTGTACGAGCTGACGAAAACAAAAATGACAATAACAACGAGGTAAAAGTTATGTATCATATTTTTAGGAAGTAGATATTTATAATTGAATCTAACACCACAAAAACTCATATAACAATATAGTTGTCCTTGTCACAAAAAGTGATAGCACAGTGGTTAAGACATCGGTCTCTTATTCGGGAGGTCCGGGTTTTAAGCAATTAAATGTCACTTGCTTTAACTGTGAAGGAAAACATCGTGAGGAGACCTGCACTCCTGAGAGTCCCTAAAAGTTCTCAAGGTGTGTGTAATCTGCTAACCTGCACTGGGCCAGCGCGGTGGACTATAGCCTAACTTCCTCCTCAGAAAGAAGAGGAGCCTCAGCAGTGAGCAATTAATGGGTTGCGATGACAATGATGTCACAAAAAATAGTTGAACTGCAGTTAGTCTAAGCTGCGTAATACTTTATATATTTTATGAAAGGATGATTTAGCATTGCTAAAATGGTAAGAACCTGTCATTTGCGATAGAAGGATGTCAGTAATACTCAAGGGCTTAATTTATAAGACCAGTCCTTTTTACAGCAGCGACACAATATGGGTTGTTATCCAAAAAAATGAGCATACTATCCAAGTTGCTAAAATGAAGTTATTAAGGTGGATGTGCGGGGTAACCAGGTTTAACAAGATTGAGAAGAGTTGGCTGCGATGGTATGGTCATGTAAAAGGGTGGCTGCCAGACTACGTCGCTAATTTGGCACTACAGCTTGCACTCCCAGGTCGAAGAAGCAGAGGTAGACCCAAAACAAGGTGTAAAGATGTAGTATTAAAAGACATGTGTGATTATCAAGTTACTAATGAAGATGTGGAGGACTCGCGAAGTGGAGGAGTAATATAAGGAAAGTTGACCCCACGGCCATATGGGATATAAAACTAGGAAGAGAGAGAGATAAATAGAAAAAGTATGAGAGGATATCATAATTTCATACTCCCGTTACGTTTTTTAGATAATATCTACCAGTACTTGTGGCACAGTTATGTTTCAGTACATTTGTATGAAGATCGTCGTCCATATCATAATAGGTCAATATTACCCATGAAATATTCCATTAGGGCTATACGTCGAATAAAGCCGTATCTGGGGGCCTTCTATCCGTGATCGATGACGTCATCGCTCTTCCGTTATGTTTGAGAGACCCTAAATAGTTTTCAAATTTGGATTACTTAACCCCGGGGCTATTGGAGTTTTTACTGACTTTGATGAAGGAGAAGTTTCGGTATATTAGGAAAATTATTTATCAGAGGAAAATGATATTTATTAAGTACTAGCCTACATGCTTACTCACTCTCTCGCACACCTCACTCTAACGCTTGCTCCCCTATTCAATTACACACACTTAATCACTCACTTATTTACTAACGCACACATTCGCATTACTAGGCCATCTTCTCGATCACATATTCGTTTGTTTACTCACTCACTCCCTGTTAAACTACTTAAAAAGTTAAAAAGAAAATTTAAAAAAAAAGTTTTGACGTCACCAACGGACATTTATATATATTCCGTGACGTCTCATCTCACTATACTAAATGAACCAAAAATGAATATAATATAATAAATCTGATTTTATTAAAAGATAATTTAAATGGAAGTAAAATATTTAGCAACACAGTTGATTTATATTCGAGGTTAGTTACTTTTACTTTCAAGAATACCCACGCGTAGACTATATATAACCTGTGTTCTGATAATTTTGAGCCAGTATGTCAAGAGAGTCCGCACAGTAAACATCAAAGTAGTAAAATTAATAACTAATAAAGTTTAGTGTCTTATTTCTTGTAAACTACCCAAAAGATTTTAACACAATTTCCACTAATATAAAGAGAATTAAAGTAGGTAAATTTGTAGATCCATTTACAAGGAAAGCCGGAGTATACATCTAGTGTAGAGCAGTACAGATATTTGACCTGCCTAACTAACAATACGACGCCTAAGGCGGTCGGATATTGCTCGGCTCGGCAATCACAGATATCCGTTATACCCCTACCAATACTGTGTGTTTGTTTTATACTGTGTACTCTATTTATAGTCTATACTTCATTTTGGGTATTGCTTTAATTATAAATAGACGCCTTATACATTACAAATTGCAAACGTTAAACATTATTTACATAGTATAAAGGCAAAGCAGGTTGACCCCTAGAGGTTGATATACATCACATTGGACATCAACCTAGATAAAGTTACTAAGTATTTTTTTTATTTTTTTATAATAGATAAAATGCAAACGAGCAAATGGTCCACCTGATGGTAAATGGCAACCATCGCCCATGGACATCGGTAAAACAAGAAACACTCTCTCGTTTTGTCGATGCGTTGCATCCCCGAAGATAGAGTGGGAAGGGGGAATGAAAAAGAATAATGATGCGGATTCAACGAACCCTAGGCAAGAGCCCAGATTCCACTAGACCAACAGCATTAATGGGATGGGAGAGGGAGGAGATAAGTCTGGCCCACATGCGGCTCAACCGGAACGCGTCTATGACACTTGGCGATCGGATTCGCATGCTGGTGGTCGCAAGCCAGTCGGGGAACAGATCCCCTACCACCAAATGGGTGCTGGGTTACTAGGCTCTTACGAGATGCTCTCCCAGCGGCAGAGGGGAATAGTATTCTAACCCGTCCCCTCACGGGGACGTATATTTTAATTTATATATGACTTACTCTCAAAGATATAACGAACACACAGCTCGACATGCACTTCACCCCCACGTCGCTAGATGTCGTACGAGCACACTCATTTATTTACTTAGTATTCTTATATATTTTTCGGCGATATAAACATAGCTTATGTCCTTAATCAAAATCAAAATTGGTTCAGTGATTGTGTAACAGACAGACACCATCCATAAATGTCAATAGATGGCGTAAGTAGTATTTTAAATCGCAGTTTCGTTTGTTTAGTTTGTATTCTTAAGTATTTCATATGTTTCTTAAGAGTTACTTTCGAAATCATTATATTAGTTAGTAAGTTAGTATATAAAAAATAAATTTATTTCAAAAACATATTTTAACTTAAAGGATAATCTCAAAATTTGAATCCGATTTAATTTGTTATATCTCATTGAGTTTTATTGGCTGTATCTCATCAAAACGCCTCGGGGTCAAGTTGGGAATAAAAATTAATTTGGGACCCTTGTCCGTTGCCTAAACAACCCACAGGGTACTTAGCAACGAAGGATGAATTCTTTTTTACACAGAGTCGTTAAAAAGTCGAAATTATATTGTTATTTTTGTAAAAGCTACATATTTTTTTTGCAAATAATATTCTGTGATGATCAAGACAAATGTATACATAGAAAATATATTATAGTGAAATGATCCGACGACGTGCTGATGCCGTGACGTTATTCTTTCTATTAACAATGCCGACGTGAAAATCCATAACGTCATTCTTTCGTTATTCAACGGAGAAATTGTGATCCGAGACCGTATTCTTTCATTTATCAGCGATGAAATGATGATCTGTAACCGTATTCTTTTATTTGTCAATGTTGACTTGATACTCCGTGACGTCATTCTTTCCTTTATCAACGCTGACGTGACGCTCAATGACGTTTTTTATGAGCTGTTTCTCGTCAACTGACTTTAAGTAAGAGGTTTTCAATTATTAAATATAATTTATAGATAAAAAAATTACGTAATTCTTTTTCTTATCAACACAGAGTGATGCTCCGTGACGTCGTTCTTTTGTTTATCAACACTAACGTGATGATCCGTGACGTCATTCTTTAGTTTATCAATGATGAAATGGTGATCCGTGAGCATATTCTTTCATTAATGTGAATTGATGGTCTATAACCGCATTCTTTTATTTATCAACGCTAAGGTGATACTCCGTGACGATGAAATGGTGATCCAAAACCGTATTCTTTCATTTATGTGAAAGTGGTGAAATGATGGTCTGTAACCGTATTCTTTTATTTATCTATATATGAGGTGATACTCCGTGATGATGAAATGGTGATCCGAGACCGTATTCTTTCATTTATGTGAAATGATGGTCTGTAACCGTATTCTTTTATTTATCTATATATGAGGTGATACTCCGTGATGATGAAATGGTGATCCGAGACCGTATTCTTTCATTTATGTGAAATGATGGTCTGTAACCGCATTCTTTTATTTATCTATATATGAGGTGATACGGTTAGATACGGTTCAAGCGATTCCTCAACGAAGCGAAGAAAACAGCAGCCCATCTCAAATCCATATATCAAAAGATAACAATAATAGTAATTTCAACCCCAAAAACTTCATAAATAACCCCTCAGAGGTAATGGCTTTGAAAAGTAATTAAAAGTAAACTCAAGGCCAACTTTTTTGTTCCATAAACAGCAATAAATTATCCATAAAGTATTGTAAATCTTCCAATTGTTCTTGCTTTGATTCAGATAATGAATTATGGGCTCATTAAAAATGAATTATGTTTTGGGTTTCATTTTACTGGATTTTGTGGGTTATCTACTCTCTAGTTGCCGTCTAAGAGAGATTAATTAGAGAATAATATCACTTATTTATTATTTACTAACAACGAGTTTCAATCTGCATGATAAGTAAAGCTTAATAGGATACTAGGAAGTAGTCGAAATGATACCCGCCATCTTAGACGGTCCGCTATGTTGTATTTAGAGTGAAGTCATTTTTTCCGTATTTTGCTCAGCTAACTATCATTTGATACCCATACCATGGGCATGCATAATAAATAACTAGTCCAACATTTTGAGTTGTCTGCCATGTTGGATTTAGAGTAAAATCATTTACTGGTTCGACATCTTGAGCTGTCTGCCATATTGGATTAAGAGTGAAATTACTTAGCTAACCATGCATTTTATTCAATCAAATGGTGGAGGTGTAATCAAACCGTCAACTCACTCATTTATTCATTCATTATCAGCCTCCTGTTTAATGTCTATTCTATAATGCCTTTGACATACTACGCAGTACAGTGGACACCATCATTTCACTGACTCACTCACTCTTGTCCAGACAATTACTAACACAACAGCAGTCGTACTGAAGTTTCGCGCACATACATAGGTGCAATCTATCTATTATGAATAGGTAAAGTGAGGTTTTAGGGGGTAATCTCTGGATCTACCGAACTGATTTTGAAAATTCTTTTACCAATAGAAAACCACATTATTAGTGACTCTCATAGGCTATACTTTAAACTGAAAAATGAAAACACTTTTTAATGGTAGTCGGATTTACAAAGTAAGTTTTTAATATTCTTATATGATTCATAATTAATCTATCAACGGTCTCTAAGACCGTACTGAGGTGGTTAAGCATTAATATGTATATTACTGATATACTATTTGTTTACTCTATTTAAGGCAGTCGTGATGTAGTCATTGAGTGTGCACGCGCGCGCGGTGTGCACCCTCCCCCCCCTGTCGATCCCTTTATTGATTAATAATATCCCGAGTCCTCTTTGTATGTAGTTGGCTGGGCCCGTTTTCAGCTTCTTTAAATTAAGGGTAATCTATTGTCAGTTAGGTGATTAAGACACACAGTACTCACACTATTGACCGTGAAACTAACATATTATACATAGAGATGTATAAATCTATATTTAATCGATAGTGACCCAACAGCAGGTGATTTGATGTGTCCTTCGAATACTAGAACGACATTTAATGGTGTGAGTAATCATTGTCTTACATGGAGTTGTTGTTAAATAGAAGGTTAATTTAGCATATTTTAAATTAAAAAAAAACCAATTACTTATACGCTCTGCCTTGACAGTTAGCGCAGTTTGATGAAAGATTTCATGGAGTACGAGTATATCTTAATAAGAGTTACGTGTCTTGTTAATGATTGATGTAGTTGAACAGTGAAGGTAAGAGTTTACTTTAAACCATTTTTAATGTTAATAAATAAAAGCGCACTAGCGCAGTCTAGCGGAGAATTTGCAATACATTAAAAAGGTGTTGCAAATCCACAGACAGATTTATTGCCAGTTCAAAAAAAGGATCAACAAAATAGAAAACACATGAAATTTATGAGTTTAAAATTTGGATTGCTTCGCCAAAAAATAGTAGAAAATGAATTGTTACGAGTTTTCATTTTGTTTAGCAAGTTGGCAACACTGGCGATATTCTCAAATAGCTGTTTTAGCTTGTGATTAATTGTGCTTGATGTATGATGTGTCTGGGATTGCCAGACTATTTAATATCTTAATATTAATTCATATTTATGGTTTGAGAAGATAAATTGTTTTAACAATTGAATTTTTATTTCACACAGCTTTGTACACGAGTACACGAGTAATTTCGTAGAGTGAACATTCTCTATTATTGGCTCGTTAACTTTAATACTTAGTTAGAATACTTAAAAAATAAAGATTCAGTGTTGCTAGGATTTGGAACTTTTTATGTCTCATAACTTACTTTCAACTTTAAGTCAAAGTTTCATTTAAATTACTACTTTTAGTTTACTTTGGTTTTTAATATGGCTATAGGGTAAACGCACCTATTAGTGACCTATTAGAACTAATGATGAATATTTTTTTTTTAATTTTAGATAAAAAAACTATACACCAACGCATCAACGTTTATAACTATGTATTCGCGAGTAGTTCCATTTATTTTATTTTAAATATACCCACACAACAATTTATGTCAAAACAATATATAACCTCTGTTCCGATAGACTTGTGCCATTTGTCAAACGGAGTTCGCCTGTTGATCATTGTAGCTGCACAAATTATTTGGTGTCGTTATGCTGCGACTCCATTGTGAAGGATTTTGTGAGTGTTTATAATATTTTGTCGGTTTTTTTTAATAATAGATAAGGTGCAAACGAGCAGATGGTCCACCTAACAACAAACACTCTCTCATTTTGTCGATGCGTTGTTTCCCCGAAGATAGAGTGGGAAGGGGGAATGAAGAAGAAAAATGATGCGGATACAGCGGACCCTAGGCAAGAGCCCAGAGTCCACTAGACCCACAGCATTAATGGGATGGAAGAGGAGGGTAAGTTTGGCCCACTTGCGTCTCAACCAGAACGCGTCTATGACACTTGGCGATCGGATTTGCATGCTGGTGGTCGCAAGCCAGTCGGGGAACAGATCCCCTACCACCAAGGGGGTGCTGGGTAACTCGGCTCTTACGAGATGCTCTCCCAGCGGCAGAGGGGAATAGTATTCTAACCCGTCCCCTCACCGTTTCCGCCTAACGTGCATATTGTTGTCTTCTGTCTCCGTGCTTCCGTATAGATAACACTTAGGAGTGACAAATTAAAAAAAATATATTGTTGCTATATTTTTATACATAATATTGTTTTTTAAATATATAAAATATGGCCAAGCTAGTTTGTAATTATAATTTACGTGTAGTCCTTGAGAAGCAGCTGCAATGTTTGGTGAAATTTTATCAAAATCGATTTACTATTAATTAGTTATTCATAATGATAATTTAATTTGCTACAGATGTTTACGTATTACGACTCACTTCGCTGGGTAAATTTGTATTCCAGTACTATCTGGATAATTGAATAAGCAACAGTGTTAATAACTTTGTATTGAATATTTTTTAATTTTAACCTATTTAACTGGCTCTTAGGGAGAACCTTACATCTAAAAGCAATACTAAGGTCTGTTTGGGCGTATGAAATCCAGCAAAGATTCCAAAAATAAATCTCTCAGAACAATATCAAATGCTAGATGGTTTGTCAGAAACACAGAAATACATGATCATCTGAGGATCAATCTAAATTTTATAATTGGTTAGCCAACCTAAGAGACAAATGCCGAGGGGATAAGGCCCTGTAAGCCGAAACACAGATTGCTCTAGTTCGGTTACAGTTGCTGAAACTATTCGTATGTAACATTAAAAATTTGGCTATTGTATTAAGATATTATAATCAGTCAAAGAAGAGATAGAGCAAAGAATACGGGGCTATAAAGACCGAATCAAAACTCATACAAACAGCTTAGTAACAGGCCTGAGCGAATCAATAACCACAAAAAGGTTCAAAGACCCACCATATATTGGATTTCGCTAATTAAAGGCAAGATAGGAATATGAGATAGATTCTTCGCTGGAGGAATAGTTCTCACCCACCACTCAATCCACAGTAAACATGTACTATATATGCAATAGTTAAATAAACTGGTTGCAATATATCTGTCGGGACAGAGAGCCGATTTGAGAGAATGAAGCAATCGATGTATGGACTCACACAATAAGTAACACGTAAGAACTAACATGATCATTGGTCGGATATGTCCAATATCGACTAATATGATACACTTCAACTCCAAGTGATGTTAACTCAAAGAGACTTGTTGAGAGACTAAAGTGTACTGCATCAGTCGGGAAATATAAAGGGACACGACAGTGTCAGTAGCAATGTCCCTACACTGACGGTGAGAAGTAAATCAACAAAAATATGGCGCTGGTGTTCCGATTAATCGATATTCCGATTAATCTATAATCGTTTATTCGTTTGAGGGTATTAAAAATCATTGAGCGAAGAAAAACGGAAGTGATATTTAATACTACCTACTACATCATATCAAAATCAGAGCTAAAAACTATTTACAACAATATAAGTTTCAAATGATTTCAGGTAGTCTGTCAAATGATTTCAGTAGAAGGTAGAATTTTATTTTAAATATTGCAATTTTCTTTTGTACCGAAAAGTCTTGAAAGTCGAAAAGGATGAGACAAAATTTAAAACAAGCTACAACTAAAATATTAAAGTACACGCCGCTCTTAAAACTTTTATTCGATATGTAAATTTTTATATTGTCATATTTCATTTGAACTGAGACGCGAAGACTTGATTAAATTAAGAAGTGCTGGCTCAAAGAAAACTTTCTTATTGAGTAATTATTTCGTATAATAAAGGATATGAAAGAAATAGCCAGGCTTAGTCGAGCTTAGTTTCAACTTTATCTCACTTTAAAACTTCAATATTTTATGAAGTGAGTGTTATATTTCACACAAAAACCTTACAAATATAATATAATAGGCATGAATATACGTGTTTTGAGCAGTCAATGGGGATTCAGAACCAAGATCAGGTTTTCAAGGCCCTTAATTTTCGCCTGTACTGCTCAACCTCATACTCAACTCAACTCAATTCAAGAAATTTGCTAGAGAGGAATGTTCATTTTTACTTACGAAATGTTTAGTTTTCTTGCGAAACCTTCATTACTAAGTTTTTATATCGTCAAGGTTACTTAGGTGGCTTTTTTTCAAGCTTTTCCTCATTTTCAACATTATTAATATATTTGAGGAATTGACTCAGTAAATATTTCTTATCTTGTCATAGATAGTAGTCGGATAAGCAGAATATTGGTGTCTTCAAAGTAAGAATAACCAAGTATCTTCTAGGGAGGTGTTTTCCTACCTAGACCGTGTGGCTGCTTAACATTAGGCAAAGATGGTCATACCTGTAGTAAGTATGTAAAAAAATACGTTGTAGCATTGAAAATTATGTTAAAAGGGGTTATAAGGGAGTAAAATGATACCTAAAATTGCTGCATAAATTAGATAGAAGAGTAAGAGAGAGAATGAGAGGGAAACGGAAAGTATAGTCCACAACTAGCGTGAGTACTGGTGAGTTTCTGGCCGGTACTTCTCAACAGAAAACTGCTTTCCGAGCTGGTGGTAGCTTCAGACAAACTGACTGACCGACCAATTTTTGACGTATCAAAAGTACTTTTATACAAATGTCTAATTGAAATAAAATATTTTGAGTTCGAGTTTGAGTTTGACTACAACACGTATTATAATCTAATAGCACCCAAAAACCTTGATAGTCTTTTAATGTTAATGTCATGCCTATTCTGATGATGATTTCTGAAATTGAGATGATATTATTTCACATTTATTAGTTTTAATTAAAATATACCCACAAACCAAATCAGAAGTGCCCTTGCTAGCGTAATTTACGATACTATTATCTATGCAATTATCATGAAGTTCTACCTATATTAAAGAATTACAATTATCAATTCGATACAGCAACTGAGTTACACAATTCATTTGATCTATATTACCAATGTTACAAAATTGGACATTGATTATAGCTACCGGCACGTAAGTATAGGTTTGACCTTTAATGCGCAGTGGTCACTATTAGGACCTTTTTAGCAGAGAGTGCAAGACGAGACCGCGGATTCAATTTGCCAATACAGGCACACCGAACCCTCGCTATTTTATCTCAGACCTAAATTTAACTGCCGGCTACTATAATACTTCATAACTATTAGTGTAATAAAACAGCGTTGAACTGAAACTGGTGAAGAAAAAGAACGATTTTATTCCTTTTTGGAAAGGTTTATAAGGCTTTTTAATTTTATATAAATACACGCCTATACTGTTCAACCTTCTCACTTATAAAATCTATCTATATATATAAAAGGAGAAGCTGACTGACATATCAACGCAGGGCCTAAACTATAAGAATTACAATCTTGAAATTTTGCACAGGGGTTCCTTTTATAACATAGGGGAGCACTAAGAAAGGATTTTTGAAAATTCACCCTCTAAGGGGGTAAGACGGGGGTGCAAAGTTAGTATGAAACTTTGCGGTTTATGAAGTTATTTAAATGAAATTCAGTATGAAGGTTCTTCATTGAAAGTCATGAAACACGTGTAAAATATTTTTTCAAAAATCATTCCTTAAGGGGGTAAAAGAGGGGGTGCAATGTTAGTATGAAAATTCTCTGATTTTATAAACTATTGAGTTCGAGTTAATCCTAGTAAAAGTTACGCAATGTCCATAACAGGCGCTTTCGCCCTACACAAAAAATGACCTATTTATCCAATACGCCACATGTCTCAGATTACTGTGTGAATATAAAAGATAATAATAGAGATACAACACATTGTATCCATGGTGGGGGTATTCACCTCAAGTCATGTGTTCATGTGAGAATATAAACATTACTGATTTTCACTCATTTTTGGGTATAATCTGCTTTAACTTTTTTTTTCCAATTTGGAGTTCCAAAACCTTTCTATTGAACTGCTTGGTATCCCAAGAAGTAACAACATTTTTTTTTTGTTGGTAACATTATTTTTTTTTTGCTGAACTTGATATTATAAAAATTGTGATTTATTTTTTGAACTCTTGTTTACATGTTTTGTTTTTTAAACATTTTATTTCTTTTTTAGGGTCCCACACCTTAAGAGGATCTCTTATAGTATCACTTAGTTATCCTTCTGTCTGTCAGTCTATCTGTCAAGACCTTGTTTTTCTGTTGTAACATTAGCCTTATAATTTTTTTTGCTCTCTATATTTAGTAAAAAAAAGAATGAAACATTACAAATGGAATTTTCATGTAATAACAATTATTAATGACATCAGTATTATGCCACGTATTGCGTGACGTCAGCACCCGTTAAATGTTCTCAAATATACATTACTTTTAACAATAAATTTGTTTAATCTTGATAAAGTACAAAATATTACGTTTGAATGACTGAAGGGGACAACTAACAAAAACACATTTTATGGTGTAAAAAAATAATTTATTTTGTATTAAATATACACTAAATTATATAAAATCTCTTAAGCTCACTTTGTCTCACAAGAGAAAATAAAATAATTTAAGAGCGATGATACGAGACAAAATTCTATTCGATTCAAGATGAGATGAAATGAAACGAAATGAGGAGGAATAAGTTGATATCGATGATTAGATGAGATGAGATCCAATAAAACGAATTAAAGTGAAATAAGTTGATATTGATTAGATGAGAATTGAGATGATATCCAATGAAACGAAATGAAGTAAAATAAGTTGATATTGATTAGATGAGAATTGAGATGATATCCAATAAAACGAATTAAAGTGAAATAAGTTGATATTAATTAGATGAGAATTGAGATGATATCCAATGAAACGAAATGAAGTGAAATAAATTGATATTAATTAGATGAGAATTGAGATGATATCCAATGAAACGAAATGAAGTAAAATAAGTTGATATTGATTAGATGAGAATTGAGATGATATCCAATAAAACGAATTAAAGTGAAATAAGTTGATATTAATTAGATGAGAATTGAGATGATATCCAATGAAACGAAATGAAGTGAAATAAATTGATATTAATTAGATGAGAATTGAGATGATATCCAATGAAACGAAATGAAGTAAAATAAGTTGATATTGATTAGATGAGAATTGAGATGATATCCAATGAAACGAAATGAAGTGAAATAAATTGATATTGATTAGATGAGAATTGAGATGATTGAGAAGAGTTGAAATGAGTTGATTTCGATTAGATGTGATGAGAGGAGACTCAATGAAACGAGGTGAGGTGGAATAATTTGATATCAATTAGAGGTGATGAGAGGAGACACAATGAAACGAGGTGAGGTGGAATAATTTGATATCAATTAGAGGTGATGAGAGGAGACACAATGAAACGAGGTGAGGTGAAATGAGTTGATATCGATTAGATTTGATGAGAGGAGACTCAATGAAACGAGGTGAGGTGGAATAATTTGATATCAATTAGAGGTGATGAGAGGAGACACAATGAAACGAGGTGAGGTGAAATGAGTTGATATCGATTAGATGTGATGAGAGGAGACTCAATGAAACGAGGTGAGGTGGAATAATTTGATATCAATTAGAGGTGATGAGAGGAGACACAATGATACGAGGTGAGGTGAAATGAGTTGATATCGATTAGATGTGATGAGAGGAGACTCAATGAAACGAGGTGAGGTGGAATAATTTGATATCAATTAGAGGTGATGAGAGGAGAAACAAAGAAACGAGGTGAGGTGAAATGAGTTGATATCGATTAGATGTGATGAGAGGAGACTCAATGAAACGAGGTGAGGTGGAATAATTTGATATCAATTAGAGGTGATGAGAGGAGACACAATGAAACGAGGTGAGGTGAAATGAGTTGATATCGATTAAATTTGATGAGGTGTGACACAAAGAAAACTGTGAAGATTAAGTGGAACGAGTTGAGATCGATTAGATGTGATAAGACGACGAGTTATTCGATGGGATGTATTGAAATTAAATTGGGTGATATAGGATGAATTGATATGAAAGAGATTACATTGATTTATAAAATCAAACCATTTTTTTAGAGCTTATTAAATATTATTTACACACAAATATTAAAATGTAGTTTACCCACCCAAGCAGCGGAATACAAGTAACCCTTCAACAGTTACAAAAACTAGTTTCCTTGAATCACGCGAACAGCGACCAAATAAATTAGCAGTAACTTATGCGACACAAATATAAAAACAATACACGTGCTGTTTGTTTGTAATCAAGGTGAGGTGACAAATCATTCTTGTGATTGCTGGTACTGTTCAGCAATATGTACTTTAGGCAGGAAGCTCAACAGTACCCAGAGATTTTGATTAGAAAACTGAATTTCTTATATTTTCTGTTGTCTGGGAATGTGCTGCTTATTAGATAGTATTCGCTTCGCTTAGGTTGATTTTATGTCACATAATATATAAAATATCCCTTTCTTGATTGAATAATGAAAAAAATCTTTAAAAAATTTTTTTGATAAATCAAAAATGGAAAAAAACCTCACGATTTTTTTGCAAATACTTTTACATCAAAAAATAACGAAAATAACAAAATTTTCCATTTTTTTAATTTATGCTAATATTAGCTAATTTATGTTTTAATTATGATGTTTTTGTTTACTAGTTCATTATTAATATCATTAATCTTTTTTTACTTCCACAACTTGTTTTGAGGACAGTGAACTGTTTATTAAATTTTGTTATTGTATTACACCTGTTTTATTACACGACTTGTTATTTTGGATGACAAGCTATCAATACATATTATGTTGATAAGAGGCACGGTAGTGCTGCCGCCAAGTCTAGCAAATCAGCAGCAAGTCTAGGTGATACTAAATATACACATATGTAATTAATATATATTTAATATTTTTTACATGCTACAGATTTTTATGATATAAATAATGTTAATTAAAAAAAGAGGTGTTTTAGTTCTTATGCAGATCAACAGTATGACGGCTTGAATTGAATATCCTCCTGAGGGTTATACATCAGACATTTTGGTTTTCTTTTATCTTTACGTTGGCACAACCGAATGATATTCAGTTTTTGCCAACTTTTAAAACCAAATGTTACTTTCAATTATGTTGCCGACATCATAACTAATTTGCAGCAGTAGGCTGCCAAATCAGTGTTGCCAACATCATAATTAACTATAAATATTGGTACAAAAGAGTAAAATTTACCATCTCCGATCTACCCAAACATCTCTGCAGTGAGTTTATGAAACATTGAATGGATGGATTGGATGAATTCTCAGTCTGAGTATGAGTCAAGTATGAGCTATGATTCCGAATGAGTTACTGAGTTAGTTTCTAGTTATATAAAGTAAAAGTGACAGTGTTTGTCTACCGATAAATAAAGCTAAGAGCTAATGCTAAGAAGTTTGGCAGAATGTATGTAAATAATTATATCAGTAAGTTATTTATTATTTAAATAAATAAATAAAAAGAAGAGGATCAAGAAATCAACATTAACTCTTTTCCAATAATCCACAAACTTTGTTCGGTTATTTTGTATACATTCGATAGCTTGACACAATCCAGGTTTGCATGCTAATATGATAAATGGGAAAGTGTGCCTTTCTTCCACGAAATAAAACAGTGACGGATCATCGTGATGGTCTAAAAGTAATATTTAAACAACAATCCTAGCAGTTTCGGTTGCATACTACTAATATTCTTAACTCCTCCAAGTAAGATAAAATGCTTGTATTGAATTGAATCAGGCGTTACTTTGCGGAAATTCATGATCTGAAAGGAATCAAAAGGTTAACCAGACTCGTATGGCACAACCCAGAAGAGCACCCTGCCCACATAATACACAAGTGACAACTTGCTAAGACAAGTGACGCTTATAGAGTCAACATCTCCTGAAGCTGCTTCGGTTACGGAGCGAAACGTACGTCGATTGTCGATCACGATCTACTCGTGTGGTGTGTACTGGTTCGGTTGCGTTCTATTCCGGTTTGTGCTATAGCAAGGTAAGCTTTTGATTCCTTTTAAAATGCTTGTGTTAGGAATGGGCCACGTCAGTAGTCCAATGACTGGGATTTGGACCCACGACTTATCGTACGTGCTTTCAACAGCTGAACCATTGAGCTACTGACGCTTATAATATGAAGTGCTTGGATATTTTTACAAAGTATCTTGAAAATTATAAGTTTTGAGTTGTAATATCAACAGGTTCTCGTTTGTTTTTAGTTTATTTAGCGACTAGAGGGCTGCCCTCGCTTCGCTACGGGTATTTAAAACAATGTTATAATTGATGTCCTTAAATTGTCACTCTGTCATTGTGTAGTTTTTCATTATTTGAAAAAATGGAGAGAGAAAAGAAAAATAATAGAAACAAAAATAAAAGGAAAGCGATAGATGCTAAGAGACAAAGCAAACATAAAATTGAATAGGTAAAGGAAAGAGAGAGAGAGAGAGAAGAATAAAAGATAGAAAAAGAGAGAGGATGAGAGACAATGATTGTATTATAAGAGGATGAGAGACGGAAATACTATAGACTTCTCTCAATGAAAGAATTCTAAAAATCGGATCAGTAGCAATAAAATGACCATATTCTATTAATCAAAAAATGTATATGGCAACACTAAATCACCTTTGTCCCTCACGAATAGTGTAGTTTTCTCTCAGTGAAAGAATTTTCAAAATCGGTTGAGTACTTTTTGAGCCTATTCACAACAAACATACAAACAATCAAATCTTTCCTCTTTATATAATAGTATAGAAGTATAGATGACAGATAACTAAATGATATAAATGGGTGATATTTCTCTGTATATTTCCTTGTATATTTTTCAGCTGAAAGATGTCTAACAACTGGTTACTGGCGGCATTGTTTTAACGAATTAAAAGCTTATCCGAGTGACTTTGTGACAGCGGGGGGATTGCCAGCGTTCATACTAAGATACTATAATAATTTAAAGTATATTTTTTATTATTACTATCGAACTTCCGTAGGAAATGTTTTGATGTTAAAATATAATCCGTTAACATCCGTTGTGACGTGGAAAAAAAAACTTGAATAAAATACAACTCTGCAGTTTTGGCTTTATTTTAGCCCCCATCTCCGTATTCTCTTTACCTCTTTTTCTCTCCTTATCTAATCCCTTTCTCTCTTGTATTCCTCTCGTGAATTATTTGAACAATGAAAGTGCTTAATTTTTTTTAACCCACCTTCGTCCTTGTCTCTCTTCCATACAATCAAAACTTAAGAGCTTCCTTATGTTCACCATATTCTCATGAATAACTTGTGGTTTTCTGACATTTTGAGTTTGACAGTTTAATATTGTCATAAAAAAATAATTGATCGTCGGAAGTGGTACGTTTTACAAATTCCAATGTGCATTCAATAATGACTAAGCGAGTCAAATTAACGCAGGTTGGATAGTTTTTAATATTAGTCATAGCTTGAGAATTTGTTTACTTTTACTTTATTTTTAACCCCTAATCTTTTTTAAAAAAAAAAAAAACAAAATAACCTATCTAACTCACCTCTATCTCCTCTTTGATCAAATATTGTTATTATAACCCCTAACATAGTTAATACAGAAACTCTTACTCTTATAAATCATATAAACTTTAAACTGGAAGCGGAGTAGTGTCTGAAGCTTGTGACCTAGATGCAGGTTTACAAAGCCTTTAACAACGTACGCGTCTACTTTATACAATGTGGTTGTTCTATCGATATTTTTTTTTTAATTTTATTTTGAGCTAGTGGGGTAAATATTATATTATTTTTAATCTTTATTTTTTTTGGCTGGCTTAATGCTTTTTATGGGTAATGAGTTTTTAATTATTATAATATTACATCACAATCTCCATACTCCAATGTAGCCATATCAAAAAAAAAATGGAAACCAAAAAAAAATCAAATGTATTTTTTTAGTCCCCAAATATGAACACGATGGCCTAGTGAACTTAAAATTAAACGGCAGCACGACACGGCGATTTAATTTAAAATACGATTATGAGACACGCAATGGATCTACTGTTTACTAATTCCTAATACTAGGATAAAAAAAAAATTACTCAAAATATTTTTTTTTTAAATATAATTTTCAGTATTGTGTGTGTGATGCACAAACATACAAGATCAAATTACTATTATACTCTCATATTAACATAATAAAGAATGCTATGTAAAACATTCCAAGAACTGATTGTGGCCATCACCTATACAACCTGTACCAAAAAAAACAAATCGTTAAGGATTCTATGTAAGATCGATTTTCCATACAAAAGACGAAATTTATTAATGGAAAACAATAAGAGGGGGTGTGATATTGAATTGGCTCGGGTAAACGCAACGTAGATAGACAATTACGACAGGAACCTAAGCAGTGCCTTGTACTTGTGACCAAGGTGAAGAAGGACGTCCTTTATTCAATTGAAACACTAACCTCCACTGTCCAAGTTCTCTGTATAAGCCTGATATTAGATTATCTTAAGCCTAAATTACGCGCCGACATTTAACTTAATTCCAGGCCTTTTTAGATATTAGGAATTAAGATGAAATATTAAATACGATGAAATTTTTATGAGATCATAGATCTTAAATTGGAAGTTTTAATCAAATTTTGGGTAAAGATTTTTATTGAGTACTAGCCGACCCGCCTGACTTCGTTTTCGTGTTGCTCCGCTCCTATGGGTCGTAGTGAGATGTTAAATAGCTTAAGTTACTCCTTGTTACATCAGCTATCTGCGTGTGTAATTTTCGTCGAAATCGGTCTAGCCATTTCAGAGATTAGCCGGAACAAACAGACAGAATTGTAAAAAATATTGTTGTTGGTATATAATGTGCCATATGCACTTAGTAAAAAGCGGTTTTTTAATATTACAAACAGACACTACAATTTTATTTATAAGAATGTATTAAAGTGCAATGTTGTATGGAAACTCAACCTTCTACGTATCTCCAAGTATTGAAGCTAAACATAAGCATAATAGGATGGAAGTATAAAATAACATCAGGTAGACTTACTTGAAAGGATATCTGTACCATCGGATATGACGTTGTGTTCTGCGTTCACACAAAATCACTTGCCTTTAAATAGATCAAGGTATACAGAACCACCATTCTAAGTGCCCTCGCTTAGCTCAGTTCTATATCAACACTTATTTAAGATCATATGATCCATCCACATTCCACTATCCAGGTTCATGATTGAGAGATAAAAAATGAACATATAATATTTGTAAGTAAGCAAAGGCCAATCTCTATTCTTGTGTGTCTCTCTCTCTCTCTCTCTCTCTCTCTCTCTCTCTCTCGCCGAAAATGGTCTATCTCTTCTCTTTTTTCTGCAAATAGTAATCTACCATCTTACTCTATTTAACCTTATATTCATTGTCTTACTCGGAGGTCCAAGTTCGATTCCCCACACAGGCACACACCTCTGACTGTGAGTTATGTGTGTTTTAAGCAATTAAATATCACTTGCTTTAACGGTGAAGGAAACCTACACTCCTGAGAGTTCCCTAAAAGTTCTCAAAGGAGTGTGAAGTCTGCCAACCAGCACTAAGCCAGCGTGGTGGACTATGGCCTAATAACCTCTTCATTCTAAGGAGGAGACCCGGCTCAGCAGTGGGCCATTGAGAGGTCGTGATGATGTGATGACTACCTTAACAGACAAGCTAACAAATCAAAGTAATATATTATACTGCTACTCAACGTTATATTCGTAAAAGAACGGGTTAGAATACGATTCTCCTCGAGGGAAAAATCATCTCCTAAAAGGGGATCAGTCCAGCTCCCATGAAGTAGTAGGGGATCTTTATACGAACTCCTATCTACCCCTTCTTTGTCAGTCTATTGAAAATATAGCATCCTTTATACTACCATAATTATGTGTATTGGAAAAGCTATTGACATTTTTTTATTGACAGATAAGGCGCAATTGGCCAACGTCGTCCATGGACTTCGTACATGTAGGAGTCTTTTGTATTAACACATCGTTAAGATAGGATGTGGAGGAATGAAGAGAAGAATGATGTTGTTCCAGAGGACCGAAAGTAGTGGAGTTAGATTCCCATGGTGTCAAGTCAAACGGAGAATAGACTCCCTACCAACCAGCAACCTTACGAGATGCTTTCTTAGCGGCAGAGGGGTTGTATTCTAACCCCCCTCACGAGGTTTCCAAGGTCATTGAAAATTATTACATTTGTCTATACCACATTGTATGACACGTTTAATACAAACGCGCTGCATCTACATTAATTATTCTTTGTCGATGGTATAGCGTTCAAAGCCAATCCAGTCTGACGAGTCCCTTTTTTACTTGCGGCCTTGAGCCATAGGGTCTGTGTGTATGTGTATGTGTGCGTGATCAGCTGATGCGACAGCTGTGTAGTATAAAGATTTATGGTAGTTCATAGTATTTTGAGACTTCTAGGAATATTTATGTTCTATACAAATGTCATGTAAAGTTGTAGTTGTTTATAAGGTACTTTAGGATTTAATTACATAAAGTGTGGGTAAACTGAGATTTGAGTAGTTAGGACTAGGTGTAGTATATGAAGGAAAGAACGTTTTAAATGTTTCGGAACTAGAAATACTGGATATCAAACATTCAGGGAAAGACATTTGGTGTAAGTTGCATGAGAGAAATACTAGGATTTAATGAATTTTTAGAAACTCTTGCAGATCAGAATCAAACAGAATCTGAATTTTATTCTTGATAAATTAGCAAGATTAGGAAAAGAATATTTTGATAGGAACTAAAGATAATTATAGAAGAATTACAAAATAGAATTTCAGCCGAAATTATTAACCAACCTCAATTCTATTCCAATATCCTAGAATTTTATGGATTATGAATTGAAAATAGATTATAAATGAGATTGATTATTAATATCAGCCGGTAAAGTATTTAGTATAAGGGAGCTCCTTTCAAAGCTAGAACATTCCAGAAGAACGACATATTCTTTGGCGTCTTATTAATTAGTTGTACTAATAAAATATTGCCAACTTCATGATATAACTACAAACTAGTTTTTAAAAAAACGTCACACGTCACTCAGGTCACAATTAATACCGAACGCACCTTGCATCCCATGAGCTTTTGAAAAAGGAACGCTAAATGTTGTATATCTATCCCTTTCCTTCGCATTAGTGGTCTATACCTGTCCTTTTCGATCTATTGATATTTTACACATTGGATTATTGACTTTATTTTTTATGCAGTAGAGTTTAAAATAGATTGTTCTCAATTATAGAAATTAAGCTTTACATTTTTAATACATTTAATTTTCAACTCTATCTCTATTTAAATAGAGTTTAAAATAGATTATTTATTATATTAAAGTTATAGCTCTTTTAAAGTATTTTAAAACAACCTTTTTTTCGTTTCCCTCATTACACACACATGTGTTTCGTCAGCTGATCATCAGTGTGCAAGTTTAGTTGCTAGGTTATATTTAGAAGAAGACTTAGTTTTATAACCTGACTTTGAATGACTGATAAACTAAAAAAAACCTGTAATACCTTTAAAACAGTGTAAAAAACTAGAAAATTAATAAAGTTGCAGCTTCATATCTAAATTAAAGGTTTCATTGCTAAATTAAAAGTTTCATTGCTAAATTAAAAGTTTCATTGCTAAATTAAAAGTTTCATTGCTAAATTAGAGTTCTGCTAATTTCTTAATTATTAAAATAAACTGCTAAATGAAAAGTATTATTGCTAAATAAAATATTTACTGTTAAATTAAAATCGTCATGGCTAAATTAAAGTTTTTATAATTAAATAAAGTTTTCATTGTTAATTAATGTCCTTTTTATTTATGTTTACGTTAATGTTAAATTAACTTAATTAATAAAATAACGATTCCATAGCTATATTAAATAAATCTTTGCTAAATAAAAGATTTACTATTAAATTAAAATCTTCATGACTAATTTTTTTTAATAAGGCTTCTACTAACTTAACGTTTTAATTATTAAAATCACGATTTTTCGGCTAAATGAAAGGTATTTTTACTAAATAAAAATTCTATTAAACTAAAGTCGTCATTAAAGTTTTTATGATTAAATAAAGTTTTCATTGTTAAATTAATGTCTTTATATTAATGTTTCTTTAGTTACTTACGTTGATTTTTTATTACTTAAACTTGTGTTCTGCCAACTTATCGTCTTACTTATTAACGATGAAACAACTAAAAGAAAAATATCATTGCTAAATAATAGAATTACTATTAAATTAAATAAAGTTCTTTATATTTATGTTTCTGTCTTTATATTTTCGTTCATGTTTTTTTTTACTAAATAAAAGCTTTGTCGTAGAGTTAAAGTATTCATTATTAAATATTTTTTTTATAAATTATATTAAAAGTTTTTATTGCTAAATTAATGTCTTTATATTATGTAAGTTTCTGTCTTTATTTAGTTTCTGCTAAGATAAAATTTTAAATAGTAAAATAACGACTTCTCTGCTAATAAAAGTTATCATTGAAAAATAAAAGATTCACTGTAAAGTTCGTCTTCATTTTTAAAGTATTAAAACTTCATATATTTTTTGATAATTATCATGATTGAAGTTTTAGTGATATTCTTAATAACATAATGAATAAAAAATATGATTAGTACCTACCTAGGGCTTGTGACCCAGGTTCAAGTTCATAATATACTATTCATTTTAAAACATGTTATGACTTTAATATCAATTTCAATTTCAATAGTTAACTTAACGCCATAATATAAATCATTAAAGCTAATGAATATATCATTAATTAACCAATACAAGTCCTGAATGCACAATGTACATGTAGAAAGTAACTACCAGTAATGATTTAGTGTTGTACACTGTACAAGTTAAACCTCTAACTTATATTATTTGAACGAACATAAATTATGGACTACAGTCTTCAAATTAAGAGGTAAATGTTATGGAGAGTTGTAGACTAAAATATTATTCACTTAATTTTATGCGTATTGCCTGGGGATTGAGACCCAAGAACAGGTTTAATAACGTCTTCTTTTATGCAAAAACTCTCACCTCCACCGTTCAACCTCGCTATCAAATATTAAAATAATAAAGTACATTACTCATGTATAACCTAGCACCACGCCACCAAACAACACTATACTATTAGTATCAATACATTAATATGCACGGGACAATATCAAAGTTATATAATGTCAACTCGAAATAGGAAAAGATAAACTGACTGACTGACTTAACTGAACATGAAGCAACAACAACAGTTAAATAAGTACATGTTTATTTATGTGGATTTATTTAAAAACTTCAAAGTTAAATATATTATATTAGCTATTTTTAAATTTTCATTGCTAATTTAAAGTTTCATTACATTTATTAACTTAAAATAAAGTTTTATCACTAAATATATTTTCATCTAAAGAAGAATTTTTTGATAATTTAAAGTTTCATAACCAAAATTAAAGTTTTCATTGCTAAATCAAAATATAATTAAATTATGGTATACGACGCTAATTTTAGGTTTTCATCGTTATATGAATATGTCATAATACTACAAAACTGAAACATTATAATAATTATATTACGAGTAAAACCAAAAATAGAAATAACATAAACTTTCCAATAACTTGAACAGCGTGTCCTTGAAGTCATATGGGACGGGAACAGCTGATGCTACCTGACACGCACCCACACACACGAACACACACAGACACACATACAGAGCTATTCACTCACACATAGGACTTTATTATACATGATGATCTTAAAATTCTCTCGATTATTGAAGTCTTTGATGTATTCTTCTCTTGATGATGGAGATTCTGTTCACTGAAATCTGTCTGTGATTGTCTTCCACGATACAATGGAAGCATCCCGAAGAATCGGATGAACTGCATCTCATACAGATTAAATTCAATCCTAAATATATAATTTAAGTCGATGGATTGGTTAAGGAGAGAGAGAGCAAGGAGAGAGTAATCTTCAAGATAAAGATAATTCGTGTCTGTGAGAAAATATGTATAATATAGTGTTAATTATGATGTTGGCAAAACTTATAACTTGAGTAGCATCCTGTTACTTGAATGTTGGCCAACTGATAAACACAAACCATGGAAGTGGGGATTGCAAAATAAATACGCCATCACGACAGAATAATCATGGATTACATCGCGAGTATTCTCGGAGTAACGCTGAAGCTCTGAGTCTAAAGTATAACCCCAGAAGGATATTATAGTCAAGCCGTCATACTGTTAGTCTGCGTATAGACTACTACTACATTCTACTTCTCTCTTTTTTATTAATTAACAATAGTAATACTTAAAGTAAATTTTTCTTTTGAACATTTTTTGGATTTTCATTATCATAACCTTTCAATGGTCCATTGCTGAGCCGGGTCTTCTCCGCAGAATGTGGAGGGCTTAGACCATAGTCCATACACACTGACAGATTATGAACTTTAGGGAACTCTCAATAGTGCAGGTGTGCACACAAATAACTTAGATTTCGTCGTAGTTGAGTAGTATTATTTCAATTAGTTAATTAAAATAAACCATTTTACTTTTCTGTATACATCATGTATCTTCGCCCTAAAATACCACCCTGTGCGTACACACACACACATACACATGCGCATGCGTCGGGAGTTCCTGCATTTTAGCATGCTCCAACATTAGGTTAATTTTATTGTTTTACACGTGTTTTATATTTCTTTAAACTTTTGACGTTGCGTGATTCCGGTTTTTAAAGCTAAAAAGTGCACACGTTAAGTGAAGGCAAGTATCACAGATTATAAATATAATATGACAATGAAAACGTGTTTTTAATACAATAATGCCTATGTGGAAGATTGTCCAAACCAGGAGGAGATTACAATTTCCTTAGCAATCCCCACTTTACGTCGAGCTGAACTCCTTATAGAGTTTATGAGGGTTGATAAGGAATCAGCAAATCAAAGGTCTCTAGACTTGTGCCATGTCTTTCGCTTTTATTTAGAACATTTCTTGGATCATTTTGCGAATCTTTTAGACTTCAAATCGTATTCTTGCTAAGGTGGACCCTCAGTATATCGTTTTTAATGCATAGAAGCTTCAAGAATCTCGGGGAGTTATGTTACCTCTGAATTTTGTAGTCCACCCCTACAAGTCGATATAGACCACTTTGAGAATCATTGATGTAAATAAATATTGTGAAGTCAAGTATGTACGTAAGTTAAGAAACTTATGTACATACTTCTATACATCTACTTGATGCCAGACGTTATTTATACGTATGATGATATCAAACCAGGCGCTGAGATCTTTACAATATCTTTTTATTATCCCGCAGAAATTGTGATTTTTTTCTAGGATAAAAATAGACAATATTACTTTCAGAGTAATAAGCATACACAGCTCTACTATACTGTAATATAGTCATTCACAGTATTCAGAGAAGCTACTTAAGAAATAAATTTAAATTAAAAACAGGTGAACAGTCCTTAGGCTTAACAACCAGCTTTCTAACTATCTTTAATCCTGGAAAATAAAAAAGGTATAAAACTAAAACGTGTTTAATTCATTATAAATGTTAAACAAGCAGGTACACGCTTTTTGTAAAGTAAAAAGAATAATAAAAGTCAACTTTATTGGTTCAGTAACAGAGTTTAAATATAAGTATTTCTATTTAACTAAAGTAAAAGTTATTAGATTACTTCGTTATAGTTGTTTTATAGAATAATATACATCCATCCATATATAATACAATTAATGAATAACTTACAATATATTCTTCTTATATCTTTCAGTTGATGAATAACTTGCAATATATTCTTCTTATATAATACAATTAATGAATAACTTGCAATATATTCTTCTTATGTAATACAATTAATGAATAACTTACAAAATATTCTTCTTATATCATACAGTCAACGAATTACTTACAAATTAGTCTTCTTATATAATACAATTAATGGATTACTTACAATATATTCTTCTTATATCTTTCAGTTGATGAATAACTAGCAATATATTCTTATATCATATAGTCAAAGAATTACTTACAATATAGTCTTCTTATAAAATACAATTAAGGAATAACTTGCAATATATTCTTCTTATAAAATACAATTAATGAATAACTTGCAATATATTCTTCTTATATAATACAATTAATGAATAACTTGCAATATATTCTTCTTATATAATACAATTAATGAATAACTTACAATATATTCTTCTTATATCATACAGTCAACGAATTACTTAGAAATTAGTCTTCTTATATAATACAATTAATGGATTACTTACAATATATTCTTCTTATATCTTTCAGTTGATGAATAACTAGCAATATATTCTTATATCATATAGTCAAAGAATTACTTACAATATAGTCTTCTTATAAAATACAATTAATGAATAACTTGCAATATATTCTTCTTATATCATACAGTCAACGAATTACTTACAAATTAGTCTTCTTATATAATACAATTAATGAATAATTTACAATATATTCTTCTTATATAATACAATTAATGAATAACTTACAATATATTCTTCTTATATCATACAGTCAACGAATTACTTACAAATTAGTCTTCTTATATAATACAATTAATGGATTACTTACAATATATTCTTCTTATATCTTTCAGTTGATGAATAACTAGCAATATATTCTTATATCATATAGTCAAAGAATTACTTACAATATAGTCTTCTTATAAAATACAATTAATGAATAACTTGCAATATATTCTTCTTATATCATACAGTCAACGAATTACTTACAAATTAGTCTTCTTATATAATACAATTAATGAATAACTTGCAATATATTCTTCTTATATCATACAGTCAACGAATTACTTACAAATTAGTCTTCTTATATAATACAATTAATGAATAACTTGCAATATATTCTTCTTATATCATACAGTCAACGAATTACTTACAAATTAGTCTTCTTATATAATACAATTAATGAATAACTTGCAATATATTCTTCTTATATCTTACGGTTGATGAATAACTTGCAATATATTCTTCTTATATCTTACGGTTGATGAATAACTTGCAATATATTCTTCTTATATCTTACGGTTGATGAATAACTTGCAATATATTCTTCTTATATCTTACGGTTGATGAATTACTTACAATATAGTCTTCTTATAAAATACAATTAATGAATAACTTGCAATATATTCTTCTTATATCATACAGTCAACGAATTACTTACAAATTAGTCTTCTTATATAATACAATTAATGAATAACTTGCAATATATTCTTCTTATATCATACAGTCAACGAATTACTTACAAATTAGTCTTCTTATATAATACAATTAATGAATAACTTGCAATATATTCTTCTTATATCTTACGGTTGATGAATAACTTGCAATATATTCTTCTTATATCTTACGGTTGATGAATAACTTGCAATATATTCTTCTTATATCTTACGGTTGATGAATAACTTGCAATATATTCTTCTTATATCTTACGGTTGATGAATAACTTGCAATATATTCTTCTTATATCTTACGGTTGATGAATAACTTGCAATATATTCTTCTTATATCTTACGGTTGATGAATTACTTACAATATAGTCTTCTTATAAAATACAATTAATGAATAACTTGCAATATATTCTTCTTATATCATACAGTCAACGAATTACTTACAAATTAGTCTTCTTATATAATACAATTAATGAATAACTTGCAATATATTCTTCTTATATCATACAGTCAACGAATTACTTACAAATTAGTCTTCTTATATAATACAATTAATGAATAACTTGCAATATATTCTTCTTATATCTTACGGTTGATGAATAACTTGCAATATATTCTTCTTATATCTTACGGTTGATGAATAACTTGCAATATATTCTTCTTATATCTTACGGTTGATGAATAACTTGCAATATATTCTTCTTATATCTTACGGTTGATGAATAACTTGCAATATATTCTTCTTATATCTTACGGTTGATGAATAACTTGCAATATAGTTTTCTAATCTCTTATAATGTAAACTACTATAATGTCTTATAATATAAACCACTAATATAATACAGGTATTGAAAATCTTGTAATATAATCCCCTAATATTTTAAATATTTATGTAAATATGTTTGTGTTCAATGCATGCCTAAATAATTTATCCGTAAGTATAAAGTAGTATGATTAAGTTTTTTTGTATAAATAGAATGTTTTCTAAACAATAAAATAAAATAAAAAGAACTCGTCTGGACCCTTATCATAATTGAATAAACATGAACTGTAGAGAATGAAGACTGATTGAAGATATACAAGAGATCAAAACAATAAAGAACTTTTTGTATAATGACCCTATCTGGGTTCGTAGGACCATAAAAAATAAAAAATACACGTGGTAAATAAAATATTACGAATAATTTTGACTTTTAATTGTAAGGAAATAAGGTTTCGAATTATTTGTCGTTTTTTTATAACGCATCAGCTGTTCGGGTTAAGGAAGCAGTGATAATTTGGAGCAAACATTTGGTTTCGACGGTATTTCAACGCTTGAATTTAAGTTGCAGAGTATTTTAGAAACTTTTCCTAGCTTTACTAAAATATACGGATAAAATGTTGCCTGTTTAACATCCAGGTATTACGAATACTCGTCTATGTTGCTTTATTAATAAGTTGCTTTATTTTGTTTTTGTTACGACTCAAACAGTTTCTATTTTATGCTTATTTTTGAAATTGAGGGAGAGGTGGAGGGTAGCTAAAGTTTTATCAATAAATATGTTTTGAAATTATTTAGATAGAGCTGATTTTTCCTCAGTAATGTCTAATTGATTAACTGTATTATATTAGGGGATAAATTATAAGTTTTCTTAGTGATAATTAGTGGTTTATATATGTCGGAGAATAGCAAAAGTTTATCGATTAAATCGAATCATCATCGCTGTCTATGGCGTTGGAGTAGGGTAGTAGTCACTTCCGTTGTGACCCTTTATATGCCATCGACAGTCTGACTGAAGTCTTGGTCGTGCGCGGTCTCTCAAGAAGTGAAGCAGTGTCTAAATAGTGATAGTGTTGTCCAGTGTTGTGTTAGTGCTAGGAGTGCTGTCCGATCAAGGTCACGTGAGTACCTTACAATGTAATTACCTCGTCTTGTGTTAGATTTGGTTTAGGTGCGTTTAACCTTGGGTTTAAACAGAGAGCCTAGCAGTGGAGGCGAGTGTCGTGATCACTTAAAGGACGTCCTTAAGCCTACACCTTGGTCACAAGTCCAAGGCACTGCTTAGGTTTCTCTCGTAATTGTTGGAGATCATATTTGATCATTTATTGGTTCAATAGGAGTATCTACGTTGCGTTTGCCCAATATTCCATTCATTACCATCACCCCCTTTTAGTGTTCCCCAATATTCCCCATCCTTCCATTTCCTTTCACATCGCTTTAAAATCCCAGACATATAGTTAGTTTTTCATTGACTATATTATATTAGGCGGTTAAGTATATTATTAACGGTGTTATTATTGGAGATTAAGTTCAGTATCCTTATTTTTTTATTGTACCTCTGGAAAAGAGGTATATCTAGAGGTTGAACAAGTTTTATCCTACACTTGTCTAATTGTACTACCTGTACTGATTTATGAACACCCTACAGATAATATTGATGATCATTCTTATGACTTTTTCAAATCTCTTACATTGACAACTTAAACTTAATTTTAACTCAAATACTTAGAGTTTAAATTACGTTTTCCAAAGTAGACAATCTTATCTTTTTTTGTGTTAAAAAAAGTTTTGTGCCTCAACAGCTCAACAGGTAGTTCCGAGAATCTCTATGCGATTTCTTAGAATATTTTCGATAGTGGGTTCTTCCTATGCTTTATTATTTTACTACTAAATATTTTTTTTAATTTAAATCGAATCTATTTTTATAAATGAAGATATTTGAGTTATTTGTTTAGAGCAAATTGACAAAATATTATTTATACAGAAATCTCCATTTAATATGTTAAGGAAAGCTGAATATATTAAATGGAGATAGTAGTAATTTTTAAGAAAAATAAATAAAATTTAAGCAAATATAAAGCTGCCTTTTGTCTACGGAAGAAAGGCGTTATGTCATGTACTGTGTAAATGGCATATAAATAAAAACTTAGTGTTGCAACAATAGATCTTTTATCGAAGAAAAATACAAAAAAACTAGATAACAGTCAACTTTTACCAAAATTAAGGAAGGATTATCGAAATCGTTGAAGTAACAAATAAGGAGATATTTAGGGCCTTATTTTATATTTATACTTTACTAATCGAGCTGCCCCGGTTTCGCAATTTTCCATATAGGTACTAATTTTTTTCTTTGGTAAAAAGTAGTATATATTTTGTTAATCCAAGTTATAAATTACGTTGAAATCTGTTTAGCAGTTTTTGGGTAACAAACATCTAAACATACACACATTTATAATCTTAGTTAGATATAATTTCAATCAGATCTCAAAAAGAAGGCCTATACCTATTTAAATATTTTTTTGTCTCATCCGAGCGAGGGCTGTTCGTCGATTATAAAATACTAGCGGCCCGTCCAGGCTTCGCACGGGTGGATAATTTTTTTTAAACATTTTGGCTTCCGCATTTCGGAGCCCCTCTATCGCGCGTTGCTTGCTGTGCTGCGTGGCGCACCACACCGGCCCGTCGGGATGTATTATCTTTTGAATGTAATGTCCGATTTGAATAATTCCAAAAGTAATCAACAGGTATTGAAACGGTCTTAAATACAAAACATTTTATTTGGATAAGAATTAATACAAAAGTGTGGAAAACATGGTCTGATTTTGATAGGCTTTCTATAAACTTTTAAAAAGTGACATAACTACCATAGTTGGACATATGGTCTCGTGAAGTTTTTTGTAGATATTGATACGTTCTATAATATTGTAGAACATTTTATTGTTCTATCATCAATACTTTTCGCAGCGCATGCGATGAAATACATTTTATGGCTAATTTTATTACACCTTGTATTGGTTTTAGTGAGATTTTCTGGGGATCTCTAATTTTTTCTAGTAATAAATATAGCCTATGTTACTCAGGGATAATGTAGCTTTATAATGTTAAAATTATTTTTGAAATCGATCCAGTAGTTTTTAAGTTTATTCGTTACATACAAAAATACAAATCTATATACTTTATAGTATTAGTATAGAAGTATTAAAGTTAAATACTATTTGAAGCATAACATTATTATTTCAATACGTTTGAAACACGTGTTCCATAACAACGTTGCATACAAAGCAGACCCTTTCTAAACTCCACTACAGTTAAATAACTATGATTATTAACAATACAATAAATATAAACTTTTACATTATAATTTGCATTCAGAGTTACTTCAAAGTTCAAATAAAAGTGTAACTTATGAGAATAATGCTTTATTGAATCTTTTATACAAGCCCTCGATTCACTGAGGTCGTAATAACAATCTACTCGTCAGTTTCGTTATATTAGATCAACCTGATGGTCATTAAAAACATTTTTTCTCAATCATCTCTCTCTTTTTCTTTTTTTTACTCAGTTTCATTATGTTTATATTATAAGACTTTCAATAACTGTATTATATTAGTGGTTTATATCATAAGACTTTAAATATCTGTATTATATTAGTGGTTTATATCATAAGACTTTCAATATCTGTATTATATTAGTGGTTTATATCATAAAACGTTCAATATCTGTATTATATTAGTGGTTTATATTATAAGACTTTCAATAACTGTATTATATTAGTGGTTTATATCATAAAACTTTCAATATCTGTATTATATTAGTGATTTATATCATAAGACTTTCAATATCTGTATTATATTAGTGATTTATATCATAAGACTTTCAATATCTGTATTATATTAGTGGTTTATATTATAAGACTTTCAATAACTGTATTATATTAGGGGTTTTCTGTAAATATATTAGGGGATTAAAATTTAAGTATTAGTAGAACTATGAATACTAACTACACTAGTAATATTTTCTGAAATATTACACCCTAAATACATTAATTTATTAATTTCTCTAAATCTGTTTCTATTGATCGTTTCTCGCTTCTATAGGATTGAATGGACACATAAAAAAATAAAAAAGATGGCTGGATTTGCCTTAAGTAGACTTATTTATTATAGTCCGGTTACATTTACAATAAAACCCGGTAGGTGGCTCTGAAATGGTTTATTATATTATTATGAGAAAACAGAGAAGTAAATCATGTATCACTAAATCGCCATACTAATTATAAATATTATATAAATGAAAATTTAAATGTTTAGATGTAAAAACCTTATGCATATGCATATGATGTTTGTTAGTCAATCACATAAAAACTCATGAATAAATCATCGTCATCGTTTTTTATTAAAGATCTTGTGAGAAGAAAATAAAGTTCAAGTGTGGTCATTCAATTCACTCTAGACCCAATTCTCGTGGAAGAAATCGCAGGCAGATACTAGTGTATCCATAAAATAGGCACAGATATCAAAAAATTATATTCAAAAAAGGTTTACCAAATAAGATTTCATCTCACGATCGCAGAGAAGTTGTAGAGTAACTTGTACTCGTATAAAGAGAAGAAACATCTGTTGTATGAACAACTAGACAAACTTTTTACTGCCGTCAACACTTTTAACTTTTACTTTATAAAGACGCTTTTTCTCTATTTTCTTTTACTTGTTTGTAGTTTGAGATTAAATGTTATTAACAAACTAATATTAGATGTATTAGCAACATCGTTTATGAATTAATATTTGCGAGAAGTCTTATTTTTTTTCAAGCATACCCACGTGTAAGCAATATATAAGCTTTTGATGCGATAGAAAAGCCTCAGTCTCTCTAGTGTTGTCGCGCAGTGCACATGGAAGTCAGTTGTATAGTGTCGTGATTAATATACATATTATGAAAGAGCTCTTTAAACCTCCTGGATCTCAAACTAAATTGCATGTTACTATCATATCTTGAATAGTAGAAAAGAAGCATAGTTCCTGAAGGATAGAAGAATAAATCATATTTCCTGTGAGATAGTTGAAATATTGTCTTACACACTTTGACGTTTGAGACATTCCTACATTAAGATCCTTAAAGATGTATGAAGTTTGCCAACGCTCTTGCTCCTCAAATGCAAACTGTCTCCCCCCTCTCTTTACTGTCTCATAAATGCAATAATATGAGACTTGTGTGTTTTCCCTTAAGACAACTAAAGAGATATTCTCTTCTCTATGCATTTCTATAATAAACTAAGTATGAAGGTATACAAATACAGGGAACAGCCCGGGAATAACGAGAAAAGAGATAGATAGTGAGAGAGAGAAACAGATATACCTCTATGTTAAGTCGTGAAATTTAAACAATATGAAGAGTTTGTAAAGTTTGATTACAACATAGTTTTAGACTAACACGATTAGTCCAGGAATTTATTACGGAACCCTTATATTCTAAAGCTCTAGAATAATATTCAAGTGCAGAACCAACTTCACATCAAAACCAGTTTTCTGAAGCTATCACAAACAAAACGTCCAATTAGACATGCACTTGTATGAGTTGACAATAAATTAAGGTGGTTGAGTTAATACGGTTGAGCGCTGTACTGTACTAGTGCGTGGGTGTGTGGGTCTATGGGTGTATGAGTGTATGGGTGTACGAGTGTACCAGCGTACGTAAACACGTACAAATGTACAGACGTGAACAAGCGCGCTCTGAGCACAGTTTTACTCGAGACATAAGGACTTTGCTGTTAAAATTGTGGATACGGCTATGATTATTTTATTTTCTGATTAGACAACAAATTTTTCACATTTTTACTCATGTCTAAAACTCTGCTAAAATTTGCCTAATCTCTTACTGGGGCATATCATGTTATCTCTTTCTTCAGATCATATCGTAGATTCGCTACAAGATGTTGGTAAGATAAAAAGTAGAGCATCTATAAGGAAACAGTTTGGATGCAGATTCATAGGAGGCCAGGTGATTACAGAGAACGCTTAAAAGAAATAGGATAAAGGAATAAGATATACAAAAGTATCCCGTAGTTTTCCTATATACCAAAGAGAGCTCCATTGTTGCTATTGAGTAACTAATCATCACCAACAACCCACTACTCAGCACTTGACTGTGAACGGGTTTCCTCTCACGGGTTTTATTCAGTATTAAATACCACCTCCATAACTTCCTGGTGCGCACACCGCGACAGTAGTGTTGTCCCGGAAATTCCCGACTCCCCAATTAATTACCCAGACCGTTCCCCGTCGATTTAACTTGTAAACGAGTGCATACTTCTGCATACTCCAACCTGTTTATTACTATTGCTGTGCGGAGTGTGGACTGTTGATGTGGGATTGTGGTATTATACAATTAATAATATTAAATTCAATATACTGTAATGATATAGACAGTATACTAATAAGTGAATCTTCTTCTTCTATATGAGCCTTGCAACCACTAAAGGACATAGGCCCTCTCAAGTGCACACCACTCGCTGAAAGGTTATACTTTTTTATCCACAATGGACTAATTATACTGGCGATGCCATCTCTCTTCATCGCGCTGCTGGTTGATGTGGCTTCTATATCCTAACCAGGACCAGAATCTACCGATGTGAACTGCCCATCTCCACTCGTAGTTCTCCTTCGGGTTATATCGGCAAATTTCACCCACTTTCTTATTTCGGTGTTTGGGATCCGATATCAATTGAATGATAGATGGCGTCTGTCTGACTGTCACACAATCACGCTTAAATTACTAAACCAATTTTGATGAAATATGATACAGAGATAAAGTAGAGACTGCGGAAGGACATAGGTTATGTATCATAGCGAAAAAAAAACACTTAAGAATATTAAGTAAACAGATGAGTATGAGATTACGCCATCTATTGACGTGGGGGTGAAGTGCATGTCGAACTGTCTTTGTGAATGAGTCATATATAAATTAAAATGTAAAATATAGTAAACTAAACCTAAATACGAAAGGTAAATTGCATTCGGGCGAAGATGGGTTGACTAGTAATATTATAAATACCAAAATTAATATATTTGCTACTTAGTCAAACAAAAATATATGACTGGTGATTAAATAAATGATAACCAGTGAATGGGTGATTGATTGAGTAAATTGATGCAAGAATGAGTCAGTAGGTGAATAACAGAAAGATTAAGTGAGTTGTTTAGTGGGTTAGCTGTCTTTTAAATAGTCAGAAAAGTATCTGAATAGAAGTAGGAATCCTTTATAATATACTGATAGTAATATATTTAATTTCATCCGTGAGGGGACGGTTAGAATACTATTCCTCTCTGCCGCTGGAAGAGCATCTCGTAAGAGCCGAGTAACCCAGCACTCCCTTTGTGGTAGGGGATGTCATAGACGCGTTCCGGTTGAGCCGCATTTGGGCCAGACTTACCCCTTCCATTCCATTAATGCTGTGGGTCTAGTGGATTCTGGGCTCTTGCCTAGAGTCCGCTGAATCCGCATCATTATTCTTTTTCATTCCCCCTTCCCACTCTATCTTCGGGGATGCAACGCATCGACAAAACGAGAGAGTGTTTCTTGTTTTTCCGATGTCCATGGGCGATGGTTGCCACTTACCATCAGGTGGAACATCTGCTCGTTTGCACCTTATCTATTATAAAAAAAAATACAAGTGAAAGAGTGAGTTACTGGCTGACTTGGTGCGAGATTAAATTGGAGAATAACTGAAAGAGTGAGTGAGCTAGTAGGTAAATGAGTACGTAGATGGATTAGAGAATAAGTTGAAGAGTTATTGAGTGAGTTGGTGGAAATGTGAGTCGGTGAATTATTTTGAATTTAAAATAAAAATGAATGTTTGATCATAGTACAGTGTCATCTCATAAACTTTTCTACTCTTTTGCCTCAATCTTGAAGTTTTTGTTGAAGAAGTCGTGGGTAAATTCTAGTATATATGAGAAAATATTTTTTGAGTTAGAAAATAGCGAAATGTTAGTGACGTAGTAACCGGATCGTTTAATTTTCCCTAACGGGCTATAAAGTGCCTACATACATAATAAATTACATTAACTGCTCGGCTTTTATAAAACTTACATGGTACTAATTTTTTGTATATTTATTAATAGTCGTCCCGGCTTCGCCTGTGTATGTGTGCCATAGCCTGAGTCCTTCCCCAAGCTCTAGTCTACCTCTGTACCAAATTTCATTAAAATATGTTCAGTCATTTAAGCGTGATTACGTATCAGAAAGACAAAGTATCTATTCGTCAATAGATGGCGTAAGTAGTATAGTAAATCGCAGTTTCGTTATTTAATAGTTAACTTTTGAAAATATAATAAAAGTAAGGATAAGCGAGGATAGTGGAATAAAGCTGGACGATAGTACTTGGGCATTGCGACCCAGCAGTAAATTAGGTAACAAACTTGACACCTGAATGACAACACTTATGAGTATATTTTTTTAAATCAAATTTTGTTTTCGACTTTGAACTGCTTAAACTAACTCAAAAAAATAAAATGAGTTTTTTACACTATAGGTAGTGTATCCTACCTTATTCCTCCTATTGCTTTAAAAAAAATTATCTGAGGCAGTTTGACAAGTCATTTCATACAGTAAATATTATAAGTGGTTTAACGTAATGTTACTGAGTTTTTACTGTGGATCATAAGGACAGACTGTCAACACATCTACCCTAGACTCGTCTGCATGGTTGTCTGTGTGGAGTGAATGGTGAGTGAATGAAAAATGTAAATATTCAAATATATTATTTTTTGGAACTAGATTCTAGATTACCATGAAAACTAAAGTTTTATTTCACGGAATCTCCTTTCAATGTTTTATGACACATTAAATAATCGAAATGCAGAAATGATTCCACGAATAATTCCATGTAAAAGCATTGTGCAGTAAAGTATTTAGATTTGGGTCTAGATATTATTGTTCTGTTTAACAAAAGTTTTGTTGGAATCGATTTAGCCATACTTTTATTATGTCAAAATTATACGAATTGTAGATCGGCTTCGTCACGTAATTGTGCCATTTTAAAGAAAATATCTGTAAACTATAATATATACAAACCTTCCTTATTTATTGCTCTATTTATAAGTGAAACCCATATCAAAATCTGTTACATAGTTTAGAACAAGTAAGCAAAGAAACCCATTGTGAAACCGAAATTGTTTTATGCTTTTAACTACTATCACAATTTTGTACGTAGTTGCAGATACAACATACATTCATATTTGATACAAGATATTTACAAATTGTGTACACGATATATTTCTTATTAATTGTGCTATCAATTTGTAAAAACCGTATTAAAATCTATCTTTAAATATAAATGTAGTAAGTGGACAAACAGATAGTGATTTAGTTTTTAATATTTACTAGCAATCCATTCTTCTATTAGCATCTTTCTTATATTAGCTATTATATACAATACCTATGTATAAATTATATATAATACACCTTCCTTATTTATCGTTCTATTTATTAATGAAAACCTTATCAAAATTTTTACTATGGTTTATAAGAAACAAGCGAAAATACTGCGACTTTGTTGCCGTTGCCGTCACACACAAATTCGTATGTAGTTCCACCATTTTCTACACATTATCTATTATTTATTTATATAAATAAAGATTTATCGTTTATCAATCTATCTATCAATGTAAGTTTCATCAAAATCTGTTGATTAGTTTAGAAGAAAAAGGCAGAGAAACAGAAGAAGATAGACCAAGCTCATAGTTGTTCATTCAAGTTAAATTCGTGAACTTTTCATGGCCTTTTAAGGCCATTAAAGCCACAAAATTTATTTGTTGCGACCAACTCCCATCAGGTGCAATTCCTGGTATTTCCTCCTAACCATATTTTATCCAGTTAAACGTAATTGAAGTACAGTAACAAATATCCTAAACTAACTAACAAATAGGGGTGATTCTAACACAATTAATGTACCAACTACTTTATACCGTTTAAGATGCACTTAGAAACGTTCTGAAGGACGATTTTCTATACAAACTACTAACTTAAAACATTTTTAAATAGAATAACATACAGATACTTTCACAACGTGTCAGCAATGGGTCGTCCACTGTTGGACATAGACTTTCAGTACGACCAGCGGCTCTCTGCCGCCTTGACCAGGTCGTCTGTTTATCTGTGTTACAGATATTTTACATGATGATGTAATTGATTGTTTTTATAGAGTTTATAAACCATGGATTACATAACTAAGTAAGTTTGTTATTGGGTAGGGTAAGGCTCTTAAAATACAGAATGGATTTTGTAGTACTTTTTCTGTTTAAAAAAATAGGAGCATGTTGGTTTGTTATTTAAATCAGGGGTCAGAAAAAAATTGTACCTACTTATACATCATTTTACTTTGCATCTAAAACCTGATAAATTGGAATCCCAGACAAATTGTGAAGCTGTTTTTCTTTTATCATTGGGACGCGCCGTCTTTATGTGCAAGGTTTCTGGGGGTCACAAAAATTGGTCCCCAAAGCGCAACTAGCGAAGCGGGGACTGGCTGCTCAAGAATAATTCAGAGAATTAAAATCCATTTTTAAGTCCAAAAAAGGAAAAACTCATAATTTCCTTTTTTGGACTTAAAAATGAGGTAAGAATAAATATATGTCGGAGCATAGTAAAAGATTATCGATTAATCGAATCGTTATCGTTGTATATGGCGTTGGAGTGGGGTAGTAGTCACTTCCGTTGTTTTGACAGTATCTACCCTCGACCCTTTATATGCGATCGACAGTCTAACTGAAGTCTTGGTCGTGCGCGGTCTCTCAAGAAGTGAACATCATCTAAGTAGTGATAGTGATAGTGATAGTGTCAAGTGCAGTGTAGTGCTGGAAGTGCTGTCCAACTAAGGTCACGTAAGTCCTTACAATGTAATTGCCACGTGGTTAAGTAAACACAATGTTAGGTTAGGTTAGCCTTGTATTAGATTCGGTTTATGTGCTTTTAACCTTGGGTTTGAACAGAGAGCCTGAGCAGTGGAGGCGAGTGTTATGATCATTTAAAGGACGTCCTTAAACCTACATCTTGGTCACAAGTCCAAGGCACTGCTTAGGTTTCTCTCGTAATTGTTAGAGATCATATTTGATCATTTATCGGTTCAATAGGAGTATCTACGTTGCGTTTACCCAATATTCCATTCAATACCATCACCCCCTTTTAGTGTTCCCCAATATTCCCCATCTTCCTCCTTCCATTTCCTTTCACATCGTTTTAAAATCCCCGACATATATATTTAAATGGAAATTAAGGCAGACTGATATGAGTATTCTTATTACTACACAAAGTTTTTAATTTGTCCTACACGCAAATTGGAGCATTGGACTAACGAAATAAAGTTTTATCCTATACACAAATTCGTTATAAAATATGTGCATTGAGCAACGAGGTCACAAATTTTGTATTTTTTAATAGTGCAGTGTGATAATCAAACGATATTATATAATTCATAAGGAAAACCGACCTTACAGACATCTCTTAAATCGGTTAAGGAGCTAATGTACGGGACATTGGAATGGATTTAAAAAGCTAAGCTTAAGCTTTTATTCCCTTATATTTTATGAGAGCGCTTGAATGCATTTAATTACGTTTTTCCAAGTTTTATTTGCACTACTTAATATTTTTTTCTACTGAGAATTTAAATTTGTGAGAATTTTCCAGTTTGTCGCGGTACAGCGTCATCTAAAGTTAAAAAGTCTTCAATTAATTTGTATTTTAGATAAATAAAAATCTTTATTTAAGAACCATACCTAATCGGCTATTACTTCATACTTAAGGGAATTTTTGAATTACAGACTTTATAGGTCACGGACTTCATAGTCTATGGAGTATATAGCTCTCGAATTTGATGACCTTTAAAATTCTTAGCGCCATTGGCTTCATATCCCACAGATATTTGAGAGCCTTTGAAGATAAAAATATCAAAATCAATAGAACTCATATTTAATACACTTCATAACCAAAGACTTGATTACCTATCTATGACCTTGGAGCAGCACACAGGACCCTAAAGTTGATGATAGTGGTCCTCAATCAAAAAAATTGCCTCTCATTAAATATGCTGTACGATACAGATAATATCTTTCTCTGAAGAAGAGGTATAGATATCAATTTCGCAATACAAATTGAAAACGAAACTTTCCGTAATCTATTTCAAAGTATATAAATTAGTCTAACTTAAATCAAAGGATTGAAACAGTCGAAGGATTATAATTTGATTTCTGATGCTAGTCATTAAAACTTAATTTTTCGATTAGTATTTTCCCTTTGCGAGAAGTAAAGGAAGCTTTTAATCATCATCTTAACCAATTGAAGTCCACTACTGGAGCTTTCCCAATGATAAGAAAGATTGCACTGATTATGATGCTACATCATTAGTAATTATATTTCTAGCGAATCTTCAAGAAACCTTTAATAATGTTTACGATATTTAGCTTTTTTTCGTTCGTTGTCAGTCAGTATTAGATTTTTTATTAAGTAGATGAAGATGATTCTCAGTATTTCCTGGCAGATGTTAAGCGTAAACAAGGGGAAGGGGTGTCGAGTTCAAATGACCAGATAATAATGATAAACGATAAAGGAGAATAATCCAGTCATGCTTACAGAAATAAATATTGTTGAGCTTCAGTATTGTGCGGAAAAATGCTTAGTTTATCAGATTCTTCCATTGTCATTGTATGGATTTATGTTTGTCTAGATTTCGGAAATATTTCATTTAAAAGTGTTAGCGCAAGCGAAAACTGTTGCGAAAATGGTTGGCAATACCAACAAATGGGTCCTAAAATAGCAATTTAGGGCCAACGCGTCTAAACGTCTTCTTCTAACTCTACGAGATCTTATAACCTGTCACCTATAACACAATTTTAAAGGGCTTGTTTAAAGTCCCCGTGAGGGGACAGGTTAGAATACTATTCCATTTCGTAAGTGCGGAGTAACTCGGCATCCCATTGGTGGTAGGGGATCTATTCCCAGACTTGTGACCACCAGCATACGAATCCGACCGCCGAGTGATATAGACGCGATCCAGTCGAGCCGCATGTGGGTCAGACTTACCCCCTATCTCTCGCATCCCCTTAACGCTGCCGATCTGGTGGACTCTGGGCTCTTGCTCAGGGTCCGCTGAAACCGCAGCATTTTTTCTTCAATCCCTCTCCTCACTCTATCTTCGAAGATACAACATATCGACAAAACACGAGGGTACCTCGTGATTATGGTGGCCACTTACCTTCAGGTGGACCATCTGCTCGTTTGCACCTTATCTACACGGGGAGGTCCAAAATTTCGTGGAATGGAGGGGATGGAGTGGGGATAGGGATGCTTGCTTAGTGTCATACTAATTGCGGACTCATCATTAGTATATAAGCTGAGTTTCAGCCTAATTGCGTCATTCGTTTACGAATACTCGCCTGATAAACAAGTCAATCCGGAAGAACACTAAAACTATGGAGAAAATTGAACACCGTGCTGTAATAAAATTCCTTACCAAGCAAGGAAAGACCGCTCAAACCATTTTGAATGAAATGGGAACCGTTTATGGGGACCAGTGCCCTAGTAAATCAATGATTTACAAGTGGCATGGTCTTTTTAAACATGGTCGGGACTCGATTGAAGACGACCGACGCTCAGGAAGGCCAGTTGAGGCCACCACATCAAACATAATCGAAAAAGTGGAAAAAATTGTACTGGAAGATACCCGTTTAAAGAAAAAACAGATATCTGCATTAGTTGGAGTATCAGATACCACCATTTTGCGAATCCTACATGACCATCTGGGTATGACAAAAGTCAGTGCAAGATGGGTACCGAGAATGCTCACGCCGCTTCAGAAACAGCAACGCGTCGATGCTTCAAAACAATCTTTGAAGTTGTGTGGAGACGAGCCTGCACAGATTTTGGAGCGAATTGTTACCGGAGATGAAACATGGGTTTATAATTTTGAGCCTGAGTCCAAACAAGAGTCCATGCAATGGCACAAAAAGGGGACACCACCGCCAAAGAAGTTCAAAGTGTCGGAGTCGGCTGGAAAGTTGATGGCAACTGTTTTTTGGGATTGTGAAGGGATACTACTGATTGATTATAAAGAAAAGGGAAGGACCATAACAGGAGAATACTACGCAACGATTCTAGAAAAATTAAAGGAGTCCATCAAGAAATTTTCCGACAACAATTAAGTAAAGGGGGCAATTTTGGCTCATTTTGCGGCAAAAGATAAAATATATTTTTACGACGGTTTAGAAAAATTAATTCATAGATCTAATAAATGTATTCAACTTCAGGGTGATTATATTGAAAAGGAAAAACAGTTTTGTTGTTTCATTTTATTTCAAACCCTTCCATTCCACGATCTTTTGGACCTCCCTCGTACCATAAAAAAATCTTAGTTTCATCGCCATTTAAAAGGTATAAATTTTCCCAGTTCTTGCAATATTTTTCATTGATTCTCCGCTCCTATGAGTCGTGGCCTGATATTACATAGTATAAAATGGGCTATCTAATACTAAAAGAATGATTTAATTCGAAACAGTAGTTCCTGTGATTTGCATGTTCAATCAAACAAAAAACTTTCCAGCTTAATAATAATAGTATGGATAATCTAAGTCGTTATTAAGTTATTAAGGTCGATATGTTTATCAAAGATGGCAAGAATCTTGTCACAGGTACATTGCACAGTACAGTAAATGGTAGCATTTAACAAAGCGTGAGCTAATAAAGCGATGCTGTATTACATAGGTAGCGTCGTTGCCGCACAAATTAATCAAAGGGAAATATTCATGCCGACACATGCCATGAAATGATAATGAACTCATATTGGTGATTGGTTTAAATACAAGTGGAAGCGTTATAAAGTTAAAGCTACTATAATTTACCGTTTAAAAAGAAATTTTATTGGTAAACACGTATATAAGAACAATAAAAAAATCAATAATGATATCTTAAGTAAAATTAATTGATTGATTTGACGCTAGGCCAAAGAGCAATAAACTTTACCTACAAGAAGATTTGATAATGTATTTACTATGGATTATAAGAGTCTTTTAACTCGCACTAAGCTAGCGTGTAACTGGTGGATTTTGAAAAATAGATTAAGATGTAGATAAAGTAGAAAATTAAAAATTGTTGGTTTGGTTAACCGTTGAAGTGTTAAGGTAAGTGCTATTGACTTTGGTAATGAGAAACTATGGTAGGTATAATTTAAATAATTTAACGAAATTAACGTAATTTTAGACTGATATCTATATGTTTATCTGGTAAATAAAGAAAAGAAAGATGATGATTCTTCTGATGTTGCTGATGAAGAATCCCATGTTATATATATTAAAGTACTAAACACTAATACACGAGTAGACTACAATGTTCCACATGATCCTCTACTTTGTACCACTACTGCACACAGCTTAGATACGGGACGCGTAAAACAATACGGTTTCTAACGGAATGCCTTTGTCTTTGCTAACAATTAGTATAGAGGATTGCTTTTGACCCACTCGAATCTAATATATTACGAGTATACTGGATCTATGTCAAAATGCCACCTGAATTATCTATTATGGAAGTTATGATATATTAATTGTTATGCTGTATTCAAAGATAAATGGTTTGTTGGACCGTGCCTTTGGTTTTTATTGAAATATCATTTTTGGTCCACATTCTACAGAAATTAATGAAATTTGAATTAACAGTTTCTTACTCGAACTTTTTCAGAATTTGTTTGCTTTTCCATACAAATAATAAAAAAATGACTTACAACCTAAGGAGACGATTAGTGGTTTTTAAATTTGTAGAAATCTTAACCTTAAGACCTGATTAAAGAACTTATTTTGTATGTTATATTTTGTCAGGATAGTTTAACTCTATCCATCTTTAACAAATATTCCAAATGTTTGGATTCAGAATTTAACTAGTTGTCTCAACAAATTAAAGAGGTGTTAAAGAAAATAGAGATAAGGTGAAAAGTGTGGCTGAAATAACGCATGTCAAGAAAAAATGAACACGAACTTTATTAACATTTAATATCTTTTGATATTTGATTCTTAAGAGAGCACGTAAGGGTTGTCATTTCTGAATTGGGATTTTATATTTAATATAGCAAAGGTAATAACAGATAAAAGAAAACGATAATGATGACAGATTTATATTTAACAATGTAACTTACGATTGCGGGATTTGAACGATCAGATTTAATAAAAGATTTAATTGCATGGGGAAAAGTTAAAAGAAGGGACAGTGGAAAGGAATCTTGCATCAAGATGTTACGGTTGGATTAAGAAAGTTCCATAAACTGGTAAGCATAAATTTGGAGGCAGCTACATTATAATATATCATAAACACAGCAGCACTCACACTGTCAGACACAAGGTACACGTTTAATTAACAATTCTGTAATACTTACGCAAACTTGACAGGCGCATTAGTTCCTAAGTTTCTAAATTCAAGCGGGCTAATTGAAAATAGCTGTCAGGAGACACCTGATGTGGATCCTCAGTATATTACTCGTATTCTAATTCACCGAAATGCATGGAGAGAGACGTACTCAAATTTGTTTACAAATCTGTCTGCATTGTTGGAAACCAAATAGCTGAGACTTTTAAGAAGTTACAAGATTAATACCACAGTTATATATAAAATAAAGTTATAATACAACTAGCTGACCCGACAGACGTTGTCCTGTCTTAACTATGGATATTGAATTCGAATTGGCTGTCAAAAGCTTACATTATAAAAGTTAATATGATCGTTAAGATTTCTTAAATTTTCTAATTTTTCGCCCATCTTTTTTAATTTTTTATTGCATAAGAACCTTCTCCTGACAATGACAAACAGAACAAAAAATACTTAGCGAAATCGGTCCAGCCGTTTAGGCGTGATGCCGTGACCCATGGAAATAGGGATTCATTCTTATAAATAAGATTGAAGCTAAAGAATACACTGACTTCTATTTCACAGAATGGACGTGTATTATTTCTTTGAATCAAATCAAAAATAACATAAATAAGTAAAAGCTTACACGGTAGCTTTACTGCACAGTTACACTCAAAGACTTCAATAATACACATTCTAGACGGGAGCACAGCAGTGCCTAGGGTTTGCGACTTAGGTGCAGGATTAAAGGTAAAAGTCGTTCATTTTATAATACAAAATAACCCCTTATCTATTTCAACTTTAATGACAGGTGGGGTCGTATTCCTGTGTTGCCAAGTTAATATTCGATAATCGAGATATTGAACAAATTTTTCTAAATATATTTAATAACTATATTTTATAGTATGTCGGAGAATACTAAACTATTATCGAATTATCACTTCCGTCGGTTTGACAGTCTCGACCATAGGCCTTCGACAATCTGACTGAAGTCTTAGTCGTGCGCGGTCTCTCAAGGAGTGAAATAGTCTCTGGATAGTGCTAGTGAAGTGTTAGGGGCAGTGTTGTGTTAGGGTAGGTTTGTGTGAGTTTAACCTTGGGTTTAAACAGAGAGCCTAGTAGTGGAGTCGAGTGTCTCGATCAAATAAAGGAATTCCTTAAGCCTACACCTTGGTCACAAGTCCAAGGTACTGCTTAGATTTCTCTCGAAATTGTAAGAGATCTTGTTTTATTATTATCTATGTTGCGTTTACCCAATAATACCAATAATTACCCATTTAATATCATCATCACCACTTTTAGTGTTCTCTAATATTTCCCTCTCCTCCTTTCTTGTCATCATTAAAATCCCCGACAAGTATTAATATTTTAATAAAACCTAACACAAGTGTGGATTTTTTTAGATCAAAAAATGCCTGATATTCTTATAGTAAAGATTACTTACAGTTTGTCAAAGTAACCAATGCAATTGATGAAATTCTATATCTTCGAAAAAAAAAAATTAAAACTTTTGAAGAGGTCAGGATTGCACTAGATGCAATCCGAAATTGAAATAAAGTTCAAGCACACAAAAATTCTAGTCAAGATGTTCCTAAAATTTGCACAATTTGCTCTGCTAAAATTATGATTGGAGAAAACTATAAAATACAGAGTTGATTATTTATTATATAAAACAGATTATTTAACTAAGAAAAGAAAGAAAAGACTTTCTGAAATAGATTACCAGTTACTAGATTCGCAAGCTTCATAGGAATTCCCTACAAACGGACTAGATTTTCGGACGAATTTACACTAAAGTCAACGCAAGTGGGTTTCTGCTACCGGGATAGAGTAAGAAAATTTTCGTATCAATGATTTTGTGGCTGCCAGTCAGGAGAAATTGGATTATCCGTGTTTGAAAGGTTCTACCGTCAGTCTTGTCGGTGACTTTGCAGATTGCAAGGGCAGGTAAGGTTGATAATTTGTTTACAAATTGGTAGCATTTTCAGTCTCATCAGTTATTAGTCGAGTATAAGTCACCCTCTTTCACCCTGTTCATATCATCTCTGGAGTCATAACTGTAGTTCTCCTGAAAGTTATGTTTATTATAGAATTATAAATTAATGCAACCTTTCTTTCTTTTTTTCTCAATTCCTTTTTCCATCAAGCCTTTCTTCATTTCTTCTATTTTAGTTCTGTATATTTTTGGCTTTCTTTATTTCTTCCTTACTTTCTTTTTTTATTTTCTTTGATTTTTCTTAATTCATGAACCGGAACAGTTCTTAAAAAAACATTCTTTTACTCATTAAATTTCAATTCACATAATGTGCTTGTTGATGTGACAATAAAAAAACTATTTTACTGTTAAAAGAGGGTAGCAAGTAACATAATAAACATATAACTAATATCTGTGTTATGATGATTTAAAATAAAATATGAATAGCGTTGGCTTCTGTATGCAAAGGGAATTAAATCTATTTCCAACCCCACTATTTGCGTTCTGTCCTCAACAATGTTTAGTCAAGATAACTAGGGTTTCCTTTCATATCAATATACAAGTGGAATACCCTCCCTACTCTCGCTACCCTGAGTTACATATATTTTAAATAAAATATATTAGCAGCACTTTTAATAGCCTTTGATTGTTAGTATTTCCTGTATAATTATTTTATGAATACTTCACTACCTCAATAATATTGTAAAACCAATATCCTAACAGTTTTGAGGCTATCTGATGAGGAGTTCATACAGTTAGGTAACATTGTGTGAACTAGTGAACATAGTGTAGTTTAAGTATTGGTGCTAGGACGTCCTCCTTGACCAGGACCTGTTTATGTGTAACAAGTGTAGCCTTTATTGTTCCTTCTAGCTACATATTTGTATGAAACTGCCCTTACTATATAAATATAACAGAAAATACAAGTTTTGTATGTTATTCAAATGTTTACCTTACACTCGAATTTGATTAAGTAAATAAAACCTTTTGAGATAGGATACGAAATCTAACGTAATATCCTTATAACCTATTTTTGGAACTCAAGGAAAAATGGATAAAAAATTCATATCCATTCCATCCTGTTAAGAGTAAATAAATGTTACTTTTCATCCTGAAAAAAATCTTCTGTTGGATATAAGGAAGTCTTTTACAGATACTAGCTCTTGCATTCAGGACATTCCATTTTATATCCTGGAATAACCCAAAGTGTAATTTTTACCCTGGAAGGAGGCATGGTTCATGTGTTATGGTATCTTTTACGTAGAGTATATACATACTTCACATTTATAATAGTTGTATACAATAAACCACATTACGTAAACTGCCAATAAAGATGGCAACGCTCAAAAAGACCGCAATCGTAAACCAAAACTTAATAAAAACCAGCAAACACGAAATGAGGGTATTTTTTCAAATAAACGACACGGCCATATTGATTTATTACGCGTGTAAATTTAGGTGGGACTATTAAAAGTAAATCAAAGTGTGCTGTAAATCGTCAAAGCACGAGAGCAACCAGCATAACAAGATCTCCCTAGTTGCTTCGGTTAAAGAGATTTTGGTTAAAGGTTTTGATGGGTAAGTGGGTTGGGAGGTCAAGTTATAGTGGTTTTGAGGGGAATAGCCGTCACGTGGTTTCACATGCCACTAGAGAACTCAATGTTTGGTATAGGCGTTGTAATGTACGATAAAAACCGTCGGTTTGTGTGGTGATAAAATTTTATATATATTTTAGTGGGAATATACAATTGGTGTGTTTGGTGTGGAGAGGAGATGGGAAATAATCTGATCTCGGTTTGACTAGTGATTTCATAGTAACTCTATCAATCAGTTTGTTACGCTTTCACGCTTAAACCACTGAACTGATTTTGAAGAAGCTTGGGCTACGTTTTATTGTTAAGAAAAAAAGGATAAGAGGTCAAAATAAGAGATGAAGTGCATGTCGAACTGTGTGATCGTTTAAGTCTTTGGGTGTTAGTCATATATAAATTATGTTGATGTTGAAAATTAAATATAAAAAAAAATATAACGATATGTTTATATTTACGGTAAGTGTGATTAATTGAAAATTATTAATAATTATCTATCATTATTAATAATAATCGAAAGTCGAGGCAAAAGTAAGAAATTAATCACTTTTATCGGTGATTATTAATAATTTTTTCTTAGTGCCCAAAAATGTAATAAATTTTCACCAACTAATAATAATTTATTTATTTTCTTTAAATTAGCTGTTTTTCTTACCCCCCTTTTGCGGAAAAAAATATTGCCAGTATATTCATTTTATATTTTACAGCAATATCGCAATTTTTTGTTAAGTGCTGTACGCACTTTGCAATGCGTCTTTACATAACCAAATCGATGATATTGAAAGATACAACAGGGGATAGTCTACGTCTCTCCCCTTCCCGTGCTCCTACTTTTGGTTGGGTAATAGAAACCTTTTTTTAAGCCGGCAGGAATCTGCTCAACAGATACCATCCCAAGCTGGGTCTCGGTATGGTTACGCGGGGTTGGGATCTGCTTCAGAAGGAGACAACCCGACCCGCTAAACTTCCGGGTTTCACTTCGCTACTAATAGGACGACGTCACGGATTAGTGAATTGCTCCGCAACCTCGTCAGAAGTTGTCCACGACTGGACCCTCTCCTTGAGACTATATGGTACTAAATGCCCTGTTCTTAGCATAGTGTCACCCCCAAAACATGGAAGGCGAATACCACGACTGGACCTCTTTACGTGGGTGGCAGAAACCCCCATCTGCGACCCATGGGTCCATATGCTACCGACCATGGATTTTACCAAAGCTGGCAACGACAGATCACGCCCCACGACTGTTCTTAACACGGCTCAGACTACGCCCTCGCTGCAGTGGTGACATGTGAGGTTTGGCTCTCTTCGTACCACCTGACACAGAAACCGCCCGAAGCAACCGTGCCCCGTCAGCAACTGCCTCAGATGGTACATGAGGGGGCCGAATTTGAGACCCACAAAAGTCTTTCTTGCAAAAATAAATAATTGTTATTTTTATTAGGGACTTACGGAAATTCTGTTACTTTTTAAAGATTGTGATATTGATTATATGTTGAGTGTATGATTGTACCTGTAAGAACTATGGTATGTGCATCGGAAAGGGACCCCTTAAACCTACTCCCGTGTCACTAGTCTCGGGCTCCTCTCGGAGTTCCTCTCTCTTCCACACGATGGACCCGACACTCGCACGGTGAATCCATGGAAAGCTAAGAAGTTCGTCTCTCTCTTCACCAAATTATGAGGTATTTATTAATTATAATTAATTAATAATAATTTTTGATTAATCACATTTACCGTAACATATATATGTACAGACATTAGTTGGTTAGTTTTACACCACCATTGATCATAATAAAGCGATACACAATAAACGAAGGAGAGCAATTCCCTTGTTTATAAACAGAACACTTTACGGTAGGATCGATTATTATTACCACCACTATTTATATGTACAATACAACTGCGCACATTTCTTGTGTCCACTACTTGAGGTTCTCGATTGAAACTCACTTTTAACCCCAAACTGGACCAACAATGTTTATTATGATATTGGCATCATTTAAATAAATGTAGCAGTAAAAAGTAAATTTTTAAGATGGCACAACTGATAAACTCCATACTCTTAATTAATATGTTGGCAACGCAAAGAGCATTTCTAGTTTAATTCCTTTCAATGTTTTCAAACGGGGAGACAGTCCACCTGATGGTAAGTGGCCACCATCGCTCTTGGATGTCGCACATACCAGAGAGTTTTTCCTGTATTGCCGATGCGTTGTCGTCTCAAAAATAGAGTGTGTGAGAGGGAGAATGAAGAGAAAAATGCAGGACGAGAACCCAGAGACCACTAGAACCGTAGTAGCATTAAATGGAATGAGAGAGGAAAGGGTAAGTTTTTGTTTATGACAGTTAAGGAGCGAACGAGCAGACGTTCCAGTTGATGGTAAGTAGCCACTGTCGCCCATGGACATCGTACATAGCAGAGAGTTTCTACTCTATAACCTATGCGTTGCCGCCTAGAAGAATGCTACGGCTCCAGCGTATCCTGAACGAGAACCTCGAATCCTCTGGAACTGCCGCATTAATGGGATGAAGAGTGAGCAGGAGAAGAATGAATAGAAGAATGCTACGGTTTCAGCGTACCCTAAACAAGAACCTCAAATACACTGGAACTAAAGCATTAATGGGATGAGAGAGATTGGCTGTCGGATTGCATGCTGGTGGTCGCAAAGCAGTCGGGGAACAGATCCCCAAGGAGTGCTGGGTTACTCGGCTATTACGAGATGCTCCTGCAACGGTAAAAGGGGATATATAGAAACAATAGTAGAGGTAAGGTGGTCTAGTCTATTGATAATTTCCCAACAATAATAACCCATTGTATTCGTTTGTTTGATTTACGTTTTTGCGTCATTTCTATATCTTGACTTCATTTAGTTTACTGTAACATGTATATATATAAACCTTCCTCTAGAATCACTCTATCAGTTGATGAAAACTGCATTAAAATTTGTTGCGTAATTTAAAGGATATGAATCAACATTCGGGATAAAACCTATCCTATTTCAAGTTATATTAAATTATATTATATGTGCACATCTTCATCATTGACCTATAATACGGAGATCGGATCTTAACCCAAAAATATTCTATCATCGTTTTTTTGTCTCTTTTCTACAATTACATTTTTAAGTTCATAAATTTTGATGAATATTTTAAAATATGTGTTTTAATTAAATAATTCAACTGCAGTTTGACTAGTAATTTCTAAAGGATAATTAGGATTAATTGAGTAACGAGGTTGAGCGGTGAGGCAAAAGTTTACATGAATATGAAGACATTTTTAAATCCATTCCTGAGCCTCAAACCCCAGACACTCAATTTTTGTCTTTAGTGCATGTTACTAAGTAATATGACTTGTATATATTTTTCAATGTAAGTCCATAATATCATTGACCTATAATGCTATGGACTCATATATATATATATATGTCGGAGCATAGTAAAAGATTATCGATTAATCGAATCGTTATCGTTGTCTATGGCGTTGGAGTGGGGTAGTAGTCACTTCCGTTGTTTTGACAGTATCTACCCTCGACCCTTTATATGCGATCGACAGTCTAACTGAAGTCTTAGTCGTGCGCGGTCTCTCAAGAAGTGAACATCATCTAAGTAGTGCTAGTGACAGTGATAGTGTCAAGTGCAGTGTAGTGTGGAAGTGCTGTCCAACTAAGGTCACGTAAGTCCTTACAATGTAATTGCCACGTGGTTAAGTAAACACAATGTTAGGTTAGGTTAGCCTTAGGTTAGGTTAGCCTTGTGTTAGATTCGGTTTATGTGCGTTTAACCATGGGTTTAAATAGAGAGCCTAGCAGTGGAGGCGAGTGTTGTAATTACTTAAAGGATATCCTTAAGCCTACACCTTGGTCATAAGTCCAAGGCACTGCTTAGGTATCTCTCGTAATTGTTAGAGATAATTTATCGGTTCAGTAGAAGTATCTGCGTCGCGTTTACCCAATATTCCACTCATTACCATCACCCCCTCTTAGTGTTCCCCAATATTCCCCATCTTCCTCCTTCCATTTCCTTTCACATCGTTTTAAAATCCCCGACATATATATACGACATACATTTACAATTCCTAAAGTGATCCTTAATGATATATTTCAAAACCAACGATTATCCTAATGACTGGTCTATTTCTATTCTGTACAGAAATAGAAAACAGTCTTTTAATTAATGTTGATAAAAGTGGAGGTGTGGGCGTTGATTAATTTCTTTTTTTACACCAAAAAGGAAGGGCGGGAGTGACGTCAGTCGTGATAAGTGACGGATACGCTTTGTAATATGAGCGTATGGGCACAACTTTGTTATATTTTAGAAACGCTTCTAAAATTTACTTACGAGTCTTAAATTACAAGTTTCTTAATAAATAGGATTGCTTAAGATATTATTCATTACTAGCATCTGTTCGCGACTTTGTTCACAGAAATTTCTGTTTGAGAGATAAAGAAAGCCTTAAGAGGCCGTTTAACTATTATCCCCTGTCACCAAAAGTAAGCAAAGCCCTAGCACCCTCTCCTACCTACATAAACATTGATGCATACATTTTTATCTCTCGTTATTCTGCGCAGGGATATTCACGTTTTAATGTGCGTGTTTACTTTTACTCTGACGTAACGTTTCTCACCATAGAGTCTGCCCCCATTAACTATCCATCTACCAATTTCCACACTCACTCACAAATTAACTCACTAAACTTTTTACTGTCTCAATTAATAATTCAATTCAATTTAGGTGTATAAAGGTAGCAGTGTCAAATCAGCAAAATTCAATAAAAAATTATGCAGAATTTGTAGCTGTTTTGTAGCTAATTAGTTGCTAAAACCGTGATTTTGTTGCTTGAGCCGTTTGCGAAAAATCGCAACTACTGCATTATTTTTTTTTTTTTAAGAAAAAGAAATTTTTAGATCAATAGAATATCGAGTCAACTATTGAACCGAAATTTGTTGCTAATTTGTTGCTGCAAGTAAGTACTACCGAAAATTAGAAATAAAAGACTGACCGATTTTTTTTTTATGGTACAAAAGGTACAAACGAGCAGATGGTCCACCTGATGGTAAGTGGCCACCATCACCCATGGACATGGGCAAAACAATAGATACCCTCTTGTTTTGTCAATGGGTTGCATCCTCGAAGATAGAGTGGGGAGGGGGAGTGAAGAAGAAAAAATGTTGTGATCTCAACGGACCCTGAGCTGATCCACAGCATTAATGGGATGGGAGTGGGAGGGGGTAAGTCTTGCCCACATGCGGCTTGACCGGAACGCGTCTATGACAGTTGGCGGTCGGATTCACATGCTGGTGGTCGCGAGCCAGTCGGGGAACAGATCCCCTACCACCAAGGGGGCGCTGGGTTACTCGGCTCTTAAGAGATGCTCTCCCAGCGGCAGAGGGGAATAGTATTCTAACCCGTCCCCTCACGGGGAATGTTTGTTATAAGAGTACAATTTCCTTATTCATGCTAGCTTTAACTTGCTGAACAAAAAATGCTGAATAAAATTAGTCACACATCGAACATTGTTCAAATCAGCCTTAAGAGTGAACAACTAAATAGGAACTAAAAATCGGTCGATTTTTTCGATCAGCAACAATTTTTATAATATATACTAGAAATTTAGTTTCTACATCGAACAATGTTAAACAGAACCTGAAAAGTTTTATTTTTTCGATACTTGGTGACTGTGTTGCATTAGTTTCAGATTTTAATTTAATACTTATTTAAAATTTAACTGATTCGTAAACCGTATTTTTTTATTACTACGTGACTAAACTATACGATAATTATAACATCGTATGGAAAATTTTATATTGATAATATAGAATAAATAATTGTTTATTATTTTATTATCTATGCACTACATAAGTAAATACGTGATTTATCGACCATAAGACTATATAGTTGTCCTGGCTTTTTCCACTACTGTGTTATGTAAACAGTCTAGTAATTTACCCAGGATTCCCACAAGTAGTAGAGCATATTGTTCCTATATGTAAGTTGGAGAAATAATGAAGAAGGAAGTAGGAGAAGGGATAAATTGAAAAACACTACAAGGGAGATGATGATGAATGGGCTATTGGGTAAACGATACACAATTACGACAGGAACCTAAGCAGTGCCTTGGACTAGTGAGCAAGGTGTAGACTACAGAACGTCCTTTATTCAATTGAAACACTCGCCTCCACCGCCTAGGGTTTCAGTTTAATTTTAAGGTTAGGTTAATCTAAACCTATCTTACGTGACGTGTATCTCCCCATTGTTTTGTCGTATCTCAAAAAGAATTAGCTAGCAGGATGTGTTCGGCAATTATCGTCATATTTCATCCAATTTATACAAAACCCTAAACAAATTATATACCTAAACCTTCCTCATGAATCACTCTATCAATTAGTGTAAACTAAATGAAAATTTGTTCAGGAGGTTTCGAATTATCGTAAATAGACAGAAAGACGCGAATCGGGGTTTTTATAATTACATATTTAGTTTACACTGGAAAATATTGATTATACTCAAATAATTCGAATGGAAGTACATTTAACTAATCTACTTTCAGCTAAGCTTGTTCACTGTTCGTGAAAAAAAGGAAAATAAAAACAAAAACATCGCCTACGAAATCTCTTCTAATCCGCTCAGCGCGGATTTTTACACGCGAGGCATTGTAGAGGTCCACATTTACTTTACACAAGGGCTTGGGGATTTTTGGTTGGATATACAGCGCAAATACTTGTTTTGTATTGAGGAAATATATTTTGTGACGTGAGTTTTTAAAATTGTTGCCTTAGGGAAGGAATTCCAAAAATAGAAAGATAACAAAATTCAAAAGTCAATTACACTAGTAGGTAGCTAAAGGATTAAAGTATTCATTACGCTAAGTAAGGACTGTGACACACCGCGCGGGGCACAGAGGGAAGCACCGCCATTTTGAGGTCATTTTGGTGCATAACGACATTTCCATTTAGTACAACTTTTGACTCAGAGAAGCTACAACGTTCGTTTAGCTCTCGTCAAAAGGTAACGATTATATTATATAATAATACTTTATACAGAAAATATTATCCATTCTTTTACATTTCCAAATGTATTTAAGTATACTGCTTGAATGCGCAGAAGTCACTATTAGCGCATCTATAGGGGAGAGCGCAGGGGGAGAGTAGCGGGATTTTCTTAACTGTACTGTGATATAGGTTCTTGTTCAGAACCAATGGATTCTGAACAAGAACCTATATCACATGATTCTTACATGATTCTTCTCTTGATCCCCCCCATTCTTTAACTTTCAAGGCAGCAAAGCAATATCAGCAAAACCAGAACTAGTCTGTATCAGGGTTGTCTATGGACGATGCTGACCATTTACCATATCTGTCTAAAAATTATCATCGTCATCGTTTCAGCCGTAGGACGTCCACTGCTGGACAAAGGCCTCCTCCAGAGATTTCCAGTACCACCGATCGCCTGCATCAAGCGGCTACCTGCATCTCTGACAACTACGCTAGTTTTGCTAAAAACAATAAAAAAACCATATTTGTTAGTAATTAATAGTTTTCAGCTTGTCTCTTTCGTTTTCTTATTTTACGTTTTTGACCTCAAAAAGGGTAAAAAACCTTGACATCCTACATACTCCGTAATTAGGCGGGTTGAGTTTTACCCCTTTTAGCTCTGTAGGTTCAATCTTAGGAATGTTTAGTTCGTTCAAAATCCAAAATCCTAGAATGTCTGCGCGATCACTTGTGTTCATTTAAATATTCAAAGAAGTAGGTTTTCTAGGAAAATTGAAGTCTAGTTTCTTACCTAATATAGAACAAAAGAACATTTAGTGAGTCACTTTACTGCCCTAAAGTGAAATGGTTCCAGTAATGCAAGTCTAAGACTAATTTTATTATTAGCTGTAAATTAACTTTGTTTGGTCTTTGTTATAAGTGAGTATAAGCTTTACTAAATTATGTAAAGGTAACCTCCCTTAAATTAACTTGGTAACACAGGCGACTACGTTACGACACTGTCATTATAGTTGAAAGGAGAGGAGAGGGTTTTTGTAAAAAGGATGATTTTTACGCAAGAAGGTTTTGAGGATATTTGGCTGAATATTTAAATATTTAGTGTAATTGCTGTTTTGAGCGGTGAAGTAGTGTTTACTGGTTGTAGAAAAGGCTTACTGCACCAGAGTCGCTGCACCTGGCTGTATCTTGGACAAGGTCTGTCTAATAGAATAGAATGTTCTATTCTATTCTATTAGACAGATTGTGCTATCAGCAGGTTTATTTATTGGCTATCTAAGGATAAAAAATTCTAGATATCCTTAACCTAGAAAAAAGTGTATGCAAATGTTTTGATGGACAAGGTATATCATACTAATTCAAAATTATCTGATAGCATAAAAACTCCATAATCGACTATTGACCGAAATTAACAATCAGTCTCAATCCAAAATCTTTGGATTATGGAATAAAAATTGATTCCAAATTCTATATTTAACTTGCATAAATTTAATATGAAAATAAAATGAGAAGGAATTAGTTTTATATTCATGTTCCAATCGCTGGCTAAACCTTATGAGATACCTTATACAAATCATTGTGAGACCTTCTACAAATGGGCAAAGGAAAAAAAAGAGTTGAATTTATGAAGCTAAAATACTGAAGAGAATAAGGAGATTAGAAAAGTAGTTGAAGACACCTAGGAGAAAACGTACTGTAAAGTTCAAAGAGAACATATTATGCGTCTAGTGTCAGAAAATTGAATAATTATGAAGCTAAAATGCTGAAGAGAATAAGGAGATTAGAAAAGTAGTTGACGACACCTAGGAGAAAACGTATTGTAAAGTTCAACATATTATGCGTCTAGTGTCAGAAAATTGAATAATTATGAAGCTAAAATGCTGAAGAGAATAAGGAGATTAGAAAAGTAGTTGACGACACCTAGGAGAAAACGTATTGTAAAGTTCAACATATTATGCGTCTAGTGTCAGAAAATTGAATAATTATGAAGCTAAAATGCTGAAGAGAATAAGGAGATTAGAAAAGTAGTTGACGACACCTAGGAGAAAACGTATTGTAAAGTTCAACATATTATGCGTCTAGTGTCAGAAAATTGAATAATTATGAAGCTAAAATGCTGAAGAGAATAAGGAGATTAGAAAAGTAGTTGACGACACCTAGGAGAAAACGTATTGTAAAGTTCAAAGAGAACATATTATGCGTCTAGTGTCAGAAAATTGAATAATTATGAAGCTAAAATGCTGAAGAGAATAAGGAGATTAGAAAAGTAGTTGACGACACCTAGGAGAAAACGTATTGTAAAGTTCAAAGAGAACATATTATGCGTCTAGTGTCAGAAAATTGAATAATTATGAAGCTAAAATGCTGAAGAGAATAAGGAGATTAGAAAAGTAGTTGACGACACCTAGGAGAAAACGTATTGTAAAGTCAAGGAGAACATATTATGCGTCTAGTGTCAGAAAATTGGTTAAAAATGAAACTAAAATACTGAAGAGAATAAGGAGATTAGAAAAGTAGTTGACGACACCTAGAAGAAAACGTATTGTAAAATCAAGGAGAACATATTATGGGTCTAGTGTCAGAAAATTGGATAATTATGAAGCTAAAATATTGAAGAGAATAAGGAGATTACAAAAGTAGTTGATGACACCTAGCAGCGGACAGGCGAGTAATATTAAAGAGATAAGTAATGCTTTTATCGCTGACGCTTGTACCTTGTACTGTAACGGTACTTTGGCTATATTCGTTTATCGTCACGTATGGAAAGTTATCAACTTCGACGTGGAGGTGGATGTAGGTCGGATCTGTATTCTCTGATAACTCATTTATTTGAATTAGCTGTCCTCGCTAACCTGAGGTTTCTATAGTTCTCCTTTATCAACAACCATTTAGTCATATTATAAGATTACTACTCGCGAATACTAAGTTATCAATGAAGTCGTTAACTTTAGTAACCATGCTTTTATAATGCCTAGACAGACAGTATTGCCAACTATAGATAACAATTCATGGCATCTAAAATGAGTCTTCATGCAAATATTACGAAAAAAGTGTCCGAAGCCCAAACACAAAAATATTTTGTTCTTATTCGTGGATCAATCTACATGACTGTTAGTCATATATTTGTTTCTCATTAACTTACTCATCACGACCCGTCAATGGCCCACTGCTGAGCTGGGTCTCCTCCTCAGAATGAGGAGGGTATTAGGCCATAGTCCACCACGCTGGCCCAGTGCGGGTTGGTAGACTTCACACACCTTTGAGAACTTTAGGGAACTCTCAGGAGTGCAGGTTTCCTCACGATGTTTTCCTTCACCGTTAAAGCAAGTGAGATATCATTACTTAAAACACACATAACTCAGAGTCAGAGGTGTGTGCCTGTGTGAAGGATCGAACTCGGACCTCCCGAGTAAGACTTGAAGTCTGAACCACTGGCCCATCACTGCTTACTCACTCTATTAAATTAAATGACAAGTAAGGATATGAAGTCCTTGTGTTTCTTGAATGTTTTTCAGATTTCTATATAATTTTATTCAGTTATAAATTAAATTAAATTTTGGAGATGATCTCAAGTGACTGCTGATCTAATAAAGAAGTAAATAATAGACCCTTTCAGGTTACAGAACACTTAATAAATCATCCTTATTTTTTAAAAAACTAACTGAAAAAGCGTCTTCACGCAACCGATCCGGATCCTGGCAACGAAGCGAATAAATATTTGATCCGGTAATAGCCGGATAGCTTGTTGGTAGCAAACAGCCTTGTAATTACACACTTTTACCCTGAATCCTGAACCTGGAGTTAGAGATATTCTATTAATGTTTGAGAGCTACTGCATTTTCGTAAATAAGTAGCAGCAGCTCTGTCTATTTATTACGCTTTTTCGCTTAAACCGCTTTTGTTGCGAAAAAAAAGGCTTGAGGGGGTTGAAATAGGGGATGAAATGCATGTTGACCTGAGTCATTGTTTATGTCTTCGGGAATTAGATTATTATAGTAGTTTTGGGGTCAAAAGAGGGGTCAGGGCTGAGGGTTTGTGTAAATCAATAACAACATAACTATAATGTATTAATTACAGAAGTTAGGTTATATTTAAAAAAAGAAGAAGAAAATTTTTTGAGTGTTTTAGGATTGAGGCTGGATATCAACATCTCCTATTTACTGAATATCTAAGAGTTAATATCCCGCTAAAAGTATTAATTTTTACGCGATAAAAAGTAATGTATGCGTTAATCCAGGTTGTAAAAAATCAGTGTATCAAATTTCATCGAAATCCGTTCAGCCATTTTTGAGTGATTGAGAAAGAAAACTCAAAGTTCTTCATTTGTTATATTAGTAGGATCGAGTCAACTTAGCTTTGTTATTGGCTGCGTTTCCACCAGAGATGTGTTAAGAGGCGTAGCAAGGAATGTGTTTGTTAAGAATCAATAGAATCGCTTCATTTGACACTCTCCGAGTGAGGATAGGTAGGGCTGCGTATCTATCGGAGACGTGCAAGACGTGTAAGGAATGTGTTTGTTAAGAATCAATAGAATCGCCTTATTTGACACACTCCGAGTGAGACTTGGTTAGGCTGCGTTTCCACCATAGATGTGCAAGAATACGTATCAAGGAATGTGTTTGCTAAGAATCAATAGAATCGCTTCATTTGACACACTCCGAGTGAGGATAGGTAGGGCTGCGTATCTATCGGAGACGTGCAAAATGTGTAAGGAATGTGTTTGTTAAGAATCAATAGAATCGCTTCATTTGACACTCTCCGAGTGAGGATAGCTAAGGCTGCGTATCTATCGGAGACGTGCAAGACGTGCAAGGAATGTGTTTGTTAAGAATCAATAGAATCGCTTCATTTGACACACTCCGAGTGAGGCTAGGTAAGGCTGCGTTTCCACCAGAGATGTGTGAGGATGCGTAGCAAGGAATGTGTTTGTTGAGAATCAATAGAATCGCTTCATTTGACACACTCCGAGTGAGGCTAGGTAAGGCTGCGTTTCCACCAGAGATGTGTGAGGATGCGTAGCAAGGAATGTGTTTGTTGAGAATCAATAGAATCGCTTCATTTGACACACTCCAAGTGAGGATAGGTAAGGCTGCGTATCTACCCTAAATCTGTAAGGATGCGTAGCAAGGGATGTGTTTGATAAGAACCAATAGAATCGCTTCTGGCATCGATATATTTCTCAGGCAGTCTTGCGCGTGCGCATGCCTTATTAACTATGATATTACGTTTAAAGTAATCATAGTACCCAGCAACAATACGTTTCATAATAATACCTTATACAATGAGTATACCCCAGGTGTGCCTGCCGTGCTGCCGTAGGCGACATGAATCACCGTCATGTTGACCACTTGCGCAACTCAACTGCGTCATATACACTATTCATATTTATTTTTTAATATACGTCATTGTTAAGTAACGTCATTGACGTTATTAAGATGCGATTACTATGACTCGTTTTAAAATATTATCATTTAACTTCTTTTTTTTTTTATGCGCTGGAAAATGCATTTACGCATCCCCTCTTAGAATAGAGGGGTATGTGGGGCTCATAGCAATCATCACCACCGGGACCATCGCCGTCTGCAAGGGACGCTGCGGGATGCGGATCCACCTGCCGAAATTTGGGGTTTATTCTTGGGAGGCTAGAATTAACCGAGCGTACTTGCGCCTGCGCCTGGCTAGCCTGCTCCTGCGAAGCAGGTTTGCAGCGGGATCTCTCTCTCTTTCTCGTTCTGCAGACTCCTTCAGGCTGATTACCGCTTCTCAGAAAGTGGCAACGGCTCTCCACTCCAACCCTTTGTGTCGTGTGTGTGGGGTTTCAGAGACCTCTAAAGTTATTTGGAAAAAAAAATTTCTTATCCGTAACAATACGAGCGGCCAGCCCTCGCTTCTCTTCGGTTATTTAAAGAAAATTATAATTTATATCCTTACATTATCACTCGACTCGATGCTACTAGCTGCACCCCGCAGTTTCACCCGCTATATTTTGGACAATTCACACTATATAATTATAAATTATAGCCTATGTGTTATGCTGATGTGTAAGCTATATTATTGTAAGGTTTCATCAAAATTCATTCAGTAGTTTTTGCGTGAAAGAGTAACATACATCCATACATCCAGACATCCATACATTCTTACAAACTTTCGCGTTTATAATATTAGTAGGATTAATGATGGATAGGGAGTTAAAAATAAAGGAGAGAAAAGTAGAGAGAGACGGAAATATTATGTAAAAGAATTTTTAAAAATATTGGCGATATACAATTAGTACAAATAGGTACAAGGTGTATGGCAACACTACATGAACTATTTAGCTTTCCAAAATTTTCTTGTCAATTGCCAAAATTATGGGAACACTACATTACCAATTTAATAACAATTTTTTTTTTAATTTTATTTGAAATACCAATAAAAATTAACTTATTCTTGCCATATCTTTTTAATCACAATATACGAAGAATAAATAGTAAGAATGTAATAGTGTGGAAGACTAACAAACAATTTTGTTACTTATACGAGTCACACACACGAAATATTATACAATAGAGTCTCAGCATCACGATACCATAACACTTGAGAAACCATTTGACCAACTGGCTTAAGGAATGAAATAAAAAATACTACCCGCAAATATAAAGTCATCAACGGTGTTGCTAAAAAGCAATTTAATATTAAGGTCTATTTAACCCCACGCTATAAGCGGAGGGTTAAAAATCTTAAAGCTCAAAAATGAAGCTTAAATCGTAGTGAATTTAAAATCAGGAATATCCTTTAACGTTTAGTCTGTCGGATGAAAAATATCCGATTTTCAAATACACAGCTAAAAAATTGGTGTTATCAAGTTTTCGCCTTCAAATCACATCAGAATATATTAAAGGTTTAAGTCTAGTCAGATCGATCGTTATCGAGTTATCCGGGACGGACGGACAACATGGGCTTTATAAATGCGGTTTGCATTTTTGAGCAGAATTTTTAGGATTTTCATTTTGTTTCTACTGTTTTATATAAAAAATGCTCTGAGTGATTTAATGTGAAAATGGATGAAAAAAATATATGTTATCTTGTCTTATTAACAAAATCGGGTTAACTCAAAAACGGCTGGTCTGATTTTGATGAAATTTGGTACAAAGGTAAACTAGAGCTCGGGGAAGGATATAAACTACATTTTATCACGATGTGTTTTTACATAATAATTCACGAAGAGTTCAACGGCCACGCAGCTCTATATGCATTTCACTAAATAGTATAAAACAAAGTCGCTTCCCGCTGTCTGTCTGTCCCTATGTACGCTTAGATATTTAAAACTAAGCATTGGATTTTGAAGCGGTTTTTTTTAATAGATAGAGTGATTCAAGATGAAAGTTTATACGTATAATACATTCATAATATAGCAGAGAAACACTGATAATTTTAGAGGTTTCTAATGTGATGTCATAAATAAACACATTTTTTTGCGCTTACTTTGCAAACGTTAGCTGAACCCTACGAGATAGATCAAAATAATGTACTACAGTATTGTACACCTTAAATAGGTCTACAAAAAAGTCCGCGATGGTATATGTCTATCTCTTAGGGATAACCCACAATAACCATTTTTTATCCTTTACTTTTTACGAGAAACAATGGCTTATTTACGAAGCTTTATTAAATGCCTTAAATACATCTGTATTATATTTAATATCAGTATTGTACCCGTGCGAAGCCAGGGTGGGTCGCTAGTATACCAATATAGCATCTACTAGATGATAAAAGTTTGTATGAAAATTCGTCATATCGGGGACAAATGAGTAATAGAAGGGAAGGAGGTATATGTAGGTATCGGGTATAGAGCTCAATTGATATTGCACTAATTGTTTGGGGTATTTGTGGGGTCTAATCGGCACCAAGTCCAACTTTAAAATCTTTATTTAATTCTCGTTGAAATTCCGCTCCTATGGGTCGTAGCAAGACTTTATATAGATGGGCTATAATTGTTTAATATACAATTTTCAGACAATTTCGAATATTATAAATGTGAAAGTTTGGATGTTTGTTACTCAAAAATGGCTGAACGGATTTCGATGAAATTTGGCACACAGATACTTTACAACCTGCATTAACACATAGGTCTTTGACGCGTTCCGGTCGAGTCGCATGTGGGCCAGATTTAACACCTCTCGCACCCATCCCATTGATGCTGCGGATCTGGTGGATTGTGGGCTCTTGCTCAGGGTTCGCTGAGACCGCAGCATTCTTTTCATCACTCCCCCTACCCACTCTATCTTCGAGGATGCAACCCAAAAAGGTATCTCTTGTCTTGACGATGTCCATGGGCGATGGTGGCCACTTACCATCAGGTGGACTATCTGCTCGTTTGCGCCTTATCTATTAAAAAAAAAAAGAATAATAATAAAATGTATATTGAATACCTCAATATTTTTATAAAGAAATATATTGTACTATAAATTGCAGACACAGAAAGGAAATTGTAAGTTATTAAAAACCTTCGCCATAGTTGATTATAAGATAAACGTCGCAGTTAAGTCCTGAGAGAAGCGAGACTTGTATTTATCTAATCTCTTAAAGTTTTAACGTTAGCAAGGAACTGGCGGAGCTTCCGTGCATTCGTTTAGATCAGCGGAGATTACGTAGCACGATTAACTTGTCTGTCTGCACGTCACAATTACCTCGTTGTACTACACTTAGGCTGCGTTTCTACCAGACATGAGTGCAGATATGAAGCGAATAATGTGTTTGTTAGTTACTAATGATATGAGTCAATTTGACACGTAAGTGAAGCGAAGCGATTCTATTAATTCTTAACAAACACATCCTCGATCATCCCTGATGGAAACGTAGCCTTAGGTTATATTGTATTGGAGAAGCGGATATTAGCGGTGTAGATTAGAGATTAGAAATAGATATAAGCTACATTTTATCGCGAAAAAAAGGGTTGAAGGGGTTGAAATAAGGGATGAAGTGCACGACGAGCTGTGCGACTGTTTATGTCTACCACGAACCGATCCAGCTTCGCACGGTTTCTTTCTCTACTATATTATGTATGTATTATACATATAAACCTTCCTCTTGAATCACTCTATTTATTAAAAAAAACCGCATCAAAATCCGTTGCGTTGTTTTAAAGATCTAAGCATACATAGGGACAGACAGCGGGAAGCAACTTTGTTTTATACTATGTAGTGATGTTGATAATATTTCACACAGTAAACATTGTCTATATATAGTTATTTGTAGTAAATGTTTATTTAATTACAAAGCAAAGGGTAATGTCACAAAATTACACAGTATTTTGGATAGTCTATATTTAGGAGTTATCTGTGACAGGACAAATATGGTAGAATGTCACGCTATTTGATTTATATACGAACACTTTGAACATAGGACAAATTATGTTTTTATTAAAGAAACTTATGTGATAGATTGGAACTAGGTTTTGGTCACATGGACTATAGTTTCAGCCGCATTGTATTGTGTAGTGTTCGCCGAGCCGTAACCACGCGCTGAAGAAACACATGAACATATTATGATTTTATCATAGTAACTGACTACTAACTACTACTACAGGTAATTAGTCATTTTAAAGCTTTATAAGATGGTGAGACTCACGTAATATTTTGGTCACACGGACTATAGTCTCAACCACATTCTGTCTTCTTCAGCTTAATAGATTATTGGAATTTTCAATAAGATTTTTTTGCCACAATATGTAACACTAACATAAATGAATGAGAATGACAGAGAGGAAGCTGAAAATTTCTTTTTTTTATCTCCAGTCCTATAGGGCGTGCTATTATATTACCTATAGTCCTGCTAAATAACTGGGCTAAAATAAATAAAAAGATTTTTGGATTCGAATCAGCAGTTTTTGATATACGCGCGTTCAAACAAAGAAACAAATTCTTCAGCTTTATAATATTATTTTAAATTATTGTTATCATCGTAAAAGAAGATTAGTTCGAGTGTATAAGTAAAGTGTTTTTTGGATGAAGACTATAGTGTCATAGAATGAGCGAGGAATGATACCCACTACTGTACAGCAATACCTTGCTTGCTTACAAAGCTCCCCTTCGCTGCCCGAACACTAACTACACTAGCGTAAGCTAACTTATGTGGGTCTCAAGAAGGGTGACCTTAACCACAACACTATAATACTAACTTCCATGTACACTGCGCGACGACACTAAAGGTTACATATTGTCTACACGTAAGTATACTTGAAATAATAGAAAGAAACTTGAAGTAAATGAAATTAATAACTGTATCAAGTTCAAACAATACAGAGTCACAAAAGGACGCGACATTATAAAGTTTAATAGTGATTTTGGGTCAGAATGTCGTTCGTGTGGAAATTGACTGGGAAATAGCTTTTCTTTACCAACTTTAACTCACTTTTACTATTAAATGGTTTAAAATGAAAGTGTATTTTATGTTTATTATTCCACAACCCCAGAGTTAGCAACACCGTTGATAACTTTATATAGGGTAGTAGTTTTTATTTTATTCCAAGACTGTATATAAGCTCTGTTCCGATAGACTTGAGTCAGTTGTCAAACGGAGCTCGCCACGTGACTATTATAGCAGCAGTGTGGTATGTGTTGTTTTTTTTTTTAAATTACAAGAAATACTTAACTAATTATTCCCTTCAATGGTACAAAAAATTATTTAAATATAAAATTATAATGCTAAATTATTTCGGAGATAACTCAAATTCTTTTAATATGATGAGTTTTATTATAGAAACTAACGTGGTAATTAGTCATTTTTAAAACTATGCAAAACGGTAACACTCACGTATTATTGTGGTAGATTGGTACTACAGTTTCGATCGCATTGGGCGATCTTCTTCAGCCAGTGGACGCGCTCGCGGTGGCCGCTCGGCGAACAGTGTTCGCAAGAAGATCGCCCAATGCGATCGAAACTGTAGTACCAATCTACCACAATAATACGTGAGTGTTACCGTTTTGCATAGTTTTAAAAATATGATGAGTTCTTTCATATTTTATTGAAAGAATAAAAGGTAATATCATATTTTTACCCGTGAGGGGACGGGTTAGAATACAATTCCCCTCTGCCGCTGGGAGAGCAGCTCGTAAGAGCCGAGTTACTGGGATGTGGTCCCCGACTGGCTTGGGATAGATCTACCCCGTTCTTTTCCCATCCCATTAATGCTGCGGTTCCAGTGAAGACCAGCTTCTTGCTCAGGATCCACTGAAACCGCAGCAGTCTTCTCTTCGCTCCCCCCCCTCAATCTATCTTCGAGGCGGCAACTCATGGACAAAAGAAGAGATCATGTGGACCGTCTGCTCGTTTCTCCTATCATAAAAAAAATATTTTTGTCTTTTGCCTTAAACTCCAAAATTATTATAAAATCGGCTGACAGGGTGTCTATTAAACTCCAAAATGAAACATGTAAACATTGACACAGCTAATTGTAAGTATGAGGGTAGAACAATAAAAACGATATTACGCATTCACCAAATGGGAGCCTAAGCTCGTCTAATGGAGCTTTTACGCGACTTAATGAAAAAATATTCGATGTTGCTTCGAGAATTTCGGATTAAAACGAGACTGTTATTTCAACATTCGACAGATTGAAAAACAAACCTTTTGCGAGTTTTCAAAATGGATTTTTCTGTGTATTTTTAATCTGTTCGTTGAATCTAAAACATCTTTATATATTCGGACTGCTAGACTGTTGATAGAATTTAATTGGCTAGTACTTTTATTGGTTTATATTTGAAAAACCACTAATTACTAATTTGTATTCGTGGGTAGTTAGAATATATACAGTTTTCGTTCCAATAGGGACGAGTTTATATATTAAAGTAGTGTGACTAACATATATAATAATACTACACGTATTGTTTGGTGGTGTGGCACGTGAGTAATGTACTTTAATCTGCTCCTAGGTCTCGAGCCTCAGGCACTGCTCGGCTTTAATATACACTTACATGTTAATATTTTCGTTTAAGTATTACTGCGCATTATCGCTCCCATACTAGTAATTAAGTAAATTAAAAATTGACATATTATTGTAAATATATATGTCGGGGTATAGTTGGGCTAGGATAATGATAAAGAGAATTAATTGTCACTTCCGTCTCGATTTTTATATTCTAAGATTTTTGACAGCCTCAAATGAGTAAACGATTATTGAATAATCGGGACACCAGCGCCATATTTCCGTTTTGTAGATTTTCTTCTCCCCACTAGTGGAGGGGCATTGCTACTATTATCTAGTTCCCTTATATTCCCCGACTGACGCAGTACTCTTAAGTATCTCGACAAGTCTCTTTAAGTGAACATCACCTGGAGTTGAAGTGTAACAAATAGTGTGTCGCTATATCACGGATAATGGACCTCTCAGACTAAGGATCATATGAGTTCTTACGTGTTATTTATTGTGAGTCCCTACATTGCATTTAGATGTGTTAACACAACCTTAGGTAAGGTTTAGGTTAGGTTAGCATTAGGTTAGGTCAGCCTTATGTTAACCTAATCTAAGACACACAGTGAGACCGGGTAGTGGAGGTGTGTCGTAATTACATAAAGGGATCCCTTCACCTTAGTGACAAGTCCAAGGCACTGCCTGGGTTCATGTTTAAAGCTACTAAATAATTAAATTCGATTAATTCATTCATCCAAATCGTCTCTCTTCTCCTGTAGTAAGATATAAAAATGAAATAATTTTAAAAACCCCTTTCAGTTAGCTGTCAAATTAAAAAATAACAACAAGTTGTAAAATAAAGGAAATCATGTTAAAAGAACACAATTATAATCTATGTTAATATTATAAACTGTAATGTTTGCGAGTACCAATTATGAAAATTATTTTACCAATAGAAAACCACATAATTTGTTTATGTCATAGACTATACAGTAACCCGAAAAATGTAAAAAAAAATTTCGTGATAGTCGGATTGAAAATGTTTATCGCCCAAAGCGAAGTGGGCACGAATAAATTGCAAAAGAACACAATTATAATAAACAAATATTTCTCATATAATAAAAAAATATAGACAAAATCATTGTATATCATCTTCACTTAAACAAAAAACATTAAATTAATTTCACAGTCCCTGCCCCACCAGTCCTCCCACCAGCCCCATCGAGCCCGGACATAGATCCGCCCAATTAAATTTGATACGCATAACGGTGAATACTCAACCAATTACTAACTTGGATACAGCTCTTCATATTTTGGTTCATATTTTGGTTCATATTTACATTGGAGTACTTGCTAGCTTTCATTTGTGTATACGCTTCATTCTCTTTTTTATCATCTACTCGTGTTACGGTGATTTGAATTAATATTGTAGATAAAAGGAATCTTATTTAGAGTTTAAAAAAATATCCTTATTTCTGTTTCGTGTAGCCGAATGGGGCTGTTTGAATTTTTCTAAAAATCGACTGATCGGTTAACGATTTGATAAAATAACTTTTGGTTATCATCACCTTCGTCACACATTTTAAATGAAAACTCGACAAAAAGATCGATATTTGAGGAATCAACCTTTGGTTTCGTTTATTTGTTGTAAACCAATTCATATTTTTTTCGAAAAGAATCGCTTTCCCTAAGACGGCGATGCTATAAGGTTCTAATATTAAAAGGAAATTAAAACTAGAATTTTTCCATATTATCATTATTAGCTACTTCAAGGAATAAAATTACCCCCAGAGTTAGCTTTCAATTGTCAGATTTCATAATTTTGTATTACCATATGTGAAAATATAAATATTTGCAGCATGACGAAGTGATAGCGCGATGTAACTACGATCAGCGCCATCTATTGGTGAGATGGGAAAATAACATATTTTGGTGTGTTAACAATCTGCCCTCGCTTCGATTAGTTATTAATAATTTAGTTATACAGAGCATTTTGTTTTGAAACTGGGATAGTATGGGAAAATCGTAAACCGTTGGAGATATATGGAGGACACTTTCACACGAAATCCATAAAAATGTATTTTTTAACACGAATCGACCCAATATCATGTCAAAATTATTTTATTGTATACGATGAAATAGATCGGAGCATCAGAAGTTAATCAAATTGAATAAAAATGGACAACAAAATGACACAGAACGGGCGGCTTTATCGCTAAGAGCTATCTCTTCTAGGCAACTAAGATGCTAGGATATCAATACATAGAAATGTGGTAGATAAACTTGTACTTGCTTAGAAAAAAACCGAATTAGGATCATTTAATTTCCTCTCAAGAAACTTAGGAAATGGGAAACATTTCCTTAGTTACAGTCCAAAAAAAAACACTGTATTAGTAATATGAAGTTTAGTCACATTTGAAATTATGTCTCATACCAATGGTTTCCATTTCATTAGTATTTTTTTTAAGATCCCCTCCAATTAAGCTAAAATTCTTGTGTTAAGAGGAGGTCACGTCAGGCCAATGACTGAATCGATCGCAAGACATTTGTGCATCTATAGAAGTTTTACATAACGTACTCCATAATAAAATTATCCAGTACTCCATAATTAAACATAAAAAGGTATAAACCAACAGTTATATGGTAAAATGTAATATAATACATTGAATTCGTACCTGCATGGTTGTATCACACGAGTGGCCCCGCGGCAATGCACTTTTTATTCGAAACCTTTCAGAGCTTTAATCAATATTGCGAACTGTTGATTACCTATTTAGTCACGGCTTAAATTGTTTTAAATATTAAATGAATGTGTATTGTTTTCAAAATAATTAAAAAAGTGACTTGAAATTTGATGTTCGTTAATTTAAAATTTTGTTGGTGTACTGAGGGTAGTGTATAAAATTAATCTCCTAATTCTTGAGACAATTTGTCGCTAAAATTAATTATAAATGTGGTCTATGACGTGACTTCTTCTGAGTCAAGTATGTTACATAATTATGATTATAGGAGTTGTCGTTGATATTTTTTATAAAGTTGTGATTATAAGTGTTGTCATTGATGTAAGTCAAGGTTGTTAAAAATTTGTGATTATGAGTGCTGTCATTACTGTGAGTTCATGTGAGTCAAGTTTCTAAGATACTTGTGACAACAAGCGTTGTCATTGGTTGACTTCTGAGTCAAGTTAGTTACATAATTATGATTATAGGAGTTGTCGTTGATATTTTTTATAAAGTTGTGATTATAAGTGTTGTCATTGATGTAAGTCAAGGTTGTTAAAAATTTGTGATTATGAGTGCTGTCATTACTGTGAGTTCATGTGAGTCAAGTTTCTAAGATACTTGTGACAACAAGCGTTGTCATTGGTTGACTTCTGAGTCAAGTTAGTTACATAATTATGATTATAGGAGTTGGCGTTGATATTTTTTATAAAGTTGTGATTATAAATGTTGTCATTGATGTGAGTCAAGGTTGTTAAAAAATTGTGATGATGAGTGCTGTCATTACTGTGAGTTCATGTGAGTCAAGTTTCTAAGATACTTGTGACAACAAGCGTTGTCATTGGTTGACTTCTGAGTCAAGTTAGTTACATAATTATGATTATAGGAGTTGTCGATGATATTTTTTATAAAGTTGTGATTATGAGTGCTGTCATTACTGTGAGTTCATGTGAGTCAAGTTTCTAAGATACTTGTGACAACAAGCGTTGTCATTGGTTGACTTCTGAGTCAAGTTAGTTACATAATTGTGATTATAAGTGATGTTTTAATGTGACTTCGTCTAAGTTAAATTTCTGAGATAATTGTGATTATAAGTGCTGTCATTGCTGTGTGTTTAGTTGTCAAATTTTTTATATAGTTGTGATTGTAGAAACTAATTGAGATTATAAAATAGGCGATATATTGAAGATCTGACTAAACATTTAAATCTCTTACAATTACGAGAGCAACCTGAGCAATGCCTTGGACTTATTGTTGTGACCAAGGTGTAGATTTGCAAGGCCTTTTCACAGAATTCCAACACTAGCCTACTCTGCTTAGTTTCACAATTTAACCATAAGGTTAGGTAGTATTATTACACCTGAAATGAATACCACAAGAGACCTACACCTGAAATTACAAAATACACAAACATATGAACTCAACACATATTTAAAAGACTGAAACTGAATAACATATATCTCAGTTTAAATAGATAAAATGATATGATACATTATCGCATTGCTCAAGTGACTCTTATGTGGGTTAAAATAAAGTTTAAATTGAAAATAGGGTTATGTGGGAAGAGGTACTGTATTTACTAAGTATTATGGGACATGCTTATGTCAGAAGTGGGATTAATCTCTGTTCTGTTCTAATAGAATTTTTCATTATTATTTAATAGGCGTGAGTCTAAATTGAATATGTCTTCAATTTATGATCATTTATCACAAAAATTTTGTCAAACTACCTATTGCATATATCTATTTGCATATATATTTAAGATTTCTGAAATATTTTTAATTTAGATTTAATTTTTTAATATATAATTTATGATCGATTTTACGAATAGATAATACTTGACTTCTCAACAAAAATATCTGACTTCTTCCTTCTATAAGAATTGAAAACCTTGACAGAATAACCATCAAAAATTTATTAACCTTCCACCTAGAACAGGAATTCCAAATTGGCAGCTCTTTGATAGCAGGTAGTAAGGCAACCCTACCCGTGGACCACCACACTAAATTCAACACGTTATTTAAATGCAAAAGTTATGAATTTCAAAGTAAACCTTTAAAGGATTTTAATGGCCATTACCTCATATTAACTGATGTTGTTTTATTATTTGATTGAAATGTTGCGTATTTTTTTATTTGGATGGGTTTTATTTTAACGGGGTTTCTGGTATCTAGGGTATACAAGCTGTATTACGTTATTTTTTATAGGATTTTTTCCTTTTCATTTTCTATCAAATTTTGAAACATTAATAGCGATAGAAAATCTTTTTTGTAATGATGATATGTTGCTAACTAACAATGTAATTTCTGATATAGGGAAAGGAAAATAATGAAAATATTAGCTTTAATGATGAGATAAATGAACAGAGGAAGTAAAAGTCAAGTGTTGTAAATATGCGACAAAGAATTTTATATGGCCTTAGAAAGAAAAAAGAGACAGAGACATTAATCCAGATAATATACAGTGAAAATAGAACACATTAAAATAACACTAGATGTTCAGTAAGCATTACAAGATAGAATTAATTATTAAATGACTAATTCCTGTTGTTGATTTTACGTCACATGAAATAGAAAAGGATAACAATATTATGTTCAATTTGATTACAGAGGAGATATAGATAAGGAAAGGAATTGTAAAAAAAGACTACGTTAAAAGCACATAACTCAATGTAATGTAACTGAATTTAAGATTAAAGAAAAAAATATTACTTGAAGAAGAAGAAAGAGATAGAGAGAAAGATTCTTGCTTACATATAGCTAAACTGAAAAAGGTCAAGAAAGGATTACTTAGTCAAGCACACGATCATTTGATGACAAACTAGAAATTAAAAAAGATAAGTGTATCGGAAAGATACAAATAAACATAATATAATATAGGAGGGAGTCCCAACAGAGACAAAAAAAGAAAAAGGAGATAGAGAGAAAGAGAGAAGGAAGTCCAGGCATATGTAAGTCATTTGACAATGTCTTGAAGGAAAGGACTGTACACAACAAAAGATGTAAAACTCACAACACTGCTTTCTAGTGGAGGTTAAAAAAGTAATAAACAAAACATGAATACAAGCAAGTCTTTAGACAAAATGGCTGCCATTAGCCCACTGCTTAACCGATGGCCGTGCATACTCGTATGAGTGAATAGGCTTTCCCGTCAAAGAGAATTTTTTATTTCGTATTGCTTTGGCTCCGGCGAAATATAAAAAGGTACAAGTTTATGCGAGTTTAAACATTTAATGCGGTATTTGCACTTTAATACTGCTCTTTTTGCATGGATTTTTTAAGTGATGTCTGTTACATATGTAAGCTGCCCTCTCTTCGTTGCGGAATCGTTTACTTAGGTTTAAAATTTAGTAATATATTCAAAGTTATTGATGACCTTTTAATTCAACTGCTTTTTTCCTATCATTATATTCTACTTCTATTGTAATACAGAAAGTGTATCAATTGTAATCCTTTTACGTTCATCTCTGTCGCGCGAAACGACATACACACCACAATATAATAATGCAATAAGTAAAGAAATCCATATAATATTATTAGTCTGGCGCTTCTTGAAACATTCCAAAGTTGGTCTCACAGTGAAGGCAGCCTACAGCGGAAGTGGCTTGTTCATGCCAACTTATGAATTCCGGATATGAGCTCGGGTATTTTCATTTGATATTCCAATATATGTTTTTAAACCTTTACCATCCCACTGCTGAGCCGGGTCTCCTTCTTAGATTGAGGAGAGGGTTATACAATAGTCCAACATGCTGGCCCAGTACGGGTTGGCAGACTTCACACACCTTTGACAACTTTAGGGAACTCTCAGGAGTGCAAGTTTCCTCACGATCTTTTCCTTCATCGCTATATCAAGTGATATTTAACAGCTCAAATCACACATAACTCAGAAAAATCAGAGGTGTCCAGGATCGAACCCGGACCTCCCGAGTAATACACCGATGTCTTAACCTGCGTGCTTTCGAGTGCCATAAAGACTTAAAGAGTCTTAAAATAACATGTCGTTATAAAGAGTTAACATTTGAATAAAGTCGATTTAACTATTCAGTACAATAGTTAAAATTAATTTAAATATTGAGAAAAGTTATCAACATTATATTAAAACTATGGACTATTGTAATATGATCTAAATCGATTGAATTTTTTAGTAGTTTTAAAAATTGATTTAGACACTAAGTAGAATAATACAAATTGATTGAGCTACTGAGTAGAATAATACAAATTGATTGAGCTACTGAGTAGAATAATACAAATTGATTGAGCTACTGAGTAGAATAATACAAATTGATTGAGCTACTGAGTAGAATAATACAAATTGATTGAGCAACTGAGTAGAATAATACAAATTGATTGAGCTACTGAGTAGAATAATACAAACTGATTTAGCTACTGAGTAGAATAATACAATTTGATTTAGCTACTGAGTAGAGTAATACAAATTGATTGAGCTACTGAGTAGAATAATACAAATTGATTGAGCTACTGAGTAGAATAATACAAATTGATTGAGCTACTGAGTAGAATAATACAAATTGATTTAGCTACTGAGTAGAATAATACAAATTGATTGAGCTACTGAGTAGAATAATACAAATTGATTGAGCTACTGAGTAGAATAATACAAATTGATTGAGCTACTGAGTAGAATAATACAAATTGATTTAGCTACTGAGTAGAATAATACAAATTGATTGAGCTACTGAGTAGAATAATACAAATTGTTTTAGCTACTGAGTAGAGTAAAACAAATTGATTTAGGTACTGAGTAGAATAATACAAATTGTTTTAGCTACTGAGTAGAATAATACAAACTGATTTAGCTACTGAGTAGAATAATACAAATTGATTCAGCTACTGAGTAGAATAATACAAATTGATTTAGCTACTGAGTAGAATAATACAAATTGATTTAGCTACTGAGTAGAATAATACAAATTGATTTAGCTACTGAGTAGAATAATACAATTTGATTTAGCTACTGAGTAGAATAATACAAATTGATTTAGCTACTGAGTAGAATAATACAAATTGATTTAGCTACTGAGTAGAGTAATACAAATTGATTTAGCTACTGAGTAGAATAATACAAATTGATTTAGCTACTGAGTAGAATAATACAAATTGATTTAGCTACTGAGTAGAATAATACAAACTGATTTAGCTACTGAGTAGAATAATACAAATTGTTTTAGCTACTGAGTAGAATAATACAAACTGATTTAGCTACTGAGTAGAATAATACAATTTGATTTAGCTACTGAGTAGAGTAATACAAATTGATTTAGCTACTGAGTAGAATAATACAAATTGATTTAGCTACTGAGTAGAATAATACAAATTGATTTAGCTACTGAGTAGAATAATACAAATTGATTTAGCTACTGAGTAGAATAATACAATTTGATTTAGCTACTGAGTAGAGTAATACAAATTGATTTAGCTACTGAGTAGAATAATACAAATTGATTTAGCTACTGAGTAGAATAATACAAATTGATTTAGCTACTGAGTAGAATAATACAAATTGATTTAGCTACTGAGTAGAATGATACAGATTTATTTAGCTACCGAGTAGTATAATATTAAACATAAGAAAAAGGTAGACAAATATTTAATTTACGATTTACTTACTAAAACGATTCATTATTGCAGTAAGAAATCAATGAGATTAATCAAATTTATATGAAAATTTAATAGTTGTTAGGTGAGGTACTTTTTAATATACGTATAGCAGCAGCAGAGTTTTGGATGATATAAGCTAAAGCTGAAACAATTTTTCACTCTAATAAACATATATCGTATATAACGATCCATTTTGATTCCATACATGTTAGTGGTCATAAAGCGCACATGGTGCGGGTAACAAGCAAAAAATGAGTTATTTTCCACAGACGCGCATGCGGTACTAACCTAGTGTTTATCTGGAATTATATTTCGCTTTACACCATAGAGGATAGAAGTAGATACATGGCACTAAGTTAGAGAAACTACAATTTATGAAACAGTAGTTTAACGATCATGACATTCACATGGTTTTTGTATTTAATATACAAATTAATAATACATGTCGGAGTATAGTATGGCGTTGGAATAGGGTAGTAGTCACTTCCGTCATTTTGACAGTCTAGACTCTTTATATTCCACCGATAGTTTGACTGTACTTTTAGTCTTGCGCGTTTTCTCAAGGAGTGAAGTAGTCTCTAGATAGTGTCAGTGAAATTGTTAAGTGCAATGTTGTACTATGTGCTGGGAGTGCTGTCCGATTAAGGTCATGTGAGTGCCTTATAATTTAGTAGCCTATATCGCACCATAATCAGACCAGTTGTGACGTATGCCTGCGAAACCTGGACCGGAATAAAAATTGCCAAAAGGAGGACCAAAATAGCGTTCGTGCGATTGCGTGGAGGGGAAGGTGGCAGGGTGCTCTTTTGGGTTGTGCCATACGAGTCTGGTTGTTCAGATTGCCGCTGATTATAGCAAGTGAATACTGACCAGGAGTCATAGCCAAGTTGCAAACGTCATGTTTCTATTCTCTTTCTACAACTTCAAGCGATAAGTGTTGACAAGTCATGTTGACATATTTGGTGCGTAAGCGTCCCACTAAGCCTTCACAACGCCCAAATAACTTTAAGATGTAAATAATTTTATTGGAAATGGATAGAGATTTATAAGTAGAAGTGAATTTTTCTGCAGCGATTATTAATGTTAAATTAATTTTGATTTCATTAAGAAAAATTCGCCATGACAGTTCCCTGGATTACAATTGGTCAATCACATGATATTTATACGGTCTTGACATGATCGAAATTAGTCACAATAGCTTCCAATAAAACTTATCGCAACCTAAAAGAACACAAATGAACACACCGCTGTGACAGTTTCTGCTATTCCATAGTCTCATATCACAAACAATATTTTAGTAAATAAGCCATAATACAGAAGATCTAATTAAAAATTAAATACAATTAGTGTGTAATAGTAGCTAGCACTACTTGTATAAATCCTTTTTTTAATATCTCTCAAACTACCCTCTTCATAAAGGGTTTGCTTTGAATTGTTTATTCCATGTCTTTGAAAGCTTTTTAATTAGCGCGACTTGATTTAAAATTCGTTAGCGGAGTGTTCTTCGCGAATTTGTATCTCGACTCTCATCGAATTAACTTAAAATATTATGGAAATTTTTATTGCTGAGGATTTTTCGTTGTTTTAAATTTTTTAGCTATTTTAATAGTATATTTCGTTCCACGCTTTTGACGCTTTTCGTACCAAAAGCGTAAATTCATCCCGAGGGTAAGTTTTGTATAGGTGCGAGTGACATTTTTTCTACTCCTTAAAGAGAGAAAAAAATAGAAAGGGAGAAAAGGAAAAAATGAACGTTAGAGGAAAAGAAAAATGATAGCGAGAAAAATAGAAAAGAAAGATGTCAATATTGTAGATTTTTTCTGATTCGAAACTAAAATCGAGTAAGTAATGATACTTTTTATTCAAGGTAGTAAAAAAAATTCTTGTCTTGATTTTCCTGGATAACTTATATCGTCGTCATTTTATAAAGCACAAGCACTCTCTATAAGTCCACTCTTCATGATGGTTGTCAATCGACTAACCTTTCTAGAACTTGTGTGTCCGAGGTTGCTGTTATTAGTGATCACATAGTGATTACAATCATGTTTTTATTGATTTTTAAGAGTAACAGTTAAGAATAGCTCATATAGTTAATACATTGTATGTATGTAGCACAATTTTATAAAGTAACAATCTCTTTGTATTCCAAAGCTGGTTTTTGGAGATTTTTTAATAATTTCCATTTACTTTTAATCGTAAAAGTTGACCTGATTATTCAGCGTGTAAACTTCCGTTTTCCGGTGCACGATGCAAGTACTCGGTCCAGTTTGGTGACTGCAATTCTTTAATTAAAATTTAACACCATTTTTACAAGGGGTTTAATTAGTAGCCGTCGCTGTACCGTGTTCATTTCGTTATTTTATTAAAATTCGGGTATCTACGTTACTTTTTTAAGACTAGTGATAAATAATAGATATTTGTACGCCTAAATCACTAAATATATAAATATTTACTCACAGGCATATATATATGTTGGAAACTAAAAAGAAGAAGGAATGGAATGGATGGCCTATATCAAAAGCTATACGGGCGCAACACGGTCAGGATATAACTAAACATTACTATCACTTACTATTCCAAGAACTATTACGACAGGAACCTAAGCTGGCCTTGAACTTGTGACCAAGGTGTAGGCTTAAGGATATCCTTTAAATGATCATAACACTCACCTCCACCTGTAACACAGAGTAAAATTCTGTAAAAAGTCACTTTTTCTGTAATATGTATTATTTCTTTTGTGCATACTTCCACCCGTGATAACTATTGATCACTCAGACAGCAGTGGCTTTAAACATTCCTCTTTCTATCTGTCTAACTCTATCTAGGATTACGTGTCTATGTGCCTATCATATCTCCTTTTGTTTGCCTATTTATCGGTCTATCCCCCTACAGCATATCTATTATCATGGTATCTATCCCACCCTATCTGCCTATCGGTTTGTTTCTCTATATGTCCATCTGTCTTTCATTCCATCTATCCTTCTGTTCTTAAGTCCTCGTCTATATGTCTACTTGACAGTGTGTCTATTTGCTTATCTATCTGTTACATTTTCACGTCCAATTTGCGAAATAAATTTGGACGAATTTTGGTAAATAGTGTAAGGATTTATTTCCAGTTTAACAATAAAATGTAATAAATAGTAAGTTAGTAAAACCGCACGTTGTAACACTGTTGCTGTATTTGTCTATCTATCATATCCCTGATTGTCTATCTACGGATCTATTTAACTGTTATCTGTATCTCTACCTAATAGTTTATTTTCTATCTATAAATCAATTTTTATAAATATTCTAAAATATATAAAGTAGCGAATGTCCAGTCTAGCTAAAAACTGTAATAACCAGTAAGTTAGTAAAGTTGATAATTATTCACAGCGCCAGCAACACGCAAGTCTCGCGCGGTCACACGTTGCAACACTGTTGCATGATTTATAACTTCACTTAAGTAATGGGATTTGCATATATACGTATATATAGCTTAATATATAAGGCATTACGTTTTTGCTGAAAATACCCTCATATTATCGGCTAATATCCTCGGCTACTTAAGTATCATATATAGCTGAGGCATATATTTTTTGTTAGAACAAGCATAACGTTAGGTATCTCTTAGCTGACTCTGTTTCTTCTTCATGAATGATCTGATTTCTCTGAGACATCTATAGTTTTACCATTCCATATAAAACTAGGACAAAATGATGAAAAGGAGAAGAGCGGAGGGGGGTGTGTTATTGAATGGACTATTACGCAACGTAGATACTGCTACTGAACCCATAAATAACTAAACATTAGGGTCTCTTACAATTATGACAGGAACCAAAGCAGTGGCTTGGACTTATGACCAAGGTGTAGGATTAAGGACGTATTATTCAATTAAAAAACTCGCCTCCACTGCCCAGGTACTCTGTTTAAACCTAAGGTTAGGTTAACCTAAGCCTTAGTTACGCGCCGACATATTTTCATGCCAACATAGGTGATGTTAACAACTCAAAAAACTCAATACAGGCTTAAATCCTGAGGTTATCAGGTACAACAGTAGTAATTCATCAATATTTTCTCTTCGAAATCACTAGTCATACTGCGATAAATTTGTCGTAACAGGGCTTATATATTACCATCAAGTAGGTTAAGGTATAAATCAATAATTCGCTATCAACAGTTGCTAGCAAATGGCACCAGTATTTTTGAACCTCCCTTTATTTTTTCTATACAATAGACTTTGTATGTATGTATGTATATTTACATGTATTTCAATTGAAACTGGCGCAATAGCGTGGATGTATCGGAACCGATTTCACTAGTTAAATTTATTTCGACCTGTAATTGTAGTCTCGGTGCAGAATTGTAAATCAGGCCTGGATTGGTTGAAAAATCCTATACGAGGCGAACACAAAGAAGGGTTTTGTTATTCACAAAAATATTTTCGGATGTTTTTTTCGGGATTTGTTTATTAACATGTCGATGTTTTGTCTATTCTGTTTTAAAGGTTTGTAAAACTGATGTATTTCGACTTGAAAGGTCAACATGGCGATAAAATTACCAATTTCAACTTCCTATTTAGATCTATCATTTTTTAATCTATTTAATCTTCTGCAACATAATGTATAATCTTATAGAAGAGTATCTAATTTTTGGTAACTTAAATTTCTTGATTTATCATTTACAATTCTTATGAATATTGCATTACTATCTCGAGATTTTTCTTCATCGCAAAAGTTATTGATATTATCTAGTAGATATATACCAGCAATGAGAACTATACTATCATTAATATTATTTAAATTAACTAAAACAAATAATTTAGGTTACGAAACTGGAGTAGTAATAAAAGTTCTATATAAATGAAAGCTTTTATTACAGCAGCAACCTCGCTAGATATTTACAAATAAAATCCGTGAATTCACAGTAAAATCCAACTCGCAACTAACAAAGGAAGGTTTTGATCCCTATTGACACAAAAATGTATTTCAGTGCAGTTTTTCAGGATTTGTATACACATATTAGACATGTCAGTTCTTTTGATGTCCATGTCAATGAACTTGCTATACTTTATATTTTTAAATATTTTTGTATGTTGGGTATTTGGGTTTGGATTAAAAACTCTCTTCTATCTATTTCTATAACATAATTTTAAATTTAACATTTTGGCAAAATTTTAATTTAGAAAAAAAATTTTGTACGCATACACATGATTTTTCAAATTCTATCTCTCTATTCAAAGACGCTCATCCACTTTTTCTCTCTCCTTGAAAATCAAAAATTTTACATATGTTTTTGATTAATTGATAATAATACTTAATTCATGCTCTCCCAGCACACAAAGACCATACATATCTCTCTCTATTTTGCATCATACACTTAAAACACAAACAAAACTTATAAATTTAAACTTTAACATAATCTTTTTACCGCCTAAATAAACTATAAAGGAGGAAAAAGGGAAAAAACTGTAAAATACAAAGTAATAAAGGGATAGCGTTATAAAATTTAAAACATTTTTCGTAATAAACTAAAAAACGGAATATTGTGAAAAAAGTACGTTTAAAAGTTCTCACGGCGAATGTTTGAATAGTTCCTGCCTCGGGGTTGAGTAGAAATATGTATTTCAAATTTCAATATACCCTCCACGGCCCGGGAATTTCGTATCAACTTTCATCGAACAATTTGTAATACTTTTTTAACTGACCATTTTTCCTTTATTAATATTTGATAGTGTAATGAAAATTAATTTAGACAATCTAGCTGTTATTTGCAGATATTTTGAAATAATTTGTCAGTAATCTGTACTTTGTAATGTACGATTATTTAGTAAGCTTTGTCGTGAAGACAAAAAAAAGAAGAAGACTAAAACAAAAAGGAAAAGAAAACTAAATAGAACGCTAGATATTACGGAATATATTTACAATAACAGTATAAAAAAGAAAGAAAACAGAAACAACAATTATTACTATAAAAGGGGTGCGTGAGTGAAAGGTGTAGGGTGGTGAGGTGTAGTGGTGTATGTGAGGTAAAGAGGTGAGAGAGACTAAGCGATGGCAGATGACCTGCAGAATTCAGCAGGCCGCCCGGGCAAGTAGAACGCAGGCGGGCCACAGAAGCTAGTAGATCACAGAGTGGCGGCCGGAACAGCTAGGTCGAAGGGTGGACTCTGGTGCAGGACGGTCGCACGCTGGCTAGTAGGTCGCAGGCTGGCTTCCGAGGCCGGTGGTAGTTGACTGCAACCCCCAGTGATGTTCTGTTGTAGGGGCAGGCTGCGTGATGCGTCTTCTATCCCGACAGTGTGGGATTTCAGAGGCCAGAGTAATTGTATATTGATTTGGTGAGTTGATATTTGCGAAGTATTAGTAGAAGTAAAAGGGCCAAAAACCTTGGTGCAGGGCCCAGAGACCCCTGGGCAGGTCTTTATAATTAGAGTTCCTCCTTATTCGGAGGCGAAGGAATAACTGATCGCTATCGCTAGCTTTACAATAAAGACTTTTAGCGTTCAGTATTTGAAAATGCGCTGTTTTCTTTTTAATCATGAAAGAAAAAAGGTAATCATAGCAAAAATTTGCTTTGAGTATAAAAAAAACATAAAAAGCAATTGTCATTAAAATGTCAAAATGTGCAAATTTTAAAGAAAAATCGTGTTCCGAGAATTAAATATTAAGAAAATATTTGTTATCTATCTATACTTTGGGTTTTTAGAAAATTCGTTTAATTCAATAAATTATTCAGAAATTATTTGCAGACGTTTCTAAATTTTCTGTCAATTATTTGTCGACATTTTGAAATCCAGTCAGTTTAATAAATACAGAAAAACTATTAGTAAATATTGGTTTGGTTTTTTTTGCAATTTATTTATATTTGTCAAATCTACATACACATTATAATATGTATGTCGGAGTATAGTTGGGGTAGGATAATAGTGAAGGTCGTGTTGGGCTATAGTTAGGGTCTACCCTTATTCCAAATAATAATAAAGAGGACTTGCTGTCACTTCCGTCGCGTCATTTTAATATTCGACGATTTTAGATAGCGAGTAAACGATTATCGAATAATCGGAATACGAGCGACATCTACGGCACATTATTCAATGATTTTTGATAGCTTCAAACTAGTAATCGATTATCGATTAATCGGAACGCCATATTTCCTATTTGTTGATTTACTTCGACTTCTACCATTCTCTAGTCCCTTTATATTATCCGACTGACGCAGTACACTTTAGTCTCTCGACAAGTCTCTTTGTGTGAACATCACCTGGAGTTGAAGTGTAACAAATAGGACTAAGGATCACGTGAATTCTTACGTATTATTTATTATGAGTCCCTACATTGTATTTAGATGTGTTAACACAACCTTAGGTTAGGTTTATGTTAGGTTATCTGTAAGCAGATTCCTCCGGGTCAACAAAAAAAAAAAAAAAAAAAGTTAGCCTTATGTTAACCTAACCTCAGACAAACAGTGAGACCAGGCAGTGGAGGCGAGTGTCGCAATCACTTAAAGGAGCTCCTTAAGCCTACACCTTGGTCACAAGTCCAAGGCACTGCCTGGGTTCCTGTTTAAAAACTACAGAATCGTGATATTCGATTATTAATTCATTCAAATACGGCCTTCTCCATTAGATTCGGTTCATTATTCGATCACTTCATTCATTCAAATCGTCTCTCTGTTCTGACATATTACTTATTAACTATATCAAATATTAAACTTTTCCGTACATGTAAATTAAAATTTAATTTTAATAAGGCGAATAAAAACATCGATAACACTCACATCCGTCGGTCTGTCGGTTAACCGCTTGCTCGACGTGACAATCACACCGTTTCCGATACAGCCAGGTGTCTTTTATCGCCTTACTCATTATTATATTACTAAACTAAATTACACGTGCATCACGACGTTAATTAGTAATTGTCTGTTTTCACTTCAATTTCCATTCATTCATTATTTATTTAATACTTATAGAATATTAATAGGCAGTATAGATGAAAAAGACGTTTTCTACTATTCATAATCTCTCGCTTCCACTACTACTATTAGGCTATTGTTACACATGCTAATTACTAGCACGAAAGCATGCTATTATTGAGCAAATGCTTGCTACTAGCGTGTGTGTACAGGGCATGCTACTATTAAGCATGCTTATACTGTTACACATGCTAGTTGAAGCGGGGCTAGAAAGGGGGAAGTTTGAACGCGTTTATTTATTGAGCATGCTAGTACCGATCTTGTTTGCAAGGTGGACGCGCTGCCTATTCCTTTTTTCCTCTTCCTAGCTGAGGTCAGCAAAAGTATAATTTTTTTCAGATCCATGCGGATGGCTGTTTGGTTTTCCATAGTTTTTTTTGAATTGGTAGAGAGCATGCTATCAAATGGCATGTGCATACTTAAAACTAGCAAGCTTATTGCTAGCAAATGTAAACAGTTTGTAAACATATTCATAACGAGCGGCCTGCCCGCGCTTCGCTCCGGATATTTAAAGCAATATTATAATTGATGTCCTTAAATTGCCACTCTGTAATTGGGTAGATATTCATTATTTGAAAAAAGAGAGAAAATAAGAAAAAGTTATAAAAAGAAAAGAAAAGCGACAGATAATAAAAGAGACAGAGCAAAAGTAAAATTGAATAGGTAAAGGACAGAGAGAGAGAAAGAGTGAAAAGAGACTGATCATTCTGAACAGATAAAGATAAAAATTAAAGAGAGAAAAAAAAGAGAGAATGATAGTATATAAAGAGGTAGAGAGATGGACACACTATAGACTTCTCTCAGTGAGAGAATTTTTAAATTCGGATTGGTAACATCAAAATGGCCATATTCTATTAATTAAAAAATGTATATGGCAATACTAAATCACTTTTGTCACTCTACTAAAAGTGTAGTTTTCTATCAGTGAAAGAATTTTTAAAATCGGATTTGTAGTTCCTGAGAAACTCTTCAATTTACAAAATGGCCACCTTACGGCACTTAAATGGCCATATCATTTTAATCAGAGTATTTATGGCAACACCACATAGCCTATGTTACCCGGAAAGGATGTAGCTTCCTATCGGTGAAAGAATTTTCAAAATCGGTTCAGTAATTTTCGAGCCTATTCGCAACAAACAAACATACAAATATAACAGTGTAGATAAGCATACATATAGCTATTTTAGAGCGTGTGTAACAGTAGACTTAGTCTTCCTACTTTAATATGCACGATATCACTTGATAGACTGACTCAATCGTATTTCCGAAAATTACTAAGTCTACTAGAAATAAAATAAAATGAATTACCTGTGAAAACTAATTAATAAACAATGTTGCTAACAATCAAATAATACACATACATAGACAACATAAAATATCTAGTTTAATTTTAATGATAATTTAAATCCATATTGGGTCTTAGTGATGTTATCTGGTCCGTTAAAATTGACCTAACTAACCTTGTTGTCATCATTTATTTTTAGTATTTTATGTCGCATATTAAAATTAATCTTGATTTATAATATTATTATTCAAGACGGATAAATCTTTATACAAATGTCAGAGAAGACAAACATGACTTGTGTGTCAATTTAGTCCAGACAGATAAAATGTACCATGATTTAGAGCGTCCCAAATCTTTTAAAATGTATGCCTTGCTAGTTGAAAACTCTAAATTTTATGTACCACATGGAGAAAGGGTTCTTCTTAACCCACAATACGTTTAACTAAGGATTGCTAAGTTAAGTTTAAGCTTAAGATATTCGGGTCAAATGTGAAGTCCATACTTATACGGGTGCGAAACATGGAAGGTGACCAAGTCCATCTCGCGCCAACTCCAAGTTTTTGAAAACCGTTGTATTCGCCACATTCTGGGTATATAATGGCCTGAGAAGGTCTCAAACGTAGACCTGCGAGACCGTTGCCGCGAAATCCCGATTGACCATCAGATCAAATGTCGCAAGTGGAAATGGATAGACTACGCACTCCGAAAAGGTCCGGAACACATACCTAAACAGGCAATGGAATCCCCAAGGAAAACGTAAGCGCGGCCGTCCTAAACAAACCTGGCGACGTACTGTCATAGTCGAAGCGAAGAAAATAGGCAAAATCTGGAGTCAGGTCAAGCGCACAGCACAAGACCCATCGAAATGGAGAGTCACTGTGGACGCCCTCTGCCCCATTTGGGGGACATAGGAACATAAGAAGAAGGATTGCTAAACTCTCTTCTTTTTCTTGAGATCATATGAACAAAAATATTTCTAAAAATATTCTCCTTTTTCTCTATGTCTTCTAAGCCAAAATATTTTCCCCTTTACCAATGTTTATTATGCTATAATATTCGCCTTTTCCTCGATGTCTTCTAAATGAAATCATTCTCCTATTTTTTGATTTTCTATATAGCTAAACGTCCTCCCTCTTACCAATTCCTATTATGCCATAATATTCGCCTTTTTCTCGATGTCTTCTAAATAAAAACATTCTTCTATTTTTAGGTTTTCTCGAAACCAAATCGTTCTCCCCCACTTAACAATGTCTATAATGCCAAAACATTCTCCTTTTTCTCAACATCTTTTAAAACAAAACCTTACCATTTTTATCGTTGTTTAGTAACATGAGTTATCCAAAATATTGTCCGCGTTTCAATGTCCATCTAACATAAAAAAATCCAGTTTACAATTTTTTTATTAAAATTTATTAATTATTTCCGAAGTTTAACACCCAATTACGCTAACAATACCAGTTCTAGATCTGTCCAAAAATTAATATTCAAAGTAACCTATACATCAATATACAACTACCCACTTTCAATAGTCAAAGGTGTTACATTGTCAGCACTAAACAGGACCTATCCCATAGAAAACATTGAATAGCTATAGAAATCACCCAATAAAGAACATGATTTATTACTTCAATATTATTTATTCAGTGCTCGATATTGGAATTGTCCTTTTCAGTTCGCGAACAAGCCACGTCATTAGAATATACTATATCTTTACTATTTATATATGTTACGTCACGTGTCATGTCATATAATTTAGTATCTGTATTGATTCTAGTTGTAGAAATCTTCTAACCTTAAATACGAGATGTAACCAATAGCCGCTTTTTAGTGGAGAACATGAGGCGAGAGGAGCGCGACACACGTAATTGGTTCTTACGTGACGGTGCTGTTCCCGCGCGCCTGCACGTCGTTAGAATAATAAACATCATGGATTGAACTACTATCTCCAATATTTCTGCTCAAACGTTACGATAGCTGCCAGTCAGTATAATTATACTTTTTAATTTAGATGTCATGACAGGAACCCAAGTTGTATCTGGAACTTGTGATCCCCTTTCACCATCAACACTAATCTTTCCTACTTATTTAACCTATCATGCCTTTACTTACACTTCCACCTGTACTACAGTACAGACAATAAAAATGTATTAATAGAAGCCGAACAGCGTCTTTCACTTGCGACCAAAGTGTAGTGTTAAAGGCCTTTTATACAATTACAGCGCTCCCATTAGCTGCCCGAACTCTATCTACAGTAGATAATAAAGTTAACTTACGTGGACCTAAAGACGGGTGACCTTAACCACGACACTATAATACTAACTTCCATATACACTGCGCGACAACAGAGACTGACTCTAATCTTTCTCACTAAAGGTTATAAATTGTCTACACGTAGGTATACTTGAAGTAATATAAAAGGAAATACCCGAGAACACTAATTTATAAACAGTGTTGCTAACCTTTGTTGTTGACCTTTGACCATATTAAAGAAAATAGAAGATAATCGAGAAAGAGCTCACTTGTAAATAATAAAATAAATTGGTGAAAACTTACAATCCGCATTATTTACAGCATTTATTATAAGCTAAGGAATAGGAAGGAGTCAGGCCCATATATTACACGACCAGAAAACTAGCAACCTATAGAAAAAAAAAACTATAGAAAAGCAGTAAATTCTTGACGTTCAAGCAAAAGCTTCAAAGTAAAAGTACCTTCATTTGAAATACCTTATGGTTCTTATTTTAGACAGTTGTATAGCTATTAAAAGATGGGAAGAGAATGTTCATATAAATTAGACAATTTATTGATTCTCTGAGCAATATTTAATATAGGCCTATGATACCAAATATCTATGAAAATATTGTATTACTAGACTTGCTTTCAAAATATATCACACTTAGAATAGGACTTTAGTATTCATCATTATTAGACTCTATAAGTAAATCTTATATTTGCAACTCATGTTGATGATGATCATGATGAGCAATCTGATTCTAAAATTTTAGGATATAATAGTAATAGTTGCCTAAATCATAACCTAAACATTGTTGGTGTCTTTTTGTTGTTTACTTTGCTTGTAACGTCTCCACAAAGTGAGTAATAGTTTCATGGGGCTTGGTGTTCGCATCTATAATAAGATTCCACAGCCTATATTAGACTTGCCACTTCAACAATTTAAAACTCTGATGAGAATGCTTGGAATCTAAGTGACGTTGACTCTCAAGCTAAGTCATATTTTGTATAACAAATTGTTTAAACATGGCTTTTTTAAAGGAGCGACTGTTGAATTTCTAGCCGGTTCTTCTCAACAGAAAACTGCTTTCAGACAAACTGACTAACCGAACAAATTTTTACGTATCAAAAGTATTTTTAAATAAATTATTTTGAGTTTTGAGTTTAAGTTTTTTGCTTTAACTTTTTGTTATCAATGCTTCCTCTGTGAATGTAATGTCTTGAAAAACAAGTCAATCGATTTTTGATTTTTAGTTATCAACTACTTTAACATTAAAGTTATTCCAGTGTTAATTAAATCGTCGTCATCAAAAAAATGATTGACAATTTTCTTGGACTAGATTAAACCACGACTTCAGCTCTAAATATCTATTTCTCGGCTCCAACTGATATATTATTAGATTAACCAATTTCAAAGCGACATCCCTAAATCCCACCTAAGCCCATAAAACTTTTAATGTATAAGAAAATGTATGTCAAATAATGTGTAATACGCCATATAATCGGCAATACGTACCCATATGGAGCTCCAAATCCCGAGAAGAATAAAATTTCAGACAGGGGAAGTTGAACAAACGAGTATACCAAAAATATTTTTATTGCACATTCTTCTGTCGCTCTTAACGTATTACAGACGTAATTTACGATTTTTTGACATTTACGGCTATATGTCAACTAACGCATCAAGTTGTGAATCAGTTTTTTGTTCGGATATTAAATTATTTTTCACAATGGGGGATATTAATTGTCTTCTAACGAAACGTCCTCGTTTTGGGTGGATATTACTAGGTAAGTTGGCATTAATCGTACCATTCCTATGGTTTGTAAGACAATAAAACTTAATATTTAAATATCATTATTAAAATATTTATAAGTAAACGACGCCATTAAGTTGAAAGACGTGACAATAGAGACCAAAAACCAAAAAGGAATCGTGATAGTCAATTATTAACACATGAAAGCAAAAATGGTTTTAAAAAGAAATGTAAATTACGAAGGAAATAACATAAAAATGTTGGCCTTTTATGACCAAGATAGACTACAGATAGACATAGTCTGATGAAAAATAACTGGAAACCGGACTTATGGATACGTAGCTTATCAGCAATAACATATTACTCTATGACTAAAAAGTGTGTTATGTGTTAGAAAGAAAGTATATTTATCGTTGTCACAGTCTAAATTTATTAACACATTGCCAATGATTTTACGATCTCTATTGTTACATTGTTAGTTTTTATCTATTAGGGGATCTGTTAAGGTTCCGTAGTTAATATCCATGAGCCCCCGCTTTGGTTTAGTTTGATATGTTACATCCACTTACATTAAAAATTCTCTATTATTGTTTCTTCCTGCTATCGTTCCATCGTTTCTTTTATCATTATTTCTTTCCACTACTACTACTACTACTACTACTACTAATCTTTCCACTAGTTCACCTACTGCTACTTTTTCTTCTATCTTTGATGACGTTACCTCAATCACTGCTATTACTTCTACCAGTACTATCATAAGATATTACATCTACTACTACTACAAAATTTTATCTACTACCGTTGCGGTTGTTTTTACTACTAGTTTAGTGGCATGAAACATAGTTACAATACAATTTGATATCCAACTTATTTTTCTGTTATCTTTGGCTTTAATTCCATTATAGTAGCTGTTATTTCTCCTACTAATACTTTGGTTTAAAAAAATGAAAGATTTGATATGTTACATGAAATTTTGCAAATTAAACTATTATTATATCTGCTATCGTTATATATCTTTCTTCCCTCTCTACTGTTACTTCCACTACTACTACTCCTTCCTCAGCTTACGAATAAAAAAAATCCTTTATCCAATTAGTTTTCTAAAGATTCTGATATTCTTTTAACAAGCTTTCTCTCCCAAATATTTAATTGGTGTATACAGAACCTAAACCAACATCTAAACTACATCATCTGAATCAACTCATGTTTTGAACTACAGTTAAAATAGCGGATTTTTTTTATTAATATGTAGGCAATTTGAGATACGATTTAGATTTGGGGCTTACTTATTTCTATAATAGTTTAACAAATTCATGCATACATTCCTATAGTCAAAGTTTCATCTTATCTTGTAAAGTAATTTGTATTTGTAAGAATTTGAGATCTCCGATCAAGGTTTAAAGTCGTTTGACAATTGTTTCTTTATCATCTCTTCTATCTATTAATGTAATAATATTAAATGGAATTTGTTTATTGAGTCCAGTGTCTTAGATATTCCGATTTCATAAATTCTCTTATATTGGTATTTTCGTTGATAGGCATGTTTTTTTTCGAAATTTTTTCTCTTTAAAATGGACCTAAAAACGGAAGACAATGAAGCTTTTTTTTGTTTTGACCCCAAATCCAGTTTTAAGTACCATTATTATCATATTCTGTACTATAGAAAATAAAGAAGTATTTGTGAAAATCCAAGATAATCCCAATTCTCCTAAAAGAGACAAAATTTCGGGAATATTTTGGAAAAACAATTCCTCCCCTCATAAACACTTAAGTCCATAAAGACACCAAAATAGTATACAATTCAGTAATATCGCGTTATGAAACTAACATCGCACATGTGTTTAGGATGACCCTCTCAGGCTCCCGGTAATGTGATGATGTGCACTACTCAAGGTATAGACATGGCTAAAGTATAATAACCAATATTTTCTTTATTTACAAAAATGACATGGCTAGTCTTGAAGCGAAGATTCTCTACTCATTATCAGTATCTGCAGTATTTTATTTATCCGGTTTAAGTACTATTTATTAATCGATATGCTCTCTTTAATTACTCAACAGAGTGCGCCACTAGCAAAACGATATGAAAGGACCTTTTGGGGGCTACGGCAAGACTCCTTTCCCGTAAGAAAAGTGGTTGGTGATGAGGATTTTAAGGTTTAACGTTTAGCAAAGACGATCTTCCACCAATCTCATAGGTTTATATATTTACATAAAAAAATAACCATGGACAAGTAAAATCTTCGCAATTGAATTATAAAATGCTAAAAAAATTGTTGTTTGTATGTGTTATAGTCTAGTTTTACCTTTAATCATAACTGACATATGAATCATCACTGCTGACCCGGGTCTCCTCCTCAGATTGAGAAGGGATTAGGTCATATTCTACAGCGCAGGCCCAGTGCGGGTTTGCAGACTTTACACACTTTTGAGAACTAGCAAGTGATATTTAATAGCTTAAAACACACATAACTCCTGCAAGTCGTTGATGTGTGGGACTCGAACCTCCCTAGTAATCTACCCACGTTTGAACCACTAGGCTATATCTAATCATGTGAGTATGATACCCAAAAGGTTTGTAAATTATATGTTGTAAATAAAATGTATGAAATATGTCAATTCGTGTGAGTTTTAGGCCTATATCATCCAGCACTTGAACTCTCAAGGATAAGGATAATAATAATAAACAAAACAGAACTTGTTCGCGGTTTCTATCTAATATTAACTGTAACTGACGATAATATGACAAAATAATTCTTTATTTTTCTTTATTATTATATACGAAATTAAAAAATATTAAATTTCGTAAAAGGAAAGGAACGGAATGGAATTAAATATAATGGAATGTAACAGTGTTAAAGATATACATGTTTTTAAATTGTCTTTATAATTTTATTAGTAACGAAAAACTATTTGTAAGAAAACAGGTAAAGTTCCCGCTTAGATTAAAAGAATGTGTAAATATTTTTTCAAACTTCTCAGTTATATTTAATAATATTTCATTCCATTCCGTTCCATTCCTTTTAATACTACTATTTTAGTACCTGCATACTTTCTTCCAACTAATGAATATATCAATGAATGAAATACACTTTATTGTATCAAAAAAATATAAATACGGAAAAAGGAATAATGATAAATGAATGAATGAATAAATGATAATGAAAAAATAATGAGCATGTTGCTTTTCTGAGTGTATTAGTTATAATCACTTTATAATTAAAAATAATTATAAGTACCTTCTAAATATTATTTTGTTTATATCCTATTATTAATTCTTTTTCTAAGTTACTGCTGAGAATTTAGTGCGAAATTATAGAGCTGCTCTTACGAAGAAGAAATTAGATCTCTTTTTCGCATTTTGGAGCTTATTGCAAGTGCTATAGGTTAATGTTTCTAAATATCAAGTTTATCTTCAATAGAAGACTTGAATCCTACGCAACATAAAAGGTATATTAATAGCCGAGAACCCTCGAATTTCCTATTAATCTCAAATCGTTTGATCAAGGCCGGTCTTGTAATCGATACACAATCGATACAGATGCACGATCTGACCCATGGGTACAGTTCAACGGATTAGGATGTTTCTTGTATACTAAATGAGGGTATTTGACAGTGATTTGTTATGTGTAGAATTGATTTTATCTATTGTATGCTATGTATCAAAAATGAAATGTGATTATTCTATGTTATGAGCAAATAACAGAGGTTGTAAATTTATTTTCGAAACACAAGACTATTATTAAATCTGTTGTTGAAACACAATACTATTATTAAATATCTTATTGAAACACAAGATTATTATTAAATCTTTTATTAAAACACAAGACTACTTTTAAATCTCTTGTTGAAACACAAGACTAATTTTAAATGTCTTGTGGAAACAAAAGACTATTATTAAATCTCTTGTTGAAACACAAGACTATTATTAAATCTTTTATTGAAACGTAAGACTATTATTAAAACTATTTTTAAAACACAAGACTACTTTTAAATCTCTTGTTGAAACACAAGACTATTATTAAATCTTTTATTGAAACATAAGACTATTATTAAAACTATTTTTAAAACACAAGACTACTTTCAAATCTCTTGTTGAAACACAAGACTAATTTTAAATGTCTTGTGGAAACAAAAGACTATTATTAAATCCCTTGTTGAAACGTAAGACTATTATTGAATCTCTTGTTGAAACACAAGACTATTATTAAATCTTTTATTGACACACAAGACTATTTAAAAAAAAAGACTACTAGCAGTATGGATCACATATTACTAGTATACCTTACCCCTCCTAGTAAGCTAAAATGCTTGGCGTCAGGAGTGGGCCACGCCAGTAGTCCAATGTCCGAGATTTGAACCCACGACTTGTCGATCGTGAATCCAATGCCTGAACCACTGAGCTACTGACGCTATATTATTATTAAATCTCTTGCTAAAACAGAAGACTCATTTTAAATCTATTATAGAAACACAAGACTATTATTAAATCTCTTGTTATAAAACAAGACTATTTTAAAATTTATTGTTGAAACTTATATCTGATATTAGTGGATGAATTTTGATACACTTTTCTTTAGCAGAAGTTTGTCTTGGAGTTGTTTTAATTCAATTAAAATTAAGGTATAAGGTTTAAACGGAATTATCTTTCAAACGCTTCAACCTATCTCGATGATACTCTTTTTGGCTTTTTGGAATATTTCAGAGAACGATGTTAGCTATTTTTTATTTTACTAAAAATCAATGTTTTTGCAAAAAAATGTATATTTTAGTATACATTGTTCTCTGTACATGATGAGAGGGTAGGGCTAAATTATTCCAAATCTGAATATTAAAGTCACATGCAAACTATTTCTAGGCAGCAAAATATGTAAAGAGGTCAATATTTTAAAGGTTTTATGAGTATATAAGAGTTTTATCCGATGTGTCCGTCGCTCCGTCCGCAACTCACATAATAAGGCATACCTCGCGTAGATAAGTGCGGTTACGGACCATGAGTAGGGTCTACAGAAAAAAAAATTAATAAAAATTTTATAAGTATTTTTATTTATTATAGTTGAGTGGAAGAGTACGAAATATTTTCAAAATAAAAACGTAAAAGTAAAGTAAGCAACGCCGATGATAACTATTATTTTACCTGACAATATATGACCTCAGATCCAATAGATTTGAGCTAGTTAGCAAAGTGATCTCGTCCGATCATCATCAAAAGTGTGTCGCAGTGCTAAGACTGCATTATGAAGGTTTCGTGTAATTGTTGGATATTATTTGCTCGGTTTTCCCTAAGTACCTTCTAATACCAGCGTCTGTAGTGGACTGTAAATTGCAACAAGGATATTTTAGACGATGCTGCGAAGTTAAGGCCACTCGCTGGCCTGGCGTTTTATTTATGCACTCCCCGACATCACACAATAGTATATTACATTAGAGAGCCGCCCTTCCCCGCACTCCTCTGTAAGAGTTTTTTGTTAGACTGAGATGAGACGGAGGAACCGTGGTCGCACCCATGTATACCTACTATGTCCGTTTCATGGTAGCGTTCCTCTAATCATATATATAATCATAGTAGGTATACATGGGTGCGACCACGGTTCTACCTTGACCATTTTTATACCGATACATTTCTAAGTTTCTATCCGATTATTTTCTTGTTTCGTCCTTTTCAGACCACTTTTTTACGTAGTCGGGTTATAGTTTTTTAAACTTTATTTTTTTATTTAATAATTTTCTGTTTCCCGATCAAGATAACTTTTATAATCTAATATTATAACGTAATTGTTGGGTTTTATTTGTTTAAACGAGTAAATAACTGCAACAACAGGACCGCGCGAACTATACGACCGCAATTTAAACATATATGTTTACTTAAACAATAAGATATATACATATTTGTAATGTACTCGTCAAGACCTTTCTTTTGACACCAAACATGTGATAATCAGCTCAGTTTAATTTTTTTCGAAGTTAGAATTTGAGGTTTAAATTCCGTCATAAAAAAAATCATAAAATTTTTATAGCCTATGTCACCCGCGCCATTATTACGAATCTATTGACACCTCACTCATGAAAATTGGTTCAGTAGTTTAGGCGCTAGAGTGAACATACAAACATACATACATAGGTACATACATAGATACATATATAATTATACATACATACATACATACATAGACTGCCAAAATCATAACCCTTCCTTTTAGCTTCGCCGTAGTCGGGTAAAAAGACAGTACTGTCTGATAAAGGCATAAAATGATTGTAGTTGTAGTAGTAGTTTTTGTTCAAAGAAGAACAAAAATTGATAAAAATTATTATTTTATTATACTTTATCTGTGACTCCTAATCTTTCTGTCATGTTTGGCTAAACACTTAAAAAGTTTGTCCTTTTAATTTGAGTACATATAAAAATTGACTTTTTTTATGTAAACGGTACAAAAGTAGTCCCCAATGAGCACGCACTGAAGCAGATCTAAAATAAGATATCTATAGCCGACCTGCGACCGGCCGAAATAAATCCGGCGAATATGGGCATTACGCGTGCCCACTCTCCCGTTCTACGACTCTCCCCACTCTCTCTACCGTACGTTGCGTAAAATAGCCCTTGGATTTTTTATCATACTAGCTGACCTGTACTCCATACGTTGAACGGAAAATAGATTTAAAAATACGGCTGATCTTCACAGGATCACTCTGAAGTTTGGTAGAGATCTTTTCGCTGGGCTTATGTGTCTGTGTGTGTCATCAGTTTATTTATATTGTTGTATAGAATGGCTGCACGATAGTCCCTTGTAGTAGGGACCGGTAAAACGTCATATTTTCTTCTTCTTTTCTAATCCAAGACGAGCCAAGCGAAGCGCAACTCGCACTACTACCTTTTCTCGAGGTGCTTTGTTGTTTTCTTGAACGCTCATGACTTGGGTTTGGATTATTCCAGATCTACAAAATTCTCAGGATATGATGTCAGTAGTGGACTTATTAAACATACAAAATTTCAATTCCATAACTCTTATTGATATCTAAAAAACGCCGATTTCGTCACTGACTCACTGATGATCATCAAAATTCTTAGGGTACTTCTCGAAGTCCTAGAAAGCTGAAATTTGGTATATAGGCTAGTTAGTTATTAGTCACTAAATAACAAAAAAATTATAAAACTTGAAACTCTTACCCCCTAAACCCTTAAACTGGGAATCGTTTGTTTGTAGTACCATTAAGCTAATATTGATGCTAGGGGCTTTAAAAATTGATATAGGGACATATATTGACCTTCTTGGCGAAGTTAGGGCTTGTAGATTTAGGGTGTGTAGAGTTAGAAGCTTGGCTCTATATGAAATCTGATAACTTTTTGACAGTGCGAGGTATATGGTCTCGTCTTGGCTACAGTTTACATGAAAATGTTTTTGGTGGGATTTATTATTATTAGGTGGATATGATTTATGTATTTTTAATATTATTTGATGTTAAGCAGTGATGGCCCAGTGGTTGAGACTTCAAGTCTTACTCGGGAGGTCCGAGGTTCGATCCTGGGCACACACCTCTGACTCTGAGTTATGTGTGTTTTAAGCAATTAAATATCACTTGCTTTAACGGTGAAGAAAAACATCGTGAGGAAACCTGCACTCCTGAGAGTTCCCAAAAAGTTCTCAAAGGTGTGTGAAGTCTACCAACCCGCACTGGGCCAGCGTGGTGGACTATGGCCTAATACCCTCCTCATTCTGAGGAGGAGACCCGGCTCAGCAGTGGGCCATTGAAGGGTCGTGATGATGAATATTATTTGTATGATATACAACTTTCTTACTGCAAGAAGATCGCACTCTTTGTATAAATCAGTTGTTGGATACCGAAAGTTTTTAAAATACATGATTTTTAGCTAAACCCTCTGTGCCCTTTCTAGCGTCAAGAAGCGTGTTTTTAAAGCACCACCCCGTACGGTATATAGTACAGAGATTGATTTATATACATATTTATATCGTCACGTACTTAGATTAGATACATGATCAAAATGGCCACCCATTCAACAGACACTGTGCTCGTATAATACCCTAAAAAAATACTGTGTTCGTATTGTATTGCAGAGTGAGCGAGAGGGAATATAACGCATATAGAAACAATAGTGCAGCACTGAAAGTAATGAGCACAGAATAGCAATACTAGTCAATGACTACACTATGCCTTACTATCCATAACTACTTATAGTTGACTAAGCTGTTAATAAAATAAGATTGTTCCTTATCTCCAACATCACAAACCTGATTATACCAACTATGGTGCAGTCAATAAAATAAATAGCAAGAAATGTCGAACAACAATAGGCTATTACTTCCACCTCTCCCTTTTTCTTATCAATATCAGTATAATGATTTTTAAATAAATAATGATGGTTTATCATACTTAAAGAGAGCTTACTAGTCAACCCGCCCTTACTTCCCCCGCATGCAATTTATTGTTGTGTATTTTTTTTGTAATGGTGGATATGGTGCAAACGAGCAGATGGTCCACCTGATAGTAAGTGACCACCATCGCCCATGGACATCGATTAAACAAGAGATACACTCGTTTTGTCGATGCGTTGCATACTCGAAGACAGAGTGGGGAGGGGCAGTGAAGAAGAAAAAATGCTGCGGTCTCAACGGACCCAGAGTTAGATCCCAGAGTTCTCTAGATCCGCAGAATTAATGGGATGGGACAGGGAAGGGGGAAAGTCTGGCCCACATGCGGCTCGACCGGAACGCGTCTATGACACTTAACGGTCGGATTCTCATGCTGGTGGTCGCAAGCCAGTCGGGGAACAGATCCTCTAACACCAAGGGGGTGCTGGGTTACTCGGCTTTTACGAGATGCTCTCCCAGCTGCAGAGGGGAATAGTATTCTATCCTGTCCCCTCACGGGTAATATTCCTGAGACGATCACGCAGCGCACTTCATCCCTTTAGCCTCAGTCCTTTCCTAAGCTCTAGTCTATCTTTGTACTAATTTTTTTTTTAAATCGGTTAAGTTGTTTTAGCATAATAGCTTTATGATAGCTATACTATGGTTAAGTGACTTAATCTTTTGCATTTTGGAACTCTTATGAATTAGACAACTTTAAGCAATAATTTTGTGACCATAGGAAACCTAATAGGTCAATGTATTCAGTACATAATGTTCAGTTTCTCCAAAAACAGCCCTCGCTTTGCTGAGTTAAAAATTGGTCGCCTGTCCCTTTTAGAGTACAATTTGCAAAGTCACATTATGTATAACGCGTCTATTTACAAAATGTCAGTGACATCTATTTAAACCTAAAATCTAATCTAGAAAGTACTACGTATAGGTATTTCATCATCCACTCCCCCTTTGAGATTCAAAATCTTCAAATCCATTCAACTTTGTATATTGTATACAGACTTCATCTGATTGACATACCAATATACAGCGATCTCTATACGTGTATGACTTGCACACGAAATGTATGAGGCGTAGAGGTCATGTTATGTTGGACGATGTTTAGGCGAAGGAAACGCGTGGCCATTTTCTGTTGAGCTTTCAACTTGTGGATTTTTCTAGATTCTTATAAAAATATTGTAAAAGACATATTTCTATATTTATATTAAGTATATTATATGTACTATTAGATTATATAGTAATAAATAAGATATCAGTAGATGATTGAAACTTAACGTGCTGCCTCCACCGTCTGAGTCTGCATTTATTTCGCTACCGAGTAGTGAAAACTAAATTTATTAACTTTAAACCGTGTATGTTATTTGGGAATAGTTTAGCTTTATAGTGCTGATAAAGAATTATCAAAATCGGTTTAGTAATTCCTATGATATAAACGTAACAACAATTTAAAGTTAAAATTAAATTTTCGAGACGTCTTTAATATTTACGCACAAAGATTGGGATTAAATGACTATATCTTTTTAAATATAATACATACTATGTACTCTATAAACATAATTATATTAAGAAATTATGTGACTTTTTATTTTTGAAAGAATTATCAAAATGGATCAAGTAGTTTCAGAGATATATTCAAATAAATTATTACGCTTCGTCCACCGCCACGTGGGATGCTACAGTCCTCTGTCCTTCAGTTATACAATAGTGTATGCAGGTTTAGTGACTATGGAAACCAATTAAAGGACTTCCAGGTTATATTATAGAGCTCAACGTATCGGGATCCTTGGATCCTTTATATCTTTGGATCCATGTAAAATGAATTGTATTAGATTCATACCACTTAATCTACTGTCTAGTATGATGCATCACAGTCCCCACTCCTTTAGCTATAAAATGGTGTGAAGATATTCATATGTATCTGTTATTAATATGGAATCAAATTTGATTGAAAGAACTGATCTTTTTGGCCCGGTAGCGTGATAAAGGGGAGAGAGGTCAAGTTATGTTGGTTGATCAGCATTATGCGACAGAGCTTGAATGCTCTTAATGTATGTACACGATTTAATTGCTCGAGGCGTTTAGTGATGTATTGATTTCGGATTATCGATCTTCAATGAAAATATACTAGTCAAAGTGCTTGTTTTCCTACTGTGTGCGTCACAATCCCATTTATCCTAACTAATATTATAAATGCAAAAGCAACTCTGTCTGTCGAGCTTTCACCCAAAAATTACTGAATCGATTTAAATGAAACTTGGTATACAGATAGTCTAGAGCCTGAGAAAGGACATGGGCTACTTCTTATCTCGAAAAAAGGGTTGTAAGGGGTCAAAAGGGAGGATGAAAGTTGTATAGAAGTATCGATATAAATAAATATGACATTCAACGTTTGTAAAAGTTTTACCCTCAAAAGTGTAAAAACCAATAGGGAATAGGGGATGGTCGCGCTTTCATGCCAAAACTACTGAACCAATTTAAATGAAATTTGGTATATAGATAGTCTAAAGCCTAAAAAATAGTGTAATAGATTTTTTCGGCATAGACGTGTGATAAAGGGGCTAGAGGTCAGGTTATGTTAGTTGATCCAAGGATCCTTACACAATGAATTGCATTAAGCGACAGAGCTTGAATGCTCTTAATGTATGGACACGATTTGATTGCTTGAGGCGTTTAGTGATGTATTGATTTTAGATTATCGATACTCGATAACATGCTTATTCAAGCGATGTATTAATAGCTATTTTCCATACAGTTTTATTACCCCTACTTTGTGTAGCTAGGAATAAATTTGTATAAAAATAGGCTTTTCGTTTTGATTATAGAAGATAATCAAGGAAACTGGATCTTTAAAATTTTTTGGGATGGATTACGTATAAGCTCATGTTTGAGTGCGTGTGTTTGCGTATGTGTGGGTTAAAGTGTGTGTATCTTTTAGAACTGTTTAAATTAATGTCATTTTTGGCTTATCAGTTAACTCTTACCCGTGAGGGGACGGGTTAGAATACTATTCCCCTCTGCCGCTTGGAGAGCATCTCGTAAGAGCCGAGTAACCCAGCACACCCTTGGTGGTAGGGGATCTGTTCCCCGACTGGCTTGCGACCACCAGCATGCGAATCCGACCGCCAAGTGTCATAGACACGTACCGGTTGAGCCGCATGTGGGCCAGACTTACCCCCTCCCTCTCCCATCCCATTAATGCTGTGGGTCGAGTGGACTCTGGACTCTTGCCTAGGGTCCGCTGAATCCGCATCATTTTTCTTCTTCTTTCCCCTTCCCACTCTATCTTTGGGGATGCAACGCATCGACAAAACGAGAGAGTGTTTCTTATTTTGTCGATGTCCATGGGCGATGGTGGCCACTTACCATCAGGTGGACCATCTGCACCTTATCTGTTATAAAAAAAAAAAACTCTTACTTAACTAAATAATGGATTGTTGATTGGAAGTATGTGTGTGTGTGTGAGAGAGAGAGAGTGTGTCTTCAATTTAAACATTCATCTTCCGTGAGCGTCTTTTTGTCTCCTAATTCGACTTAACCACACGTCGTAGTACATTTCTCTCCTAAGCCACATAAAAAATAAATAAACAAGGATGGTGTAGTGCTTCATATACTGCACTACTTATTATAATTTATACAAAATGTCTGAAATATAAACATAAAGTAGCAATATTTATATCTTTATTATATTCTTAAACAAATAAAAATATAACTTTATTCTTTCTTACAAAATACAACAATAAAAGTTGACGTTAATCCGTATGTATGTTCTTCACTAGAGCTTAAAGTCACGACATGTTTTAGGGTTCATACTAATATCATGAAAAAGAATCCCGCACACATTAATAAATATTTGATCTTTGCTCTGTCTTCCTATCTTTTGTGGATCTTCTTTTGAGATTTGGAAGTCTTTTACATCAGACACATTTAAGCGCTGTTTTAAGCTATAATTTCATAGTAAATTATGTATACCTGCTTTATCGATAAGTGTATATCCTTCCTTACATTTAAGTCACGACTGGTTAGCTTTATATAGGGTCTTATTATTTCTGCTTCGCGTCGCCTATTTATTATTTAGAGTTATATCATTATTTGCTGATAACTATTTATTTGTGTTTGTAATACATGTTTATCTACAACAATGCAATCATTCTGAATTATTACAATATTTATTTTACTAATGTATGTGTAAAAATGTACCTATTTAGATGTGGTTTTAGATGAAGTTTAGACTAGTCATTACATAATTTCTCATTCTTAACATTAATTACAGCACTTATTATTTACACCACTACTTCTCTATATTGATAAGCACCCAATAAATTATGTATTTTTATTAATTACAGCAGTCGCTTAGCAGTCTGTAATTAATATATAAATTATATTAATTACAGCAATTATTAATTACATCAGTCCACAACTAGTCTGTAAAACTACTAATCCTTTTCAATTACAAGCCTTTAACAAGTCTTTTTTCTTTTTTTTTCGATGGAAAATCCAGTTAATCGTCCAACAAATTGTATTTATTACAGATAATCTGGTAAGGAATGTATAATTACAACAGTCTACTAATTTGGTAACCCTCAATGAGCCATAAGTGTGACTAGTCTGAAATGTACTCAATTAATTATATTATTTACAACAATTGATAACTACAGCAACCCTAAACAAATTTAGAAAAGAAGTAGTAACTTTTATTTATTACAACAGTCTTCGCACTAGTCTGAAAAGTTACTAATAGACTTTATTAATTACAGACGTCAAATAGTTTGAACAGCGCTTAAATTGTATTCATCAGAGCAGACTCTCCTATTCTGCAAAGCGACAAACATATTATATTAATTACGCCAGTTGTCAAGTAGTTTGTATAGCATTTAAAGAATAGTATTAATTACAGCAATCCCTCTTAATCTGGAAAGCGATAAGTAAGTCATATTAACTGCTACAGTCGTCAAGTAAGTTTATACAGCACTTAAATTGTATTCATCAGAGCAGACTCTCCTATTCTGCAAAGCGACAAACATATTATATTAATTACGCCAGTTGTCAAGTAGTTTGTATAGCATTTAAAGAATAGTATTAATTACAGCAATCCCTCTTAATCTGGAAAGCGATAAGTAAGTCATATTAACTGCTACAGTCGTCAAGTAAGTTTATACAGCACTTAAATTGTATTCATCAGAGCAGACTCTCCTATTCTGCAAAGCGACAAACATATTATATTTATTACGCCAGTTGTCAAGTAGTTTGTATAGCATTTAAAGAATAGTATTAATTACAGCAATCCCTCTTAATCTGGAAAGCGATAAGTAAGTCATATTAACTGCTACAGTCGTCAAGTAAGTTTATACAGCACTTAAATTGTATTCATCAGAGCAGACTCTCCTATTCTGCAAAGCGACAAACATATTATATTTATTACGCCAGTTGTCAAGTAGTTTGTATAGCATTTAAAGAATAGTATTAATTACAGCAATCCCTCTTAATCTGGAAAGCGATAAGTAAGTCATATTAACTGCTACAGTCGTCAAGTAAGTTTATACAGCACTTAAATTGTATTCATCAGAGCAGACTCTCCTATTCTGCAAAGCGACAAACATATTATATTAATTACGCCAGTTGTCAAGTAGTTTGGATAGCATTTAAAGAATAGTATTAATTACGGCAATCCCTCTTAATCTGGAAAGCGATAAGTAAGTCATATTAACTGCAACAGACGTCAAGTAAGTTTGGACAGCACTTAAATTGTATTCATTAGAGCAGACTCTCCTAGTCTGCAAAGCGAGAAACATATTATATTAATTAGCCAGTTGTCAAGTAGTTTGGATAGCATTTAAAGAATAGTTTTAATTACAGCAATCCCCCTTAATCTGGAAAGCGTTGAAGTAAGTCATATTAACTGCTACAGTCGTCAAGTAAGTTTGGACAGCACTTAAATTGTATTCATTAGAGCAGACTCTCCTAGTCTGCAAAGCGACAAACATATTATATTAATTACGCCAGTTGTCAAGTAGTTGGGATAGCATTTAAAGAATAGTATTAATTACGGCAATCCCTCTTAATCTGGAAAGCGATAATTAAGTCATATTAACTGCTACAGTCGTCAAGTAAGTTTATACAGCACTTAAATTGTATTCATCAGAGCAGACTCTCCTATTCTGCAAAGCGACAAACATATTATATTTATTACGCCAGTTGTCAAGTAGTTTGTATAGCATTTAAAGAATAGTATTAATTACAGCAATCCCTCTTAATCTGGAAAGCGATAAGTAAGTCATATTAACTGCTACAGTCGTCAAGTAAGTTTATACAGCACTTAAATTGTATTCATCAGAGCAGACTCTCCTATTCTGCAAAGCGACAAACATATTATATTTATTACGCCAGTTGTCAAGTAGTTTGTATAGCATTTAAAGAATAGTATTAATTACAGCAATCCCTCTTAATCTGGAAAGCGATAAGTAAGTCATATTAACTGCTACAGTCGTCAAGTAAGTTTATACAGCACTTAAATTGTATTCATCAGAGCAGACTCTCCTATTCTGCAAAGCGACAAACATATTATATTAATTACGCCAGTTGTCAAGTAGTTTGGATAGCATTTAAAGAATAGTATTAATTACGGCAATCCCTCTTAATCTGGAAAGCGATAAGTAAGTCATATTAACTGCAACAGACGTCAAGTAAGTTTGGACAGCACTTAAATTGTATTCATTAGAGCAGACTCTCCTAGTCTGCAAAGCGAGAAACATATTATATTAATTAGCCAGTTGTCAAGTAGTTTGGATAGCATTTAAAGAATAGTTTTAATTACAGCAATCCCCCTTAATCTGGAAAGCGTTGAAGTAAGTCATATTAACTGCTACAGTCGTCAAGTAAGTTTGGACAGCACTTAAATTGTATTCATTAGAGCAGACTCTCCTAGTCTGCAAAGCGACAAACATATTATATTAATTACGCCAGTTGTCAAGTAGTTGGGATAGCATTTAAAGAATAGTATTAATTACGGCAATCCCTCTTAATCTGGAAAGCGATAATTAAGTCATATTAACTGCTACAGTCGTCAAGTAAGTTTGGACAGCACTTAAATTTTTTTATTAATTACAGTATTTCCTATTAGTCTGCAAAGTGACGAACGAGTCGTTTTAATTACAGCAGTCCCCAAAGAGTTTGCGTAGCATAATTTTTTTTAAATTCTAATAATAATTCAAATCAGTCAAGTTCTCAAATCATCTTTCATACATGAACCCAAAACCCGTTTCCACATAAAATTCAATCCATAAACAACTCAAGCTTGGCCGTTCGGAGTTGCGCAAGCGCATTGTGCTATAACAATAGCAGTGTTAAGGTTATACGAGTATAGTTTAGATAAAACGTATTTTACATACTAACACGATGTGTAGATTATTATCAGTTTGAGTACAGGTTGACGTTAGCTGTTGTGGGCAATATGGTAATGTGTTTTAATTAAATTAAACCTCGATTAGCTGAGTTTTTAATGGTTCTCCTTTTCCAAAGACTAAAAAAGGTGTTTCTAAGACTTATTCTCTTAGTATGACAATGTTTCATGATACCATGTTACCTATACCAATTAAAAATCCATGTCATCTATAGTAACATCAGAATCCCATGTGGCAATTTTCGATTCCACCGTCTCCTATAACAATATCAGAATCCCATGTCTTCTGTAGTAATTTCAGATTCCTATGTCTTCTTTAATAATTTCGTAGTTCCATGTCCCCTGTAGCAATTTACTACATTTTCTTTAACAATTTCAGAATCACATCTTTTCTGTAACAAATTCAAAATCTTATGTCTCCTACAGCAAATTCTCAAACCTATATTTCCTATAACAATGTCAGAATCCGATGTCATCTAAAACAATTTCGGATTTCCATCACTCCCATTAAATATTCTGAATCCCACGTCTCCTTTAACAACTTCTAATTCCTATGTCTCCTTATTGTCCATAAGATGTGACTATAAGATGCGAGAAACTATAGTTGAGACGAAACGAGAGTACAGTAAATGAGACAACTAAAAACACTAGAGAGAGAAGGGTAAGGTTGAGGTGAAGACAAGACATGAGACTAGTCGACGGTAGAAAAAAGGAGACAAGACATTTTTTTCACATTTTATATATTTCTTAATTAGGATTTCTTACCCTACCAAAATACATCATATTATCTCAATTTTATCATCATCATCATCATCACGACCCTTCAATGGCCCACTGCTGAGCCGGGTCTCCTCCTCAGAATGAGGAGGGTATTAGGCCATAGTCCACCACGCTGGCCCAGTGCGGGTTGGCAGACTTCACACACCTTTGAGAACTTTTAGGGAACTCTCAGGAGTGCAGGTTTCCTCACGATGTTTTCCTTCACCGTTAAAGCAAGTGATATTTAATTGCTTAAAACACACATAACTCAGAGTCAGAGGTGTGTGCCTGCGTGGGGGATCGAACCTCGGACCTCCCGAGTAAGACTTGAAGTCTCAACCACTGGGCCATCACTGCTATGTTTTTATAAAATTTTGTTCAATTTATGACAATGTTTTTATAAATAAATAGCTTAATGACCTGAGTATAATATGTAGTATTCATTTTTGTTAGATTAATGACTTTAACATATCTTTTAGTGCAAATAATAATGAGAATGCATTAATATAATCTTGTTCGAAATCATAAATCTGTATCAGACGAAAAGCCAAGCCGATAATCGGTGAAAAAGCTTACGTTTTTATTAAAACTACTATTTATATCATACGACTTCTCTCAACCCAGTTCCAATGTCTAATATAATATTATTGTGACCTGATTAATTAACGTAAAGTGTGTAGGGTTGTAGGGGATAATCTCTGGATCTACTTAACTGAAAATTCTTTTACCTATAAAAAGCAACATTATTTTAGTGGTAGTCGGATTTGCAAAGTACGTCGGAGAAAAAACGGTAGAACGAAAACGTTTATTCACAGTTCCGGATAGAGAATTAACACTTCGAATACACCTCAGCGAAGCGAGAGTTTTACGTATAAATCTACCTCTTAAATGTCTCTCTCAGTCTATTAGTGTGCATTTCAGTATAACCCGGCGAGTTGTTTAAAACATCTAAGCATAAGCGCGACGCGACTTGGGTGGCGTTTGATTAAAGATATTCATATTTGAAACGTTAATAACAGTGCCATCTACCGGGCTTCATTTTGAAAATTTAAGTACAGTCAGATACAAAAGAATCACCAATATTCATTATATCATTTAGGAAATTATTAGTATTTTGTAGAACCCGATCGTAGCGCCATCTCTTAAGAGGGCTTCGTACGGACGACACTTTTAAAAAATAGATTTTTACCAAAAATATTGGTGTCGCGCTGAGCCCCAAGCTTACCCCTTACCGTGTGATAGAGAGACCTACAGCTCCAACTGATTTTACCTACGTAAACGTTACGTAATAAAATCGTCCTTTCGTAATCCTTTGTTTCCTCCTCGAAATCTGGACCGATTTTAATATTTATTTCGTTAAAATGCAGTACAGGGTCTTTGCTGGATGTTTGCAACTGTTTTTTTAGTTTTAAAAGTTTTTTTTTCTATTATATTAATCAAATAATAAAAAAAAACAAAATGTACAGTCATGGCAGAGGTACGTATATATCGCTTGGTATTTTTTCTTCTTCTGTAACTTCATTATCTTAGGAGGAAACAGGGGACTACGTTTGTATGAAAAAAGTGTCGACTGATTTCCTAAGTTCAAATGTGAGCAAAAATCTAAGTAAATAACAACGCACTTGATAACTTTGTATTGAAAAATAGTTCCTTTTCTTGTTTTTTGAAAATACCCTATAGTAGTCTGTCAAGAGATTTCATACAGTATACGTAACCTAAAGTAGTACAAGTAGTATTAATGTAGTTTAACACTGTGATGTTGAGTATATATTAGGTAGCAATAGTGAGGTCTCTAAAGCTGCTTTCAGGCTACAATTTCCAGATACTTTACGCTTTTATGACACGACAAATCGTAAGGTATAAACAGTATATTGTATTTTAGTCATTTTTCTTATTGAAGGAGTAATAAATCACTATTCTATTCATCGGTACATTAGTTCGATTGAGTGATTCCATTAGGGCCTTTTGCATATCGATCATTATTTTATTATAGGGACTGGGGTTCACTTAATGGTTTAGTATTTCTAAATTTTACCCCAAAATTGAATTATTATGAAGATTAATTTGTATTTGTTTCAAATTCAACGTCGAAATATTTAATTTCTATTTAAGTCTTTACTAATTGTTATAAAACAAAGTCCTACACCGCGTCTGTCTGTCTCTTCGCGATTAAGTAAAAACTACTGAACGGATTTTCATGCGGTTTACACCAATAGAGGGACTGATTTATGAGAAAGATTTTGATGTATAATTTCTAAAGAGTTTATTTAAATTCGTTGAAATATGACGATAGTTGTAGCTACAGTCGCACGGTCCACACCACCGTTGCCCAATGCCTTCTCGTTATTTTATTTTCTATTTTTTTTTAATTTATGCTATTTAAGTCTATTTCTAACAGTGGCCTAGCTGTCACACGTACTTCAACATGGGTCTCTTCTAAAAATCAGTGTTGTGACGTCACGTCGTGCGTCGCAACACACGCTAAGAATTTTTTTTCAAATTTAATAGTGATTTTTTACCAATATTTTTTTTTCTTTCTTACCACCCGTGGAAAGCAGAGTTGAGTAGCTAGTTGTAATAAATGTCTAGATTCTCTGCACTGAAACTTATTATGTTGTACTCTAACCATAAATGAGTTAAATATCCAGCACATCTCAGGATTTGGAGTCTGCGGTTCCACTAACTAGCTTTTAGACAAATTAATATATTTTACATCTAGAACTTGCTTTCATTTAATTAATGTGATGTACAGCTATGTAAGGTCTATAAACTTAAAAAACCCGGACACAAGTAATAAAAATAGTATGAACGTAATTCGCCATTTTGTGATGACGGCCATATTGGATTTGAAATTTGTAATAGTATTCTACTAGTCAAGGCCTTTCATTTGATACCCATAATGAGAGAATAATGAAAAAAAATGTAATTCGACATTTTCTGATGGCGGCCATCTTGGATTTGTAATTTGTAATAGTGTACAGTATTCTACTAGTCTAGGCCTTTTATTTGATACCCATAATGAGTTATGAAAAAAAATGTAATTCGACATTTTCTGATGGCGGCCATCTTGGATTTGTAATTTGTAATAGTGTACAGTATTCTACTAGTCTAGGCCTTTTATTTGATACCCATAATGAGTTATGAAAAAAAATGTAATTCGACATTTTCTGATGGCGGCCATCTTGGATTTGTAATTTGTAATAGTGTACAGTATTCTACTAGTCTAGGCCTTTTATTTGATACCCATAATGAGAGAGTTATAAAAAAAATGTAATTTGACATTTTGTGATGGCGGCCATCTTGGATTTGAAATTTGTCGTAGTTTATAGTACTATTCAAGGCCTTTCATTTGATACCCATGATGAGAGAATTATGAAAAAAAATATTATTCGACATTTTCTGATGGCGGCCATCTTGGATTTGAAATTTGTAATAGTGTACAGTATTCTACTAGTCTAGGCCTTTTATTTGATACCCATAATGAGTTCTAAAAAAAAAATGTAATTCGACATTTTCTGATGGCGGCCATCTTGGATTTGAAATTTGTCGTAGTTTATAGTACTATTCAAGGCCTTTCATTTGATATTGATTAGGGAGTAGTAAAAAAATATGTAATCCGCCATTTTGTGGCGGCGACATCACAAGAACACTTCCGACTAATTCACCTTTGAAATGAAGAAAAAAACAGAATCAAAAACGGTTCATTCGTTCGAGAGCCACGATGCCACGGACAGACAGACACACACAAACACGTCATACTTATAACACGACGAGGTTTAAAAAAATATGTTGTCATTTAAAAATGTTTAGCCTAACGAAGGGTGGGTCGTCTAGTTATTATAAATATTAATTTCACTGATATTTCAACTCCAAGCAAATACAGAATGGTTTGTATTTTTTATTATAACGCACAGAGTTAGTACTATTTGTATAAAGGTTGATCTACACTGATGTATGTGTCTCGTTTAATCTCATCTTTTGTTTCATTAAAAAAATAATAGCTTTATTTTATGATCTAAAACTAAATAAAATATTTTAAAAAGGTAATACCTAATCATTGAATAATTCCTAAAGTTCGTTTTACATTTAATACAAATATTTGTATCAAATAGTTGTCAGTGGTTCAGGCGTTGAATTCATGATCGATAGGTTGTGGGTTCAAAAAATCAAAGATAAAAAGAGTATCCAAAAGAAATAGTCCCGCTGAGTTTTTTACGCCCATTCTTCTCAGGTCTGGGTTAGGTCGTTTCCTAAAGGGTGGTAGATTCCGATGTTCAATAAAAGAATGCAAATTCCAATATTGATTAAAAAATATTGACTTTGACTTTGAAATCCCAGTTATTAGTCTACTGACGTGGGTTCAAAAAATCAAAGATAAAAAGAGTATCCAAAAGAAATAGTCCCGCTGAGTTTTTTGCGCCCATTCTTCTCAGGTCTGGGTTAGGTCGTTTCCTAAAGGGTGGTAGGTTCCGATGTTCAATAAAAGAATGTAAATTCCAATATTGATTAAAAAATATTGACTTTGACTTTGAAATCCCAGTTATTAGTCTACTGACGTGGGTTCAAAAAATCAAAGATAAAAAGAGTATCCAAAAGAAATAGTCCCGCTGAGTTTTTTGCGCCCATTCTTCTCAGGTCTGGGTTAGGTCGTTTCCTAAAGGGTGGTAGGTTCCGATGTTCAATAAAAGAATGCAAATTCCAATATTGATTAAAAAATATTGACTTTGACTTTGAAATCCCAGTTATTAGTCTACTGACGTGGCTCACTCCCATCACAAGTATTACAGCTTAGTTGGAGGATTAAATAATACCAACAGTATTCAATCCAAACTGCTACTAGTCAACCCGCGCGACTTCGTCCACGTGTAGCTCCGCTTCTATTGGTCGTAGCGTCATGATAAATCCTATAAGCCTTCCTTGATAAATGGGCTATCTAACACTGAAAGAATTTTTCATTTCAGACTAGTAGATCTTGAGATAAGCGCGTTTAAGCAAACAAACAAATAAACCCCTCAGCTTTATATATCAGTAGAAATCCGATAGATTTTTAGTAAGCTCGGTTAAATGTGTAACGTTTATTAAGTTGTTTTTTTAATGAAATTTGTTAGTAGTTGTTTAAATTATACGCAACAAATGCGTAGATAGAGTAGATAAATGTATAAAATGATTTGTATTATATATTAAAGAAACTTTAAACCGAAACGAAGCGATTTTTAGTGTAGGCAGAAGAGAATTTTACTTATGGAGTTGAAATTTGGCACAAAAACGTAACCAAAATAAGTATTAATTATAAATTTGGGGTAAGCCACACTTATGACTTAGGGGAGTGAAAAATAGATAGTAGCCGATTCTCAGACCTACTGAATATGCATATAAAATTTCATAAAAATCGGTCGAGCCGTTTCGGGGGAGTATGGTAACTAACATTGTGACACGAGAATTTTATATATAAGATAGGAGTTAACAAATTTAATATTTAATATTTTTGGTAATGGTAAAAAGATAAGGAGGAAGAAACTATTTTCTCTTCGGATGAGATTCAGTGAGATTCAACGAGACAGAGACGCAGTGTGTACTTAGCCTAACAGTGTTGTGTTTACGACGCACGGTGACTTCTTATAGGCTATGAATATTGAAAAGAAACTTGATTGAACATAACTTTTACTGCCTTTTTACTCACAAACTTGGGATTATCTTTCAAACTCATTTTGTGATGTAATTGACTTTATTATATTGAAAACTTGTTTCCTAAACACTGGTAAATAGAGGCTTTATGTTTATCTAATTTATATAAAACTGAGTTATGTGTGTTTCAAGCAATCAAATATCTGCTTTAACGGTGAAGGAAAACATCGTGAGGAAACCTGCACTCCTGAGAGTTCTCCGTGTTCTCAAAGGTGTGTGAAGTCTGCCAACCCGCACTGGGCTAGCGTGGTGGACTATGGCCTAATACCCTCCTCATTCCTCATTCTGAGGAGGAGACCCGGCTCAGCAGTGAGCTATTTAACAGTTGATGATGATTTGATTTGATGACAAAACGTGCATGAAATATTATAAAGTATTTACAAATACTTTATAATATATTCTTTGTGACTGAAATAGTGAAGGAATTTATTATTATTTTTTATTTTTTAACCCCTCCAACTAAGCTAACATGCTTGTGTTAAGGGTGGGTCAGACATCAGTAGTTCAATGACTATTTTATTGTTCTATCATCAATACTTTCCGCATGCGATGAAAGACAATTTATGGCTAATTTTTTTGCACCTTGGGTTGGTTTTAGTAAGAATTTCTGAGGATCTCTCATTTTTAAGTAATAAATATAGTATATGTTACTCAGGGATAATATAGCTTTCTAACGGCAAAAGCATTTTTGAAATCGGTCCAATAGTTTTATGTTTATTCGTTACATACAAAAATATAAAAATGCAAATCTTTCCTCTTTATAATATTAGTATAGATATAAATAATTTTACTAAATCAATTTTATTCTCAATGTTAGTAATTATGAACACTCAAACGACCAATATTAATATGTTTAGATTAAAGCAGACCGGTGCCTGGGACTTGACACCCAGAAGCAGGTTTAAACATGTCTTCTACTATACACAAACTCTCATCTCCACCGCTTAACCTCGCTACCGCATATGAAAATAATAAAGCACATTACTCACGTGCTCCTCGATAACGAAGGCACGACACCACCAAACAACACTAATAGTCTCGCTATTTTAATAAAAGTTGTCCATAAAATGAGTGAAACAGTTTTTACAGCTATTTGGGTTCTTATTACGGTTTTTTCGCTATCCCTCACACAACTATGAATCATATATCTCTCATCGTTAAAGCAACGTTCGTAAGAAACGTTTTCGTTCTCCGACTTACTGCAACAAATCCGACTCCTATCAAAAATGTTTACACATTACCCCCTACAACCTCACAAACTTTACCTCTTTATAATATTAGTATAGATAGATGTAATGAGCGTTGACCCTTACACCTCACCTGTTCTGTATTTCATAACTACCTCCAAACACTCGTATATCATACAAATCCATACATTAATATCCTTAAACCGAGAGCATTACAGTAACTACATCAAATGATAGCGCTATTACACGCGCCCGTATAAACCCATATATCGCTTTACCGATGCTTTGTAATTCAAAAATATGTTTTTTACCTTAAAAAGCAAATGTCAGAAGTGGTATAAAACATACTTGTTAGCAACACCGTTTATAAATTAGTATTCGTGGGTAGTTTTTATTTTATTTCGAGTAGACACTATGTAACTTTCGTTCCGATAGGGTTGAGTTATTCTTTCAAGTGATAGCGCAGTACATATTAAAGTATTGAGACTAATAGTGTGATTGTGGCGTGGTGGGACTTCATTAACTATTTTTGTTATAAAACTTATAGTTATAAGGTATAATGTAGGTGCTTTCAAATCTAGAGTGAATAGGAAAAACTACTAGGAAAGCGTGCTTCATCCTTGACCGTGTCGTGTTTTCAGGCAAGTCATGGTCGCTCAACAGAATTGTAATTCTAAACATTATTATTGTCTTCATACCATTTTTATTACACTTATTCTAAGGTATATATACTTTTGCCAGGACTGAGGTGTATTCGGATTTATTGCGGTATTTTGCATGTCTGAGAGCAAATCCAAAGAGAGTGCGAAAAGCGCAGCATTTAACATGTTTATGTTCAGATTTGTTTTAACTTCTTATAATGCTTTTTATAGCGGGATATGAATTATCTAAATTATTTATACTTTAACAATTATTATATAAATTGTCTGGATTTAACTAATCTTAACTAACACTATACTTTCTATCTTCTTAAGGAGTTAATTTTAACTCATTAATTCATCCATCCATGTAGATGTACGAATAATGTGTACTAAGGTCTCTCACTCAAAAATAGTACCTAAAAACTAGTGATACTAAGAAATTTTATACTGGATAGTTTAGGCGGTTTGTGTCCTGTTACTTATGACCCAGTTGCGGGTTTATGGAGTCCTTTTACAATGTATTAATATTCACCGCCATTGCCTAACCTTGTCATAGCTACTGGCACGAAAGTATAGTTTTGACCTTGAATGCGCAGAAGTCCCTATTAGGTCTTTTTTAATGGGGAGCGTGAGGCGAGAGCAGTGTGTCACATGCGATTGGTTTTTATGCGTCGTTTCAGTTCCTCACAATGCGCTACTTTCTCCCACTATTTTTTCTTAAACCTAAAGTTAGTTGCCGGCTACTATACCTATTATCTAAACAAATAATAAAGTTAACGATTTACAAGATCAGATAATTATTCCTAATGAAACTTACTGTTCTATCAACTTACAAGCTATAAGACGAGCTAATGAAGGTATTCTTAAAATAGGGTTAACAACTACTAGCCAAACAAAACCTATCAAAAGTACTGCTCGTAATAATTTCATACTATAGCACTAAAATACACCAACACTAACAATTTAGTCCAAACAATGCATGCGACGTCATAACTATGACATCGAATTTCATCTTCCATTGAATGTTAGATGAAAATGGGCCTTAACATACTGTAATAAGATCTAAATTGATCTGATTTATTTTCCAAATAGGAGAACGATCGTAATAAGAAAATATAGGCAAATAGATTTGTATGCAATTTCAGATTATAGCTGAGTGGCACAATAGTCGATAAAGTAAAAGAAACTAGTGGAGGTAGTATGATAAAAAATCTTAATATTTTATTGATAAATACATCCATACTGACTTAACAAAAGGAGGGGAAGCAGTAAAATTATTTACTGGTCAAACAGTATTCATATTAATTAAAATACTTTTATGGAAGATTTATTGTCACGTGATGTCACTAATCCTTCAAGGGCATGTAAATAATTTTATGATGCTGATGCATTACGATTTATCGAGGAGATAATAGCTGATGATAAAGTTATACGAACAAACCATGCTAATCCTGTTCATTCTTGAATTAAATGATTAAACAATTTTCAAATAAAAAAATACTGTAGTGAGTCTATGCCGTTAAGAGTATCTGGATAGTCTAATAAACAGATCATGATTTTAAACACCTAGACTTATATTTAGAAGCAAATAAAGAACTTGTAGAGGAAGAACAAGAAAGACATCTTTTGAAGCAATTAGATAATGATTATAATAAGCAAGCAAGTGTCTCAAATGGAATCGAACCCATTGCAACTCACGAAAACAACGTATATCGCAATATATGTGAACAATATCAGATTACATCGAAACGAGGACCAATAGTCGATATAATAGTAATATAAATTATATTCTAGCCAGACCAGCCAAAACTAACTGGGAAGTTAAATGTGAACGTGCCAAGATCGTTTTTGGGATAAACATGTATTTTCAAGCTATTGTAATAACATCACGTTAATGTTGTATCTTAGTTCACTAGTTTAGAATATCTGGGTATCCCGGATATAGTGTTTTAGTTTTTAAGGTTTGGGATTTAGGGTTTGGGAAAAGTTCATCTACACAAAGATTATTGAGTAAATTCAACTACCACACAATCGAGACAAAGACAATGATGATCGAGGAGACAACAAAGATTTAGGTAGATATCAACTAATAGAAAAAAATCAAGAAGAATCACAATAATGATCAAAGTAAGTGAAAGAAAGTTTGTGGAGGAAATTATTTTGGCAATTAACCAGAAATGTTGGTTCTTTTGATTGGTGTTTGAAAAATTTTGAAATCGATTTTATCTTTACTCCTAAGGACATCCCTGACCAGAATACGAATGCCTCGAATTTATCGAATGTCTAAAATCACCAACTTCCTGAGGAGATTCAATTAAAATATACAAGACTTTTTCCATGACATACTTTCAAGATTCAGCGCATAATGTTTTTGCACTCAAATAATTATGTCAATTTGTAAATCCTTCTCATTTAACGTGCTGGTGGTATTATACCGATTTTACAAGTTTTAATACTGTGTTTTACTAAATGATGTTGATACGAAAAATTTTAAAATATCTTCCAAATAATAAAAGTACTAAATCCAGGAGAAGTCATTCTTTTGGGTAATTTATATTTAGGATTTTGGTTTAGAGAAAGTTGTATTAAACCAGATTTTATAATGCTCTTATATGGGGGACAAGACTACTATTTAAGACCTCCAATGCCAGATGCTTTGAATATTTCCATCCTATTGCCAGTCGTCTACAAAATTCGGAGTATGTTTTGAATTTATGCCTTCGTTATGTGATATCTTCTAAACTCTACCACATAGGGACGAGGTCACCATATACTGAGCACAGACTATTGTAGTGAATAAATTGTTTTATATGAGAACAACTACCTGATTTATTAGATTACTATCAAAAACTTCATCAGAAACTGATGAAACTGACTCTAAATCTTCTTTAAATCAATAATTACTACTTATGACAGTGTCCTTACATAGTATATGTTTCTAAAGTAGATCTAGCTCAGCAGTATATATCGGACTATTAGGTCAAAGGACTACTGAAATAAAAGCCAGGAATATATAATTACCAGTACGAGACCTAAAAACTCATATACAGTCTTCACCAGACAAATCTTACACATTTTCATCGGGAGTTAACACATGTTATTCCAGCATATAAATAGACAGTAAGTAGTCAATTAGTCTGACTATTTTTAGTCTAATCGTACCAATTTAGTGAATTAGAAGGGATTGTGACCCTAATTGATGAAACTCGAGACTTTGATGTTCTACGCAATAGCAAATATTTTTTTGGTACCTAAAAGTAATAAAGTAATGGTTAAGAGGCTTAATTGAACATTGGTGAATTGATAAATAAACTACAAAGGTTTTTGGATACAATAACATAATTTAAGTAAGAAGAAAAGAGAAAGAATTATGAAGGAGAGGAAGAAGAAGGAAAGGAAGTAATACAGAAGGAGGCATAAAACCGACTACACCTTTATTAGAAGAAAGTACAACATATTTTTTTTTATTGACTATGTAATTTTTTTTTTAATTTATAATATTTTTTAAAAGACTTATGACAACAAAATATGTTTTTCTTTATTTTCCCTTTGTTTATTTATTTCCTTTTATTTTTAAATACATTTATGAAGGAGAACAAAATATATCTCCTCATTATTATTTATTTCCTTTCTTTCTCCCTCTATTTTTCTATCTTACTTTGACCTTTTTTTCTTAAAGTATTTGTTTTTCTATTCATGAATCTACCGAGTTCTAGTATAAAATTTATTTCTATAGATAAACTGTTACCAAAAAAGAAAAAGTATCTAAAAATGCAGTTCGCGTGTGCTATGCAGTATGCAGCTGCCTTTTATCAACTGTTAGTAATTACTAGTTGTTTTATTACCACGAATTTGTCTAAATGTTTCTTACTAAATCTACTGGATTAATGGACACTTTGAAATTGCTTTAAGGAACATTCTTACTACTGCTTTCCTTTCTAGAAATGTAATAAAATTTGAGAAATTGAGTTTCACTGTATGTTGGTGGATCGATTTTGGTATAATTTGGAAGAATAGGCATGTGAGGATACTAAAATTCAGTTTAACTGTATCTTAATTTGAGGATTTTGACACTAAGCGTCATAGTTTGGGAATTTTGGTATAATTTGGAGAGCAATGAAAGTATTTTGGCGTAATCAGAAAAAGTTTTACGACAAGGTTTGTCCGTATGTTTATGAAAGAATATTGACATAATTTGGAAGAATAGACAAATGAGGATGTTCAAACTGAGTATAACCGTGTCTTAATTTGAGGATTTTGGCAAAATATAGTGGCATAAGTCTTAATTTAGAAGCAAATGTATCAAAAAATTTTGAGATTGAATTTAACTGCGTCCTCGTAAAGGATTTTGTCATAACTTAGTAGCAATTGTACGGATTTTGAAATTGTGTTTAACGAATTATTTTGTAGCTTGTTATTATGCCAGTCTAAACCTTAACAAGGAGGTGTATCAAAGTGTCAGACAGCCATTGCATTTTTTTTAATTAATTTATTGGGAGACAGATTGAAAAAATATTTTTTTGTCTATTGAACAGAACTCCAGATATTTCTTCAATAAGAAATACTCAAGTTGGTCTAATGAATATACTATTTAAAATATTTTTGAACTTTATAAGAGCTGTAGCCTTTATAGAGTTAGTTATTTTATATTTTTACAGAGAAATGTGACCAAGCCAAAGCAGGTGGTTAAATTGCATCAGATATAGGGTAAATTTATTTAACACGTTACGACTTTCGTAATCTTTCATTTGCTTTCTTTTTTCTTTGCTATTTTATAGAGCGATAAGATCTTGAAGTTTAATTATTAACCAGAAAGAACTTTAATTAATTATTGTTTTATAATAAAGTAGTGATCCGCCCTGGTCTCGTTTATATTATGAGTACCATCTATGTGGGAGTTATTTGCTAATAGTAAAATAAAGTTTTAAATCTTATAGATGCGCAAAACACACAGAGTACATTTTGCCGGTGCATTCCATGAGTACAAAGGAGGGTATTATTACATTGTCTTGCCTTAATAACATTGTCGATATCTTAGATTTAAATGGCTTCTGGTTCAGAGGAAATTATAATTAGTACTTCTTAAATTGTGTGCAAAATCCTGGAGTGTCCGTCAGTTACTGAAAATTGATTCTGAAGTTTATAAATAAATGAGTAATTTTCGTCATAATGACATATTCCATTCGTAGGCCAACTATGTATTGTTGAAGATATTTAAAAAAATGCATGACCTGATGAAGTTATCATCCAAGTTATGAAATCAATAAAACATTTATATCAATATGATCTAATTCCACGTCTGCCAATTGTTCAGATGAAGGATGAGGGGAATATTTCAATGTAGTTATCCAATGATCAGGGTGAGGTTGGCAGATATCCAGAGTGCAACAAGGAAAACGTATAATACAACAAATAATATCACTTATTTGGATTTTTTCGAAATTTAGAGTCACGTTGCATTAGTTTGAGTTGCTCGGAGTCAAAGATATACAAATTGTGATTATAAGAGTTGTCATTGACGTAGATCACATACCATCTTATACTATTTTTTTTAATATTTAATTTTTTGAATAGGTAAAAACCAATCTATATTACAGTTTAAAATATCTCTATCTGTCGGTTAAGGTCCAATTAAAATTAGTACATTAGCCTGAAATATAAGACAGAGAAATAAATTAAATCAATCTCCATTTGATTATTGTCAAAGACCCTTTTATCCTATAGGTCACAAGGTCCTGATGCTAATGAGTTCCTATCCACGATATACTTGTAAGATATCACTTAAAAAAAGTATAAAATATAATGAAAGTAACTTTCAAGACAACTTCAATAAAAAGACCATATTTGTGAAAACTCAATGAATTTATGGCTAACATGATAATACAATTGAAGTTAAGTTTTTTTTTAAATTGTTTATGTCTTGTTATCCAGTATAATAAACATCTAGATGTACTAAGACATACATCCCCTAACACATCCAGGGTAATTACACTAATTACCCTGATACACAGGGTAATTGCAGTGGCTCTGGTAAATAGCCGCTCCATTTGGACACCTGTTTCATAATTACCCAGAACTTGCCAGGTGACAGGTATGAGCATTTTATCTCAGATATTTTTACATTGAGCTTAAAGCTCTGATCCTTTTGAATGAGTAAATTTTGGATTTGTCCCTTATTTGTAAAACGAACTGAAAAACTTATAGCTACACAAGTTTACTACGTTTATAAAGATTTTTCAGCCCAATAGCCACAATCTCATCGATAAATCAATATGATAATAATTTTTTCTTAGATAAATAGAATTGGTCAGTAAAATCATCGAAAAAAGAAAAAAAGAGTACATCTACAAAAATCATCTATATCTGGGTCATATAGCCATTATCTCATCAATAAATTTAAGATAAATCTATAACGTTCATCAGCTGTTTTTAAGCAAAGAAAGTATGTAAGTAAACATTAGCCATTTTCTTATCGATAAATAAAAAAAGATCATAAATTATTTTCCACATAAAATAGTATTTATCTGTGATTTCTTGGCAATCTAAACAGAATGATGACACATAAAAAAAATAATAAAAATTAGCCCAGTCTATACCTATAGTCTCATCGATAAATCAAGAAGATATCTACGTAAATACTTTAACAAAAATTAGTCACACTAATAGCCATAATCTCATCGAGAAATCAATTAAACATTGAATGTATAAAACATCACTGTCATTCCTAAAATCAATTTTCCAAAGAATCTTAAGGGACTGAGCATTTTATGTCGTTATATGGAGTTGCCGTTAAATAGAGCGCAGAAAAATCAATGCATACGTAAAAGACGCAAATAAACTAATTAGACGTTATAGGGAATTTGTCGTTAAACCGAGTGGCGTAAGCATAACAAACCAGCCGTTAATTAACAGCTTAACACTAACAATTAATTTGTGTTTTATACCGAAGAGTTTAGGGCGATTTGACGACGCCATTTAATTTATATTCTCTGCCGGACCCCCTATCGTAAATACTGGATTTGCATAAGAAACACACTTACCCAGTGAATAAATTAAATTGAGTTTTATGGTTTTTTTGCTCTGGTCTCAGCTATTTCTGGTTATACTTGTTGATATAATCTAGATTACTTGAATTTAAAATTCAATTTTAATCTACTACTTTACTTTCTATAAATGTGTAGCTCTATAGAAAAGTAAGTTCTACTTATTTATTATTATAATTCCAAAACAAATAACGAACCGATTGATCTATGTATCAATTATGTTGGAGAAGCTTTCGTTTAAACATTTCTGTGATATAGAAAAGTAGACATTCTTACTTTTAAATTTCACCTATATTGACCCACAGAGGTCGATAAGAGTTGTAGAGTTCCATATAATCAAATAGGTCTTATAAATAAGGAGGAGATAAGACAGACATCATGATATGAAATCTTTAATAATAAAGATATCCTTTTCATTTACACCATAAAAAAATTAGAGCTTTATTAAAAATTTTATCACAAAAAATACGACAGAAGCACTGAGTCATAAAAGGCGTTTGCATACATACGCAAAAACTTCCCTATTGAATAAATTAAATTCATTTTTTACGATTTTGAACACTGACATCAGCGGTTTTATAATAAAACTTCCCTTCGTTATAAGTTATATGATATTTAGGTTTTTTATAAAATAATATTTACGATAATAACAGTAGTCAATTACCTCAACTCACTTCAACTCACACCAATGACAACACTTATAATCACAATTTGTATAATCAAATTTTAATTTTGACAACAACAAGCAGCTCAAACTTTTTTTTTTCTACTATAGTCGCTATGCATTTTTAATTATCGTGACCCAGGTGTAGGTTTAATAACTATAACATTGTTAGGTCACAATTATGTAACAAACATGAGATTCACAGCATTTACAATGCATAATATCATAGATGATGTAATTAAATTTTGTTTTTGACTACGCGTAGCTTAAATAAATTGATTTAGTAATATGAAATATTATTACTACACCTTATAATATAAATAGCACCTGGGACTACAACCCAAGTGTAGTTTTAAGAGATTTCTCTGCTTAAAACAACGACTTAATTATGCAACAAAATTGACTCACTTGAATTTACACCAATGACAACAATTATAATCACAATTTCTATAATCAAATTTTTCGATCAACTTTGAGTAGCTTATAAAATATTATGACTGAAAATAGAATAGTGCCTGAAACTTACGACCTATATGTAAGTTTAAGGAAAACTATCTTAATTAATTTACTTGACTCACCAGAACTCATACCAATGACAACGCTCATAATCAAATTTCGCTATTGATTTTGAACAGCTCAAACTGACTGACTGATAAGTACATAGTATAAATTCGATCTTATATGCTGATGAATAAACTATATTTTGCTGTAACTGTTCTTAAGGCTATAATGGAGAATTGAAATATCTCGAGATCAATTATGTTTTGTGTTTTGGACTTTAACTCTTTAAATCTTCATAATATAAGTATAGTATAGAATAACCAATAATTCTTATAAGCCGCTTATGATTCTAAAAACAGTACTTACAGTGATTACAAATAAATGAACTTCCTAGTACCAATGTAATACAAGTTTTTTGCTCACTTGATCGAAGTTATATCTTTTCCGTTATATTAATTTTTATTTCTATCCCATCTTGATGTACAATAATCATAGAACTAGATACTAACGGAACTTGCTAACGTTAAACTGGAACTTATCCAAACAATAATACAAATTTCAACTTTTGAGTGTAGTTACCTAATGTTTCAACCTTTTCTGTCCCTTAATTCTTTAATAGGAAAATTGTTAAAATCCCTTTTTGCATTATATTTCAATCACTATGAGTTTCAATCTTTTCTTCGCTCTTTAATAGTTATTACTCGTGTTAGATTTACATTCAAACTTTTATGAGTTGACCAGTCTCAGTCTACCATCTCTTGCCCTCACTCATTGAGTACTTTATTTTGAGTAAATGTGTTGACTAAAACCAGTTACCTAATTGTAACCCATTTCTGCCCTCTATCATATCTTATATATAAAATTCTCGTGTCACAATGTTAGTTACCACACTCCTCCGAAACTGCTCGACCGATTTTTATGAAATTTTATATGCATATTGAGTAGGTCTGAGAATCGGCTACTATCTATTTTTCATCCCCCTAAGTGATAAGGGAGGCCCACCCCAAATTTATATTGCAAAACAACGTTTTCGGGGTCAGCTAGTTAAAATATATATAATAAAAAAATAAAATAAAATTGAAACAATAATGCATTAACACTAAACTAGCATTTAGAGCATTGAAAAAACTATGAAAGTAAACAAACTGTGAGTCAGCGATAGCGATGCGCACGCGCATGAATAATTGCGCTATGTGACTCACTTGTTGTTATGTGACTTTATTATTACTTAGTTTCCTAATCTGTTCAAATTGTTTTATAAATTTTTTAAAAATATTTATTAATTCAAAAGCCTCCTAGTTATTCGTATAGAGTAAGTGCTCCTACTTTTCATTTAATAGTATTTATATTCAATGTTTTTGCTCGAATGAATAGATGGTCAGAACATGTTTGGACATGTCAGGTTCTGGTATTTTTAGAACATAATTACTGTAAAGTTTATACATATATTAAAATGGCTTAAGTAAATACCTACTTCTGATTTGTAGGTTGGTTTCCAAACTGTGTTTGATTTAAAGATACTGATGACACTAATATACGTTCTAAATAAATAAATATTAAACAATTTTTTTTAAATAGTCTTACGTAATAAATGAATGGCTCCTAAGACCGGGAAAGAAAACCTGTTTGCAGAAACAGAAACATATAATCATAAAATTATCACTGATACGTCTGTAAATGAATGCGTAAATTCTGTACATAAATCGATTTTAAAGAAAACGATGTAGCTAATCAAAGAAATGATGGCCAGAAAATGATGGAACAAAAGCTCGAAGGAATCTGAGTTAATTTTCAAAATTTTTATATGTCTAATATTCGATATCTCACCGCTAAGGTAGACTCGGTGTGGAGAATATCCAAAGATGTTTAATTATTTTCCCTCTTATTGAAAGATATCTTTACAAATGTAGTGTCGTTGAATAGGTAATAAGAATAGCTATTCAACGGTGTATAAACGAGAAGAATCGGATAAAGTAATGTGACTATTGTCTAAGAAAAATTGGATTTTTGAACGAAAATTTGTCAAAATTGAACAAATTTATTAAAAATTTTCAATATTTTTACTACAAAACTGTGATGAAAAACTACTTTATAATATAGAGGGATAGTGTACGTATTAGAAAACGTAAAAATTTAATGTAAAAAAGGGCACTTTCGGAAGTGATAACGACTATTGTTTAGTTAAAATGTTAAGTTTTTACAGAATTTTCTTATATTTTTAATGGAAATATAGAATTATATAAATTACTTTAAATAAGATTTTAAAAAATCCATTACTAAGAAGTAAAAAGGAAATGATAGACTGAAGTGTCAATTTTACCTCAGCGAAGTGATTATAATAATATAATATTTGTTCACACACGAGGCCAGAGATCGGCCCAGTAGCCATGACTCATTGATGTTATCGGTTAGCTTTCCCTTCACACTATTTGTCTTTACATTTTAATATCACATAAAGTTTTAACGAATATGACAAAACACAATCGTTTGCTCTCTTCTCTGAGTCATCGGTAGTTTAAGTTTTTAACTCCTCTAGCTTTACAGACATGTGTAGTTTTGTTAAACTAAATTTCAGACTTCTATCGTTGAATTTGTTGAAGGTAAATACGTCGTCAGGATAAGACCTAAAACCTTTATTGTAGATGAAGAAGATTAATTTTGAAAGGAACTCCTGATAATCAAAGTGTCGGTCAGTAAGTTTATATACCCGATATCGAAAAATCAACTAAACCGAAATAAAATCTTGTAAATTTTAGGGGAATTTCACCAAATTTACAAAGTTTGTAACAGCATGACAATGTTGTAAATAAAACAAATTACGCCACGGGCAAGTAAGGTTAGTAATTGGAGGGTTGGTAAGTTTTGGTAAGTATTGTTTTATATTCATTATTATTTTAGATACAATAGCAAGGAAGGACATGAAAAAGGTTGCTAGTTAAGATTAGAATGGCTGAAAATGAAATGAATAATGATGATGATGTTTAAACTTCTTTCATGAAAAAATGAATGACCTAGAGTAATTTAAGAAGCAGACGGAAAGACGAATTTTATAAGAAGAAGAATCAGTAGTTTCGAATATCCTTCTAGCTTAGATTGATGACGATGGTATCCAAAAATTACTCTTATAATCTAAGAACATACATTTTGAAAGGATTTCTCCATAACCAACACACTGATGTAAGGATACCCCCCTATGCTAGGTCTGGTTTCGGAAGCCTCGTCCCTATAGCAGAGAAGAGGAACTCCCCGGATAGTTTAGCGGGTCAGACTGCCTTTTTCTGAGGTAGCACCAACCCCCCATAACCTATGCTAGTTCCTGCTTGGGGAGTTGGGCAGATTCCTAGAGGTTATCAAAAAAAACGTGGCAAGTAAGGAAGGTAAAGGTGCCCAGTACAAGTCACCCTTACAACTCACAAACTCATAACTTTACATAGTCAGTTTTATACATAAAATTAACCACGAATACGATAAGTTAGTTCATTTTAATATGCAATATTTTAGTTTTATTATTGCAACGTTAATTTTGCGTGAAATATTTACAAACTAAACAGATATATTGTGCATATAAACTGGTTATAGTTGAGCAGCGATCGGCAAATTGTGAATACTTTCAGATCATACGATACGATATATCGTAATTAAATTAATTTGGACGATAGATCAATCTTTAAAAGCGTCTCTTTGAGATCTGAAAATAATGTTATTAGTCTCGAAAATGTTAAATTTTTAAAACAGCTTGATTCAAGAATATAAAGTTGGATTTTATTTATTATTTACAATGTTAACGTTTTAATTTTTGTACGTTTTATCTGACATCTGTCAGTCAGCCTTTGTATTTTCACTATTTTGTAGATCATTTTTTAATTTTTATATTGGATAATTTTTATCCTGCAAGGTTGATAATCATAACCAACCATAAATATGAAACATTGTATAAAAAAGTACAGCTTAATATTATACTGATAGTTTTAAATATACTATTATTCATAGTATATCGTATAGTAAAAACAGCATCAAAACCGGTTGTTATTAGCACAGCGCGAGCGGGCAGGAGGGCGCGACACTGGCCCATTGGATAAGTTCGTGACTGTTTCCTATTCTATTCTGTATGTATGTTTATATGTTTTGTGTTTACATGTAAACTACATTATTTTTATCTTGATTTACCTATACATTCATAAAATAATGAACCTATTATAACGTGTAAATCTAAAACTTTATCTAAGGGTCATCTTTTTATTAATATTATAAATGTCAAATTTTGTATGTTTGTAACTCAACCACACAAAAATGGCTACTACTTTATATGCTTGAAAATGCTGAATAAAAGAAAGCTGTTTAGAAACACAAACACAGATGACTCAATATCTGTAGAATGGATGTTTCTTATCCCGGAAAAAAACATAGTGTGATAGAGAAGTGTCCATTCGCACACGAAGCAGACGATACTATATAACTCAGAAACTACTACATACTGATACCGATCAATATGAAATTAGCTCACTGGATGTTATTTGGTCCAACTTGAGAGATAGGATAATCTTTATCTCGATTAATGACATCAATAAGTAAGTTCCATTAGTCACTGACAGATAGCGGTGTAAGTTAATTCTACAACACTTCATTTTTATTATCTAGGTTGGGTGTATATCCACAAGATGGCGCCGTTGCTAGTTAAATACACAGTTTACAAATTGGATTAAATTTCGTGAGACTTTTCAAACCAGAACAGGTTTATAAAGGATACGTGATTCTTTCTCAGAAAAAGCTTCTTCGCTACCAACAACGCCCATCTATTAAGATACATATCTGTGTTTCTAATGAGTTTAGCCTTTACTATACTCGTTCAAGTCAGGTATATTGTCTTTTGGATCTACTTTACACATGAAGCAGATGAGAACAGGTCTATCTAGCAGTAGTAAGAGAGCTAAAACCTGCCAGATCTTGCGGCCTACATTCAGTCAGGTAAGTCTTGGATTGTATATCATAGTTAATTTCTAAACCATGATCCTAATCACTTGGGACTTGTGACTAAACTCTCTAATCTTTTAAGACTTAGGTTATACAAGTTCACGGGTAGTATCTTTTATTTTATTCCATGACTCTGCTCCGATAGACTTGAACCAGTTGTAAACAGAGCTCGCCTGGTGACTATTACGGATGTGCAATAGTCTGGTGTCGTAATCGGTTCTATGTAGATACCATACATTGTTGTTAAAAAAAAGTGTTCTAACGAAAAATATAATAGAAATATTTTTATATATAAAAACAAGTCAGTTGAGCTAAAATTATCAATCACCGGTCATAAATCCTTTGACTCAAAGAGAATAGAAAATAAAGGGTCTTTAGAGATCTATTTAATGTCGAACAGCGACTACAAACAAGTTTCGCTCCGGAAATTGGATTGCGGCAACAAAATATATATTTGGGTATAACTGTTTATTTAGATGATACAAAATATACTGATAACGTTCCCCTCCACTGTTTAAGTTTACTACAGTAATTTTATTATTTAACAAACTCACTTAATTCACACCAATGACAACACTTATAATCACAATTTCTTTAATCAAATATTAATTTTGACTTTGAGTTGCTCAAAGTAGCAACAAGTCAGTCAAGAATATCTATCCTCATCACAATTTGACTATGTCTATTTAGTATATTTTTAAAAAAATTTAAAACAGAACTGATTGTTTTAAACCTGAAAAATAATGCATTTTCTAGGATAAGAAATAGTCTCCCGACATATCTCTTATATTCAGCTTAAAATTAGGACGAACCAACCACACACTTTCGAGTTTATAAAATTGGTATTGATTACATACATACATAGTTGATTCCACATTAATATTAGCTACTTTGTTAGTGATTACTTGTACACACATGTATTAACTTTATACTCACTGACTCTGACTGAGTAACACGTAAAATACAAGCAGAGCAATTCCTGGGGCTTAAGATCCAGAATGGGGCCCAAAGCCTCTTTACTACAAACAAACTTCGAACAAATTCGTCTTCGATTCTCGACCTTGTTACCAAACATTTAACCAAGATAATATCAAAAACTCCCTATGATTGTCAATATTCTCATAAATGTTACTCGTCAAACTGCCGCTAATCTATTAAAACAGGGCCCGAAAATTTTAAAGGTAGAGATATCCAATCACACGTTATCATCACTGTTGCTAGAATCGCTAGTAAATAAAATAAAAACTAATCTATACTAATATTATAAAGAGGAAAGATTTGTATTTTTGTATGTAACGAATAAACATAAAAACTACTGGACCGATTTCAAAAATTCTTTCACCATTAGAAAGCTACATTATCCCTGAGTAACATAGGCTATATTTATTACAAGAAAAAATTAGAGATCCCCAGAAATTCTCACTAAAACCAACACAAGGTGCAAAAAAATTAGCCATAAAATATCTTTCATCGCATGCGCTGCGAAAAGTATTGATGATAGAACAAAAAAATGTTATACAATATTATAGAACGTATCAATATCTACAAAAAACTCCGCGAGACCATATGTCCAACTATTGTAGTTAAGTCACTATAACTACTTTTTTACATTTTAAAAGTTGATAAAAATGCCTATCAAAATCAGACCATGTTTTCCATAACTTTGTATTAATTCTTATCCAAATAAATTATTTCGTAATGAAGACTGTTTCAATACCTGTTAATTACTTTTTGAATTATTGAAATCAGACATTCCAGTCAAAAGATATTACGAAATAAATATATCAAGATAAATAAAAAATAATCCCAGACGGGCCGCCGGCGCGGTGTGCAGTGCCTCGCAGCGCAGCGAGTAACGCGGCGATAGAGGGAGCGACAGAATGCGGGAGCCAAAATATTAAAAAAAAATTATCCACCCGTGCGAAGCCGGACGGGCCCCTAGTTAGTAAATAAAATAACAAATTCGACTCACCCGAACTCACATTAGTGACAGCACTTATAATCACAATTTCTATAATCAAATTTTGCTTTGACTACAAACAGCTCAACTAGCTGTTGACTATGTTGTTTAAAGTTTTAATATCCATTTGCAATTCCATCTTGAGAGAGGTTTTATTTTTTCCCCCAAAAGTATACTCGGATAAAAGAACAAACATACTAGCGCATGTTTTATATTAATATTAAACTTAATAAATACATAATTGTGAATTTCTTCACTAGTTCGTTGTAACTACAACAATGACAACACCAATTATAATCACAATTTTAATAATAAAGTTATTTTGACTTCGAGCAGCTCAAACAGATTTAAGTTTAAATATTTCCTTTATACATGCAAACTAATACACTTGCGAATATTGTATTAGTAGATATAGTGACCATTTTATTTCTCACTCAAAACGGGACACGGATAACGGGACGGGACCCTTTCAGGCATCCGCGGATGAAAAGAAAAATCAAAATCAAACCAAACGGATTTCTCCTCGGGTGTTTGTAACAGAAAAATCATAGTGAGACGATAGTCTTACCAAAAAAGAAACAAATAATTATAAATTCATAACCTTCCATTTAGTAAGGTATCCCTAATATTTTCTAAAAAAAAATACGATCATTTTAGCGCGATTTCGTCCCGAAACTTTCATTGACTGTCATTGATGTTTAAAACGGGACGTAGGGTCATATTAGTCATTGATAACATTGTAGATTCTAACTTAGTATTAGCAACTTTGTCATTGATTACCTTTAACTTCAAAACAAGTGTCATTACATACCGCTATGTGTTATTAGGCTGTGTCGATAATGATGGACATCAGATAGATATCGTGATATTTTAAACTACTACTTGATAAGTGTTACAGATATCAACAGGGTCGGATTTAGAGGTATGGAGGCCTCGGGGCAACAAAGGAGTGAAGGACACCTGGGCCAAATTATTTTCCAAATAAAATGATTAAATTTTTTGTCTTTAATCTAGTCTAATTTAACAAACAAATATTAATATAATCGGAAACAACAATTATCTGTAATTAAATTTTAGTGTTAACGAACGGAACCTTCCGAGCTTTTTTTGCCTTTCACAAAAAAACGGCAGGACGGACTTTTTTTCTTTTTTAGTAGTAGTGGGGGATATTTTATATGTAGTAGGAATTGTGTATGTAGGTTTTTACCAGTTTTATCCTCGATTTTTTTCGTAGAAACAGACTCAAATATGTATATATGTACATAATATAAAATACTTGGTGTTTGTTAGTCTCGTTAAAACTCGAATATGACTGGACTAATAAGGCCAATTTTGGTAATGAAATATTTGTGGAAGTCCAAGGTTTGAAGGGAGAAACGCTAAAATGTTTTTGATAAAACTTTTCATCATCACGACCCGTCAATGGCCCACTGCTGAGCCGGGTCTCCTCCTCAGAATAAGGTGGGTATTAAGCCATAGTCCACCACCCTGGCTCAGTGCGGGTTGGCGGACTTGACACACCTTTGAGAACTTTAGGGAACTCTCACTCGTGCAGGTTTCCTCACGATGTTTTCCTTCACCGTTAAAACAAGTATTTAATTAATTTCTTAAAACACACATAGTTCAGAAAAGTCAGAGATGTGCCTCTGTGCGGGATCGAACTCGGACCTCCCGAGTAAGACATTGAAGTCTTAACCACTGGGCCATCACTGCTTTTTGATAAAACTTTTAACCATAGTCACACCTCAGCGAAGCAATGACGGGTCAGATTATATAATAAAAGGAGAAGCTGACTTAATCACTGACTTATCAACGCAGAGCCTGAACTATATAAAGGTTAGAAAGTTGAAACTTTGCACAGGGGTTCCTTTTATAACGCAGGGGAGCACTGAGACAGGTTTTTTGAAAATTCATCCCAGAATGGGGTAAAAGGGGGGTGCAAATTTTGTATAAAACTTTGCCGATTTTTAAGTTATTCAAATGAAATTCAGTATGAAGGTTCTTTACTGAAAGTCATGAGACACGTGTAAAATATTTTTTCGAAAGTTACCTCCCTTAATTCTTACCCCTAATTCTTTTGTGTCTGTTAGATAAAAAAGTTTATTAACTAACAAATAATATGAAGAACTTAACTGACCGCCATATATAACAAAAAACTTACAATCTCTAAAGTCGTCTAAAAAATATAACTTGTATAGGCTATACAATAGTGCGTAGTTCGGTGGCACAGACGCTCGTAACCGGTTACAACCTCAAACGTACACCCACGCTGCACTCTATAGCACACCCATAAGGTACATTTTACTATGGCAACACTGTAAACATTTGGTCAAACATCTCGAAAGGGCAAGAGGACGTGGTACGCTGTAGATTTATTTCGATGATACAAAAGTAGAGATTCTGTTTAGGAATATTTTAGTTTTTATTTTCACCTTTAGAAATACGTGTTGTCCTGGGTCACAAGTCCGAGGTACTGCTCAGCTTTTTGAATAATACTCGTGATGTGTGAGTCGCATCATCAAGCGTCAGTAGCTCAGTGGTTCGGGCATTGGATTCACGATCAACAAGTCGTGGGTTCAAATCCCGGACATTGGACTACTGGCGTGGCCCACTCCTGACACAAGCTATTTAAGTGGTGGCCACCATCGCCCATGGACATCGGAAAAACAAGAAACACTCTCTCGTTTTGTCGATGCGTTGCATCCCCGAAGATAGAGTGGGAAGGGGGAATGAAGAAGAAAAATGATGCGGATTCAGCGGACCCTAGACAAGAGTCCAGAGTCCACTAGACCCACAGCATTAATGGGATGGGAGAGGGAGGGGGTAAGTCTGGCCCACATGCGGCTCAACCGGAACTCGTCTATGACACTTGGCGATCGAGTTCGCATGCTGGTGGTCGCAAGCCAATCGGGGAACAAATCCCCTACCACCAAGGATGTGCTGGGTTACTCGGCTCTTACGAGATGTACTCCCTGCGGCAGAGGGGAATAGTATTCTAACCCGTCCCCTCACGTGTGGAAGGTTAGTAAGTTAGTCAGTTTGTAGCTTCATTTGTTCCACGCAAGTACTGCTCAGTTTATTAAAAGTAAAACATTCATAATATATTGTAAACTAGTATCACGCGATTTATCAAATCTCTAAAATTATAATGAAGTTTGTGAGGGTATAGATAAAAATTAGGATCATTAGAAAATGAGATTGTCTATGTGTTTGTAATATATTTAAGATTTAAAGTATTTTTCGTGAGTTTTTTGAAAAGAGACTAAGTATGAGCTTGATTTCGTGTATTTTTGTGGAATTAATAACCAATTTCAATCAAAAGTTCTTGGATGATGGATTGTAACTAATTTCCAAATTTAAATTGTTGGTTCAGTCCACAATCCAATGATTTTGGATTGAGACTAATTATTTATTGATTTAGGTTGTAAGTCTATAAATTTTTAAGATTGTTATGATTGTTAGTTTTTTGTATTTACGAGTTACTAAATTTGTATTTAATAAAGTTTGTAAATTCTATATTGTAAGTAACAATTTTAAAACCAATAACTAATCGATCAGCCCTCGCTTATCTTTGGTAAAAATTCAATAATAAAAATAAATTTCTTCCTGACACCCGATTTATTAAATTTTAAATATCTTTTACAATATGCAGAATTTATAATAACTGTAATTACAATTTAAATATAATTAAGTTCTAATTAAATAATTAACTAAATAAGTTTCATATTAACATCAACAGTTAAAAGTTAAATAACAAAAATTATCAGTACCTAAATCATAATTGTCTATCACAGTGAAAGATTATAATTATCAAATTTAAATGTCGAATATTTTGTATATGGCAATTATATATTTTTTATATCTACAATTTCCTGGAGTTTTTTTATAAATTAATGTGAATCTTGGAGATGCTTTTAATAAATTTCATAACTGTATCCAGGCTGTTCATAAAAAAAAATACCTGGGCAACCAAAGTTCATTCACTTTTATATCATTTTTGTATGGACAAGCGAGCAAACGGTCCACCTGATGGAAAGTGGCCACCATCGCCCATGGATGCGTTGCAGCCTCAAAGATAGAGTGAATAGGGGGAGCAAAGAGAAGAATGCTGCAGTTTCAGTGGACCGTGAGCAAAAACCTGGTGTTCATCGGAACCGCAGCATTAATGAGATGAAAGAGGACCTATATGTGACTCGACTGGAATGCGATAGAGACTGAAGGGTTCAAGGTCTCTCGGCTCTTACGAGATGCTCTCCCAGCGGCAGAGTGGAATTGTATTCTAACCTCACCTCACGAGTGAAAATGGCGTTCATAAATCTCAATTATATCTTTTTTTAGGAAAACCATGTATGAAGATCAGTTGATAAAGAAAACCCTTATCCTTGTATAAAATTTTAAGTAAATTATTAGAGCTGTTTTTGACATACCGAGATATATATTTATAAATTTGACAAGAATGGTAGTTTGTAAATTGTTATAAAAGAAACAGGATGATACATGTAAGAATATTGTATATATGTATGGGTAAGACTGTTTTCCTAAATTATTCTGCATAGTTTTTTAGGTGTGTTGTGTGTAGGTAAGTTTGTAATATTAAATAGATTTTAAAGCTTTGTAAATCTAGTACATTTTGTAAATTTCTAAAATTGTAGATAATTAGTTTGTGACTTTGTAAATTCATAAGTTAGTAAGTTTATGAGGTTGTAGGTTTGTTAGATTATGATTAATAGGTAGTAGGTAAGTCAATGAGTTGTTAAATTAAAGTCTGGTATTATTCATCCAATTTTAATTTTTATTTCAATATATAAGGCGAAAAGAGGGCGCTAGTTACAAATAGAGAAACATTTATAGTATATAAGTAACATAGATAAAGGATTTAGAATTTTTCGTTTGAATTTCTACTGCGAATATCTAGCTCGGCTAAAATTCTCTCAAAATCGGACATACCCTGCAGCATGAAGCGAACATGCCTTTCCAATTATTGATGGTGCTCTCAACGTGTTATCTGATATGCATTATTATTGCGTACCCCCACCCCCAGGCTCCAGCCCCAGCCCCGAGGCGAGAGTACAAAGGACTCCTCTATTTTGATGTACGCCTTCAAAACCAGACGTTTCGCGGATTAAATTATGTGCCGTTCTCGCTGTAACATGATTAAATTAGATAATAATTCTCGTTTTATACCCGAAAATGTTTCTTGTAAACATTGACGTATAATACGATGGATTCACAGTCACCGCTTTAGAGCGGATTTATATTAATCACTTCGCGACCGTCTTCATGAGATTCACTCTGTAAACGAGGTAAAAATGAAAGTGTAATTTAGTTGTTATAATCTCACAACAAAGCTAACCTTAAATTTAAACAGAGAACATCGTCAGTGGAGGCGACAGTTGCGATTGACTCAAAGGATCCCTTCAACCTACACTTTTGATCTCGAGTCCAAGGCAATGCTTGGGTTCATTGTCATAATTGTTTAGTTATTTATTGGTTCAGTAGCAGTATTTACTTCTCTATCTCATTTCTCCGAGTTATATACATAAATATACTTTTAGATTACTACGAACTCCCACGAGAGATCGGAAGTCAGAACTAAAGTATTTATTCATGTGTACGGGCTTTAGATACTTCATGATGACTCGGCGTCTATATTATAATAAGTCACTTTTTAATCTATCGTCTATCATTATTTCTAACTTTTGTAGTACTTTTATTAAAAGCAAAATTTTAACAAATATCAGAACTACAGCATCACGTCTGGTAATTCTTATTTATTATTATAGATGAAAGAAAAAGTGATTGAGACGGAAGAGTGAGTGAGTCAGTAATTTTTTTTTGTTTTTTTTTTATTCCCGTTGCCGCTCCTAGTAAGCTAATAAATAGCTTGTGTTAGGAGTGGGCCACGCCAGTAGTCCAATGTCCGGGATTTGAACTCACGACTTGTTGATGCTACTGATGTCCATATGAATGAATAAATAAATGAGTGAACCATATGAAAACACCTCAGCGAAGCGAGGGCGGCTCGACTGGTATCTAATACTTGAGATAAGTGCATACACGAATATATTAGGTTGTATAGTAAAATTTGTAGCTAATAATGCAATAACTATGATTCATGGCGCAATAATATCGAGGGAAGCAAGTTTATTGCAAAGCCTCAGACGATGACTCTACTGTCGACTGTCGAGTGTCGAGTGTCGAGTGTTGACTCGTAAATTTAAAAATATATTTTACTATAATTACTTACTAATGTAACGTAGTAAAATGTAAAAGACAATAAAAATATTAATTTCAAGTCGAAAGCCAAGCTGTGCTGTGTTAGAAAACGAATCAACCTATAATATAGTTCAAAGTCATGTGATTGAATATTTAAAAAACATGATGCCTCCACTGCTCGACCTTATTGCCACGTATTTAACTAAAATTAAAAACAAAATTCAAAAAATAATAGAAAAAGGAAAAAAATAAAATAAATAAACTAAGGGAACACCAGTATCATAGACTCACTATGTTATTACCGAAATAGAACTTATAAATTGATTAGCCAGTGGGGGTATTTTGTGGGGAACAGTGTTGCCAGTTAATAACAAAAGTAATTAACTTGAATTCTAATCAATGACAAACATTATAATCATAATTTCTATAATCATTTTAGTTCCAGCAGCTCAAATAAACACTCACCCTCACCACAACGTTCACAAGATAATAACTTCACTTTTATAGGCCACAAATTTAAATCAGTAATCTTTACAATTCAAGTAACTGCAACCAAGCGACGTCCGTCGTCAATAACAACAGTAGTATAGTTAATATCTGAAGAAAACTGTGTTTTTGCAACAGTGGTTACCCGTGAGGGGACGGGATAGAATACTTTTCCCCTGTGCCGCTGGTAGAGCATCTCGTAAAAGCCGAGTAACCCAGCACCCCCTTGGTGGTAGGGGATCTGTTCCCCGACTGGCTTGCAACCATCAGCATGCGAATCCGATCGCCAAGTGTCATAGACGCGTTCCGATCGAGCCGCATGTGGGCCAGACTTACCCCCTCCCCACTCCCATCCCATTAATGCTACGGATCTGGTGGACTCTGGGATCTAACTCTGGGTCCGTTGAGACCGCAGCATTTTTTCTTCACTCCTTTATCGACAAAACGAGGGTATCTCTTTTTTTGTCGATATCCATGGGCGATGGTGGCCACTTACCATCAGGTGGACCATCTGCTCGTTTGCACCTTATCCACCATAAAAAAAAAAAAAAAAAAATTACAATTGTATTTCGAGTAAAACCACATAAAATCGTTGTTTCTATTTTATAGCTGCACACGGGCGGTATAGATATAAAACCACATTAAAACCCATCAAACGTATTCATTTTTAGTTTATTTCATAAGCATAAATATAATATCGACCAACCACAGTTTGAGTATATGAGCTATGAAAGTGATTTATATGTTGTTTAATGACGCTTTTGTAGTTTTACTGCGCATATCCGGGATTGGTGTTCTTGTTCAAATTAAGTTTATTTTTTCGTATAAAAATTACTTTAATTTCAACCATAAAACTTTATGTTTTGTCTTTACACATATAGAGACAATTTGAGTATAGAGATTGATAAGAACGGGGAAAAGGATATATATGCTATAAACATGAGAGAAATATGATACCCATTACTGTACAGCAATACGTATACACATGCAATGTAGACTGAGGCGAGCGGTGCCTGGGGCTTGAGACCCAGGAACAGGTTTAAAGAGCTCTTTCATAATATATTAACTCTCACCTCCACCACTCGACCTCGCTAACGACAGTAGATAATAAAGTAAACTTACGTGGACCTCGAGAAGGGTAACCTTAATCACGACACTATAACACTAACTTCCATGTTCACTGCACGAAAACACCAGAGAGACTGAGTCTAATCTATCGCACTAAAGGTTATATATTGTCTTCACTTCGGTATACTAGAAATAATAATATGATCTACCCGATACTACTACTTTATAAACAGTGTTGCTAACATATAATACGTTTGCAGCTTTAAAATTTTGTGTTTGTAAGTTTGTAGGTGAATAAATTTGTAAGTTTATAAATTTGCAGGTAAGTTTGTAAGGTTGTAGGTTTATAGGTAAGTAAGGATATGAACTTTTAAGTTTAGAAGGATAAATATATGATCCGAAAACCACAGTTTTAATATATGTACTACAAAAGTTATTTGTATGATATTAAATGATACTTTAGTACTCTTCCTCTGTGAGTGAGATTGTGAGTGATGAGAGATCAAAAAATTACATTTTCATGCCAAAACAACTTAACAGATTATCATGATTTTTATCAGAATAGACAAGCTTTATGAATAGAATAAATAATTCGTATTGTGTCAGCTTTAAAATTTTTAACAAGTTCATTTTGTAGAAAAGGTAGTTTTGTGATTTTGTAAATTAGTATGTTAATAAAGTAGGTAAGTTTATAATATTATAAGTTTTTCGGTTGTAGGTACGTTTAGTAAGTTTGTGAACTTTTAAATTTGTCTCTCACTCTCATTTCTTATAAATGAGTGATCCGATTAAGATATGCTTTGCAACAATAAAAAGACCAATAAACTTGTGTATATAATTTATAGATACTTTAAACAAAATGAATGAATTTTTTATTTGTCCGAGCTAATCTCAAAAATTGTTAGACTCATTTTTTCAGTACTTTAAGTGGAAGAGAAAAGATTTAATATATAATAATGTAGGCTACTTTTAATTCCAATATTTAGTCTTCTTGCCTAAAAATTATAAATATTAAATCATAGGTTGAAAAGTATATGAAAGATTTTTTTTTTTTTATGTAACTCGGTCGGCAAACAAGCGTACGGCTCACCTGATGGTAAGCGATTACCGTAGCTTATAGACGTCTGCAACACCAGAAGCATCGCAAGCGCGTTGTCGACCCTATCCCCAATTCCCCCCAGGAGCTCTGGTCACCTTACTCACCAACAGGAACACAACACTGCTTTAGAGTAGTGTTATTTAGCTGTGATCTTCTGTAAGGTCGAGGTACTACTCCAGTCGGGCTGCTCCATATTTGAGCAGGAAGTTTCCTGCTGTGCCCTACCTCAACTGACTGTAATATATAGTAGATATCCCTGAGTACTTTCAGTGAATATTTCTAACAAACAAACACACAATATATTTACTCATAAACATAGTTTTAGTATAATTCCGGTCAATGGCTCAGTTGCTCAATACTTTATTATTGAGCAACGTAAAAGCAGTGAGAGATAAATTAACAATTTGTCATCGAACGCTTAGCTGTGAGCTTCTGTAGAGATACCTGGTTATAACGTTGATATACGTTTCTAGTTTACGAACTACAGCCACAGATTATTATATAGAAGCTGGTATAGTAAAAAGCGTACCTGTATCGACAGCGCCATCCGTGACGTAGCTGTGTGTGACGCGCTGCTCTCGCTCCACGCTCCCCTATTGGTGAATTCTACTCATTCAAGGTCAAACCTATATTTACGTGTCGGTAGCTATAGAAATATAGCGTAGTTAAAGCAAAAATTATTAAAACCTCAGCTGAGACAGAATTAAAAAGTGCATAAATTTGTGTACATATTGAAAGTACTTTATAACGTTATAAGTTGCTGTTGCTGTTTTACTTGATGAACTAACCGAAATATCATATCAAAAACCATATCATCTCATCATCATTTAAATTTGAATACATCCGTTGATCAGATGCCATATCTGTATTTTATTCTCTACTCTAAAAGGTATCCGTTTATACCAAATTATAAGACGTTGTGTTAAAACAGCAATTAACCTATTTTATTGGAAAGTTAGCTCTGTTATCTACTCGTTATTGGACCTTTATTCCATCACGCTACTTAACACTCACTCACTAATGACTCACTTTGGACACAATGGAATCTACTTACTGTTAAATAATTCTATGGTACAAGGTTCCATTTAAATGCCCATTAACCTTCACTATTTAAACTATCTGTCATTAATTAGGAAACAGACTAGAAACTTATCGATCTCGATCTCATAGTCTTTCGTTTTCTTCACTTGCGACGTTTGAACCAGCAGATCAAACGTCGCAAGTGAAGATGGATAGGCCACGCACTCCTGAGAGGTCCGGAACACATACTTAAACAGGCAATGGACGATAACCCTCAAACTTCAGCCGACCGAGCATACAAACCTGGCGGCGTACTGTGATAGACGAAGCGAAGGAAATAGAGAACATTTGGAGTGAGATTAAGCACACAGCACAATCGTGATCGGAATGAAGAGACACTGTGGACGCCCTCTCCCACATTTGGGGGACATAGGAATATAAGTTTGTCAATACCGAATGAATAGTACCAAGACAAAATCTAGTCTAAGTATGAAAGTATAAGAGCCTCCCTTTAAATTAACAACATAAAGATTTGATATACTAGACCTAAAAGATCAAAACTAAATAAGTTAGACTAAGACTGAATAAGCAAGATTAAGAACAAAGGTTAACAAGAAAGATCTAGTCAAGTCCTTGGTCATAGATATTTTGCGGAATTTCCTACAGTTGTATTACTAGGTATTTTAATTTGTCTATGAGTCAAGGTTTTCCCCAAACGATATCTATCTGTCCTTGACAACCTCACCCTGGGACCAGGACTATGGACTAGGGATGTTTCACCCTAATAGGATAGTATATTAAATAACCCTTTCATTTTAACTCGTTAATTGACTAAGCATAATACGGGCCTATTAATGATAAGCGTAAGTATTTTACGATGGAGGGTTCTGTAGGTTTATTTTTTATTCAGCCATATTATAAAAAATATCTAAAGGTTTTATATGTTGGAGGAAATGATCATAAACTGATACAATACCTAGGAAATCTATGTCTATATGTCGGGATGGAGTAAACGATTATCGAATAATAGAATCGGTATCGCCATCTATGAGCAGGGTAGTAGTCACTTCTGTCGTTTTGACTGTCTCGACCCTTAATATGGCTTCGACACTCTGACTATAGTCTTACTCTTGCGCGGTCTCTCAAGGAGTGAAGTAGTCTCTAGATAGTGCAGTGTTGTGTTAGTGCTACCCGATTGAGGTCACGTGAGTACCTTACAGTGTAGTTGCTACGTCTTGTGTTATATTAAGTTTATGTGGGTTTAACCTTGGGTTTAAATAGAGAGCCTGAGCAGTGGAGGCGAGTGTTGTGATCACATAAAGGAATTTCTTAAGCCTACATCTTGGTCACAAGTCCAAGGCGATAGTTCTAGTCAGAATATTAAGAGATCGTAATGTTTAGTTATATCCTGACCGTGTTGCGCCCGTAGCATATAGTCCTATATGTAAAACTACTGCACTGATTTTGATAATTCTTTCACCATTATAATGCTACATTATCCCTGAGTAGCAGGGGTTATATTTATTACCAGAAAACATTAGGTATCTCTAAAATTTCAATAATGTAACCCAAGGTGTAAAAAAATTAGCAATAGAATAAAAGGTCTTCCATGGCACGCGCTGCAGAAACTATCTTTATAAAATTAGTATAGTAGACCACATGAGTCTAGCAGTTTAGGCGAAGGTTAGTGTACAGTATTAAGAATTTATATTATTAGTGTATATTGTGCAGTAAAGCTAATTTCACTACAGAACCCTAACAAAGTATAAAGTATGTAAATGACCAACTTTTGAAATACGCAGGTGGTTAGTATCATGAGAAAAAGTAGCCATAGTGTATTTAACTAATAAATGGATAGTATTTTGACCTCTATTACATTGGCTATAAAGGCTATATTAGCTCGAATGGTTTCTCTTTTAATTTCTATATGGACATCTGTTGTAATATATTTTTTATGTAATTAATTTTAACTGAAATGGCTTTTGAACGCGTAAGGGTTGTTTTGGTTCGAGTCCCGAGTGACATGATTTTTGGAAATATTATTTAATGAAAAATGTGTATGTATGTCTAAATACACGCAACGATTTCTTATCTATATATAAGAAAAATGTAATTTATTGTATGTCCGTACATTGAAGATATTTAAAAGAATTCTTTAAACATACTAAATACTAACAAGTTTAATAAAACTTCGGTCGATCACTAATTAATTGGATACACAGTCTCTCTAATTATTCGAGATTAAACTGCCATGTAATTAGTTAAACTTGGTGGCCATTTTGTTTTTTTTTAGAGAAAAGAAGAGACTAATACTGTATACTTTACGTTAGTATTTGCTAAGAATATGGGAGCTATACTGCGCAATAACACTCAAACGACAATATTAAAATGTAATCTAAACGGAATCCGAGTAGTGCCTGGGGCTGCAGACCCAGGAGCAGGTTTAAAGACGTTTTCTACTATGCACAAACTCTCACCTCCACCGCTCGACCTCGCTACCGAATATTAAAATAAAGCGAAAACACCAGAGAGACTGACTCTAATTTATCGCACTAACAGTTATATATTGTCTACCCGTCGATATACTTGTCGTCACATAAAATAATCTACCCGCTTATACTACTTTATAAACGGTGTTGCCAACATATTAATTTCTAAATCAATTTTCCTTTAAAATGACTACCTAAATATTTTATAGGTTAGAATATTTTTCACGTTGTGTCACCATCATCATCATCACATGTTAATGGCCCACTGCTGAGCCTGGTCTCCTCCTCAGAATGAGGAGGGAGTTAGGCCATATTTGTTCATCACGCTGGACCAGTGCAGGTTGACACATGACTCCTGCAAGTCGTCGGTATGTGCCTGTGTGAAGGATCAAACTTTCAACATTGTATATCCATAACTTAAATGATCAAAGATAAACAGTCATATAAATTAACGATCTAATTATATGTATAGATAAACAAAAATATGTTAATAATGTAATCCAGCAAATAAAACCTTTTATAGTTTGTTAATGAATATGAAACAATTCGTAGTCGGCGCTTATTGATGTCGTGTTCTTTGGCGGCGAACTACATAGCTCATGATGAGAACGAGTTACTCGTACGAGTTACTTGTACGTGTTAAGTGGCAGTTCCGCTTTATTTTTATGTATATTTCAAATTTTAATAGCACTTGATTTTGATAAAATAGTCAGAGAATTTGAGAAAGATCTCGCTCTTGAGATGACAATAATAATATACACTAAAAACGGAAACTGAGTAACCGATATTAAAAACTTACTCCACACCTTAGTAAAGAAGACCCAGCATCACGATACCACACCACTGCACAGCCATAACGGTTACCAAGCCAACTCCGTTTGAAAACTGGCTCAAGTCTATCAGAACAGAGGTTATATACAGTCTTGTAATAAAATAAAAAGTATTACCTGCGAATATAAAGTTAGGAACATTTTGATATTACTTTAGATATATTAAAACAAGATGGCGGAAATCCAAACAGCTTAACAATAACCTGCCCCTTAAACCATATTTGAATTTATTAGCCAAAAAATACAAACCCGTAATCAAAGGTGAAACGTTGTATTATTTTAATTAAAGTGTTTACCTTTCAAGCTGTACAAACACGCCTGTCTTCTCTTCACGTGTCATATGTAATTGATAGGTGTTAAATTAATAATAATTACATCCCTCGCTACGTATCCTCGAATATGTCTGGTGGTGACGCAGCTTTATAGCCTATAGATTGCCTAGATAGAAGTGAGAGCTTTAATCCTATACAGCTATCTATATGAGCAATCGATGGTGGTAGTGGTCATTAGCTTGATTGGAAGATGGAGAGATTCTTGGAATATATAGCTGAAATGTTGGAGCAATCTTGTGTCCCCTGAATCCTGAATTACGCGCTACTTTACTTTTTAAGTCCCTTGGTCATCATTTCAGAATCTGTTTATCCCATCTCCCGTCAAGTCTAGTGAACTTTAAATCGTCTAAGGGAAGAAGCTTTAAGTAGCCAAAAAGTCTAACTTCATGCATTTACCTCTTGGCTCCATCTTCCATCATATCTAGTGGACTTTTAATCATTAAAGGAACCTTTAAGTACCTAAAAGTCTAACTTCATGCATTTTATTATTCCAGGTAGAGATTCCTGAGTTCCTTTTGGTTTTATCATCCAGAACCGTATACTTAACTAAAAGTTTGGTTTGTCTTTTATTTTTAGATGTATCCGTCATTCCTTGGACTATATAGGTCTCATTCAGTATTGGATATAAAAGATTTATAGAGGCTAAGTAAAGGGTAAAGAAGATGACAAATTGACTGTATAAGATTTCTGGATAAAGATATCAGATATAAATAAATAAAGGATGCAAAGCGAGATAAAGATGTAGAAGATGCTGTTCTCCGACTGGCTTGCGAACACCAGCATGCGAACCCGACCGCTAAGTGTCATAAACGCGTTCCGGTCGAGCCGCATGTAGGCCAAACTAACCCCCCCACTCTCCCATCCCATTATTGCTGCGGATCTAGTGGACTGAGGTCTCTTGCTAAGGGCCCGCTGAGACTGCGGCATTTTTTTCTTCACTCCCCTTCCCCACTCCATCTTCGAGGATGCAACGCATAGACAAAACAAGAGATACCCTCTTCCATGTCCTTGGGCGATTATGGTCACTTACCATCAGATGCACCATCTGCTCGTTTTAACCTTATCTACCATAAAAAAATCAGGTTTCCTCACGATGTTTCAAGTGTAATTGAAGTGATATTTAATTGCTTAAAACACACATAACTCATGCAAGTTGTCGGCGTCTGTATGGGGGGGATCGAACTCGTACCTCCCGAGTAAGACACCAATGTCTTAACCACTAGACTATCACTACTTAGCGGTGAAGAAACCATAAACATCACATCAGAACCAGTTCCCAGTAGTTTATCAATTCCAACGAAGCGTCAAATTCAACACAAGATTTACACCTTATCCCTCATCATAATTAAATTCACGGATTATATCATGTTAATTTTGATAGTGTTCAAACTGTGGAAAATCATTTATTATAGCGTGACGTACATACTCGTACGAACAAACGACGTACTTAATTATTACTATACATTTTCTACGGCGCTGCACATTTTAACACATCGTATTTACAATTTAGATAGACGAAGTTTTTTTGAATTAATTGTTAGAGCCACGCAAGGGTTTGGGGTTTGCTGCCTGCTTTGTTTTGCTTCCGGTGTTTGAGTTTGTTTATTAGTGGGCTAGTATTTTTGTACAAATTCGGCCAATTAAATGTAGAGGTTTATTGGACATTTATGGTGATGTGTTCAAACTATAAGGCTGCGTTTATAGTTTGATCACATCACACAGAAATGCATCCACTCTTGCAGGCGTATGTTTTCGCACTGTGTTACACAAGAGCGAACGGGCTACCCTTCCCATAGCGCCGGAGATGTTACAGAAGTCCTTAAGAAATTATTTGTGTCTATACTAATTTTAAAATATTTTCATTATGCCCATATTATAGTCGATCCATCCTCAGTAACAACAACGTTTATAATATTTGTAATATCACAGAAATCTTTAATACATTTAAAGAAGATTTTCTAAGAAAGGAAAGTATCTATAAAACCTCCTTTTATTTATGACAAAAGAGCACAAGTATTGTTAGGCTTACTTCAGACGTAACTGAAACATAAAGGCCCTTTCAAACATTGCTTAATCTAATCTCATTGAAAAAAGGGATTTATTTGTCTCTTAGATACTTGAGGATATATTTTATTATGGCAACATTTAATCTTTTTATTTGTATGTTTGATGTATGAAATGTGAAACCATTGGTTTTATTTAAAAAAAAACGACCAGTGGATATATATGAAAGGGATGTAAGGATATTCAGAAGGACTAAAAAATAACTGTCCATATCTAGAATTTTCCAAAACAAAAAATGAAGAAACCATTTTGTATTTAGACACCGAAGAGGTTAAATTGAAATTTGTTGTAAAAAAGGTACAAAAATTATTTAAACACATACTTTTTAGAGACACATATATTTGTATGTATGTACGATAAATAAAAACAATTGTTTCTACAACTTGATATAGTGTTGTTCAATGACATTTCCCCCACAACGGAAGTTAGATTTGATCTGAACTCGAATAATAGGCGAATAATTACATTACTACAATAACTGTATTAACACAAGGCGTGTTATTACTATTACATGTACGTTAAACTCTTTATAACGATGCTGGAGGAAGTGAGTCCAGTATTTAAAAAAAAACGCAAGATAATCTAACTAAAATTAACTAGTTTTGCCTTTTTAGGAAACTCTATATTCAATCCGCCATTTTGTATCGGCATCCATTTTGTGTTGTATTTTATTCTTATTTATTATTTTAGTATCACTGTTTACTTAAATGTTTATACAAGAAAGGGCAAAGGATTTCCTTAATTATACTACTTCAATTAAATTATTGCAAATGCATCCGCCATTTTAAAACGGCAACCATTTTGCGTTATTTTTTTTTCTAAGTGTATCAGACAGTACATTGTATTTTCGTACTCGTTGAAGTTGTTGATAGAATTTAAGAAGTTTCTTCCTCTTCTTTATAAACCAAAGAAATCTTGTTCAGATTTAGCAAATAATAAAATACATTACTCACGTGATCCACGATAACGGAAGCCTACGGAACAAAAGTTATATATTGTCAACTCAAAAATTAAATAAACTACCCGCGCATACTAACTTATCAGTAGCCTAGCGCAATTAAGAAGAAGACAAGAATATTAATACCAGATTAAGAATTGTTGCCTTAATAAAAATACCTCTTGATGATTCTAATATAACCCAGAAACCCTCGTTAAATCCAAACTCGTTAAGTACAATTATAATTCAAGGGATATTTCATACAAATCTCGAAATACCTTGAAAATTCCTTTATGAATTATCAAAATATAAATTACCGATTCTCTTTGGTCCGCCTACGCTAATTATTTTGCCCATCAAGGACCATGAATAAAACAGTTTCAGTTTTTGATCTACAATTACGTTGAATATTGCGAATCCAAATTGACGAATTGAAGGATCCATTTCTACCTTTTTATGTCAAGATTCATTTGCCTTAATTTAATTATGGCCTGGTTATTTTGATTGTATCTGATTGTATTTATTTAGATTCAAATGTTTCTGGGCTTCATCTGGTGTTTTTTTCTTTTCAGTCACTAGCAATCTAGTTATTCTATAATCTAGTTTTCAAATCGTTCGTCTAATCGCCAATAGTCGTGAGCAGTATAAGTTGATTTTTCTTTGAATATTTTGAAACCAAATTGATTCCTGAATATTTTAAAAGAGGTCAAATTATATTTATCTAAATAGAAAGTTATTGACCTTCATCTGAGGACTTTTCTCTTTTAGTTCTTTGTCTGACCGTTAATGTTCCAAAATTGTCATGATAAAAATTAGTTTCATTAAAATTTGGTAATTAATCAGATTTTATAGAATCTTTAATGGCGGTGATGTGCCTGTGGATTGAATAATATTATCGACATCTACAGCAATAAAGTTGGACTGTCCTAAGATCCAAAAAATAGGAGAAAATGTTTATTTATTTTCTCAAAAATATTCTAAAAATATAACATTTCTCAACTACAACCCAAATATTTTACATTATTGCGAGTTCTATTGGTACACAAACAAACACCGACACCTCAGTTTGGTTACATTTCTGAGTCGTTTCCCTAAGCCTTGTGTCAATATTTGAGGAGCTCACCTCATCTTGGATGGAGGGATGCTTTTATAACGAAACTTCCTGGTAGCCATAATTTTGAAATAAAAATATCGAAGCTTTCTGCATCTAAACTAATATTGCAGTAATTGTTTAAACATAAAACAATAGTAGCCATTAATACTGATAAGAAATTTAAGGTTTTGAAACATAACAAAGAAAAACCAACTGATGATGAATTTGAAGCAAGTGGCCCGTCACCAAGAGACTTAGTAACAGAAAATATAAAAGTATAGTTCTTCAAAGTATTTTTCATGTAAATTAACAAAACACTTAAATTCCACTAATTAATTAATGTCATAACTAATCCACTTTTTAGTATCTTTTAATGTGATTTTTATCATTTTCTATTTTTTAACTAAGTTGTGAATCAACTTAAGTATTAAAGTAATTAACAGTCTCATAAGGTTGAATTTCTTTATAAAACCTTTTCTCTGTCTATACCTTATTTACTTTTTACATAGGTCTTTTCTAATGCTAATTAGGATCTAATTTATCAAATTCAAAAAAAGTTTACGATCAACGCGAATTCAAAAAAATTCTTTAACATCATTGGGACTTAAAAAGTCTAGCATTTTCCGAAACATATCTAAGTAGAAGAACTTATTACAAATTAGCCGAAAAATAGGCAGAAATTAACGGATATTTCATTAAACAGCTTAGGAGGTAACAATATCGGGTATGGTTCTACCACTGAAACTGTTGACAGGTTATCATTAAGATAAATTCTTCATAAGCATCCCATATTTTTCCATGACTTTAAAAGTGACCTACACATGCAATTTTTACAGGTACATCTTTTTAAAAATACGGCTGAAATTAATATAAATCTCAATCCAATATCTATGGATTAGATATATATTATTATAAGATATATTCCATCTGTAATCCCGAGGTTTTGGATTGAGACTGATGATTAATTTCGCCAAAAATATCCTTTATAGTTCTTCATTTTCTTTAAATTGTAATTATTTTATTCAATTCTTCAATTTTTACTACTGCAAACGTATTGTCATCTTTTTGGTACCGTTTATTTATATTTATCTAAATCATTTCCTAGATTACCATATATTCTGCCGTAGACCTACCTATTATTTGCAAATCTTATATGAGTACTTTTAAGTTTTTCCAAGACTTCATTGTAAAAAGATTTTGGTACTGTACTTAGATTGGATTCATATACATCCAAAACATGATTTGTGACAATGCCATATTTTCTTCCAATTTCGTATTTTATAATTCTTGTAAATATGTTAAGAGTACTTCTAACTTTATCCAGGACTTCACTGTCAGTCCCGTGCACACACCTTTTCGGAGCAATATCAGAGCAGATGTACTAATTAAGGGGACGCGCCGTGGGCGGGGATATTGCGACCTTTCAATAATGAAGACTGGGGGAAGTTTGGAACTGTTACGCAAGAGAGGGACTGACGCGATTTTATTTTATTTATTTGAAGTTCTCGCTATGGATCGAATACTAAAAAATTGAAAAGGCTTCTAAAACTTTCTCGTTATTTGTAATTAGTTTTTCTAAAATTAACATCAAGGCGGTTATCTACAAAAAGCCATAGTGGATATATAGTGGATTTCAAGATATTCATGGTAAATCTTAGCCAACACTTTCAATTATTCATCATCACCAAATTGTAGACCATCTACATCAATATTTCAAAGATTTTCGTCTTATTTATGTAAATATACATCAAATTTAATTATAAAAAAATTTTATAAAACACTAGATTTAAAACCCAAGAGAAGAAAAAGGAGATCGTATAAAAATAACATCAAGGATTTTTGGTAACTTAGGAACTAAAACTTTAGTACTTTTACTACTGATTCTCTTTATGAGTAAGGCTTGTGAACTAAATTCTATTATTTATTCTTTAAATAATTAAAAAAAAAAACGATTACTTTGTACCACATACTTACGGATAAAGGAAAATATTTGGCAATGAAATCCTCAGCTCGTTGTAATTGCGGCGAGTGAGATGCCGTCTGGTGAAATCTTGTTGCACGGAATTCTATAGTAGGGCTAGGAAACTAAGATAATAATAAATTTATCTTCGAGGCCGCCATTTTCTTTGATTAGCCTTCTTGTTTTCTTTTTAACTCAGTTAGCTTCTGTAGTTTAGTTGTTAAGGAAAGAAATTAGGGAACTCACTAAGATTGTATTGGCGCAAACAAATTTTGATATTGTTTATGAATTAGATTTATTCACATTGACTTCTTTTTTGTTAGTTATTTCAGTAGTAGTTTTGATCAATTGTTCATGATGACTAGAAGATTTCATCATCACCATCACCAGATATGTCTTCTACGTCAATATTTAAAATTTATTAGTCTAGCTAATGGTCATTATTATCATGATCATTATAAGGTAGGTCGTCTTCATCAATATTTTAATTATTTTCATCTTTATTACAATCCAAACTAAAACATTTTAAGAGTATTAAAAAAGAAAGAGAATCATCAATATTGGCTTAGTAAAATTTGTATTAATCAACTTCATTAAAAAACACTTTGCTGTCTTTTTAATATTACTTATCTACTGATTCAGCTAATACTGTTTTAAAATTGTTTTGCAAAAGTAAGTTATTAGTTTAATTTAATTACTCGACCCTTTAGCCCTTTCGCTTCATGAAGGCTCAAATTTATCCGGGATAGGTTTTCCAATTAAGGTCACCACAATGTTTGCGTTTGGCATTAATATAAATTATCAGTTTAAAATTTTAGAGACTTTCTTTATTATCATCATCATTATTATGTATTTGAATTACTTTGTAATTATCTTCTGATCTTTCGTGTATTTAATACAGTATTATCTATTACAATATTTTAATTCATTTATTATATTTGGTATAGTACTAAATATATTTTGCTTTTTCCAACAATTGCTATTTATCTAATTTCATTTGGTTGAAAATATTTGCTTGTGTTATTTGATTTAATTAATAATAAAACTTTACGTCACGGTGATTAAGACAAATTTGGTTCTCTTTTGTGTTTTGGAATTCTATTGGATGGATAATTTTAAATGCTAATGGTGGTGATAGCAAGTAGTATTATTATTGCACACTTGATGATATCGTTTTAAATTATTACCTACAAGTTATTCAATTTCGTGTACTATATCAAGAACTTGATTAATTAATACAAAAAAATCCAAAAACACTGCCTCCATTAACAAAAAGTAATTAATTACAACTCATAATATATAAACCTTTAAACAATAAAGCTGATCTTCATAAATTCAGTCCCCCAGATTCAAGTAATTTATGTTCAAAGTTTTTGTAGGGGAATTCAATTCTCGTATAAAGCATGATAACGGATTAGTGGGATGAATTGTTTTTTCCTACCTTAGGTATTTGTTCACATTACTGTCACAGTGATCCAACAAATGGCTTAGCCTATTTTAATGAAATATTGCTGTGGGTCTCGCGAATACGAGTTTCTGAACAAAAACGTTACGTTTTTGATAGTAATATTAAGTCAACGTCAACTATAGTTAGGTAAAAAGATACAGCAGATACAAAACGACTGAAATATAGGAGAAGAATTACAAGGTTAGAAAAACAGAAGAAAAGGAGAAGAAGAGAGAAGAATAAAGACATGTCAATGACCTATCTACCTTCTTTTACATTCCTCTAAGAATGTGAAAGAAAAATAGGTTATAATGATCCAACAAATGGCTTAATCTATTTTAATGGTACAATAAAGACAGACAACAATAGAGTAGAGAAAATTAAGAAAGACAGAGACATAAAGATAGAACGATAAAGCCATAGAGAGGCGGAGAGATGGTCTTTCTTAAAGGATAGAATTAGAAAAGATTGGATTGATGCATCAAAGATTGGAATGATAGAATGATTGAATGATGGAAAGGTGGATGTAATAAATGATGAAAACATCGATATATCAGAGAGTCAAATTATTAAAGCATCTAAGTATGGAAAGATCAAAGGATTGAATGGCGCACTTCCAATTTATAAAACTAATCCAGTTACAGATAAGAATAATATATTAAACGTAGAAATTAATGTTCATGTGATTATGATCAACCTATTAAATAATCGTGTGAACAAACCGTTAACAATTGTTCCCAAGTTAATTATTTATCGTTTTGTTTCTTACAAACTTTTCGGATAAGTATTTTTCCTTGTATTTTTTCGTCGTTGAGGTAAAGGTAAAACCAAGTTACATAAAGAAAGTTTAGTATATAAGTTTTATGTGAGTCTTGAATCTTGGAGAGATATTGATAGATTTTGAATATAAAAAACAAAGATCTAAAGTATATAGGTATGTTATTTTTGATTGTAAAGGACAACTAATAATAAATCTACAAATTAGACAATATAAGTTATGAATTCCATATTATACTACTAAGACTTAAATTAATGCAGAAGCTAAAGCTAAAGGAGAGAGAGGAGGAGGAGAAGGGAGGATACTTAAGAATACAAACAAAACAAACGAAAGTGCGATTTAATATACTACTTACGCCATCTATTGACAGATATATGACCTGTCTTGTCTGTTTCGAAATGACGTTTAAATTACTGAAGTGATTTTGATGAAATTTGTTACAGAGATAGATTAAAGCTTAACGAAGGACATAGGCTATGTTTTCGAAAAAAAAAATAAAGAATACTAACCAAATATGTGTGCTATTACGCCATCTATCGACGTGGGGATGAAGAACATGTCGAGCTGATGTCATTAATGCAAAAGCGAAGGGAGGGTAGGAAGCAGTAACAGATGATAGATGATAGCAACACTGTTGATAGCGTTTGATTGGCTAGTAGTAACTTTCTGTTCATTCTAATTTAATTTTGTCCAGTTTTTAATATTGTTGCTATTTTGTTTAATTGTTTGACAGTGTAGGTGAGAGTTTTTGCTATCTAAAAATACCTTGTACCTGCTCCTATGTCGCAATCCTCAGTAACTGCTCAGCTTTCCTATTTTAACGTAACAAGTGTAACATTACTCGGCATTATTCTATAAAAAATAATTTACCCGAAAACGTCAAACTATCAACTCTGAAAGAAAAATGGACTTGAAAGTTACCTTTAATAAATGTTTAATGGGAAGTGGGCGTTATGTGGAGGGGGTAAGGTTGAGAATACATTATTAGTTTTTTCTTATAATATTTTATGAGTATCAACTTTAATGTGGTAGACCGAAACGTTTTGCGATCGAAAGGGCAACTTTATACTTAATCGTTTTAAGAAATCTTTTTGTTTCTTTAAACATCTGTCACTAAGAGCATATTTACATGTAATCTAGATGAAAGCGTGCCTGGCGCTTGAGACCCAGGAGCAGGTTTAAAGACTTTTATAAACGTAAACTCTCAACTTCACCGCTCAACCTCGCTATGAAACATTAAAATAATAAAGTAGACACGGCTTCGATAACGGAGGCCTAGCACCAAGCCACCAAATAACACTACACTAAGACAGACAGACAGAGTAACTCTAAACGAGAGTTATATATTGTCTACTGAAAGTAAGTTATAATAAACTACCCGCAAATACTAACAGATAAATAAAAAAGAAAGTTTTGAATCTCTAAAGACTGAGCTTCCATACAAATGGCATTATAACGTTATCGTCAGACCCGATCAGGACAAGTGTGTACAGCCCCACAGGTTCTGGCGCACGCATTTCCACAACGTAATTTCTTGGGAAATATGCTACGTGACGTAACTCAGCAAATTCTGTATTTGAATCACCAAACTGTGAGATTCTACTGACAGTAAGTCGTTTGATATAAATTAGATATACAAGGCACTCAGGGCTGTCCTCAACAACTATAAGTAGTTTTAGATATAGTTCAAGATCCCGCGATGATCAGACCTACGTTATTTTATAAAAGCTGATTCACTGTATGCGTCTCTAACCAAGATATAAATGATCCTGAAGGATGAAGTTTGGATCCCAATTATTTTGAATGATAGAAAAGGTACATAAGATTGCACATCATATTCGTTATATATTACTCATTTTTTATATATTTTATTTGGAACTAGCTGACTAGCCCTCGCTTCGCTGAGGTACTTAAACTATAGGTAAAAGTATTGTTAAAATCGTTTTACCATTTTTCATTGTTTAAACTTTCCCTGGACTCGTACAAATAATTCAAACATCATTTAATCTTTTTTTTTATTTGGTATACTATTAGCAACCACGTCGTTCACTGTCAGACACTTAGTACAGTTGCATCCTCTTATCCTACACCCTTAAATTTATCAATATTAATCAATTATAACTATACCTACGTTTAGAAGCGTCAGTAGCTCAGTGGTTCGGTCGTTGGATTCACGATCAACAAGTCGTGGGTTCAAATCCCGGACATTGGACTACTGGCGTGGCCCACTCCTGACACAAGCTAATAATTAGCAAGCTCCTAGTAAGCTAGTAGTACCATACTGCTAGTAATCTCAAATCCTAGTAAGCTAGTAGTACCATACTGGTAGTAATCTCAAATCCTAGTAAGCTCCTAGTAAGCTAGTAGTACCATACTGGTAGTAATCTCAAATCCTAGTAAGCTCCTAGTAAGCTAGTAGTACCATACTGGTAGTAATCTCAAATCCTAGTAAGCTCTTAGTAAGTTAATAATTAGCAAGCTCCTAGTAAGCTAGTAGTACCATACTGCTTACTGCTAGTAATCTTTATGAAAAAAAAAAAAGTATAAAATATGAATTTTATATATTATGTTACTTCAAGAACTATTAAAAGACTGATTACTGGAATGAACAAATAAAAAAAATACTGGAAACTGGAATGAAAACTTTAGTAATCAGAGTTTCAATTCTTACAATTTATCAGATCCAAACTTCATAGTTGAGGATCGTTTATATCTATGTAGGAACGTAATTTAGGTGTAACTTAAGATGTGAAATGAAACGTAATTATAAAGGGTGTGTGATTGGCTGATATATGAATGTTGAATGATGGGAATTAAATGAGAGGGGGGAATGGCGTCGTCGCATGGAAAGAAGTGTGTGTTACAAAATTATATATAAAAAAATATCCAAAATTTGTTATTCTACAATTTTTGGAGGCTCGTCCCGGATTCTGGAGTCGTTAAAAAAGGCTTAGTAAGTAAGTAGTTAATAATTAGGGATATACACAAAAAAACTTTCAGGTTTTATAATATAACGAAGGTTAGATCGTCGCGGGATCTTGTTCTAATAGATATTTGAGACAAGAATTTCCTGTAGGAGTCAAGTTAAAGCTCTCGAATAATAATAAGTTCAAAGTCTAACTAAATGTTAAATTTTGTGGCCATTTTTAGGGTATTTCTGACCCTGATTGAGCATCCAGATCTCAAGAATGATCGAAGATATTTAATGGCTAAAAAAACGTCAACGTTCAAAGTTTATTATAATTCTCTTTAAAAAATCTATCTCCAATTTTCTCTGAATCGATTTCACTAGAATCGATTCTTACTAGTCTGTAGGTTTGGAATGACGTAACATGTAAGTATGTTTACTATTATAAAATGTGTCGATTTTTGGATCCAAAAGATCTATATTGTCATAGATTAAGAGAGGAATGACACCCATTACATGAAATTTAGGGCCCAGGAGCAGGTTTTAAAAGCTCTTTCATGATATATTAACTCTCACCTCCACCACTCGATCTCTACGCAAAAACACCAGAGAGACTGACTCTAATCTATAGCACTAAAGGTTATATATTGTCTACACGTCGATATACTCGAAATAATATAAAAGGAATTACCCTCAAATACTAATTTATAAACGTTGTTGCCAGCAACTTTCTAACCGATAATGTAAGAAAAATTTAAAGAAAGGTACTAGTTCTGACATTAAGGGCCGTAAAAGTACTAGGTACCCCCTCGTCTCCCATGTCAGCAAAAGTTATCAAGGCCCTAACCCCCCTGTCTCATGCTGCCGACGTATTCATAGGTACATGTAATTTTCAATCTGTTATAAACCTTCTCTCAATCGCCTTACTCTTTCTGTGTTCGTGTTTACTTTTTATTAGTAACGATGATTTTTTGTACGATTGTTTGTTTGTTGCGAATAGGCTCGAAAAGTATAGAACTGATTTTGAAAATTCTTTCACCGATGGGAAGCTACATCCTTTCCGGGAAACATAGGCTATGTGGTGTTGCCATAAATACTCTAATTAAAAAGATATGGGTTGATAAAAATCCGATTTTAAAAATTCTTTCACTGAGAGAAAACTACACTATTCGTGAGTGACAAAAGTGATTTAGTGTTGCCATATACAAATGTACTGAGAGTAAACTACACTATTCGTGAGTGACAAAAGTGATTTAGTGTTGCCATATACAAATGTACTGAGAGTAAACTACACTATTCGTGAGTGACAAAAGTGATTTAGTGTTGCCATATACAAATGTACTGAGAGTAAACTACACTATTCGTGAGTGACAAAAGTGATTTAGTGTTGCCATATACAAATGTACTGAGAGTAAACTACACTATTCGTGAGTGACAAAAGTGATTTAGTGTTGCCATATACAAATGTACTGAGAGTAAACTACACTATTCGTGAGTGACAAAAGTGATTTAGTGTTGCCATATACAAATGTACTGAGAGTAAACTACACTATTCGTGAGTGACAAAAGTGATTTAGTGTTGCCATATACAAATGTACTGAGAGTAAACTACACTGTTCGTGAGTGACAAAAGTGATTTAGTGTTGCCATATACAAATGTACTGAGAGTAAACTACACTATTCGTGAGTGACAAAAGTGATTTAGTGTTGCCATATACAAATGTACTGAGAGTAAACTACACTATTCGTGAGTGACAAAAGTGATTTAGTGTTGCCATATACAAATGTACTGAGAGTAAACTACACTGTTCGTGAGTGACAAAAGTGATTTAGTGTTGCCATATACAAATGTACTGAGAGTAAACTACACTATTCGTGAGTGACAAAAGTGATTTAGTGTTGCCATATACAAATGTACTGAGACTAAACTACACTATTCATGAGTGGCAAAAGTGATTTAGTGTTGCCATATACAAATGTACTGAGAGTAAACTACACTATTCGTGAGTGACAAAAGTGATTTAGTGTTGCCATATACAAATGTACTGAGAGTAAACTACACTATTCGTGAGTGACAAAAGTGATTTAGTGTTGCCATATACAAATGTACTGAGAGTAAACTACACTATTCATGAGTGGCAAAAGTGATTTAGTGTTGCCAAATACAAATGTACTGAGAGTAAACTACACTATTCGAGAGGGACAAAAGTGATTTAGTGTTGCCATATACAAATGTACTGAGAGTAAACTACACTATTCGTGAGTGACAAAAGTGATTTAGTGTTGCCAAATACAAATGTACTGAGAGTAAACTACACTATTCGTGAGTGACAAAAGTGATTTAGTGTTGCCATATACAAATGTACTGAGAGTAAACTACACTATTCGTGAGTGACAAAAGTGATTTAGTGTTGCCATATACAAATGTACTGAGAGTAAACTACACTATTCATGAGTGGCAAAAGTGATTTAGTGTTGCCAAATACAAATGTACTGAGAGTAAACTACACTATTCGAGAGGGACAAAAGTGATTTAGTGTTGCCATATACAAATGTATATGGAAACACTAAATCCAATCAAAGTAGCCATATTCCATTATTTAAAAATAGAATATGGCCATGTTGTTGTTTCTAATCCGATTTAAGGACATCAATTATAATATTTTTTTAAATACCCGGAACGAAGCGAGGGCAGGTCACTCGTATATAATAAAAACATCTTCCGGATCAGCTAGTTACTATATAATAATATTTGTATGTTTATGCATCACCTACAAAAATAAATATGACCGTGATAGTTAATAAAAGTATCCCCAGCTCGTACGGAATCCAAAGATAACGCTCACGAGAAACTTATCTGAAACACGCGATATGTAAATAATAATCATTGTTTAGCAACTAAATCACGCCATACACTTCTACGAAATATTTATGGGAAAATACCTTTATGGTATACTCATTTCTTGTATTGGTATACTCATATCTATTTGTCAGAGTTAGTCAGGCTTTTTTTTTTTTTTTTTTTTTTTAATGTGGGAAATGCATTTACGCATACCCCTTGAAGGGGTTATGTGGGACTCCCAGCGATAAGCGCTGGACTACCGCACTAAAACCCACCACCGTCCATGCCGTATGTTAGGCGCCGCAGGAACGCGTTAGCATACTACTGCGGACGCCTCGGCACAACCACCCGTCTGCGGGTACAAGTACCCGCAGTTCAAACCCGCCCATGAGCTCGCTTTACCAAGCACCTAACCGAGGGGGGATGCCAGGACATGTCTACTGAAACACCCAGCCCCCGGAGGAGTTAGAAGCGGCCCATATCCCTCGAGATCAGGTCGCTCACAAGTCATTTCTGCTAACAGAGAAGTACCCGGAGCGACCCGTACCTCCGGCCACCGGACCCCCCTGGACTTAACCGCCGTCTGCGACGCCCAGGGTATGAACGTTGGAGTTTAAGGCCCGCGCCCGTCACGCCGGCGCTCCGCGACCTCCGCGCCCAACCTTGGCGCAAACCTCTGCGCCGGCCGCCCGACCGCTACCCCCATCCCGGATACGCTACTACACCGAGACAGGAGTCGACGGCGAAACATCCAGCGCAAGAGACTCTCGCGCTTACGCGCCCCACCATGACGCTTTCACGCCCACGCATCAGATATGTCCAACTGCCCCCCCGATCATGGAGTACAGTTGCGCCACTGAGTGGCTATCCCACGAACGGAGGCGCAGCGGGACACACAGAACTAGACGCTGCAACGCAGCCACCGCCCACTGCGCCTACGCGCCCCTCTTCTGCGGATATTGGCCTCCGGATAGTAATAGTGGAAAATTACTATCCGTAGTTGCCCAGGGTGCACCGGCCCACAAAATGGTGGGCTCTCGAGGAGGTTTCCGCAGCTAGCACCCCAGAGTTAGTCAGGCTTAGGTTAACCTAAACTTAGGTTTCAGGCTTTAAAAGAGAGCTTGAGTGTCATTAAATAAAGGGCACCGTGTTCACAAGTCTGAGGCACTGCTTGGGTTCCTGTCGTAATTGTAAGAGATCATACTGTTTAGTTATTTATCGGTTCAGTAGCAGTGTCTACGTTGCGTTTACCCAACAGTCTATTTACTATCACACCCCCCTTGAAGTGTTTTTCAATATGAGGTATATTGTCTTTTCCTTGTCTTTCTCATCATTTTTCTCCCAGTTATATAATGATAACTAGCTAGAGAGAGAGGATTAGAGAGAATGTGATGTAGACACCTATAAAACGATTTAAATAGCGAGCTTGGTCAGTGGAGGTTGTTTAGTGGAGGTTCCTGTCGTTATGGTAAGAGATCATAATGTTAAGTTGCTTAGCTTTATCGCTGTGTACGCAGCGCACGCAGTAGAAGCTCTCCTATGGGTCGTAGCGAGATGTTATATAGTCTATAACCTACCTTATTAAATGAGCTATCCAACACTAAAAGAATTTTTCAATTCAAATCAGTAGTTGGTCAATCAGTCATTTTAACAGGTATTACAGCAAATCATTGTCTATCATAGTCTAAGCGGACGTATTACTAGATTGTCTTAATCGATCACGTGAGTTTCTAACTTAATAATATAAACTTAAGAAACGTGGGCAATACTTTAGAATACAAACTATACAAATGAAACTGCGATCTAATATACTACTTACGCCATCTATTGACGAATTATTAAGATTGTCTGTCTGTTGTACAATCACGTTTAAATCACTGAATTGATTTTTATGAAATTTACTACAGAGATAGATTAGATTTTAAAGAAGTACATATGCTATGTTTTATTGCAAAAAAAAATAGTTTAGAATACAAAGTATCCAAATGAGTGTTCTGGTACGCCATCTAGCGACGTGGGGGTGAAGTGCGTGTCGAGCTGTGTGGCCGATATGTTTTTGAGAATTAGTCAAATATAGGACGAAGCCGGGATATGTCGACTAGTAGATAAAATACTAAAATATCAGCGAAATGAGATCATCACTAAAATATGAATTACTATTGTAGTAATGATTACTCATTTACAGCAAATAATTATTTTGCACGAAAATTGTTATATGAATACATAATTCACTATATATAAATATTAGTAATACAATCAAGTATCTCAATGAAATTACTTGTCATACTGCCTCTAACCTATCGAGGTTATAAACCAATGAAAAACTATTAAAACTTTGTAATAAAGTATAGTATTTAGGAGGTAAGGAAGAAGGAAGCTAAGCAGTGCTTGGAAGTTGTGGCTTATACTAAACTAATTTAAGAGTTAACGACTTATGTAATTATCTATCAAGGAATTTTATTAACATTTCCACTTAAACTACGATAGACAATGACCATTTCATGTAACAAATTACATGTCGAACTGTCAAAAAAAAATTGAGCCTGTAGATGTATTCTTAGAATAAAGGAATAAAAATCTCTTATCAATGTGGTGCAAGTGCTCCTGAATGTCACGCAGGGTTCAGGAGGGTGCAAACGCACCCTGTTTGCATCAGACAGCGTGATGATGAAAATTCACCCTCTTGAATGTCAAAGCTTGCAGCATGGCGACGCTAATCCGCCTTCTAGAAAGTCACTCTGACATCATGGCGATGCAAATGTACCCTTTTAAATGTCATACTACCAGCATAAGGATGCCAATCCAATCTCTTGAATATCACCCTGACAGAGTGACCATAAAAATTCAATAGGTACAAGGTACCCTCTTCCATCTACCTGAATTTCCAGCACGTCCCTATTGCGGAGCTCATAGATGGCGATGTATATTCTCTAGTTATTTCTTATATTTAGTCTGCCTAAACATCCAATAGATGGCTGTGTTAAGATTTCGAACCGTAATTCCACTAGAAACTAGTGAACGTTAAACACAAATATTAGTAGTTACTAATTTAATTAGCACTTTAATAATAAACGTTTTAACTGATACAGCAAACTGATCCATTTGATCTTCACACGGTGTTTCACGGATTTCATTTATGTAGTGATAATTTTGGTGTTTATTTCTTTGATAAACTGAAGAGATTGTCCACCTTTTGGAGATGGTAATCATGACGTATGAAAGAGGTTTTGTAATGAACCAATAGTTAAAGAAAATGAGAGAATATGAATGTTTACCAATAATGGTGTATACTAATACCACCAGTTTATGAGTAAGAAGTTCATTAGGGACAAATGAAAAAGTTTATGATGTAGGAAAGATTTCAAGTTAAAAAATTACGGATTTTGATCAAATTTTAACTGAAATCAACACTATAAGAATTAAGGTAGTCAGAGAATTTGCTCCACATATTTAATCAGACGCAAATAAAGGAAGTAAGAAGAAATCTAGAAATGACGCAAAACCAACTGGATTGGTTAAAATTTTTCCAAGAATGTGAACATAGTAGTATATTTTGTCTCACCGAAGCGATTAAGAATGAAGTAGAAATCCTAAAAAAAATAAAAGAAGATGTAAAATAGGTACAGAAGAATATTAAGCACGAAGAATACGTCAAAATACAATTTGATTGGATACATTAAGAGTAGTCCTAGTAATCCACACTATTGCATATTTAATAAAGAGGAAATATTTAATTGTTTGTATGTTTTTATGTTTGTTTGTTACGAATAGGCTGAATAATTACTGAATCGATTGTAGTAATTTATGCGCCTCCGATATGTTTTTTCTTTTTCTCTCTCACGGACCTTTTCTCTCTCATTTTTAACTTTTCTCTTTCTCCCCGATTTCTATGTTTCAATGATAGATAGCTACACTATTACCGAGTGGCAATTTAAGAATTTCGATTACAATTACACTTTAAATACGCGCAGCGAAGCGAGGACAGGCCTCTCGTTTATAAATAAACAAATAGTAATAATGAATACTAGTATTATCTAACCTATTTCCATTAAAAGTGGGTGAAATAATCAAAAGCACATATTAGCGGAGCCCACTTCGTTATCACTCTACGAGTACTGGTGGGAAACGAAGTTTGACGATTCGGGTCAGATTACCACCACTTGTGTCTTATCGCTACTTCTACATGTTAGGGCATGTATTTGACCTGTACTAATAATAGTACGTACTCTCATCTATATATTTCATACTACTAAATTTTAGCACTAACTTTTTGAATCCAATGGCGGTGCTAGACGATGGAAATGTCCTAGATTACTGATGGCCTCGCACAGGGCTTCACAAAAGCGTTTCTATAAAATTAAATAACCCGCTAGGGGCCGTTCAAGTATTACGTAAGTAGTAAAGGGAGGCGGAGGTTCCTTGGTTTGGTTGTTTTTGATGACATCAAAAGCGTGAATATCAATGCTCAGTCATGGGGAGCGGGGGGGTTCAAAATTATTTATTACTATTAACTATTATCCCAGTGTAGTAGTATTTCAAGGAAAGGGAACTAACTATTTCATCAATATGAAATCTAAATTTCTTCGATGTAAGGTGCGTCGCAAAACTGATCGTGCTGACGTCAATTTTGTCTAACGCCGACATTGTTACTAACATCTTCTTAACCAAGTTATAGAATTTAGACACGGTTTTTACTAATATGAAGAGCTATAAACAAAAAAGATTGTTGGTATTTGGATTTCTATTTGTAGATATCTTTATAGAAGATTGTTGTCTGAGTTGACTGAAGTACGAACTGCGTAGTTATCAAAAGAATTGCCAAAATCTATTTCTTTAAAAATTACATAAATATACTTCAACACTTTAAGTGTATAAAATTTGCATAGTGTAGTTCTGAACTCATAAAGAATTTTTTGAGGAAACCACATTAATAGCTTCGGATAAAAAAAAATGGCAAAATTAAATAAATTAAAATTTGTATCTACAGTTTGTTGAATTTCAAAAACAATCTATATAAGTTTATAATTGTATATATTTTACTCGAATAATAGCCATTCTTTCGTATAGTTCAAGGTAGTAAGCTCGATACCTATAATTTTCTTTATCTGTAGATGATCTCATAACGTGACGTTCAGAATTAAGTTCACTTACGTTTATAACAGACTAGTTATTGCCCATAGCTTTGTACATATAGATTTTATTTGATGTTATGTTGATAATCAGTTTAAGAACTTTTTTAACATTTTCTAGATATTCAAAACTATCACTTCCATTATGTTCGTCTAGTTTAATTCGTAGGAAGTCCTAAGCATTTTAAAGCATCCCTCCAATAAAATCATTTTAACTTAGTCTATCTTTCAATAAAACTGTTTAAAACCTGCTTGAACATCTATTAGACATTTAAAATTGTCAAATACTTACATCATAAATTTTTATCTATTTCCTAATTTCATTTGATTTTATTAAACCTGTCTACAATCTACAGTAAATACTTTAAAAAAATACATCGTATAATATCTAATATTCTGTCAATTATACTATTGGATATTCTGTTCTCCCAAAAATTTCCATTATTAATTTATTTTCTAAACATTTGTCAATAGTAAGTAGCTAAAACTCATGCTAATGTCGAACTAAAATCCTCTGATTTTAATATTCCCTTCATGATTGGACACAAAGTCTTAATTTTTCATCCATCTCATCATCCACCATCAAATCAAAGTCATCTATATCATCGTCACCAACATAAAACTTCATGTCATCATCCACCATCGCATGAAAATCATCTATATCATCAACGTTAAAGTAAATCAACGATTTAGTTACCATATTAGCAGCTCACAAATTTTCAAATCTACTATTATTTATTTTAATAAAAATCCTAATTACACACATATAATAAAAATATAATAGATCAGACAAAAACTTATCTATCATCAAACGTCTTGAGCAAAAGGTTAACGATCAAAATTTAGATGTCTTTATTATATTGATTATAAAAATAGATAATATTTGCTTTACTGTAATTACTTGTTATTTAGTATAATAAAGATAATTATGATAATTTTCTATACTTATAATAAAATAATAATGTTCGTCTGTACCTGCAATCAATCAATCTGATAGAGTACTTAAACAATTTGTGATTTATTTATGATTCCATCATAAATAGGTTTCTGAATTCATTCCCCATTTATTTCAAATCTCTCCTCCAATATTTTATCTTCCACTTGTTATGTCCAGTAGTCACTAGTCAGTCAGACAGTAGGTATAACATATTATAAACAACTGATATGTCTTTATCGTTGAATATCATATAACGCCGCGACAATTATTTTAATGTTATGACTCATTTAACTATTATTATTAAATAAAAACCCTTCCTTGAAATTTACAAGGGGATAGAGGTGTTCCTTGGTCTATAGAAAAGAGTTATTTACAAACTTCACCATTAGGCTATATATAAGTAGAAATACATTATTGATATAACTACCATATAAAAGCTTAATCTATATATGCTTTGTAATTTAAGAGAGTGTAAAAGCTTGATCGAAATCGACAAGGCGTTTTCTCTTGTAAGCTTAACAGCGACCTTAAATTATGTCTGTTGTTTTAATAATTGCATAATCGCGTTTTTTTGTTAAGTTCGTTAAAAAAAATTACATATATAATTCGTCTGTTCGTGTGTATGTTATTGAACTACTTCTAAATATCTGAACTTATATAAATGAGTTTTTTTTTCTGAGTGTGTTTTTGGATGTTTTAGATTACGAGTTTGAGTTCGAAAAACATAATCTATGAGGCCCATTCAAGTATAATTAAGCATTAAAGTGGGGCAGGATCCCTGCTTAGAATTAGGAGGGCGAGTAATGATGCATCAATGTTTACGTAAGCACGGTGGTGGGGGGAGGAGTTAGAGGTTTGATTACTTATGCTGACATGAGAGGCGGGGGTTACTGCTTAAATGCCTATGCATCTGCATTCACTATCAAGATACTCTGATTTTATTTCTTTACTCATAATTGCATGAATACAACCCTTTTATTCAAAGTTGGTTAAAAAACCATATCACCTAATCTACAAGCTTCCACTTTCTTACCTCATAACAACCGGTTCGAGAGCATTATATACTAAATGCTACAAAAATGATCTCTATCATGTTGGAATTGAGTTGATTTTTCTAAAATCGTAAGTGGATTTAAATCATCTGATTTCTAAAACAGTTTAGTGAGATCGTAAAGTCAAATGTAAACTTTTGATATATTCTAGTTACAGCTTTTTTGTAAATTTCGGTATGCATATTTACTTGCCTCCACTGCTCGATCTAGTCCACTCATTGGACTTACACTATTTGTTGAAGACCAGGGAAGGTTTAGATAATGAGAAATGCTAATAGGATAATACACTTCAGTACTTAGGTACTCACTTGATGTATTTCCACTTGTGCTACGTTAGAAAATGTTAAATCTATCAAAGGACTAGTCAGTCTGTGCCAAATAAAAATATATATTAAAACCCTACTTTGTTTGTATTTAGTATCAAATGATCACCCTTGACCCGGTGACTCAGTGATAGACATTCGATACACAATGAAATGATTCTCGAGAAAAGTATTGATGATCAAGCTAAAATTAATGATTAATCATACTCATACGTGACATTATTTGGACTTTAATAGATTTAAATGAGTAATTATATGTACTATTATATACAAACTAGTCAACCCATCCCGGCTTCGCACAAGTTTGATAATAACATCTTAATTATAAATATTAATATGAGGCCATGCATTTATTACGTAAGATTATTTTCGCTAGATTTGACCCCCTCTCCACCTGTTTAATACTTATTACGTAAGAATCTAAAGGACAAAATGAATGTTGCCCGCGCTTTTACATAGTATAATTTTAACTTCGAGCATTTTTGTAATCTTACGTAAGAACTATCGAGACTCCCTCCCACCCCCTTGAAAGAAAAATAAGACATGGTCGACCACCAAGGGGGGAGCCCTTAAATCGTCTTACGTAATTAATGAATGGCCCCAATATTACAAAATAATTAAACGCTTACATAAATGAACATATTTTATTATTATCCCGTATGAACTACAAATTTTCCGGGATAAAAAGTAGCCTATGTGTTAATCTAGGATATAAAGTATCTGTGTGCCTTATTTAAATTAAATCGGTACAGCCTCCCGACTTTGCTCGCATAAAATTGAAAAATAGGTCCAGCATGAATTTAAAAGTGTGTGAGATACTCACTTACTCAATATTTCTATTAACATACTCATTAATTCTGATTCTTTCCCTCAAAATAGTGCTATGTTCCGGTTAAACCATATCTAAATCGCAGCGAGGGATTTTTTTCCGGGATAAAAAGTAGTCTATACATTAGTCAGCCATATAAAGTATGTATCTAATATTTCATTCAAAACTATTGAGCTGTTTTTGTGTGAATTACTTATTTCTCTGCGAAAGGATAATTGCTTTTTTGGGATAAAAAGTAACCTATGTATTAGTCAAGGTCATGAAGTATCTGTGAGCTAAATTTCTCCCCAAGCTGCTTAGGAGACTTTGTGTGATTTAGTAAAAAACATCATTTGAATCTAGTAAAAGTAGAATTTATTCTACAATTCAAAGAAAAAAACTGAACCATGAAAAAATAAATATTTGAGCAATTACCAACCCTTTCCCATACAAGCATTCAATTACGGGAAAACATTTGAAACGCGATTTTTTTTTTCAAAATTCCACGATCTCCGATTCAATAATTACACGGAATTTTATTTTACGTGCTCCGATTTATTTTCACCACTCACTGGATAAGGGTAGTTGTTGAAAACGCGCTATATCTTACCATACTATACAACCTGGATAATATACAGAAATATAAATACAAAGCCAAGAAATGCCTGGGGCTTGTGACCCAGATCCAAATTTATGGACTTAATATAAACAAGACACTTACTATCCTCGATCTCTATTCTAAACTTTGAAATAATATATTGAGCTACTTTTTATCCTAAAACAGTATTCGCCATGTAGTTACTTATTGAAATTTGGTACAAGCTGGTCTCCGAAAAAACTACCCACATGGATTATTATAGATTATTATTTATTCATAAGAAGATAAAGAAGATTGCAAAGAATAATTCAGGCTACTTTTTACCCCACAATGTTTATCATTTACTAGGCTAGACAGAGAATACATGGAGATACTTTTAATCCCGAAAACAAAGTTGTGCGTTGGTCCGCACTGGTTTCCGAAAAGACTACCCACATGGATTATTATAGATTATTATTTATTCATAAGAAGATAAAGAAGATTTCAAAGAATAATTCAGGCTACTTTTTACCCCACAATGTTTATCATTTACTAGGCTAGACAGAGAATACATGGAGATACTTTTAATCCCGAAAACAAAGTTCTGCGTTGGTCCGCGCTGGTTTCCGAAAAGACTACCCACATGGATTATTATTTATTCATAAGAAGATAAAGAAGTTTGCTAAGAATAATTCAGGTTACTTTTTATCCCAGACTGTTTATTATTAACTACACTATAGCTTTATGAACTAGATATTATTATGCAGAAAGGGTACACAATAAAACGACCTTTAATTCTCATACTAAGAATTAACCCGTAGCGGGAACAGCTAATGCATTAAGTGTTGCCATCTATGATAATAATATTGCTATAAAACAGTGAGAATCCACCCTAAACAACGAACAGGGAGGAATTCTTTATCAGAAATTTCCCTTTGAAATTCAACGTGAAATATTTCGATAACCACAACTGTATTATTTATTTTATTGAATATTTTACGTCATGTATAAATGTAATAATGAAATTTTGATCATGATGCTGTTTGTATTGAATTCCAGATAAATTAGTCGGATTTTTATTGAAAACTAGTCGACTGGCCCCGACTTTGCCTGGGTGCAAATTACCTCTTCAATTGTCTAATTCCCAAAGAATTAAACGATTACTCAGCTCGACATTTACTTCATCCCTCATTTTAAACCCTTCAAACCTTTTTACGCGATAAAATGTAGCCTACGTCGTTCCCCAAGCTGTAGTCTATTTCTGTACCAAATTTCATTAAAATCGGTTTAGTGGTTTCAGTGTGAAAAGATGCAAATTGAAAGATTGAGATACAAACAGAGTTACTTTCGCGTTTATAATTCTAAGTCGAGTTTACTTTTGTGCTAGCAACACCATTTGTGACTCGAAAATTTTAGGTCTGAGGCAGTTTGACGAGTAATTTTATTGACTGTCATTGTGGAGTGTGTGTATAGAGAGGCTAGCTCAGATTAATTTATACTAATATAATAAAATTTAGTAGCAAACAAAGTCGTATAGATACGGAAGTATTGAATAACGAGATCAAATGTAATAGAAGGGTTTTTTAAACCTGTTTCTGGGTTTCAATCCCCAGGCACAATTTAGCTATTACCACGTCAAGTATTAAGTGAATAAATCTGAAGGATAATATTTATCTCCCCAAGCTCATCGGATAGCAAATTGCGTAAACGGAGGTTAGATGAGGAAGTGATATGAAATTAGGACAACATCAGCTTCTTGGATCTGTATTCTGTACACTTGGATTATGTTGGTTAATACGCGTGACTTTGTTTGTGTGATAACAAAGACTGGCAACACTTTGCCCTAAATTTACTTAGTTATTACTAGCATCTTCCCCCGACTTTAGAGTGAATAGATTTTTTTTATAAGACGAGAATGAGTACGAGTCGAAGTTTGAGCATAATCAATTGAATTTCAATTGAAAGCACCAACTCACTCACTCAATTAATTTGTATACTATCTTACTAATATGTTATAAGTCTTTTATACTCATTTTTATCTCGTAGAGATGCATACTCGAATAATCGTCATCGATATCTATGGCGCTGGAGTAGGGTAGTAGTCACTTCCGTCGTTTTGACAGTCTCGACCCTTTATATGCCATCGACAGTCTGACTGAAGTCTTAGTCTTGCGCGGTCTCTCAAGGAGTGAAGTAGTCTCTGGATAGTGTTAAGTGCACTGTTGTGTTAGTGCTGTCCGATTAAGGTCACGTGAGTACCTTACAATGTAGTTGCCATGTCTTGTATATATATGTTTGTTTGCTAACAGAGGACTCTGTAATCAATTCACATGGCTTTCCTTTCTTACTGACAACTTCCCGCTAAGACCTACTAAGTATGAAATATTTTATACTCAATATATACCGAAATGTAACATAATCTTATACTAATATATAAAGCTGAAATTTGTTTGTTTGCTTGAACGCGCTAATCTCAGAAACTACTGGTCCGATTTGAAAAATTCTTTCAGTGTTAGATAGCCTATTTATCGAGGAACGCTATAGCTTATATATTATGACGCTAAGACCAATAGGAGCGGAGCATTACGCGGACAAAGTCGCGTGGGTCGACTAGTTCTTGTACATCATAAAAAGGTACTGGCAACACTTACTCTTAAATGCACTTAGTTTTATGCTACTATTGTCTGCTTGTATATATAATCTCTGTCTCGATGATTAGGAAGAGAGGTCCAAGAGATTTCATACAAATAACATTGTCTAAAATAATTCAAATATTACTTTATCTGTTAATTAGAGTAGTGGAACAATCAAGTCTTTGCATTAATCGTAACATTCACCTTTTAAGATTGTTTCAAAGAGTTCAGTATACCTGGGTCTCAAGCCCCAGACACTACCTGGTTTCTTAAAAATAAAGAGCAGTAGTTAAAGTGATTCTATAAAATGTTGCTAGCTTTAGAACTTTATGACCAATAGTACATATAATGTATGCAAATAAAACTTAATTAATGACGTAATACAGGTGTAAGTTAGTTTCGTAATTTTTTAATACCGTGAAATTATATAAATGTGTTTTTTCTAATAAATCGATAAAAATCGATAACAGGTGAAAATAATGGTGAAGCGCGAAACGTTTTAGAATTTTGTTTCGCTTTTTCTATTCTTCAAACTATTATGGAATAATCGAATCGTTATCGCTGTCTATAGCGCTGGAGTACGCCGTCTATACCGCCGACAGTCGGACTTTTACGCGAGGTGTCTCAAGAATTGGATATCTAGGTGCTAGTGAAGTGTTAAGTGCAGTGTTATGATAATACTGGTAGTACTGTAAGGTCACGTGAGTACCTTACAATGTAGTTGCCACGTCTTGTGTTAGATTATGTTTATGTGAGTTTAGCCTTGCGTTTAAACGGAGAGCCTTAGCAGTAGAGGCGAGTGTTCAAATTACAAACCCTTCATCCTTTGCAGTGTTCACCAACATTCCTCATCTCTTCCTCCTTTTCATCATAAATCTCCGAGATGTACATTTTCAGAACTTTAAATTGGAGTCAAAGTGAATTGAAAAATGTGTCAAATAAACACTCACGCTTGAACTCACTCACTCACAAACCCTTTTGTCGTTTACAAATAACCTCTTGGCCTTTAATTAAACGGCCTTTTTAGGGCCATTGATAAAAATACGTTGGCCTTTAGCAAAACTATGGCCTTTATATGGCTATTTGTTGCGCTTTAGTATTTGATAGATACTCTTGACTCTTAATAAAACTATGGCCACTTTTAGAGCCATCGATAAAAGTAGCTAAAACCAGGTGCAAATATAATAGTTAACGTAAACTTTTTTAAATTTTGTTTCGCTTTAGTAATGAACAGATTATTTGTAAATTTTGTGATGATCTTTAAATCACTTTTTGACCTTTAACAAAAACTTTCTAAGGTACCTTAGTAGTCATAGTTTTGCGTACCTTATCTTACTGAGCAGGTAGTGTATCTTTCAATCATTGACAGATATCAGATGGGTCAAATAAAAAAAAATTAAAATAGTATTAAACAGATAAAAATAGTATAAAACAACCTTGTTGATAGCGTTTGATTGGCTAATGTTTTCTAATAGTTTAATATAAAAATACCCTCACAGATTCTACAATACATAAGCCTTGTTACTATAGATCCACGACAGTTTGACTAGTAATTTCTTGGAGCTCGGAGGAGCTTCATAACTTTATATTCGCATTAAAAAGTTCTACAATATGTCAGTTTCGTTAGACTTGAGCCAGTTGTCAAACTTATTATTGTCTTATGCGTGTTTTCTTAGACACCCTCTTCTGGGTATCAAGTCCCAGATATTGCTCGGCTCCCATTGTAAAGTAAAACGAAGTTTTTAATTGCTCTAAGGAATCCTAAAATCAGTCCCATTACCCATACCATTAGCAAATACATACAATTCACACCTGACCACTTAATAAGCTATAATTGGTCTTATTCCAATAGATATAAGGGCCAAAATCCTGTCTAAAACTCAACATAAATGGTACTTAAGTAATAAAAAACTTCGCCAATATGCGGGCGATCGGCAGATGTGAGTTATTTAATTGAATTTTTATTAATTGTGAAATATTTTAAATACCAACAGATATTTAAACTTGAACCTTGAAGGGGTCGTTCAATTTGCATAAGCACTATTTTTGATGATATTGGGGAACAGCACCAATAATCATTACCCAACCCATTAATGGCCTTTTGTTGAGCTGGGCTTCCTTCTCAATATGAGCAGGGGGTAGGCCAAAGTCCACCACGCTGGCTAAGTGAGGGTTGGCAGACTTTACACACTTATGAGAAGTTTTAGGGATCTCTCAAGATTGCAGATCTTAAAACACACATAACTTGGAAAAGTCAGCGGCGTGTACTTGTGGGGGAGGGGGGTATTGAACTCGGACATCCCGAGTAAGACACCGATGGCTCAATCATTGGGCTATCATTATAACAGTCCACTGCTGAGCCGCGCTCCTTATTCTGAAGAGGAAGAACATATTAAAAATATATATGTTTACGTACGCATGGGAGAGGAGTGGAGGGGGGTTAGGCCGTAGCTTACTTTTGCTGACACGAGCGGCGGGAGGGTTGTATAACTGCAAAATATCTGCTTACATAATACTTGATGAGTTATCGAAGGTTTAACAATGACTAAGCTATAAGACAATATTCCAAATTTAGCTAAAATCTATTAATACCTCAGCGAAGTGAGGACTTGCAGCTATTTTAAATCCTCTACCACTCGATAACATTATCAGTGACGCGATTAATTATCACTTTCTCGTAAGATAAATACGCTAATTGTGTTTTCTAAGAACCACTGTGATGAACCAATTTCAGACATCACTTTGATTTATTATCAAAATTGCATACAATTTAACTAATTATGGAATAACCTAAATGTTACATTTATCTAGTTTACTATAGTAGTGTATCCGTACTTTCCTCGTTTATACTATTTATAGAGCAAGATCCCGCGACGATCAAGCTCGACATTTTATAAAACCTGATAGTTTCTCTGTGAGGTGTAAGAATTATCGAAACTGTCTGAATACTGAGAAAACATATTTTAATAGTTTCTCAATTAACATATTAAACTAGTCGACCCCCCCTCGGCATAGAACGGGTGTTATATTTACTACATATAATTTTAGATTTATAGAAAAATATTTAATTTTCAATATATTGTTGCTAGAGAGAAGTATTCAGGCGCTTTTGACAGAAAACATATTTTATTATTATCGATAAAAAGTATGCTATGTGTTAATCCAGGTGATAAAGTATCTGTGTGCCAAATTTCATTGAAATCCGTTCAGCCGTTTTTGCGTGATTGAGTAACAAACCTCTAAACATACAGACTTTTACATTTATAATATTAGTAAGATTCAGTTTTCAATTTTTATACTATAATGTAAGTATAGTTGTAATTTATTGATATTAATAAGTTTAAGGGGTGACAGAGGATTGCAACTGTACTAATTGTTATACCAAATAAAATATATAAAAACTGTAATTTTATATTCCTTCGGCTTACCTTTCAAAGCAACCGTGATCCAAACTTCATAGTTGGGGATCGTTTATATTCTTATTACGAACATATACAGTAAAACTTTCAGGTTGTAATAAGTAACAAACGTCTGATCGTTACGGGATCTTGGACTATTACTTTGACGTGAGACAAAATGTAAACAAAATCAAACATTTCTCGTCGAAACATACGAAATTTAAACCCCTATAATATTTAAGTATTTTTGCGGTATAAAAAGTAACCTATCTCTGTACTAAATTTCATCAAAATCAGTCTAGCAGTTCATGAGTTACAATTCATGTAACTAACCCGACTGTTTTTTTATACATAAATAAGGTTAAAAAGTGCAAATCATATAATCATGAATATTCTAATCTGTAAAAATACAACGCAGTCTGTCATTACAAATATTATCATTTGAACACGATAAAAGTATAAATAATACTAAAGCTGCGTGCACACTCATCCGCGGTCCTTAGTAGAGTGCGGTGAGCGGCGAGCGGGGGGCGAGGCGCGAGGAGTCACGGGGGGAGGGGCGCGGTGGGGCACGGGGGGCGCGGCGGAGAACAGCTGAGTATATTGACAGCACTCGGCACGTTGCCGACCAGTTAGTTAGTCCTCTACCCTCGCTGCGTGCAGACGCGATGATGCCACGATAACCGCGGATCGTTCCGCTGAAATTATGACTTATGGAATACCTTACGGAGAAGGCTTCACATCATTTTTAATTTTACAAAGAAAACTAAGTATAGTTTCGAGATATTGGGAGGTTTTCGGAGATATAACGGCCGTCAGGCTTAGTGATTAGTTTAGTGGAGGTGAACTGTGTTTGTGTTTTGGGGGTCTTTGGATTAGCAATATGGTACCCCAGCAGATTTCGGATGTGCGGTCTTTGACGCCTAACTCTAGCAGCGTCCCGGTGTTCGGCTCGCAATTAGTCGACAAAAATTCATCGACGCCATACACCGATGCTACACAGGTAAGTGGTCGAAAAAAAATTAAGTGTTAAAAAAATTAGTGAAATAATATTTAAATAAAATAAAATTATTGAGATTAATAAAATATATTAAAAAATATAGAAAATGAGGTGTCGGTAGAAATAAATAAAATAATGCGTAAAATATAATTCGTAAAATTTAATAATAATTAGTGAATTTAAAATTAAAAAAAAACAATTTAATTACAAATAATAAAAATTAATTGCGGTTATTAAAATGCAATAAAAATATAGATAATTAAAAATAGGATAAACCATTTAATTTTTATTTTAAAAAAATCGTTTATTGAAATGTAGTATCAATAACAAACAAAATTACGCGTAATACATTTTATCGCAGGAAAACATTTAAATAGCTTAAAGAAATTCGTAAACATGTTTTCAACACTGTCGTATAGGAAAATGAAAATAACAACATTAATAAGATTAACTAGAAGTTGCAGATTGTAAAAAAAAGGAGTAAATAGTAATATAAATTAATTAACAGGTTGAATGTAGCGAAGTTGACTTCCTAATATCTCAATGTCATTTCATTGCAATAAAATTATTATTAAATTAGCAAAAAATACTAAATTAATACAAATTTAAGCAATTATTGTATTATTTAAATCTTAATCACTTAATAATTATGGAGTAAATGAAGTAATATTTATTTAAAATCAAGAAACGAATGGAGGGGAGGCGGTTATCGCGAACAAATTTTAATTTTTCGCAGCTTACGTGGCTATTACCCATACAGAAATTAAATTTGCTAAGCGGGTGGCTAACGAAGAAAAATTATAATGGAACATGCAACTTGTGAGCTTTGAAACGGGTTTTCCAACGATAACAAATGATTTTATAAAAATTGAAACAACATGAATCATTTCAACTGAAACTTGAATAAAATCACGACAACGTTAACGCAAGTGTAAATGATGATTCTAAACCCACTGTAGAGGATTTAAAACATTGTGTTTAAGGTTATTGTAATTTTATACATGGAAACGTTGGGAAACCAAATAAAACTAATGTAATAGCAGCAATGTAGGTAACAATAACCATTAAAACAAAATTAGCTTAAGTCAAAAACCTAAGTGTAGTAAAAAAGGCTTATAAATTAGCTGCGTGAGTAAAACGATTACTGATAAAAATATTTAAGATTTTAAACTAAATTTTCTATAGTTGTAATGTGCGTGTTGTTTAGAATTGTTTGTTTTAAGATCGTTAATAATATCACGGAATTTGATAATTCTAAAATAATTTTAAATTCAAATATTAAAAAAATCTTTTAAAGATTATTATGTAGTCGGTAATAATCCAAAACTATAAGATTTTAACAAGTAATAAAAACGATTTAAAATCTACAATTACAACTAATTATTAAGATCTATATAATTATTTTGAATATGATGTTGTAAAAGAAGATTTTCAAATTGTGAATTATATTGAACGACGATTTTGTGGTTACAGCAAATTTACTGATAAATTGATGATTCTAGCTATTTCTAAAATAACTAATGTTTTTGACATCCGCAAAATATTAATATATTGTGCAATATCACCTTTAAGATGTGTATTTAGTCACGTAGATGATTTTCAAATCAAAATTCAATTTTATGAGGTAAAACAAATTTTATTATAAATTAAATAGGTGTATCAAATTTACTCGTAAAATAGAAGGATCATGGATTAAACCTTCATTTTTTGTTACTCAATAGAATAGATAGATCAAAAGATATAAATTTAAAATTGGTTGACTTGAGTTGGTTTACTTTTAACATGTATAAGAAATAGTTTTTTATATCATTCAAAGGAATTTTTTTATTAAAATTCAATTAAAAGTATGCAAATAAATTAAAATATTGAAGTTATTTTGTAAATGGATAATTAACATATATATATAATAGTATTTAAAGATACAGTTATAGTATGTGATTTAAATATCAATGTACAAAAAGGATTAAAATATTATCCATTAAAGATCAGTAATAATTTATGAATTATTAAAAAATATCGTCTCAAAATATGGGAGGATACCCAAAATGCTACGATTATAATTAATGGCCATAAAATATGTTTTAAATTTAAAAGAATACTTCTGAAAAACTTATTTAACAAAGTACTAAAAAGGATATTAAATTAACTAACCAGATATTATATAAGATCAGGAAAAAATTATGTATTATCAAAAACGACGCTCCCAATACAAATATTGGGGGTACACAAAATGCTGGCTTAATTAATCGCATTAAATGTTTTAATTCAAAAACAAACTTGATCCCATTTAAAACAAACATGCGAACTACAAATGAAAAAGAAGCAATCAATATGAAAAAATTCTCAATTTTATTGCCAAGTCGGTTCGAAATATCCGTAAAATGCGCCGGCGGAGTGCATTAACATTTCAATGTCATCTCGTAATATTTTTAGTCATCTTATGTGTGAGTGGCCTTTCGGTGAGTTCATGCGCGTACACAGCGCACTGTAGTGTACTAGGAAATGTTAATCTTGGGTCATTCGCAGCTTTACCGAGAACATCAAGTTTCGTTCTACTTCATTTTTTCTATCATTTGCTTTGACAGTTAGATTGATCGCTTCTGATACTCTGATACTTGTTGCAATGTCTATCAATTTATCTTTACCACTAGCTGTTACATTATAATTATTTACTTATATTATGTTATATTTTAATAATTGCACATACATTTCGAAGGAGAGCAAATCGTGCCTATAAAATAAGGAAACGATTAAATCATTGTATCATTGTACAGTTTGCAGTACAATAGAAATAATTAACTGTTTCATTATCACGAGATGATATTATGTAGAACGTGATTATTATTATTCAATAAGGTTGTGAAATATAAGTGATCATTAAAATTTTACATCATGTTGTATTTTTCCATATCAATACTTTATTTTAAACAATTTTAAAGTCTTGGGATAGTCGATTTAAATGAAGAGTAATATTTTTAGGTAATACTTCAGTCGACACGGAGATAGTCCGTTTCTTCGAAATAACTAAATTAGTTATTCTTTTGCAGAATATTTACTAGTTTGTATAGCAGTAGTTCATTACAAAAAATACTAAAAGGGCGGAGTTTCGGACGGTTATAATCCGAAAGGCGAGCCCGACTTGTGTCGACTCAGTTTTTGTTATGTTTTTTATCCGACATGTAGCGAAGTCGGGTATAGATCTATTTCCAAGGTTGTACCGCGCCTCGGCTTCATTTATTACTAGAATTGTGATTGTTACGTTCTCCGACGGTTGTTAGATTAAAGAGCGACTGAAAAACTCAAGCCGCTTTTAATTTACTTCAAACACTTCCTTGAAATAAAAGGCTGGTGACTTTTTCTTCGTGCCTGTCTGCTATAATGTTGGTACAACCTCCACTCACGAAAGGCTAGGTATTTAGGGAATTTTCATTAGTCTTTCACTTTTTGGTCGCGATGTTGACGATAACGTTCTTGTTGGCTTAGAATTTAACATTTTAAAAAGATTACAAATTAAAAGTCAAACAATTTTATTATAGAAACTAACGTGGTTATCAGTCATTTTTAAAGATTTTAAACGGAAAAAAGGATTTGAAACTTAAGTAAAACTACAATACAAAAAATTACATGAGTGTTTACTGTTTAAAATCTTTAACAAAAGTCAAACATTTGAAGAAAAACGGGAGCATGGTGAAACAATAAATTAAACGCTTAAGGCTGCCCGCTTTCAAAATCAATTTCGTGTGAATCCTTTACTGAAGTTTATCGTTTAAGTAAGCAAATTTATGTACCCTAATGCGCTCTTGGTAGCGTTGGAAATCAACGTTTGATTGTAAAATACGTACCCATGTCGGCGATGCAATTTGCTCTACACTTGTGGGTGGTGTTTTAATGGTGCCATTATGTTGGAGAACGGCGTTTGTTGCACAATAATTACCTCGGATACCTGGAACTTTGTTTATTATTAAATTTTGAGTTTAGTGTTGACATTTATCTTTTCTCGAGACATAAACTTTATTGTGGTAGTTACATGCTCGTTGTTGAATTAATTTGTTAGCGAGTAAACATAAGTTACCTGCTAAGGAGCTTTCAAAATCATATCCCTAACCGCGGGATTAAGCTTGCGTGTAGTATATTTATAATAATAAACAATATTCAATTTGGATAAAATACAGCTTTGGGAAGCCAGAGCTTCGTTATAAATCCATAAATTGAACAGCGAAAATTGTCGAGTTTCGTACTGAAATATCAACTTGAGAAATTCGACCCGTGACATGTGAAAACAGAAAGTCCGGCAATAAATTGTTAGCCACGTTGACGCCGACTGAAAATCGCAACTTCTAGGCGAAACACTGAACCAGACCATATATCTTTCAATTCGCAAGCTTTAGTTTCTTTGAAAATCACTCGAGTAAATTAAGAAATTTCACCTATTTACGCTGCATTAAGCTATAAATCAACATAACACGTGTCAACGCTCACAATAGCTGTATCATTTCTTATGTTTAGTGACAAATTGTATTTAAGTCTTCATTCATTAAATATATTTGTTGTTAACATTATATTATTTCGATTTCATTTCATTATTTGATAGTAGAATATCATGTTTATTCTTATTAATATCCAAAGTGGATTAAGTTTAATCGAGTTTTTTTGGAAAATTTGTTAAGCTACGCATAGGTACATGTTCAATTTAAAGTTACTCTCTTTACAGTTTCAATTAAAATGTCAGATTAAACTACATAAGCCGACTTAATTTGCTTCACTCAGCAACTAGCTTAGCATCGAAATTGCATCAAAATTGAGCGTTCATTACAATCGCTAATACCGGGTTCCGCTTAATCCGAATGAAATTCCTCTTTCAACAGCATTTGTTAAACCAGTAACGATGAATGCAGGACTAATAACGTCACATTCTAACTGTAGAGTTGGCTTTGTAATTATAATCGAACTAGCTATCGACCTGGAATTTTTCCTTGATATTTTTATTATAAAAGTTGAAAATATTGAAGATATACAAATAATTTTAAATAAAATAATAGCTGATAGTGTTAGGGAAAATGTCAATGGTGACGTAGAGTTAGTACTAGCAGTTGTTTTACAACAGAAATATCTGGAAATATAGAGCAATAAAATTATATTATAACAATTCATTAGTGAACTCTATAATGTCTTTACGACTATGAGTGTAAGTGTAACCAATAAAGGAAATGAGGTCATCAGACACTCGAATAAGCTTAAACTTAAAACGGTGTTTACTCGTGTAATCCAGTCTTGCCATTACGAGATTGGTGATATTGCTGATTGCAAGAAATTTTTCAATTTTGAAATTGTCTTCGATTCTTTAGAAATTTAATGTTACAGATTTCATTAAAGTAAAATTTAATTAGGTGTATAAGCTTTATGTAATGAAAAGTTACACTTTATAATACTGCTTATGAAAGTGTAATTAATTAAATTCATATATCTGAAGGATCATAACAAAGTTAATTAATTAACAGCAACATTTTCATTTCTAAACATATTTTTAATTTCAATTCAGATTTTTAGAAAAGCATGATTTTTGCAAGAGGAAAATTCTGACGTTCGTTGTTCTTAGAGGCTTGGGTATTTAGATTTTGGTTGAGTTCCTCCATATGATTACATTCATTCCCAAATAAAAGTTTCAGGGTTGATTAGATGTTTACAGAAGGGCAACTTTATTGTTCAACTTTGATTGGAAAGTAACGAAGTCTTTGACATAAAACTGACTACGTTTTGATTTTTTTCGTTGTTTGGAGCTTTTGCCTTTTAGGCTGAAATAGCTTTAATAACTAAAAAAGAAAAAGTTTCGATTCTATTTCATATTTAATTTCAATGTTTGAAGTTATTGAAAATGCTTTCAAGAAATTTATCGGACAGTTATCGAACTAAATTCAGCACCTTTTACTTTCCAATATTTGTGTATTACTGTAGTTAACATCTCAAGGAAGTGAATCAAATCAAAACATTTAATAAACTCTGATTAAAATGTTATTTTTATAACATAATAAAAACGTGATTTCTGAATTATACTCACATCATCATGACAATAATGTTCGTTAAAGTCGAGACTCGACATTTGTTGTGCTATTAAAGAGCTTTACAAAAATATCAAGTTAGTCATAAAATCCTAAGGTTATAATAAAAGTTCTGAAATTCATATTATAATTGCAGTTTTAATACTTTTTTAACAATAAACTGGTGTCATAAAAGATAAAAATAATTAGTTAACAGTAAACCCGAGTACTGAAGAAGACATTGCAGATACAGAAATAGGTACTCTGAATATGTGCTTAAATGTGCTAGACTTGAATACGTTAAGCTTATCTGAAAGATTAATTTAACTAACTAATTCATCAGGTGCTTTAAATACGCTCAAACCATAGCCATTAAAATTTCCCGTTTGATTAAGATAGTAAATTAAGTGTTAATAACGATTAAAAGAAATTTATAAAAATTATACTCTATTGTTCTTAATTTTTTGACTCGTAATATAAAGCTCATGACCAGCTATAGTATTATAAGCTTTACTACAAGGTTACATAGTATTATTTAGCTTGAAAAGCAACACCGCATTATCGACAATGACCTTTAGAACTTTTATTTTGTTAAACCGGTTTCCGCTCTAAGACTCGTTTCGTGTTGCTATACCGGACTGATTGTTTCTTGAGACTATTATTATATTTAAATAGATACTCTAAATAAGTACTTTTATGGTGTTCGGAAATTATTACCGCTGATTTGAAGTAATCTTCAGATAAATGTATTTTGCAAAATAAGAATCTAAATTTAGGCATTTTAGGCACTTGATAATTTTCTCTTTTGGAGCTTGGTATGAGAAACAAGATTTCATCAAATTACATGAGCATGATTAATTCCAGGTAGCGCTTATTAGAGCATTCATGATCTTAAGAGAATTCAAATTAGGTCCCATGGCTTACTTTCCAAAAAAAAAGATTGAAACCGCTTGAGTAGCTATCGAGATTACGTCGGACTAACAAAATCATAAAACTTAATGCTTCATTAAATTAGTACGCTTTCCTAAAGCACTTCAAATCAAACACAAAAAGCAAAACGTGACCAAAATGTAAGAAAAAATGAAGTATAATCGTGTCGTGACCGTTACGTTGCAAAGAGCATCCAACTTTTCCTGTCCAAGAACTTTTTCTACTGATATTCACTCGCGGTAATCGTGTTAGCCGTTTAACTTGTGGACAGCTCCTTTTATACAATTAGTACCTTATTGAATTGGAAAAAAACTTGCGTTTAGCCAAGTTTATCTGAAAGGTTTAGATGAAACTTCTGTTCATTCTCCAGTAAATAGATTAAGGCTTGGATATGTTTTAGATTCTAATACTATTTTCTAGAGCATCCTACAAATAATATAGATTTTAGTTAAGTTACTGCTACTGGTTTAACGAATATTTACATTGATCACAGGGAATATTTGCCACGATCTGGCTGCGAGTATATTCTGTTGTGTATCTCCTGATCCCGGGTATCCTAGGGGAAACGTCGAACGAATAGCGCTGATTTATTTATTGACGTAGTAGGTAAAATAGCTCGCATTCATAGTTATTTTATAAATTAAAATAAAGAATACTACCTAATAGAGAATGCATAATATAGTAATATGTATCAGTATCGTAGTTTTAAAGTCGTTGAAGATAAAATACGTCACAAGTAGTTTCGATAGAATTCGTAAGTTGGACTGTAAATAAAAGCTAGGATACGGTACTTTAAGCAACCTTACACAAATGGACGATAAAATAGAAATAGTTTAAAAAATAATTCTAATTTCGACTGCAGTTCAAAGAAAATGCAGGTGTTTTCAGCAAAAGTTAAACGGAATAAAGTCAATACAAAATTCTTTTCACCAGCTGCAGTGGCGTGGGAGCTAAGCATTCCTGCTTAAGTTCAAATTTAAACATGGCAAAAACACGAATAGCTTTACTATTAGCTACTGGACCTGTACACTTCACTAACTAATTTCTTTTAAATTTCATTGCTGTCCTCGTATACTTGATTTTCTTTTTAGTAGTTTCCTTATTCTTATCGATGATTTAGATAGAGTTGCTTTATTATAAATGCAAGATTTTCAAGTTTTAGAAGATGTAAATAATTTTAATTAAATCTAAAGAACCCTAAAATCGGCGGTACGGCATTCGGATGATTTACATCGCGAGTAGCGTGACTCTAGAACGAAGGCAAATCCCTCGGATGCCAGTGAAATTAATCACGTCGAATTTCCTTTCCAAAGGGTATAGTCGAAATTCTGTTTAACGAAGTAGCTATTTTTTAATGAATTAAGTAGATAAGCTTAGTTTTTATCTTCTTCAAGTTTGTTGACTTCCATGTTACGTTTATGGATTAAGTATTAAGCTAATTAATGATTTACGTTATAATGTTTAACGACGCCATTACGTTTCTATTAATCTTTATGTGATTTGAAAGTAAAAAGTTGTGTTTTTGTCCCCATGGTAAGGCTAACTAATCTTTTTATTGTATAAACTTAATCTAGTATATCTTAATTGGACATTCGATTAAAGAGGTCCGAAAAACATAATAACAGTTAAAAGAAAGCTTGTTAAAAGGATACTTCCAATTTTGTTTTTATGTTTCCAGACATAACTTTAAAATCGAGCCGCCGATTTTGATGAGCATTTTATGGTCTTGTAGAGGAAGTTCCCATCACTGCACCGTTACTCGAGTTTAATGGTGTGGATAATCAGTGTACATTATTGAGATTGAATAGGCTGCAATGAGATCGTCGAAGACACCAAACGATTCGAAAGTAATTGATGCAGAGTCTATAGTAGGTACTTAAAGTCCTAAGATTATTGTTATACTTGAATTTTCTTGTCCTTCGATGTCAACGAGGACGAAATATTAATCATTCAACTTTTTGTTTTCAAATTTGTATAATGGGATACAATATTCGTATTCCAAATTAATTTTAATCATCTTTTCTCTAATGATCTTTAAAATGTTGAATATTCAATGTGGACTATATTTATCGCGGAGCTTGTCATAGTATAATTGGTACATTTATATTTATTGCTTTGTATTTGTATTTAAATTTTCTAATGTTAATAAACTCGTGCCCTTGTTGATATTTACAAATATCTGTCTAGATAATTTGTGATATAGTTCTGTAGATCAAAACCTGTCTAGAACTCGTAAATCTGAGTCATCAAGTATAGGAAAGCGATCGTTTATAGAAACTTGCTAAATTAGACCTTTGGCTTCAAAGACAATTCTATTCTATATTATTTGGCTTTCATTTAGATCTCATCAATAGAATTATAGCTATAATGGGATTGGTGCAAACATAATGAAGATTCTTTGTTCATCGTGGACCTTTTTTAGATTTTAGATTATTAAAATTCAAGCAGTTCTCATTTTTGATGTAATTTTGATGCATCATCTGAAAACCGAAAGTTGTTTACAACCAATATAATTTGCAGCATAGTGTCACCTTAATCAAATTTACGTAGCTATTAAATCAATATAAACAATCCGGTTTAATCCCGGTCAGATGCAGATTAAATCATAAGATGCACTTTTCGATTTTTTAATATATTACATTGATTTATAATACTTTTAAAAATGTCATTTATTCTGAATACATTAGATCGTGATGGCGATAAAGATTCCTGTTTCGTGCGCAAGATTAATTGTGATACCAATTTACTTCATGGACAAATATTTATTTTTAAGCTCTTTAAGATTTATTAACGACTAGCCAAACAGCGCGACTTCGTCTGCTGGACATAAGATAGAGAGTGGGGCGTAAGCAATTATAGTACAATTCTTAAGGCGTGTTACCCAATTTTTAAAAAAAATTAATTGATGCTCCGATCCTATTGTGATATCGGTCGTAGCTTGCTATTACATATCCTATAGCCTTCCTCGATAAATGAACTATCCAACTCTAAAAGATTTTTTTTATTCGAACCAGTAGTTTCTGAGATTAGTTTGTTCTAACAAACTTTTCAGCATTATAATATTAGTATAGCTAGAAAAAGTCATAATATAAGAAAATATATTACATTACTTAAATGCTCTTTTAATGGCGCATGATAAAAATTTTACTGAAATAGTAATTGGGTTAATTAATAAATCTTTCTATAATAGGAAACATCATTTGACATTTGAAATAATATATTAAACTTTTAAATTTAAATATCATCTAGGTACTTATGAAGTTTTTTGGAGATGGAACATTTATTAAACTTCTAGAGATCGTTCAGGTATTACGTAAGCATATTTTTTACAAATATCGAAGCCCCCGCCCTCCATGTCAGCAAAAGTAAGCAAAGCCCTAACCCCATCCTCCCCATAGTTACGTAAATATTGATGCATGCATTTTTCTCCCTCCTCATTCTGATCAGGAATATTCACGTCTCGATGTGCGTGGTTGTTTTTTTATCGCTGACGTAATCACCGTGCTGACCACCCCATCCCCAATGTCATCAAAAATAAGCAAAGCAAAGACCCCGTTTAATGCTTATGTCATACGTGAACTTCTTTAGTTTTTATGTAAATTTTAAGAGAAAATATAAATTATTATTTTCTGTAGACAACAGGAGGTAATATTAATTATAAGCATGACTAACTCCACAAACACTTCAACTACAAAAACGTTCATTTTTACGCCAAATTTGTTATAAATTAAAATATTTGTAGGCTCATTTATTTCAGTAGGTACGTCTAGTGATAGGTGAATGACTTTGAACTCATTTCAGTTATTCGGTTTGCGATCCGCAATATTTTTAAACTTGAAAATTCCAGTTCACGTTGAGAAATAGCTTCGAAACGGGGCTGGTTTAAAAAAAGATGATGTCAAATTCCTGTACAGCGAACACGGATATGTAGATTATGCGATTTATGAAGAAAGCCAAGCAAAATATGGCGTCGCGACAGTTTTCATTGAAACTTTTTAGATTCCTCTTTCAATGGAAGATAAATTTGCAAATAGACTACCACCCGGTTGAAAGGGTATTATAATGCAAATTTTTATCGCACACCATCAAAGAATTGCTAGCGTTACTGCCTAGCTTGAACTACTTCATGGGGAACACTTCTATTGATGAAAACCCAGATATAATAGCCGATTTATGTTGAATAAACTTGGTAAATAAATTTAAAGGATAAATGTTAATTGATTCAAATACTTAAAACATCAGTGGATCGAACTCACAATCCCAAATGTAGAAAGCAAGAAGTGACCATTGCGCCAGACGGTCGTCAAAGGATAATAGAAGTCAGAGATCATATCAATAAAACTCTTTCGCTTGACGCTGCGCACTTCGAACTTTTCACTATTTCATTTGCCAAATCGAATACAATAGAGTTTTATATTATCTCCATCTGATTTATATCTATTGATCTCCTTATAAATGACTACTTGTATAACATATTTCGTTGGTATTGATAAATTCTGCGTGTTGTCAGAATTATTTAGACGTCTTATAAGAACTTCATAGAAATCTTTTTTAGGGTTTAGTATACCTTTGCCTTTATAAACTTTATTTGATTTATGAGATTTATGAGCCATTCCTTTATCGAAAATCTATTATTAAGTAGAATTCCAATGAGAAATAGTATATATAAAATAAATTTATTTTAACAATTTTTGTCATACCAGTGAACAAGTTTGATTTAAAATTAAATAAAGAATACTAGATAGCATGAAAGCGTATTGCAACAATAGAAGTAAGCGAAACATTCAGTCTAAGTTACAATTCAGAACTTCTACAGTATTACACCACTGATATTTGTCGTCAAGTCCTCTGGGAACGTCCGCAAACAGTGTCTCTGTCTGTAAAAGCAGGTCCATACTTTTGTATAATAGAATAGGTAGTGCCTTGTGACAGGTTTCATTAAACTTTGAATTTAAAACTTACCTGTGAAACTAACATTTTAGTCTTATCTGATTTTGATTTTGCAAGCAATACTGTTGACGTTCTTGATTTTGTTGAAGATAAGTATAAACTATATCATTACAATAATATATCATTAAAATATGATTAATAAAATTAAATATAATAGATTTATCATTATAGAGATGGAGTTGTATATGATAGCTAGAGTTAAACATGGCAATTAGAACGCAAATGTACTCGCTTCAGCGCTTTTATAAAAGAAACCTTTTGCAATGCATAATTAGCTTAGGTGTATGATCTTGTAAGCGTAACGCTTAAACTGACAGACTCAAATACTATATACTTAGTTAATACTTTTGAATATTCCAGTGTTTATTTGCATATTAAATTAAAAGACAAAATAATAATTAGTGAGATAAGTATATCAACTATCAACAAACACATCTACTAGACGACAACCACGAAGCCTACTAGAACGAATAAATTACAAACAGGTTATTTTATATGTAATGTTTCCTATACTTTTTATATACGATCAGTTTTTTCTACCTACAATGCGTCAGACGACGTCTAGTCATATGGATCCTAGCGTTATGAAACAGAAAATATGAACACTTCATTTAAAAATTTACGATCTAATCTTAACAGATCTTAAACGAAGGGCCATAAAATGTCTTATAATTTAGCAGTAATTTCTATTATTACAGACGTGTTTCATACTTGACTCGATATTACGAGCCCGTACGTAGTTTTTATTAAGCGAACGGGCTATAAATTTAACATTTACAGCGTCGAAAACTCGACCACTTTGTTGTTCGGCTATAAAAAGTTCGATTCGTAACAAAGTGGTGCGGGCTCACGTTTGAATTGCATCTGCGTCCGTTTTGGACAAACTTATTGATTGGCTGCATCTGGTATGTTAGACAGTGGTGTCACGGAATGGAGAATTCCTCTAGGGTCCACAAACTTATCTAAGAGACTTTACGGTGCATACTAAATATATTGCTTGCTGCTTCGGATTTTGTCTGCGTCTTCTATATCAGGGATATTTTTATCGATAAATATAAGATTTAACATTTTTAGATCCAATAACTGTGAGTTGTTAAGATCTATTTCTTCTTCATGAAACATATTATTAATTCCCAAGTCTAGTTTCATATTATAATAGATAAATTGTTTTCCACTAATTAATTTTATTATAGGTAGTTACATTATTATTAATTATTTTTGTGATGTAATCAGTATAATATTGATATCGTTGCAAATTGTTTAAATTAAGGAAACCCAATTCTTAAGCAGAAGGTTGAATAAGATAGCGACTCCACTTCAGTTTATGTCGGAATCTATTGACTCGGTAATGCGACTCATTTCCCGAAAACACCAGCTTTACGGAAAGTTTTGACGCCTTAAAAGAAAAGGTCTCTATTCGAGCGGCGTACTAAAGTTAACGTCTTTGATCGTATACCAAAAGTTCGTACAAAGACAGCCATGGACTGCTCGAATTAAGAATTAATTGAAAGTTAAATAGAGATATAATTTAGTCATTTCAAGAGATAATTGGTTCGTTCTCACCTTTTTGATCTCGTTAAGTACTTACTATGTCCGTGTCTAATGATGAATCATCAATGCATGCCCTTTCTGTAATGTCGTCATTACCGTAATTGCTTTGCTAGCCGGCCTGTTTCTTTGGTATATGCCGTATTATATCCCCTATTATAGTCTATTATAGATTTGAGTCAGCCTTCAATTTAGCTGTAGCTTATTTATTATGACCTTTATCTAATTTTTCAATTTGAAAATTGTTAAGTAATTGTATAAACTCAAGGTTTAAATATCGATATGTCTATTTCAAAGATATTATCTCTAGATTTGATACTTGATTACTTTTAAATATCTTCAAATGTATATATTATATACGTATAAATATAAGAACTTTCTGGCTGGCTGATCAATTTTTAGAACAAAGTCTTTCTCATTTACGTTCACTGAAGAAGGTATAATACACAAAATTCGTTTATAGGTTAAAGTAGATTTACGAAGCGGTGAAAGAATTCTTGATACGGTAAGGTTACCCTAATGTGTTTATAATTATATGCCCATGTGTTTCGTTGTTTGTGACAACGCTGGTGTGATCACTGTAATGGCTTTCTGACCGTGAACTCAAATGAGAATCGAATAGCGAATAGCTGTGCCATATACGATGCAATTAAATCCGTAGCCCACCATGCTGAAATGTTAATGTCCTATAATTGAGACAATATAAACTAAGGAGAATAATTACGCACCGCGTTAGTCGCCATAATGGTTTTTTAGATAAATTGTGTTCAAATTTTTATGGGATCATTCCATTAATATGTATACACTTATTTAAATAAGCTTATCAACAGTACTGATATTTTAGAATATCAAATTCTTGATTATCGCTAAGATATTTAAATAATGCGTCTCCAGTTGGTTAGTTAGATTTTAGTATGACTGCAGAATTCTCATATAAATCGCAAAGGAAGTAACAATAAACAATTCAAAACCCTTGGTGTAACTTAAACCAAAGCAATAAATACTCGTCGGTTCCCATACGGAGATGCAATATATACAGCCCCGTTAGCACAAATATAGTGCGTGGCACTAGAATTAACTCCGATGCACGGAAAATTACTGTAGTAGTTGCGGCTTTTTTTGTTCCCATGCCTTGGTATATGATGTCATTATGTCTTGGAAGAATATAAAATATGGTATTTGAACGTATATACATTTTTTTTCCTATTTTCTCTATCAACGTTAATATTAGAATTGTCTAGGTCTATAGCTTAGCTGCTGATCAAATGTTAGTACAACTTCAGTGTTTTATAAATAACTTGCAATAATAATAAATTTATGTGCCTAAATTGTATTAATATATTGATACGCGTATTTGGCATGATTTCCGAACTCGTGTCGTGCTCTTGCGTCATTTATAGTGACATAATGATAGCAATATTGCATTAGCTTACAAATTATATTATTTACCTTATCAATGTATAATGAATAAAAAAAATTCCATAGTCTCCAATATTGTATTAAGTCCGAAAGTCCGTATTGTTGTTGATTTGGTTATTTCACTCATTAGTACAATGATTATAATCTATGACACGGATAGTAATAGATAGATTACTTTTATTCCATTCCAATTTGATATATATCTTCATTAACAGCTTTACACTTAAATAGCTTTTAAGGAACTAATTTCTACAATTGATTTAATCTCGCTCTTTATTAATTTTGTCTGTTGTAGAAGGTAAGTAGGCCATCAGAAAATCATCAAAATGTTCACTTAGTCTTGTCAGTGATACATCACCGCAAACCTTACAATCCGACGCAATAACAATTTGCGTAGCATTACGAATACACGTGCCGTTCATTCTATTTCTGCATTCATGTACTTTCTAAGGATATTAAATAAAACTATATTTAAAGTAAATTATTATTCTGTAATGCACTATAATACTACAAACGTTTTGTATGTTTCATCTCCATCATCTTCCTGGAACTAACGGCACGGACGGCAACAGTAAAAGATATAAACTTTAAGGTTCTTTTTTCTACTGATGGTCAATACTTAATATGAAATGTTAATAAACAATGAGTCACTCACATGCATTCTGAAAATACTTGTTCCTGCATCATTCAATGTAAATTTATTAAAAACGGTCAATTTATTTGGTACAGTAGGTCATTGCGTTCAAATTATGAATTCAATATAATAAAATAAATTGAACTGTCTATTGCGTAAAAAAATTAAAATTTCTTTTGTTAAATATTTCAGTTTTTGGACAATTTTTAAATTAAGACTTTGAATTGACTGATTCTTTTATGTTTCCTTCCGCTATTTTGGGAATTAAGATTTGAGAATTTGAGGGTGAAGTCAGTTGGGATATAGTGTTGCTATTCATATCACTTCAAATAAGATTTGCCTAATGACTCGTATATAAACAAATATTAATTTACGTATACGTTTATATACTAATTTATAACAGGATGTTAAATAAATTTAAAAAATATTTTCTAATTCCGTTTTCAACTTCAACACACGGGGTCAAAGCTTTAAAAGCTTCCTTTAAATCAGGTTTAGATTTGATCTATGTTGGTTGGAGGATAATCTTAATGTGTGTTTACAGTTAGTTGGCGTGAGATCAGAACCCTACTGGGACAGACGTATGGACGCCAAAACGTGTATCGATGTAAGATATCTTTGTAAACGCAGCCAGATCTTAAATAGTCGGTAAACAAAACTATTATAGTTACTTTTCCAGCCTGTTCTCGCTTCTATGATAGATACATCTTAGCATAAGTTAGTGATGGTCGTTGCCAATTTTTTTAGGAAAAGACGCAAAAACCGCTGAACAAAAGATATTTTTGATAATATAGATGTCGGAGTATTAATTGTTGTTATATGATTTATATGTAAATATAGACCTTTTGTTCTTCACAGAACCAGAACCAATAATATTTCTTATAAAATTATCATCAAAATTTGGGACACGTATGATTTTACCTTATTGATCTCAAAATGAAATTATTATATCATCATACTCAATTTAATTTTCTCTAACCCCATAATATAATTCACGTGGTTTGTTTATTAATAAGTGGAGAGCACGTGTAGACTGGTGATGTAACTACACGATTGTTATGATAGATCTACTACTTACACTGTTGCATGAGCATGAGCTACGAGCAATTTATGTCTTGATTCAATTCTCCAAGAATGTTTATTTCAGTTGTTAGGACATTATATTTAATTTGATTTTAGACCTTATCGTTACCATGTTTATGTTTTTAAAATCTTCTTTCTTTTGTCTTAATGATATCCGGTAAATGATCTTTCCCAAAGATCCAATAAGTAAGAATTTGAGATATTTCACTAGTGCAGTCACTTATCAGCTTATTTTGACATTGAAATCATTATCAACTAAAAATATTAAAATGAAAATGAGTAAGATTTAACAAGTCACTGTCATTGATGGATCAGCATAGAATTTTAGTCTATATATTATGAGAAATTTAATGTCTTACCATAGATAGCAGATACATTAAGCTTAAAAACAGACTGGTAGAATGTCTTTTTCGTTATCTGTATAAAGAATTGGGCGATATGTTACAGTCGCACGAACACGTCTATAAGACTAGCTGGAGCGTGCCAAAACTTGAATTTATTATCCTTGGATTGGGAATCAAAAAGTTCTACAATTCTCGATGCAACAACTACCTACTGTTACCTTATTTCTATTTAAATCAATAGATTTGCATGTTTGTTTTCATATTCAATTCATTTATGATTGATCTGAATTTTTTATATTTTTTTATTAAACAATTTATGGATACTTAATTAAGTATCCATTTTTAACATTCTTCATTAGAATGTTTATTAAATTCTATTATTATTTCTCACTGTTTGACAAATTGATTCAACTTAAAGAATGTCACAGTCAAAGGTTTTACTTTCTAAAATAGAGTTAATATCATCTTCTGTAGAAAGCAATAATTATTTTGCTATAATTATACAAGTATCTGTGTGGTCGTCCACTTATCTAACAATACGTTGTCGTACCTTATCTGTAAATAGCCCTAACCCTACAAGAGGTCGAGAACCCTTGATAATATATTATAATACTAGTTAATTTTACTGACTTACCTTCAAACATTGCTGAATATCTATCCACCATTGCCTGATGGTTTTAGGACGGACTTTTGAAGTTCTGTAGGTCTGAACAAATCGTGATTTATCAGAAGATACAGTTTAGTAGTACTCCATTTTTGATCGATTAATTTGTATAATTGTGTTGAACAACTTTTTTATTATTATTAATATGTCATTACTCTCTCTTGTCCTTGGCTGATAATATAACGTTAAACGCTCAATCAATTAAAAGATAAATAATAACTCAATTGGCCTTAATATAGTTGAAGATATTATTATACTTAGGTTTCGTGTACTAAACAATTTAAATTTTTTGAAAATTTCTCATTTTTACTGACTGAATTGTCATGTGCTTTATCTTTGTTTTTATCTGAATTTGATTAGTAAAATTTGAGTGGATTGAAAATTGCACTATTAATAGATTATTTATTAGAAACAGATCCATAACCTACGGATCTAGTATCATAATTTCATATGCACCAAAGCGTAGGAATCTACCCTAGATTGCTAGTAACATAATAAAGAGTAAGTTAAGTATCGAGAAACTAATGAGATGTCGTAATCAAGAAATGGTAAACACGTGGATATTTTGGTTTGAACAACTCGCCTTATCAATTCTACGACGTATTCGCTGCGTCGTTTATTTCAATAGCTATTGACGTAATTAGTGTATTATACTAGTTAGTTATGTGACTGCTCTCACCTATTACTTTAAATTTTTATTGAGAAACGTCTCCTTATCTAGAAATATTTTTGTCATACCATTTATGACTTTACAGGTTTGTCTACACCATGTTTCTGGGATATATTGTAGCTCATAAGTAACTAATATTAAACCAAAACTCTTGTTGCGCTGACGTATTATTGTCTTTAACCTTTTTTAACAATTATATTTTATCAGCATTGTAATTATCATTGACGTTTGAAAACATCTGTTTTGAATACTTTTTACTACTGCTGAGTTGGTCAACAACCACTTCAAAATTTTGAATTTTATTACATGCTATATAAATTAATAAATAACGATTGAGTATTTACACAATCAAACATCCTTTTAGTTAATTCTGATAGCACTGTCCTTATTGACATATCGATCAACACTTTCGATGACACGAGTATCAATAGGCAAACATGTTTATATTTTGATATTCATATCTAGCAAACACCTATTATTCTAAATACGGTTACGTTATCTGAGGAAATCAAAATTATCTAATCAAACCCATTTTTTTTCAAGTTAAACTACTTTTGTATAAATACTTTAATCCGACTCACGCTTACCTACTTTGATACTTTTTTGTTATCTGTATTTTTATATTAAGGTCATATTGATCCATTATTCATTTCAATAATAATCTCCCAAAAAACATATCTAAAATTACTCGTTGATGATCATTCTACAATCTATTTACGGCCGAAATTAATAACCATCCATAATCCAAAGATTTTGAATTGAGATAGCTTATTCATATCAGCCGTTCATGAAAATCAACAATAAAGAAAACTAGCGTTTAGAAAAACTACTTATTCTGTTTAGTGTCATCACGTCTAGTTTCTTGACCTGCGTCAAGAAACTAGACTTTTCAAAGTTCCAAATATCCAAAAACAAAGTACTAATTACAATATTCACGAGTAAAATTAACAAAAACATAAGTCATATTCCTAATGTAGATTAGATCTCAGTTTCAAAGACAAAAGCAATTGCTGTAACGTTATAATTTACCTCTTACCTATAAAAACATCTATTGTTAACACTAGTTCGACATTAGCTCATTATCAAGAGCTCGATCGATGCCTAACTAACCGTATGTTGTACAATTTACAAGGGAAGGCGTTTTGCTACTAATATTATTCGGAATATCAGTAAAAGACAGTAAAATTAAGATAGTACCGAAATAAATAATGCTAATCTATAAATATTTTCGATGGCTTCGATTTTATGATTATCATAGAAAACAAAATGCAGAGAAGCAGTTGAAAATACTTCAATAATTTAAATAACTGTATATTAAGGTTGCGTTTCCATTAGAAATGTGCGAAGTTGTGTAGTGAGGAATGTGTTTGTTAAGAATCAATATAATCCCTTCGTTTGACACAGTGTGAGCGGAACAGGTAATCGCATCCTCGCTTATACTAAAAACAAAGATTATTGACCCATTAAAAGAATTAGAAGCGACAGTAAACCTTACCATAATAAAATTAGCGGCATCTTAACACGTCCTATCCCACAATCTTAATTTCTAACCAAGTCTTACTTCCCGTCCAAGATAAACTTACATAACGTCGAGAAACAATAAAACATTTCCTTAGTGGGTTATCATAATAAACTTAGAACATTTATCGTGATCATTCCTTTTGCTCTTGAAGCAACCGGTTTTAGTATTTGCATGAGATAAACTACGATGGTCTAGTAGTTATAAGTCCTTGAAATGGTAGTACATTTTTGGACATAATGTTCTGTGAATTTATAGTTATGTATTACTTTTGTCGTCGTTGTCTGATTTGTTTTATTTGTTTAGGATCAATGTGTGTTTGACCAGTCAAGCTGATATGAGTGATGTACTTAAATTATATCTAGTGCTTTTTGAGCAAAAATTTCTTAAAGGTCTTTATCTCTAAAATCTTCATCTACCAATTCTAATGACTATTGTTATTGATAAGACCTCACATAACAGACATCATAAGTAGTCTTAATTTCCTTTAAATTTACCCGTCAGGGAAACAACTTCATTTTATTTAACATTTTATTATTTTTGCTCTTGAACCAACCGGTTTTGCTAAGTACCTAGTATTTGCATAGAGATAAGCATAGCAAGGCTGTAAGGCTCAGCAAATGTTTACTCCAACAATATTTTCTTTTGAGCCCCCACTTGATGTCGACATCAAATTAAACATGCATAAACCAAACTGTCATTGATAACTATATAAAAGCTGAATGACTTAAAAACCGTTTAACATAAGCTAGTCGAGAATAAAATTTAAATAAGATAAAGACATGACTTTTAAAGCATTGGAAATAAAAATATGGAGAAACTGACTTATGTAGTTTTTAAATGACTGATTCAATTCTCGTCGTAGCACACAAATTTGGGCTTCCGGAGACTCATAATGATAGGGAGTTTAGATCCTTAAACTGCAGAAGTTTTTTCACTAAAATTACCAGTTCCCTTTTTTCAATACTGCGCACAAAAATTCCAAAGGTAATTTTTTTTCTTTCTGAATGCTCTGTGGTTACCACCTGACATAACCATATGTTTTGCACTTGTAACGAAATTGCAAACTGTTGAATGCTCTGACCATCTGAGTAAATAACTAAAATATGCTGATGTACATTGTATCTGATCCAACTTGAACGAGTAATGTGATTTTAATTATAGTAAGAAAGTCTAGACTTAAAAATAAAGAGCAGAGTTTGGCAAAGTGTGGCTAAGAAATCTCTTGCTAGTTTTATTTTACGTGATTTGCTATTACGTGATCTTTTTACTTTAAATCTATGTCCAATGTTTAAAGAAAACGTCGAGATTATCACAATGTCTTATCGAACTCGTATTACCAAAAATATTTTCAATCATACAGGTAGTTCCTCTTTCAGAGCTGATAAAATAGAGCTGAACTTAGAATTTTAATTTAAATAGAATCCTGGAACAAAATCCAATGGGACAGACAAAAGAACAGAAACAAAAAATCTTTACAATACCATTGCTTTTTATTTATTTAGTCGTAAACAAGTCTAGATCCGAAACCATGAGGGCTCAGATACATATAATGAAAACGGTACCCCAAAAAATGAATGAAAACATAGTGAAGATACGTTTTATTGTGTATGGGGGCGGACTTAGTCGTAGTCGTGTCTAAAATAACATAAATATCAATAAATTTTTCTACTTTAATATCTCACGATATAGCAGTATAATCTAAGTAGTCAGTCAGTCAAATTCGCAATTCAACAAAAATATTTTCGGCATTAACAAATAATATGAACAACCTCTCTCTGAAGTCTTTAAGACCTATTACCATTTCCTTTCAAACGCTTCGCGAAACATTACGATATAAATTATACAGCACATTATGATCATTATCTCGCGAGCATATGATATGTATCTAATAGAATAATACATCAAAACGTCCTGTCTGTATCAAATAGTACGTAGGACTACTGTCTTCATCAATAACAGTTTTTATATTCTTTACATTGTCTGTCTCATTTGATTGATGGGTTTAGGATACGGTTTAAGTTCCTCGGGGAATTAAAATTTGTCCTTGTCAATCTATCTATAGGAAGTTTTGAAACGTCAGAAAACTTTGTTTTAGATATCTGTCAAAGTTATTTATTATTTTTACTGGTTCTATTAACGTGACGTTTAATATATTTGAAGATAGAATTACAAATTCTATAGCATCACCCTCAGACATTGAGTTAAATTATGAAACCCATATCGTGTAAACATTATTAAGTATAATTAGCGATAAAATTTTGCAAACGTTAAAAACCCCAAATTTCTTATCTGCGTATCAAGCGTACCAAGTAAACGGCGACAAGTAGTAAAAACGTACCATAAAATTATACGGTCCCTTAAAAAAGGTTATAATTTTGTAATCGGAATCAGATAAAAATGATCTCAATCGATTCTAACATCGTAAATGCACATAAAGGTACTAATTAAAAAGCGGACATTGGAAAATCCGCTGGCAAAGAACGAAAAACAAAAGAAACCATTCCATCCGGCCAATCTCGATAAAATTGTATATAAGAGGATTAAAAGATTTATTGTATAAACCTTTTCAAAGGATTTTTTCGGGAACGCTTTATTTTGTCAGTTTGTTTCTTCGTCATTGTACGTGCCGTCGCATAACTTAACTTAAATGCTTAAACACATCCGTTTATTTGGCTCGTTCATGTTAATGTTCACTTGTTTTAAGTCTGTAGATACTTTTTCTGGTGTCTCCGATGTTGTTTTTTCGGGAACGCTAATGGATTCTACTTGAATTACTCTAGAAATTTAAGCTAAATACTAGTCGGTGTAAGGACAATATTGATTTTATATCACACAAGAGATATTAGGTATATCAACTTTTTCTTGGAGTTCTCTTAAACATTAGAAGATGAGATTCTCTCACAATCACTTATAAATTACATACAGTACTACTTAGGACATATCTAATGTTACGTAATCTCTACAAAATCTGACATGAAAAACGCGAACTCGATAGAAAGTTAGCCAGCAAGTATATCCTTAGCTTTACATTAATGTCTGGCAACGGCGCTCTCGTTTCGATTTTCATTTTGGGCAGCATGCGCTCGGGTCACGATTTCTGCTAAGTTGATTTTAGCTCGTGATCTCTCGTGATCCATGTTGCTTTAAGTCACTATCGAAAAGTTTATTTTACTATTGTCACTTCAGTATTGAGAAGATCTTAATGGAAAGCAATATTTTTATGTTTATTAACAACCTTAGTATTAATTGTAGCAAAATTCTCTCTGCTAATGGTTTATTAAAAAAACTATGAAATTAAAGTTCTTGAGATTAAACCGCGTCAACTTCATAATATTCTAAAAGTTCTGAAATGTTAACGAAATTTTTAAACTTGACATTCTTATGCTTTTGGTCTTAATAATTAAAACAAGTTTTTTCGAATTAAATTTTTAAATACAGAGACATAATCGTTTATAAACTCTAATATCAGCAGACGTTGCAATTAACGTGTCTGCTTTGGAGACGGGCTGGTCTGGTTTAAATTACTAGAAACTGCTGTAAATTAAACTTTATTTTATTTTCTCTCAATCTATACGAAATTGGATACAATTTGTTTGATGAAAGTAATTGAAGTTTTACTAGTATTGTTTCATTAGTTTAAAGCATCATTCATCAATAAACTAGTAACATGTCGCATTATTTTAATATTAATAATTTTTTTTCTTGTTACAGGTAAACAACTCTCAAATATCTATTTTTAAATCTACTTATAGATCATGGTAAGAATAAAACCTTTCATTTATATTATTTTCTCCTTCATTAGATTGGTTTTCTAGGACAGAATTAACTGTTATAAGTCTCCAAAATAATTAATGCTAAGTTACATGAGCTATCAGTTACAAATTCAGCTTTCCATTAAAACTAATTCTTTCTTATTCGGTTGACCACAGCTTATTTATCTGTCTGGGTTGGGATTGGCAAGAGTGCCTGACCTTTGAAACTTAAGTAAGCTAATAACAATTTATTTCTCTTGAACTTAGCTCTTTATAAATCAAATTGGATCTGATATGAAAGTTGCATTATACGATTGAATATCAGCGGCATAAATTTTGCTGAATTAAAAAGATGCGCTTTTTCATTCCGACATTTTACATTTTGAAGATTCTAAATTTTTTAGTTATTATAATATAAACTATTATCAAAAATGATGAAATTCGATCTAATTACGAAATTTAAAATAATGTAATCTATTTCGATAATTTGGTTTACATATTAAATGAGGATCACTTAAAGCTAGACGTTACACTAGCGTCCATGAGTTCAGCTAATTGGGATATATAACCTCGTTACGATTTTATTAATAGGTCCTTTGTGCGAGTGATTATATCATTCTATTTAATAACTAGAGTTAATCTAGGTTTAGCGTTAAAACATCATTTGCTTCCTGCTCAGTTTTTAAGTGACATATTAATTCGTACCACTTAAGCAGCCACATCCTCATTAAACGTTATATTTATGTCTCATACACTTTTAAAGTCTTTATATTTAAGTTCAGGTACCTTAGATAGTTTTCTAATATCACATTTCATCTCAATTATTATTAAATCATCATCTGATTCAAAATCAGGGTTAGCAACGTTTTACTAATTTATATTAGTAAATATTGCAAAATAGCAAAGCAAAGTTACTATTTATTAGAAGATAATGAAATTTGTAACTAATATGTTAATTTTGTCATCAATATGCCAAAATTCTCGTGTTGTAATTTTTAGGCAATAATACTATATTAGGTATATCTTTAAATATTTATTTAAATAAATTAGCTTAATAGAGAAATGGATATTTTATAAATATATAAGGACACGAGTATAGATATAAAGCCAAGTTGATAACGACGTAAACATAAAATCATCCGTTTACGTAGTTTTAAATTAATTAAATTTCTCTTTGATCCAAACGCGAGTAAAAACGTAATGAAAAAGAAAATGTTATATCTACACACTCTTCACGTATTTCCGAAAAGATTTTTAAGAGAATGTAACCCAAGTTAGTAACAATTGTAAGGAATAAAGAAATAGACTGTCACGGACAGACTCGAGCCAATTTGCTTTGGGAACTTTCTCAGTTTGTATTTTATTTAACTTCGGCCATTCCGGTCATATGAAATCTTCATTTGGAAGTTTTAATCTGTATAACTTATATGTAACACTTTCTTCTATATAATATTCCATCCATAAAATTATTAACTTTATAACCAACAAGACATAATTTTTGAAGGTCTAAACCAAATTGATGAAGTAGAAAACTTTATAAACCAAAAATTCAGAGTCATTCTTTCATTATATCCAAAACGGTATTATTAATTCCAACAAAACGAAATGAAATGCTAAAATATTAGCTATTCCAATCGACGTCGATCAAATTGTACAAAAGGGATAATGACACAAGTTGGGGGAATAAAATGGGACAGCTTTTGTTTGCTATACAAAGTCTCTGTCATACCCATTGAATTTCTATCGGTCTTGACAAATTGAAACAAACTGGAAAGTTGAGTTTCAAAGTTGATAACTGCCTCCAAATAGGGGCAAGGATCCATTAATTTACTGTAACAACTTGAATTAAATCACTCGAACATTTTAGCTCGGGATTTGGCTGTTTCGTTATTCTTATAACGCTCGAAGTCATTTAACTTTATTGAAATTAGACTGGTCGATAATAATCACGAAACTCCGATGAAATTAAACTTTCAATTTAGTTATATATTCATAATATTTTGCGTTTGAACCTACCAATCAATTCTATTACTTTCATTATAAACTTTAAGTTAAACTCAGTCGATTGAAAAATGGAAAAGGAATAGATCAATTTTTTCTGTTAAAAATTATGAAGTATAATGAAGCAGCGGGAAGTAAGTTAGCATTAAGTATTCGCATTTCCAGAGCTGTCTCTGTCGAGGCAGTTAAAATTTCACTTGGCTAAGCAAAATTTTCTGTCCGCTGCAAAAATCTTCCCCTTTTTAGGGAGAGGGAGTGAACGAATTCTTGCATAAAATTTACATCGAGCGGTCCATACAAATTACCATTTCACTTCTTACTCTGATTAAATGTTGTAGAAAAAATATTGCTCTCTAAATGGAAGAGAAAATTCTCGGTTTTCGACTCATTAAAATTGATGTTTTGTTTTTTTGTTACCATCCGCCTACGATTTCCTTAGTTTACCGTTTAATTTTTTCGGCTAACACTTAGATGTTTCTCTGAGTGTTTACGTAATTGATCAATCTGTTTTACGTAGAGATTAATGTGCTTTTAGATAAGTTGTATACGTTAATGTATATTCATTCCGTTATAAATGATCGTGTAAAGAAATTCGCTAATGTTCAACAAAAAGTGCAAAACTTGGCAATGTCCGTAAGGATTTCTTCCAAAAAAGGTGTGTGTTACAACGTCTTTCGCGCAGAAGGGTGAGAAAACATTGAAAGCAGGGTATAGGATATTTGGCAGACATCTACAAGCTAATGATCCTCTTGATTGCGGTAAAGTGTCGCTATAAAACGTCTAGATGTTGCCAACTTGAAAAAAACAGTTACTGTAAAGTGACTATTTTCCTGGCAGCTAACCGATATTATGAGACAATTGCCTCTAGTGGCTGAGATGCTTTGTTTCCCTGTTCAAACTTACTTTTATCACGTTAATTTTTTCAGGTAAAAAAGGTTACAGAACTAAGATACGTATTGTTTAAATTATTCTCTTAGAGAAAAATTGAGTGAGTCCAAAAAATTATTATGAATAAATAATTAGTAATAATGTTCATTACCCCCTGTGGTATTTCATTCTTTATAATTGGGTAAATAAAAATGCTTCTATTCTAGCATTCATTTCACTCACTTCATTAACAAACCAGTAAAATAAAACCATATATAGGACGTCAATCTGAGTCCACAATTAATAAAAGTTGATTCTTAGATTTATTTTAATGTAAACAAACACAGCTTTGTCACTATTATAAAAGCAAAACCAATCATATTTATAGCAAAAGCAGGAAAGTCAGAATCGTGAGCAACATACAATAATAGATTTTTAGCCGACAGCCATTCGTGAACAAGTCATCTGCTATTGTCAGATAATTTATTTGAATATACCCTTGCTTACGGCTGAAGGGAATCAATTTTGAATTCATAATTTAATTTAACAACGAGGCTTAGAAAATGTTTAATTAGACAAAACAGAAGACGTATCGGGTTCGTTGTTGTTAGCTATATTATGATCTGTCACTTTCAACTTCGTCTGTATCATAAACATTTTAATTATTAGTAGTTAACGAAGCTTATTATTTATAATGAAGATGACGTAAATTTACAAGTATAGCTTTATTAAAGTTTTTATCTAAGTTAGTACAGATTAGAATTATGTTCACTCTATCATCTTACTTCATTTTACAAACCACGATCTTTGTCTTTATAAATTATAACAACATACTTGATCATAGCCTTTTTAAAATTCCAACTCCTGGAAAATTCCTAAAGTTTGAAATATTAATTTTTAATAATGTTTCAAGACCGCGAAACCATTGCGCTGCCGACACCGCAGTAATTTTTGGTCCGACTTTATTAAAAGTTGATACCGAGGCAACGGTTACTTCAGTAAGGGTTTCTACACATTGGTCTTGTATTTAATTTTGCACATTTTACCTCTGTTTTTTTTGTTTGATATAACATGAGAAACCCTAGTACGACTAACAATAGCATTTTGAGGATTCTTGCAGAGTTCAATCTATTTGCTACCTTATCTCTTCTTTTCTTCTTCTTCTTTTAAATTATAAAATATTGATCTTCTATATAAACCTGATCAAGGTATTTTGATTTCATTTATAATATTTATCATAGCAAATTGTTGTAGCAAAGTGTGCGCTACTCTTGCACATAATACATTTGCGTTGGTCGAATCAACGTTTCGATATTCCGAGGGTTCATTAATCACAATAAATTGACAGGAGGGGACTTGGACCGATCTGCCCCCACTTCTGGATCTTTATACAGTGATGGTGCAAATATTTTCCCGCGATAATTTGATAATAGGGAATAACTTTCTAAATTGTTTTAATTTTTTGATTGATCTGTTACTGCTTCCTTTAGTTGATGTATTTTTATGAATCTGTCCACTACACAGATTTTTTACTTTTGTCAAACTTTTTCGTATCTTATTTTAAGCAGACTTACTTTGTGATTCGTAGCCAGAAAGAGTAGTCTTTTTATTTTATTAGTTGAGTTTTCCTAATTAACGTTAAAGCGTCGTTAACGTTTTAGTAAGTGTTATTGTGATCACTTCTGCTAATGCTGATAAGAAATTGTAGAAGCTGAAAAAATAAAATTCTATGAAAAATATTAAGATGACCTTTAAAGTTCTACAGCTATCAAAAGTAACAACATTAGTCTCTCATAAATTAAGTATTTTAAACAGAAAGGCCGAAAATTAACAGAGCTTAAGCAAATGGGCGACGAATTAAATATTTATGTGAAATCACGCCCTCTTAGTCTCGTCTCTTCTAGTTAAAGTAGATGAATGGTCTTTTAAATTAAACGTTTTGTGCTGTACAAATTAAAAGAGATTTCTATAAATTAAATGAATTTAGTCTGAACGTTAAAATTTAGACTTAAGTGCTATCTTTAAATTATTAAACATCGAAGCTAAACGAGCCGATGATACATCGCGACAAGAATTTATAGTTGAAAGCAATATAGCTAATCCTTTCAACATTTTAGAAATTTTAAACACCCAAGAGATGTAGAAAAGCCAGTTTTAATGGAAAATGTAGACTGACTTTAGCGAATCGAGGACAAAAGTAAAGATCTTAAGATCAAAGTCGATTGGGACAGGCGTGTAACTAGCACAGATACCAACAATTAATTACAATCCGCTTATTTAACTTATCTAAAATGTCCTTAATACAACTTTCGACATCACAATACCGCCCACATGTCCTAGAGATCATAGAGGGCATGAAATTCAATTCAATCTCTATGGCTGATGATTTAAGTACGAAGTTAGTGAAGCAGATGCTTGACCTATAAGTTTGCTGTAGATTTGAGATGTACTTAACGATACCGTTTTTTGACCTTTTTTGTTTCCATATAAGTGTCGAGTATATGTTTGTGGTTATGACTATCAAAGATGGGACATCATCATCACTTAGCATAGCCATAGTTAGAAAACATACAAGAGAAACACGATTTGATAAGGCTCTGCTATCAATAACAGATTTAGTCTTACTTTTTATGTACAAAAATCCGATATTCCTTCACATTAATCACATAAAAATAATGAGCATGAGGTATTTATATAGCTGGCGGTACAGTGTTTGATAAAGGTCATGGAAATGACATTTTGGATGTAGGGCTACAACCTTTGCCCAAATTAGCTGTTAGGCGGAACGTACAAATGTGTCAATATACCATTATAATATATACGAAGCACTTAAGGATAGGTATAATATTACTAATAACCAAGCGCGTATATATTAAAGAAGTGGACAATGCTTTAGACCTATAAAACCTTTTTATGGTTGGTAAGTAATCATTAAAAACAATTAAATGACTAAAAGTGAATGTAAGACATTAACAAAACCTTAAAATCAATAATGAAATTTATGAGGTAAATACATAATATAACCTTATTGAATAATTAGCAGATAAATAAATATTCATTGAGAAGGTGGCAAAAGAGTTAATAGTGGTATAAGCTCTGTAGAACTAATTCATTTTGATAAAGCTTGTTTTATAAGTAAAGACATTTAAATTACAGTTTCCCAACGCTGTATGTTAAGTTTATAACTTGATTAATTATACTTTATATCTATTCAAGGTTTATACTCGATTATACTTGCCCTAATAAAGCTATTACGCACTGCCGACTTAGTTAATGGTGGGAGGAATAGAAAATTGTTCTACATCAGTAACACAAACCCATTACATTTTTTTTTTTCAATTTAAGAGGTACAGTGATCCAATTTTAAGTTTATCTACTACCCAAGTTGAATCTGAAAACTGATCCAGTCGCACTGATTACTTTCTCCGGTTTCACCGTTCAAAATGTCTAGTATTAACAAAAAAAGTCATAGCTCATACTGAATAATTTTTATTTACTAAGTAACACTGATTAGTTTCTACTAACCAATACAGACTGTCTAGTATCTAATCTGAATACTTAACAGTGATATATTAAACAGAATAAACGAACTAAGTCAGACTGATTTATTACCATTGACCAAGTTACACAGACTAAGTCACACTCTTTCTACTATCTAATTTTGGTTTCTTTCTTCTCTCTAACTGATGTTTAGAGACTAAGTTTACCTTTGATTAATTAGTGAAAGTAATAATACAAACAGTCTTAATCATAATGTGTAATCGGCTTAACAAGCAGACATACTGTTAATATTTATATGTGTAAATGAGATGCAAGATTTTGATAAAATTAAGAATAGGCGCCACCTGAGCTATTAGGAACGGGTTTTACCGTTTCATTTTTAACGATTATCGGTTGTCAGTTTAGAAATATGGGCTACTTAATTTTTTTATAGACAAATTGAAATATTAAAACTAATATAGACTGAAATGTAAACAGAACTTTTGAAATCGGACCGGAAGTATCTTTAATATGGATATTAACATTTTAAAGAAAATACATGTTGTATTTTAGAAGAAACCCGAGAAATGCTTTGGGTTTGACCCAGGAACAAGTTTATAAAACCGTTTAATATACATAAATTCTTACATACATTGATCGACCTCTAATAATCAGTACATCAAAGGTTCACGCGATCCTTTAAAGATCAACACTTTAGTAACTTATATTTCACTAACAAATCATCATAGCTAGCTCATGACAAAAGGCTATAAGTCATTACCTATATAGTCTTAATTCATCACTAATTATATCATCACATATAAGATAATAAACAATTATCATCACAAGTATCACAATTTAAACCAAAATGATTAGGCATCGACCTTAACACACAATTGTTATTGTACTTTTCGTAGCCTCGGTAAATTACGAAATATTCGCATGAACGTATTACGTGTGCCATTATCAGTGTCGGGAAACGTAAAGAAACTTGACCTTTACGTTATTTTAACTTAGATAGCGTAACCATAAAGTTATGTTATGATCTAGATTGAGAAAAATTATACACTAATTTTTTGAGCGCTGATTGTGTATCCATAAAATAGGTCAACGTTTTTCAATAGTTATATAATGACGCAGACTAACTAGTGCTTAGAGACTAAGTCTCATTGATTAGTTACTTCTGACCAAATTAGACTGTCTAGTGCTTATAGACTTAGTCCCACTGATTAGTTACTTCTGACCAAATCCTACTGTCTATTGCTTATAGACTTAGTCGCACTGATTAGTTACTTCTGACCAAATCAGGCTGTCTAGTGCTTATAGACTTAGTCGCACTGATTAGTTATTTCTTACCAAATTAGACTGTCTAGTGCTTATAGACTTAGTCGCACTGATTACTACCGATCAGGTTAGGCTGACTTGCTTTTATTGATTAAGTCTCACTGTCACTCACTACACAATCCATATTTTCATAATATCTCAATGCTTGCATCACTGTTGATAGCCTTTTTGTTCCTAGATGGGAGGAAGTTTAACAAGTCATTTCAATATGAGAATATTGTCTATCGAAGTTCAGTGTAAATTGTTGCTAAATCCCTTTTATCGAGGATCACGCGAGTCTTTGTAACTTAGTTTAGTTAATGTAAATTGTGATAGTTGTGATGATTTACAGCATTTAATCTTATTTTTATTTAGGCTTGCATCGATGAGCAGTTAAAGGCAGTTTGTCAAGTTTTTTTTTTCATATTAGCTGTTTAAGTGCAGTGTGACTAGTACTAGTCTTTAGCGAAGAGAGGGCAATCGACGAGAATTCATATAACAAGTAATTTATATGATAATGATGAGATGTTTATTTTTATTTACATGTGTAGAGGTCAATCGGTAGCAATTTGAATGATCAATTAAATTGATATGTGATTGATTTCAAACGTTTTAAAATATATTATGATGTATATTGAATATTAATAATATATATTGTATAAAGTAGAAATATACATAATTTATGTAAAGAATATAAATACATATTTTTGTTATCTACTTAAACGAAAATAAGTCAGGACTAACATTCAGCTTTGTTTGTTTCTTTATGTGTTATATGACCCATCCAGTGACCAATCAAAGTCTATCTACGGTATTGCGAAAATGAATTATAATATAATTAAAATTAATTATAAATACTTTCAACTAATGCAATAAAAATATTTTTCTTAAAATAATGCTATACTAGTTTTTTACCACGATACTGCTCCTTTTACACTTTGGAACTCTATAACCTAAGACACTTTTGAGCGTTGATAAGTCAATGCATATATTTTGTGTTCACTCTATATTGATTGTTCCCTTGCTAGTTAAAGCGTGAATAGAAATTTAGTAATAGAAAGGAACTGATATTTAAATTTCAAGGCAACAAATGAACTAACATGGGAGTGTCTAGATGAAATCTTATGTATTAGTGTTGTGAAGAGTTTGAGCAGAACTTTAGTAAAAAGTATTAAACTCTCAGGAACTACTGGTCTGATTTGAAAAATTCTTTCAGTGTTAGATAGGCCATTCATCGAGGAAGGCTATAGGCTATATATCATCACGCTAAGACCAATAGGTGCTAATGACTAAGGTCTCGAAGTCGCAAGGGTTGGCCAGTGGTATACAAAAGTGGTATATAAAATTCGCCGTCTGCTTCTGTTTCTCCGCTTACTTCTTCTAAACGACACAACCGATTTTGATATTATTTTCACTAATGGAAAGAGCAATAAATAAAGAAGGTTTTTGTATATAATTTGCATAATATGTGCGAACTGTGCAGAAAGATAGAGCGATTTGCTAATAAATAGTTTTTAATAAATTCACTGTCAACTTCCTTCTATTTCTTCGCTCACATCTTCTAAAAGAAGCAACCAATTATGATATAATTTTCACTAATTGAAAGACCGATTAATGACAATGATTGGTGTATATAAATGTTGAAGTATTTTATAAAATCTTGAGCACAATAGGTACACAATATAAGTTAACGTTTTATTGGCCGTCACATATTGGGAGGTATTCCTTTGATTCGTCGCCATGGCATCCATTGTACCTGAACATTCCATATAATATTGAATTTTATCGACTCCAGTATCGATGTTCAGAAGGTGAGACATTTCTTTTATAGTTTATACTTGGATGAACATTTTAAAACCTTTTTTTCTTTCTTAGAAATAAAATTTATCCATCTAATATTTATAATTCAAAAATAGCTTTATTTATTGCCTATAATAATTGCGTGGTTTAGAAATAAGTCGAGAAACAGACAGAAGCTGACAGTGACTTAGTTTAACTTTACAGAAACCTTCCTTATTTATCGCTCTTTCCATTAGTAAAAAATGTATCCAAGATCCGTTGCGGAGTTTGGAAAAAATTTGCGGAGAAACCGACACCGACTTCGTTGTATTTAATACTCCACCTCTTTTGCTTTTTTAAAGCCATTTTGTATAAACATGTACAAGTTATATAGTATAGCCTTTCTTTTTTATTGCTTATTCCAATAGTGAAAACTAAAATCTGTTACTTAGTTTAGAAGGAATAGAAACATACAAAGGTGGGCAACGACTTATTTTTTGAATACTATTTAACTTCTCTATCTTCTTTAGAAGTACCAAAATATCCACATAATATAATATAAATCTTTCTTGTTTAATGCTCTTTCCATTAGTTAAAACTGTTCAAAATTGATTGCGTGATTGAGAAGAAATAAACAGAGAAACAGACAGAGTCTAAGAGTAACTTTGTTTGAATTTTAATTACTATTTATATGGTACAGCTTTGTACGTAGGAGAAAATATCCACAGAATATAAATCTACAGTTTAATGCTCTTTCCAATAGTGATAGTTGTATCAAAATTGGTTGCGTAGTTTAGAAGCAACAGCGAAGAAACAGACAGATAGATAAAACAATATCTGATGGGAAGAATTTTTTAATCCAATCACTAAAACTTCAAGTTATTTTTAACTTGGTTACCATAGCCATTGAAAAGATATAAATCTAAAATTACTTTGCGTGTTTCCGTAGTTTTAGGGGAATTACACCATCAAATAAAGATGTTAGGTTTCCTCTATAATTTTATAAGTAAGTAGTACTTTTGTGTATGGTCGTAATAAACTATGGGTAATTATCCTGTCGGCTGTTTAGTCAAGATTGAGATGTGTTGAATATATTAAGTAAATTCATTTAGACGATTTCTGCTTTAATGTTGTACTGAATTTCTACTTATTTAAGTTATAAGTGAGTCTGACTTACATACAGCACTATTTAAGTGTGATACTGCGACTCCATTGAAACTTATGTCAACTCAACCTGTGTTACGAATATTTTATTATTATTATTGTTAGTAGGATAAAAGGATAGGATAGGGGATAAGTCTGGCTTACATTTAGCACGACAAAAGGTAAAAATGTGATTTAGTAAAATGAAAGTGATGTATTATGTCAAGAGAAATTCCCAAAGCGATAAGTAAAAATACCCGTCAAGTCAATCTGTTTTTTTAGTTATTTATCTTTTTTTAGGTAACTTATATTCTATAAATAATAATTACAGGATAGCCTGGCTTACATACAGCACTATCAGAATGTAATAATGTGCATTATTTAAATGTATATCAAAAATATTTATGTCAAAAGAAATTCCACGAGCGATAAATAAAAATACCCATCACGTCAAACTTATTTATGATCTTTTTTTATTTTCAAAATTAAACCGTGTCCACGCCCACACTGTACTCTGACATATTACTGTATATGGTATAATAGCTATATTTTTATGACCCAAATTTTTATTGGCTCAAAACAGCTCTTTTATAAATGCTTTGACAAAATGTTTCAGATTTTAAATACTTTTTAAATCACTTTTAAGATGTTTAACATCATTTTGAGTTCACGTATTCTTTTAGGTTTCGTTTCCAGCGATTCTCTTGGTTCTTAACAAACACATCCCTCGCTACACATCCTCGTACAGTTCTGGTGGAAACGCAGCTTTAGTAACTTATATTTATTATGAACGATTTAATTTTTATATCCTTGTTTGTATTAAAATATTATTAAGTAGTCAACCCACCAAATATTCAGACGCTTAATTATTATCTTGCAGAAATTTCAAATATAAATAAAAAGTAGGCTATGTGTTAATTCAGGTTACATAGTATCAGTATGCCAAATTTCATTGAAATCCGTTCAGCCGTTTTTATGTGATTGAGTAACAAACATAGTACTATTTAACTAACTATTTTACCACCTTGGAATTTTTTTTTTACGATTAAAACTATCTCTATCCTTCTACAAGATCTTATTTATATCTATACTGAAAATTATTAAAAATTGGTTAAGCAGTTTAGACGTAAAAGCAAACATACAGTCATAAAATTCAAATCTCAGTATATTTTTTTTACCTACTCAGGTCCTTTATAAACATATTCGTATTTTTGAATTATAAAATTAAAAAAATTGAGGTATAAATAAATTTGTACCCAAACAGACTAATTCCATGAATACCTCACAGAAGCGAGGGTAGATCTTCAATTCTTAATAAACTCATAAATTGTAATCAACATTTTTCCTATTAAGGTCAAGATTATACTACAGCCTTCATTTACATTTGACGTTCACTTTGATAATAACACCCACATGGTAATCTTTGAAAATTAGAAGGTATACAAATAAATATTTTAGGTAAATTATTAGATTTGTTATTTAATCAAATTTTTGTGTGTCTACCCACATTCATTTATGTGAAATTAATTTAATTTTTCATTGAAATCAAGTCATAGTTTTTTGTACTTTTGTGTTGTATGAGGATTTGCAAAAATGATGAATTAGGGGTCTAACTAAAAAGAAGAATTGGGGATCTGTGAGATGTTATGGATCTTATTGTGTATTGTTTTCTTTTTTTTTAAGTTGTATCTTGCTCATTGATATGTCAGGGCTGACGCCAGTTGGAGGGAGAGTTGCGAGACGAGAAATAGTAACATATACACTAGGGGTGTGCCAAAATAAGACGATATTTTTTTCACTCTCACCCCAAAATATCATAGGATATGTCCAAACAAAAATTCTGTCCAAAGGCCAGCTCTTAATTTCAATTTTAAGAGGTTTAAGTTTTCCCATTTAAATAACATGGAAAACATGGTTTTTAATACTTTTTTGTCCTGCAAACTGTGAAAAAATCATTTTATTGAATTCAGAATTTTTGTTTGGACATATCCTGCAATATTTTGGGGTGAGAGTGAAAAAAAAAATATTGTCTTATTTTGGTACATCCTAATATACACTATAACATCACTAAACACATCCTAAAGTGGTTTATTAGTTATTTTTTTGGATTTTGGAATTGCATGGTAATTTGGGGATGAATAATACGTTAATATTGAATACCATAAATAGTGTAAGACTCCATTAATTTTGGGAAACTCTTGGATAGTTTAATAACCTCATACGAAGTCCGAATCGCATCGCGTGAAATATTTTAAATACGTTCAAAAGTTAATGCATTCTTTATACAGTCATTATACATCGGACTTGAATACATGAATGATTGTTCACGTGAAAAATGCTCTTAAACACACATATGGTAAACTATGAATAATGTATGGGTATTTTTTGAAATCTAGGACTTTATATTTGCCGGGCGTTCAACTCGATTGAGATGCAAATGTTACGTCATGTTATGTTAGCGTGTGTCAACAGAAATGCTGAAATTTTGAAATTTTTTCCAACTTCACTCTAAAATAGGAAAAATTTTAAATTTTGACTAAGAAAAATGAGAAAATAAAATTATAAAGACATTTTTTTTGGAGTTTAATTATTTAGTCAATTACTAGTTGTTACCGCAAATTCGTTTGCGATATTGAGGTAGTTATATTAGTCTACACTACATCGTTTGTAGACATACTTAATAATTTTATGAGGACGTCATACTAACTTTGCACCCCCCTTTTATCCCCTTAAGGAGTGATTTTCGAAACCTTCACACTGAATTTCATTAGAGTAACTTCATAAGCGACAAAGTTTCATACTAACTTTGCACCCCCGTTTTACCCCCTTATTGAATTAATTTTCAAAAATCCTTAGTGCGTTATAAAAGGAACCCCTGTGCAAAATTTCAAGTTTCTAACCCTTATAGTTTAGGCCCTGTGTTGATATATCAGTCATTAAGTCAGCTTCTCTTTATATATAGTTGTTTTATTCAATTTTCTATTTAATGTGGTTAGGAAGGTACAGCCCCTTTAACAAGAAGACAAAATACGCTTATTATTAAAACACAATCACAAAAAGTTGTAATGCGGTTAGGAAAATACAGCCCTTTTAATAAAACAAGCAGATTAATTAAAACAAAAAATAATTTCTTTTATTGGTTTTTATATAAAAAATTTAATCTGCCATTACGGTTGGAAAGATACTGCTCTTTAACAGTAGGCTTAACAAACAGATTATGTAGGCTTCGTAATAAGATAATCATTTAAAGAAAAATGCTTTCAGGTTGTATTAACGATGAGAGATTTATGATTGACTAGCCGACCCGCGCGACTTCTTTCGCCTGTTGCTCCGCTCCTATGGGTCGTATCGAGATGTTAAAAAGCCTAAGTTACTCCTTGTTACATCAGCTATTTGTCAGTAAAAGTTTCATCAAAATCAGTCTAGCCATTTCAGAGATAAGCTGGAACAAACAGACAGTACTATGTGTGTATACATATATGCACTTGGTAAAAAGCGGTTATTTTAGTATTACAAACAGACACTACAATTTTATTTATATGTATGGATAGTTTATTATAAAAGTATTTGTTGTGGTCATTTGTGGTCATTTGCGTAAATGACCACAACTTAGTATTGTTTACAATTGTACTTAAAACTGAGTTCAATCTCCTCATTATCAAGCACTGGTGAATAATATATAGAGCAGTTTTTGCGATTTCGTCACCATCGAGCGTCAATCGCTCGTATATCTGAATAGTATTATTGATATATGTAAATATATTTAGTTTTTTCGCAGCTGTGAATCATATTAATGGGAACAATTATATGTTTATAAATCTCCTATAATTTCTCTATACTTAAAATTTTAAATTCATTTTTTGGATGTATGTATAATTTATAGCGTGTATTTAGCCGTAACCGCTATGTCCCTGCGTTTTAAATCTGTAATATCTTCCAAAATATTCATTTAAATTACAAGCTGTAAAGGGCCATATTGATCTATATTAAATGCATAATATATTTAAGGTACTTAATTGGATAAGGATTAATGCTGTAATTCCTTAAAATCGCTTCGTAAATAAGCCATTATGTCTCCTAAATAGTAAAGGATAAAAAATGGTTATTGTGGGTTATCACTAAGAGATAGACATATACCATCGCGGACTTTTTTGTAGACCTTTTTAAGGTGTACAATACTGTAGTACATTATTTCGATCTATCTCGTAGGGTTCAGCCAGCGTTGGCAATGTAAGCGCAAAAAATGTGTTTATTTACGACATCACATTAGAAACCTCTGAAATTATCAGTGTTTCTATACTATAATATGTATGTATTATACATATAAACCTTCCTCTTGAATCACTCTATACCGCATCAAAATCCGTTGCGTAGTTTTAAAGATTTAAGCATACATGTGTACAAGTGATGACACTAAGAAATTGTGTAGCTTGCTAATATTAAAAGAATTATCATTTAAAAAAACATTTCGAGTTATAAACAAACAAACATACAGATATTGTATGAAGCATCGAATTAGCTATTAAAAGCATTTTGCCCAGTAGTGGGATTATATTTTGTAGCTAAAATTCAGCAAAAGGTTACGGGTTAATAAACTGAAGGACGTTCATTGACATTCACTTACTGTAGTTATGAATATTCGGGTACGTATTGTTACTCATTTAGCTCGACAGTGAAAAAATTCTGTTGTACAATAGTTAAATCTATGTTTAATTTAAAACTTGAAAATTGCCCTCGCTTCACTACGTTATAAAAAGATTATATAATCCCATAAAGAGTGTATGAATAGCGAAAATTTTTCGAACTTCGCTGGCTGTACTTTCGGAATGGTTGACGTTTATCGTTACTTCTCCAATCCTATGGGTCGTAGAATAATGTATTATAGCTTCAAATATTCTCCAACAAACAAGCTATTAAAAACAAAAATAAAATTTTAATTTAAATGTATAATTCACGAGATTATTAACTCCAAATACACAAACTTAAACAAATTTATGTTATTATGATGTACAAAATGTATGCACATAGTAATTAATTTAGAAGTTTTTGCATAACAAAAGAAGCAAAAACTATCTACTTACATAAAAAAATGTAAAAAAGGAGTTGAACGAACTCTTTCTAAGGTTAAGTTTATCAAATCAGCCTAGAGTGCAGTCCACGAGTTCAATGACATAGGCCGTAAAAGAATGGCGTATGGACCGTGAAGAATCAAAAAAAAAATTACAATTTTAGTGTTTTTAGCATTTGCTTATATTATCAGCCCTCTCTTCCTTTAGGTATTTATTAGCTATATTTGCTAATTTTACCTTAAAAAGCTTATTATTTCTGTGTAACATTAAATTACTACTCACATACGTATACAGTGTCACTAAAGAATGATGCAGTTTTTTTGGATAGCGAAATAATGATTACTAGAATGTAACAAAAAGATAGTTATAGATTTAACCCTAAAATGCTTCTTTTTGTTACCTTTGTGTTAAATTTTCCTATTATCTATTGGTGAAAATCGCTTGAAAATTTACACAGTAATTCTTTGATTAATCGCAAACAGACAGACTAGGGTGTGGGACGTTTATTATACTGTAGTCATTAATATCGTGTATCTAATATATATTTTTATCTATAAAAAAACGTACATATAAATAAAATTGTAGTGTCTGTTTGTAATATTAAAATAACCGCTTTTTACCAAAAAAAAACAATTTTTACAAGTTTTGTCGGTCTGCTGTCTGTCTGTTTGATCCGGCTAAACTCTGAAATGGCTAAACCGATTTTGACGTTACTTTCACTGGAAGATAGCTGATGTAACAAGGAGTAACTTAAGCTATTTAACATCTCACTACGACCCATAGGAGCGGAGCAACACGCGAACAAAGTCGAGTGGGTCGACTAGTAATACATAAAGCTTAAATATGTATTTGTTAATAATACTTTATATGTACACAACTGTGTACGAATAATATGAGTGCAATGACCTTTATAACAATTGTACAATTTTGGGCATTATTTATTTTTGAATTGTTTATCATTATTGTTACCTTCCATCCTTATCGAAGTTAGACAAGTATGAGCAGAATAATGACAAAAGTGAAAGCCTAGCACGACGGACGTCTACAAGTCGCAACTATTTGAGTTAAAGTACGAGCCTGGTAACAAGTTTTCTAGAAGTTTCGTCTTTTACAATATTTTATTTGTGAACCATAAGTAAATGCCGAATCCCGTAGTGATACGTATTAAAAATGTCCAAGTGGGACGGATTAAGGGCGTCGATCCCGTCCGATCCCGTCGGATCTGCTTTTATCGTCGCACGCCAGCCACGGTCAATAGTGAACGGGTTAATCCTGCTTGCGTTATGTCGAAAAGTGTCCAATTTTACATTTTTTTTTCTTTTTTAAAGCTAGGGTTTGCCGGGATCAGTTCGGGATTGTAATGACAGGTTGAATGTATATAAAATGAAAACATAAGCCTCTTTATCTTTAGTCTTTACTAATGTTAGCAACACTGTTTATAAAGTAGTAGTAGCGGGTATATCATTTTATATTATTTCGAGTATACCGACGTGGAGACATTATATAACCTTTAGTGCGATAGATTAGTCTCAGTCTCTCTGGTGTTTTCGTGCAGTGAACATGGAAGTTAGTGTTATAGTGTCGTGATTAAGGTCACCCTTCTCGAGGTTCACGCAAGTTTACTTTATTATCTATTGTCGTTAGCGAGGTCGAGTGGTGGAGGTGAGAGTCCTGGGTCTCCAGCCCCAGGCACCGCTCGCCTCAGTCTACATTGCATGTGTATACGTATTGCTGTACAGTAATGGGTATCATATCTCTCTCATATACTTAGCACTAATGTTTTAAAGTTAACCCTTAGACTGCTGTAACAATATAAACCAATTCTTTCGGAAGAATCGAAGCAATCTGACAAGCAGATTTTATACAGTAAACATTGTCTTAAGTGTCAGTAACTCAGTGGTACAGACGTCACATTCGTCGTGGGTTCAAACCCCAGTCATTGGACTACTGACGTGGCCCCCTCCTAACCCAAGCATTATTAATATTTACTCGATGTACAGTAACAGATATTAATCTTTATATTAAATAAAGGAACTAAACAAAGTATATTCATTTGAAGAAAAATCTTCAAATTTATTAACTAAGTTACCCAAGATACAAAAACTGAATGCAAACTGGAGTAAATTGATTTCGTTTGGCTTTGTATTCATTAATATAAAAGAAACTATTGGTAATAAAGAAATTGCTTTTTTGTGTACTCTTCAGTAAGTTACAAGATTTACAAATTTGAATTATCATCTTCTAAATATGTGCTAACTTTATTGTTATAGATAATCTCCAGTATCTACTAACTCACTGGTCTGATTGAATGAAAATCCACTCGTTAAACCGCTAACCCATACACTTATCTATCTATCTATATATATATCTCTCTCACTCTCTTTCCCGTCCTCTGCACACACTCATTTATCCACTCATTCGTCTTCTTCAAAATAAATTTATGATTAAAATACTATTCGACCCGTGCAACTTTGTTCGCGTGTAGCTTCGCTCCTATTGGTCTTAGCGTGATGATATAAAACCTATAGCCTTCCTCGATAAATGGGCTATCTAACACTGAAAGAATTTTTCAAATCAGACCAGTAGTTTCAGAGTTTAGCGCGTTCAAACAAACAAACTCTTCAGCTTTATATATTAGTATAAGATAGTATTATTTAATTAAATAATATTAAGTTATCCTCATTTAAAGAAGGATCGACTATTAATTAATAAAATTTACTACCTCCATAGTTAGGGAGTGTGAGAGAGGGGGTATCTATAATGATTACGTCATAAAATGTCCAACGATGTCTTTCTATTGTCTCGATAGTGCTGCTCAGTAATTGATTATCAATATCTAATAATCTGTTTTGAAAATTTATAAATATTTAATTTGAGGGTCAGTGTCACTTAGATTTCTAACATTTATATTATCTTGTCCAGTTAGTACTTACTATAAGCGTTGAAAAGGCAGTCGTTGTCTCGTCATGATGCTTAGATTTTAAGAAAATGTTTTAAAACATAATGCGTGGGGTCTGCGCGGCCATAGCGCAACTAATTAAGGGTTAAAATATGTAAGTGTACATATATATATGTAAAATTTCCCAGTAAAATTCAATCGTTATCTATCTCGTATATTCGCGTCGTACGTATATTGGAATAGAGCATCAAAATTCGCATTTTCGCAATAGGTGCACAAATAGCAATATTTCGTCGACACCGATCTCCGAATACGCCATTTACCTACGCTACGTGAACTTTTTATGTATGTTTTGTATTATTTTGTGAAATTGGATACTGCACCTGGTGCTGGTGCAGGAGCCCTACTGTTTTTATTGCAATGTTATGACTGCAATGCGAATGGACCGCGTTCTGTTTATTAAGCGAGAATTTCATTTAGTTTTTGAGTTATGTTATACAAGTTACACTTGTAATCAATTATTTCCATTTTCAGACTTATTAAATTAAATTTATCTTTTACTTCTGTATTTCCGCGACTTTAATCGCAAAAACTTCAAAAATAAATTCAAACTTCTCAAACAAATTTCTTCATCTATCCACTTTCTGTCCTCTAACACATTTACTTATTCGTCCTCTATCTCATACACTCACTTATCAATCTATCTACTCACTCATCCTCTATTTACCCTACTTACCACTCATACTCAGTTGGAGTTGATAGCTGGATGATTTGTGATGTTTTTGTTGTGAGATTGAGACATGCATCAAAATATACAAACATAGAAACATTCACATTTATAATATTAGTAGGATGTAGCAAGTCTATATATCCCTTTAATTTTTTGGCGATATCTTCTAAAACTTGTGCCAGATCATTTTAATAAATAACAGTCAGTATACTCAAACATTTTATTATTACGGTTTCGTTTTCTATTATATTATATAATATTATATGAAATATTCAGGTTTATTTTTTAAGTAAAAAACGAAACTAGTATAAGCTCCCAGAAATTTATTACTACTCTAAATTACACTTTACCAAGTGTCTATCAATGTATTCTGTTAGAGTTGAATTATTGGTTTTACATACGAACCGATATTATTAAAATTTAATAAAGCGTAGTATTCACATCTTACGTTACTTTGAAAAATGAAATCGGTCCAACGACATCGTCAAAAAGCCTTCCGAATCATTTTAGGCGGTCTCTAAAATATTACTGCTTTTAAACATTGAAATAGATGCTCTGTTGTCGGGAAAAGTATTTGGGTATAGGAAGATTGAAAATGGTTTGAAATATGCCGGTATTACTCTCGCACTAATGGGTTGTATGCTGACTGAATTTAAAATAGAAATATTGGAGAAAACTGAAAAGTTTTGCTATATAAAATATTGTTGAGTCTGGTTTTGAAGCTTATAATGTATTGTAAATTCTATGCATTCAGCATTGAGCTAAAAGAACAAAGATAGAAGAGAAGGATGGATTTAATGAACATGAAACAGAATGGTGTAACATCAAAGATATAAATTATCTAGATATTGCACGTGAACAACACGTTATTTGTTTATCTAGCTGTCTTAGCCAATCTGTGTAATAAACGGTACACTCTAGCTGCACTATACGCTGTCGAAAATCTGGAAACTGAGATAAACATAAACCAACCGAGTCCGTGAGAAATGTCTATCATTTGTATGGTCTACACAAACATTTGTCACTAGTTGAAATCGAACCTGTAACATCAAGTGTAAAGTTTAACTAACATAACATAAAATGGAGCAAATAAGTCAGATTTAATTGAAACTGCATCATAATCAACATTACCTTTAGATATCTCAAATTTTCTTATTATCAAGCTTTGTCTAGACTACGGAAATAAAACCGAAATTACCTGCGACACTTAATACTCCACCTTTATCAAATAAAACTATATTTTTCTATTCATTTATTTTGACTGTTTCCAGCTAGATAGCGGAATATAGTAATGTCATATCAATGTCCAGTCTAATCTCCCTAATTTATGATATGTATGAACCAGCTTGTTTGCGAAATAACGGTGCTCGCTTTAATGTTGTGAATTAGTTATCGTTTATTATATTAATAATTCAAGAAAAATACTGGTACGAGAATTCACCTAAGTTTTCATGTTCAGCAGAAAAAATAACCCTAATAGGATCAATTTTTGTTCTTATTTTTGTCTAGTTACTTTATTAACTACCCGGAAGTTAACAAAATTAAAGAATATGTTCCTTCATGCCACATATGCCGACACCCCCAAAGAAATCAAAACCCATAGACCTGTTACCCTAAAGCAAAAGAATTAGGCTGAAAGGTAGTAAGAGACAAGAATAGACGTAGACTATGTCTGCGTAATATGTGAGGATTACAATTTAATTATTATCTTCACAGGTATTCCACTTTCTTTTGTATTCCCTAAAATAAGTAAATCCTGTTTCCACTCCAGAATTCCGTATCAAAATATCTTAAACTCATTAAAAGCAAACACAACAAAATTTTATGAATACCCTGACAAAACTTAGCAACAATTTTCCATTTCGAAATGGTTTACTTGGCCCACTATAATTTAATATTACACGAGCGGAGCGGCGGGGGCTTTGGTCGGATTGCGAGAGTGAATAATTTGACTATGGAGATTTAGTCAAATGCGGCTGTGGATGCCTCTACAGCAATTTATTTGAAACTAACGAATGATAAGAATGATGCATTACTAGAATTTAATTTGAAACAGTTTGGTTCGAGCCTGTTCTTGTGGTTGGTTTTGTAATAGCTTCTTGGAAATAATTACATTTACTTGTGAAATGTATTAAAGATTACTTTGATTCAATCAGCTTTGTGGTTTTACTTATTGTTGAATACGCAGAAATGTGTAATACTACAAATGAAAGTGTGCATAGTACTCCATTTTTAATTATAAAAGAAAATTTCCTTAAACCGGAAAGTTTCCACAAATCACGTTGTTCATTTTTCCAGACTACCTGTTTTTAATATTAATTTTAATACCGTATTAAAGATTATGTCCAAATATAAGAACACGTTTTAAATAACAGTAACATTTTCTATAAAGTCTTAGTTTATAATAACGAGTGTCAACAATACTTTGGTTAATATTACTTCGGTTAAACGAACCGGAAAGAAGAACTTCTTCGTTGGTGTTGAACTCAAAGCCATTAAAGCAAAATAAGATGCAGACGGACGTGAAACTTATTATCATTCTGCCATCCTCGAGCATAACGTTCATTTTTATCTTCACCGAAATACATTTAAGTATTCTTTATGGAAAACACACGCAAAAAGGCTCAGCGCAAAAACAACAATGGACCGAATCCTTACTTTTAATTTATTCTTTTCCGTTGCGGACTGGACGTCATTTCATTTTGCGTTAAAACAACACGTTTATGCTTTTATTTCTTCATTGGGTCTATAAAGATCTCCCTAAAGCATTTAGACTGTGCTTATTTCCGGCAGCTTATATAAGTTGATCCGTAAATTTGTTTGCCTTTCTTTAACAGTTAGTTATTTGTTTAAAGTTTCGGACTCCGGGTTGGCGGAGATAAGCGTTCAGAGTTGTCTCGTTAGCGAATTTAAGTGACTTACGGATCCTACTTAACGAAATCAAACTTTTTAAGGTGATTCGTTAGCGTCCCAGTAGAAAAGTTTTAAACTGAGAAATATAGTACGCTATCGCTGGAGTAATAAAGGCTATGTTTATGTACGCAATCAAATGGAGATAGCAGCCTTACATCCCGGGCTTAAGTTAGTGTCATTGTTTTGTTACAAGTCTAAGCGACATTTCACAACAGCGCTTGGCTTTAACATTCATGAATATCATTAAACCTCCCCCTGTTTTGAATATTTTGAATTAAACGAACTTTATAAATTTGTTTACGCCTTTTTCGGGAGTTTTACGACTATACTCAACTACAATACTCAAATCTCTCGACGAAGTTGAAAGAACGTTCGGCAATAAGCTTCTATTTGAGAAAGTCCCGACGGTTTGTTCTTTACAGAGGTAGACGGTAACCGACATGCAAAGCGTCGCATTTGAAAAGGAAGAAATAGAATAGTAAGTAAACAAGGAAGTTGGCTCGGAGCGTTCTTCAAGTCGGTTGAAACAAGTTTCGTATATACATTATTAAGTTGTGCCTGCAGCGGGCACAGTATTAAACGTATTGGAGTTTTTAAATTCCCTGTCGATACGAGCAAGTTGGTAGACCGCGAAACAGCCCGACTTGAAACGGTTGGCAGGGGACGCCTATTTGAAAAATAAAATGCAGGCAACAGTTTGTTGTATCAAGTGTGCTCGTGCATCCGAAAATAATTATATTGAGTGTATAGAAGATGCTTGTGAAATTGAACTTACATTTCCAATCTTTACTTTCTGTTATTTGTATAATGTTTTAATATTATAAACCGCTGCGCCTAACAGCTCTACTGTTAGGTTATAGTAGCCAATAAAACTATCCCTTAAACACTGTATAGCATTATTTTAATGTTATCGTTTAAGTTGTACCTACCATTTTTTGCAATTCTAATTTTAGCCCAGAAACATATTCACAAAATTTCACAATTCCTTTCAAAATTTTGTCGTCGACAGTTAAATATGGAAGAATTATTCCGAATAAAGTCCCTGGTCTAACCTCATATAAGGAAATACTTCACGTTGAAACTTTCACGCCCAGAAAACTGGAGCATATTTCAAGAGGTCAAACAGTTAGGTACTTTAAACAAATTGGCAGTTCACGATATTTGCGAAATTCCAACCCTTGGGACAATTTTGACAAATAGTTGTTGGACTAATAAATTCTCATTGAAACCCTCGATAATTTTGCGACCAAACTCTGGAATAGGACATTTGAGAGAGTCAATTTTAACTTAATTATGAGTTGAATTAGTCTTGACTTAAGTATGATTATGACTTCTTAAGATGTTGGAGTTGTTTCTGCTTTTAGCTTTCAGTTTATCGTTGACTTGAGTTTGCGCGTGGTTGCTTTTCCGTTCAAAATTTCTATATTATACTTAAGTATGAGATTAAATTTGTTTGTTGTATTGTGACTTATTATGTATCTGAGATTTTAATCCCATCTGATTTACCTTATCATAGATGAATGTTACAAACGGAACTATCAATTCTTTATTTACTGTATACTTTAATAAATCGCTATTAAGTGTTAAAATGTAAGATTTCTGTACAATAAGTTCAAGGATTGAAACGTTTTGCATAATTAGTATTTAGTACGGTTCACGAGCTCGTACTCGTATATTCGTTGCGTGTAGATATTATCGTATTGTTATTTCGTTAAGGGACGGTACACACTTAACCTTAGCTCTTGTGTTTGTTTATTGTGTAACCTATGTTGAACATTCGAAAACTTGTCGAAAATTGTTAGTGTAATATCTTTTAGTTTATTCTTGTATCTATCTTCTCCGAGCTTTTATATCTTTGTGCTACTAATTTTTTGTCTGCCTTTCTGGCTTGAATTTTATTAAAAGTTTTATCTACCATTTTATCAGCTATGTGAAGAATTCAAAAAAAATGTTTATAAGTAGCATCTTGGGTATCGTTAAGCGTCATTTTACTGAGACTCTTGGGAACGAGAACAGCTTTATTTCTAGCATATATTTTGCGTACTGTAAAATATCTATATGTTTTTAGTATTTTATGTATTTGCGTATGTAAGGAATTCAGTGTTATACAAGTGTGTAAACTCTTTAACGCAATTAATTATAATGCATTCAAGAAGCGTGCTCCCTTATGCAAATTGTTTTAAGTTTTTTTCATCGCTATTATCGCACATGTAGAATATTTTATAATACTTTATATATATTTTTTCATCTAACTAACCTAAAAAAGGTAAAAAGGGTTGCCCGATTTCGATCCCAAAGCACACAGCTCTGACTTTTCTGACTTATGTGTGTTTTAACTAATTAAGTATCACTCACTTTAGCGGTGAAGGAAAAAATCGTAAGGAAGCCTACCGAAAGTTCTATAAAGTTCTTAAAGTTGTGTGAAGTATGGAAACCCTCATTGGGCCAGCGAGGAAGATTATGGCTTAACCCTCCTTTCATTCTGAGGTGCAGACCCGTGTCAGAGGCAGAGAGAGTCAAAGTGGACTCTTCACAGGTTATGATGATGATTATTATATTATCAGGTTCTCTATTCAGTGGCTGTTAGAAGTTTTACATTTAGCGAAACAGCTACAGTTAATTTTATAAACAAAATGCTATAATAATTTAAAGTCGCCTTTGTCATTTTTCTAAATAACATTTTAAAGTTTTGTATTAAGGCTTTAGACGTAGAGTTGCCGCAGAATTTCACCGTACAAAAACTTTGCGATCGCGACATTGAGAGGTAAATTTACGAGTTTTCATCCCTACGGATGAGCTCGAACCAAAATTTATTTTACAATCTGAATGCCATTGAGAATTTTAATTACGTAATTTAAGAGGAGCTACATGCTTTATTAATTTATCATGGAGTGTCCTAAATATATCATTTACACTAAGTAATACTTAATAATATTGTTTAAAGAACTCATGTAGAAGCATGCCAAACCGTCCTTCGTGATATAAAGTGATACATACATACATTTTGACACAAATTCGATGTTTTGTGATTATCTGTGATGATGGCGTTTCACTCCCAAAGCGCCAGATATACAAAATACGCACTTTCTATCTAGTAATTAACTCACCATACTAATAATTGAATTCTTTAAACCCAAGTTAGCCTAAATTGAATGATTCCATCGTTCACTTATATAAGTTGATTAATATTCAGTGCATGGCTGTAAATCAGAAACAGGTAGTCCAGAATCCATATCATCAGAACGTTTATGATCATATAAACCATTAACCAGCCAAGTACTCAATTACAAAAGCAAACTTACAACAATATATTATTTCAGCTCATTGCATTTTAATGTTGAACAAATATTTTTATCCTATACCTTTCATAACTTGCGCTATTTACTCAGACGGTAGGATCAACAAAGTCTTAGAGTTTTATGAGGTAGAAAATTTTAAGTTCATACTTCAGTATGATAATAACGCCATTTATTACGCATGTAAAAGTCAAAAGTGTTGCAATGTAAGCAAAACTTCCTGGAATTGACTGGAGACTTGAAGAGCATAATGTTAATATAAGTGACTTCGAACTTTATCTTATTATAAGATTGTTCAGTTTATACTTCTTTACTTTTTTCTTGTCTATTACTTTTCATTATAAATTGGATGTAGAACCTTAATATAATTTACTCCACTATTGTACGCTTTCACGCTTAAACCATGGAACCGATTTTGATGAAATTTGGTACAGAGTTAGACTAAAGCTTGGGAAAGGAAAGGACAAATAGAGGATGAATTGTATGACGAGTTATGTGAGCGTTTATATTTTTGGGAATTAGTCATATATAAATTACACTCAGACAAAGTCGAGGCGAGTAAAATAGTCTAATAATTTTTTCTTTTTTTTTCAGGTAATTTGATTGATTAAATTACGATGAACGAAGCTATTAATGACGTAGTTAATGAACTAGAGGAAGGTAAAGTAACAATAGATTTGTTTAACAAAAAATAAATAGATGAGATATTGATGATTTAGTTAACAAACTAGAAGAAAGTAAAGTAACAGAAAATCTATATAACCCGTTTTATTTGTGATACCCTCAGTTTTATAAACAGTGTTTTCGTCACCATACCACGATAAAACAGACTTAAGTGGGAAAAATACTATAAAACTACCATTCTCTTACAATCTCGTTGAAACTTCGAAGGTAAATGTGAGGTCATGATATTCTGCTCATATATTTTAATAGTTATCTTACAAATAAAGTTAGTTGCAGGTAACGTAATTTGTCTAACTTTTATAACTATTCAACTACCAAACAAAGAGGTTATAAGTTTTGTCAACATAACGAATGAGCGAACTTTTTAATAGTATTGGGCTGTTATTGCTACCAGCAATTAACTCTGAAGTTTTAATATAAACATAATAATCACTAATAATAATTATATTTGATGTTTAATTTTAATTATCTTCATAAGTTTTATAGGATTCACAAAAAGTAGATAAGTAGATTTTGAGAGAACTAAATATATGCAATTTTGTTTAAAAATATAGCGTATAAAAAATATACTGGGTTCTTATAAAAAATAAACATATATTATAAAGTTTCATAACATGCATACGGGTTAAGTTCGTATATAAATAATAAAAATCAACACAGACAGTAGTTTCGCACTTAGTTTTCAACTTTCTGCGTCGACAAAGGAGACGCGAAGGTGCATTGCAATTTGCATTGTCATTATATTGTAGACGCCTGTAATGTTGGAACCAACTTCCAACTTTCCAAGGAATATGTTTTGAAAAGGATATTTTATATTATAGGATTAAAGAGCAATACAAGAATACACAATACCAGTGCGATGGTATATGTGATTGGCTTGATCACAGCATACTCATTTGTAGTTGGTTTGCTTGAACGGAATAATCTCAGGAACTTTTGGTTAGAATTTAAAAAAATATTTAAGTGTTGGATAGCCCATTTATCGAAGAAGCCTCTAGACTATATAGCATTACGCTACGACCCATAGGATCGGAATTCCACCCGAATGAATGTGTGCGGTCCATCTATTTTGTCGCATTTAATAACTTTAACACCTATTGAAATAAACATTGGACAATACCGAAAGTGTCGTGATGCTTATACCAATCTTTTCTGTCCGCTTTTAGTCGAGGTCATTAAATCATAACAGTAAATATGAATAACAATAATTTATGAGTTGAAATAAACTGTATGACAGGAGGTGGACGATCCCATAAAGTACAGACGGCATGCATTATCTTTTACTTGGTTGTAAAATTTGAGTTGAGTTGATTTGGATACGAGACCATTGGCTTTTGTGATATTGTCTATGGTTGCTTCTAATAATCCAAGCATTACTTTGAACCTCTATTCATTGCTTTGGGGTGATATAAATATAACGTGTGTTGTAAATGTATGACTGTTTTTCGTATGATAACATGACTTTGATGCGGTTTAACTTGTTTGAAAGTTGATTTAATCGAGATGATTCTTGGCTATGTATTATGAAGAGCTGGTCAACCGTTTGAAGACTATAAGCTCATTTCTAACTTGAGTGACCATTTTCATCTTCATGGTTTTTATAACGGATTTTATAATTTTTTTTCACAAATAACTTTCGTCGTCTTCGACATTAGTCACAGTAACTTCCAATAAAACTTGTAACTTCTAACCTAACCTGATGAACCGGTGTTACAGTTTCTGTTCTTTTGAGTAAGTTTAAGGTCATTTGCACAAACGTATGATCTACAACGATACAGGATTCAATAAACAGTGTGTGGTGGGGCATAAAAAACTTCCTCTCTGTAGTCAGCACACAGGCTTGCTACGTGACGTGTGTACATATCATGGGTATTCGATGCCTACGCTTGATTTGCCTCTCAGAGTTAAATGGTGTGGAGTTGTGTAATTTGTTTAATGTTAAATCGCTTAAAGCAATGATTTATTGGTCGTTTTAACTGCTAATGTGTTTTTAACCTCCATCCGCAAATGGAAATTTATCATCAACCAATACATGACTTTTTAAGATTGAAATAAGATATTGTTTATATGTCAATATCCATAAAACGTTTATTTTGTTAGTTTCCGTGATACTTACAATTAATTTACCATAAATTTTGCCTTATTTAGGAAGCCGCACTTCGGAAAACGAGCATGTCCATACTTAATTGCATTATTTATGACTCTTTGTAGTAAAACTAATGTTTATTTTATATCTGGTTAAGGAAACTTTAATTGTCAGTTCATATTTTATGCATTATAAAGAAATTGTAAGGTCTTTACTTGTACTTAGAAAGATTTACTCTGCTGTAATATTGCTGCTGTGATTTTAAATATAGATAACGCCATTAATACTTTCTATTTTTGTATTTAATATATTTTCGTTGTGTGAATAGATTACGAAGAAACTCATAATTATAATTAATAAATTAATTTTCCAAATATTTATTAGTTGTGCAACTCGCAAGTCATTTTAAAACATGAATAACACAAATGCAGTTATTAGCCACAGAAGTCAGATAAACTCTTCCTTATTTTAGTCAATTAATAAATCAACAGCTTTAATAATCCAAAATAAATAATTTTGTATCAAAATTCGTCCATATTGTCAGTTCTATATGATAAACTGTGACAACCTTCAAGCGAGCCGGCTTGACCGCTCGAATATATTACAATGCAGGAAATCACGAAGCACTTGTATTGAATTTATCTTCTAAATTCATATTATGTGTGACGATATTTTGCATCTGTTATTATGAATTCTGAGCATCTTAAAATATTTATGTATTATAATAAAAGGCAACTTTTTCATGTATCATTCCAATATATTTACTTTCTATTTCCTCAACTACTAATCTATTTAATTATTCGTCAAGTTCATTAATTCAATATTCAGCACTCTTTGGGCTTATAACGTTTTTCAAGATATTAATTTATCATCTTGAATCTATATTTATTGTATACTGTGTATAGTCGATGTTGCGCCACTTTACCTTTCTATCCAACTGGAAGGGTGTTTTTTTCTTCTATCAAGTAGTCAATCTTCTAAAGTATCTGTGTACAAAATTTCATTCTTATTAGTTCAGCTGTTTTAACGTGATGCGTGCACAAACACGGCAATTCTACGATTTTATTTATATGTATGTTCATAACATTTTGTGTTTAATGTTTAAACTGAATTTCCATGCATATTTTCTAAAAACATAAATTTATCTGTTATGATGTTCAGCATCCGTTTTGAACCAAGTTTTGGTCATCCTTAGCAATAAATTATTTTATTTCTTAATACTGGACTGGGAGCCAAGTTAAATAGTATTTAACTTTAATGTACATTTGAATTTTCTATATTAACATTAGTACTTTTGTTACCATGTATGTTTTCAATTTCTATCACAGCATTTAATAAAGTTTCACCTAAATCATTTATTGAATCGGTAGAAGTACTCAAATCAATTTTCAAGTCAGTCTCAGGTTTAGGTAAGCTTTTTGATTATTCAGACGTCTTTCAATCTGCAGATCTTTCAAATGTTCGAATAAAAAAAGGTCGATGTTCAAACAATTAAATACAATTACTTAGTCCGTACTTTGCTTAAAGAACCATTGAACACACTTTATTGGTATTAAATTTACTTAGTTAACAAGATTCGCGAGCACATATTGAAGTTTTGAGTTTGGTTTGTTTTAAATTTCCTATCGAATTTTAATTAATTCCGTTAAAGTTAGGTTGTTTTAATTTTTAATAGTAAACCTTTACTTTTCGGGTTTTCTTTTAACTTTCCTATTACTATACTTAGTACTACTTTTTGTATACGTGTTATAATAATTACTGAAATTTCGATGATATTTCAAAAGTCTACTTTCTACAATTTTAACTGATGATGGTTAGATTCTGTTAAAATCATATGTATTTAAAATTACATCTCCTTTTTTGCATTTCAATTTTGAATTCAAATATCTTAAATTAGATCCGAACAAATGTTGTCTATCACCTCTCTAGTTATTATCAATTTGGACGACAGTATTATCATTTTGTTGTTTTGTATCTGATGATGGAATCAGGAGGTGCATAGTGGATTTTATGGAGGATTCGTTTTGATAAGTCATATACTTCACAATATGTTAAACGGTTTCTAAATTTTGGCGTTTGCTTGATGTTTGTGTTTTAAATTTATAAATTATTTAATTGCGAATTGCCTGCCCGATTTAGATAAGTGGGTTCGGTAGACTGATAGACAGGTTATATTTTAAACACTAACTATAGTACACTATGTATAGATATACGAAGGGAAAGGCATACTAGTTAGCATTATAAAGTTTCACCTCGAACTAAGTGGTTAATAATCAATAATTGTGATGCCGTTCGATTCCTGTTCTAAACTAGTTTCTTGACCTAATGGGAACTAGAATAACTTACTAGATTTTGCATTACGTATCTACATTTACTCTAATATTATAAAAAGCTAGTGATTGTTTGTTTTTCGAAGTTTCATTAGGTCCTTTTCAATTACTCCTGCAGTTGCAACTAGTTGTTTCTCTTAATGATATCTTTTCTTTCATAGGTTTGTTTCTAATTTAAAATTTAGATATAGAAATTCTTCAATATAAAAAATAACCTTAAAATACAACAATTTTATTTACGTGTGACCCAAAAATTATATCTAATAAGCAATAAAGGGTAATTGTCCAGCAAAAAATCAAATTTCGAGACCTTCATTTCACCTTCACGATGTTACATTACAAACAAGCCATTATTGTGGCTGGAGCAAAAAATCAGAGTGATTACTTAGTACGTGATTATAGCGGTAGGGATAGCAAAAAATAATAGATGGATTTTGTTAATGTCGCTATGTACTAAATAGCAGAAGAACGTATCTACTGATATAGATACAATCTATTTTTAAGTCAAACCTGTTGATTTTGTATTTACTATTTCGTTTACCTTCGATATGATAAATAATGTTAACCTAGTAACTAGAAGAATTGTAGTTACATCAAATCTGTCATATCCAACATTAAACATTTTTGTTTCTCTAATCTCTCAAATTTCGTTTCGTATGCATCCAATATGAAATTTCCGTTTATTAGTTATTCTTGATATTAATTCTGTGGCTTCATGATTTATTACGTCATAAAGTATACAATTTTGCAATAAAGGTGTTATTAAGTCATTGGCTGCGTTCATTAGCTGGTAATTTCCATTTTGCGTCGCTATCGTCTACACGCTCTACTCGAAATCTCGACTAAATTAGCGTAGAAAATTCATCGTTGTTTCCCGGGATATGACAAAATCTTTAATATTAAGCTTCCGGATTTTACTAAGCTTCTTATTTTTAGATCTCAACAAAAGATAGGAAGATTATGTAGTAGCTTGAAGATTGGCCAATAATTCTAATCAGTTTTACTTTAAAGTTTCGTCTATAATTCCTGTTTATTGCTGCTCCTTTTTCATCCTGTAACTATTCTGTATAGTTCTTCAGTTATATCTATAACATTATCTGTAAGTTTTGTTGTGCGAGTTGTTTTACAATCAGTTACGGAAGACATTTAAACAGAAGTATATGTCTTAGGTGCTGTATAATGGTACAGAAAACATAAATTTAACATAATAGCTCTCTGCTGACCTTAGAACATAAAGTCAAATTTTGAATAAGATAAATCTGTATTCCGCTTTAAAAAGCCTGCGGCGTTTGTTTGACCTTGTGGAGTAACGATTGTAACGAAACTAGTGTATGGTTTCTATGGCCTATTACCTTAATCGTTTTTATAATAAGAGCTATTTGGTACTTGTGAGTGTACATTTAAATTAGATTTTTATTGAATAAATCTTTAATGTTTAGTTTTTCTTATTATCTATTGCTTTTAAAGGTCATAAATATTGTACAATTCAAAGTAGTTATTTCGAATTCGATCAATGATATATAAATAATTCAATTATCAACCCTTTGACATAATTGTAAGAAAAAGTGATAATTGTATTTTAAATATTCTTTCAAATTCATAATTATTGGTCCATTACTTTTAATGTAGAATAAAAAATAAAAAAGAGGAGTATAAAGTGAAGTGTTTTCAAGGTTTTGTTTTCGGACCAGTTTCTTTTCAATGGTATAATGATTAACACGAATGTCTTTGAAACATAGATGTGATGCTTAATGCCATTATGCAGCTTTATCCAAGTTAATGAACTGACAGGTTTATTACGGTTCAGTTGGTAAGCCTGGAGGCGATAAACACGAATGGTTTCGAATTCAATACCCAGTGTCTGACGTTTGTTGACGTATCGACTTGGGGTTAAATACGTAGTGGCATATCCTGATATGATGTAATCTCCTGTTCTATATTCGGGACGGATGAATATTAGCTTAAATTGCAATATAAATTTATATACAAAAATAATGTAATTGATGTTTTTTGATTGTTGAATCTTTTGCGTCTTAATATCTGTAATTAACATAAAATAAACGTGTTATAACTAATGCAGTAATTAAGATTATAATAGAAGTATTAGATGCTATAGTAACAAAGGTTAATGCTTATGTTTTAAAACAGGAAATAGCAATGTTGCATTTATTTTTGATATATAATATTCAACAATAGTATTCAATCCATAAAACTACCTTAGCAAATCTCGACCTAACTTCCCGACACGTGTCAACAGTCACGATGAACTCGGGCGTTTTCTAAAGATACGTCAATTCGACCCCTTTTCGCCATAATCGTGTATTCATGCGCGCATGCTTTGAATCTCAACTAGCAACTATACATGCATGTAGATTATCTTTTCACGTTCTTCATAATACTAGCTGTAGTCTACCACTATTTTGATTGAACACTGTTCAGTTTTTAAATGTTCTTCTTCAAAGATTTGAGGGTTGTATTAGAATATTGCTTCTGAATGTTATACAATAACTATTACAAATGATATCTAAAATCTATGAAGTCTGGAATAGGTTTTCATTGTCCTCTATCAAGTAACTAACATTTATTATGTGTCTATAAACGAAAAAATTTAAATTAAATATATAAAATGAAGTCATTGGCAAGTTAGCTCTGTTTAACCGCACTAATCTCTAGAATCACTGAGTTAATTTGCAAGCGGTGTTTTCAATTATGATCTATACAATACTAAACAATAAAATCAAAATATCAAAGCATATTACTTGTAGCAACGTACCCTACGTTGCTACAAGTAATAATATAAAAACCCTACCAAGTCACCTTCTAAAACTTAAATCTTAAAACTATTTAACACAAATACAGAAATAGCTTTAATAGCTTCTAAAAAGTTAAAAACAGTTAAACCAAACTAAAAACAGTGAAAGCAATATTATTTAGGTTACGACTTAAAAGGATTGCTTCAAAAACAAAGCCATAGTACAGAACTAGTCAAATGTAAATATGTCGAACCATTTATGTGTTTACCAATTTGGTGTATCCATATATACAATCAGATTATTATTGTTTCTTTGTACGTTGAAACAAAATTGAGCCGTACATCATTTCTAAGTATGCCATTTAATGCTTTATTACACCAGATTACAGTAGAAAATAGCACGACCTTTTTGTATAATGTTTTCTTGTGTTGCTAAATCGATAATGTATACAATAATTTATTACAAGTATTCGTCTGTGGTTGGGCCTTATAGTGTCCTTTTAGATTCAAATTAAAATGCTGATGACTTTAAAAAAGAACACAAAAAGTTACTTAGTAATCAATTCGTAGCGATATTCCTACCAAATTCGTAGAATGAGGTGTTTGTTAATGAATTAGTTATATGTGTGTTCCGTGTTGAACTTGTTCACTCTTAGTTTCGTGCAAAAACTAAATGTTAAGGTGTAATGATACTTTAACCTTATTAACCTTGATTTTTTTCGTCGATATTTAGGAGAATGATAATTGTTATTACAGTTATTTAAGTCTTTCTAAGTATAATGACATTTATCATAACAATCATAAATTAGATATATTGAACAAAGTTTTCTGAAATTTATATTACCAAATTATTTGCGCAAAGTTTTTAACAACGGCAAAAACGAGTTTATCAGCCAAAATTAAATACAAAAAACACTCGTAAAGTGACGTGTACGTTCACAGATTTTCAATCACATAAGAATTATAAACGACCTTAGCAATAAAGAACAAACATTGCCCTTTGAAGATAATAGCTACAAATTCAATCAGCATCCGTTATTGAAAATGGACTACGCCAGAATTTCAATGTACGCCCAAATGGCTCAAGATTTATTACTAAAACCAGTAAAAAGTGCTACAGAACGAGAGTAGGTACGTGATGTTACATACAATGCTACAAACCTTGGCCTATATGTTTCGCTCTGTGATTTCAAAGGTGAACACTTAAATTTTGATTTACAATCTAATATAACTTAATGTCCTGGTAAAGATGTCTCTTAACGTCTAAACTATCAAAAGATGACAATAGCATTTGATCATATTATATGTCTTAAGAATATCACCCAATGAGTAGACCAAACGAATGATTTAGATAAATTAGGAAGTAAAAAAATCTAATTTTTATAAATAATTTAAATGGCTTTCAAGATCAAATGTATTTAAATTATTGGACTATTTAAAAATCTTAACGGCAACAGATATAAATCATAAAAAGTATTTAATTTGGGAGCGTTTTTCCAGAAATCAGCTTCTACGTCAAATAACAAAACTGTTGATGGATCGAAGTAATAAAGAGAAAATTTCTTTTTCTGCCGACGCAGTCACTTGACTTCACTCGACACGTGTTTCGCCTCCCAACAAGACATCTTCAGGACTTGACAGTTCGAATTTGCCGAAACTTTTTTCGAGATGATTTTATACCAATAAGAATATATACTTCTTCGTTGTTACTGTATCGTGTGTTGTAATTTTTAAATTACATAAGCAATTAAGGACTACAATTAAGTCTTGAGATTAAATTGTTACTTGACCTCGATTATTCGTGTATCGTGCATAAATTCTGAAGTACTTTAAACTACCTATATTTCTGTTTATGATTCTGTAGCATACTAGCTCATAGACGTGGCTTTGCATAATTTATTTGGATTGATTATAATCAAATTTGTGTAGCAACAAACAATGATGAATCAGTCAATTAGGTCAATTATTTACTATTTAAAGTCAAAATAGACGCGATAATGAATAAAATATACACGTTATATGTCTAGATGACATTCTAAAGAAATATGATACGTGTTATGAAACTTATAAAGCTAAATTGCCTTAAGTTAACAATAGGTTAGTGTGATTAGGACCATTGTAAGTGTATAACCCTGAATTACGAAACACGATAGACATAACTCCTACCCATTCATTGAATATTGAATTTCAATCAAATATTGCTTGCGTCAGATTCTGCATTCAATTAACTATTTGAAATTGTATTTATAGGAATTATTTATCCTAAATTATGCTTTTTATGTACACTATTTTCATCACCATTAATACCTATTTCACTATATTTTAGCTAATATGGCTAACCTTGTTCAGTATTATGTAATATTTATAACTCAAATATTAAAGCAACGAAATCAATATTTTGTAAAACATTTTCACAACACCAAATATTGTTTTCCTTGCAAATTTGCAATATACAACAGCGCTTAAGTTAAAAGTTGGGTACCCAACCATAATGTGGTAAAAATACTCGAGAGCTTATTCATGACTTATACGCAATTTATATTCGCTTCCTACTACAGCGATCTCAGCCTTCCTCTAGCCCTTATTTAACATATATCGTCGAGCTCCTAGACGGGGATATTTAAATTTAAAACAATCCAACGACTTCTGCTATTTTATTCTCATTTGGACCACTTTAGCAAAGACATTAATTTAACATCTTTCATTGTGACTCCGCAATACATTTTTATCTTCTCCAAATACATTTCTATTTACCAAAACATGATCATGTGACTGAATATTGAATTTACTTTTTCAATTTAGGAACGTATTTTCGGAAAAATGTATATTTAATACTGTAATAATTTGTATGAAACTCGAAATTCTTCTCAATAAAGCGCAAAATGTCGTCTGAAAAATTCCCTTCTTTATTCTCAAACGAACCCGATCAAATTGCTTCAGTAATAAGGGTCTGCCTTAATAAAATGATCGGTGAAGCGTAAATTTGATATAATATTTCGAAGGTTTTATTTATGTTGGGAACCAAAAGTATTTTAAGATAATTTATAAGGTTGATGGTACTTATTGTTAACATACAATTTGTTTACATTAGTCGAAATCTAGCTTTTGTTATTAAATAAGATTATGATTAATCCCCGTTGTAGCATGATGTTATATAGCCTATAGTCAAACCAGTAGTTCCCGAGATTAACGCGTTCAACCTAACAAAGAAACCCTTCAGCTTTATAATATTAGTATAATATAGCACACTAATCCTAAATTTTTTATGAAACATTTAAAAATGACATTCCCTTTTTTCCTTCTTTACCTATTCCACGTTAATGTTCCGGCTTTTGAATCCCTTGGGTCTTCAAAAAGTTTCATTTAGACTATTGTAACTCATTATCAGAGAATACAAAGGCATCATCTGGTGAGTCCCTATTACAATGCCAACCTAATCGCCATCCTCAAAAACCTTTGTTCAGTACTAAAGTACTTGGGATTGTCAACATCTTCATTAATATTTTCTGTACCTCGTATTATACGTTTAAACTCTTGAGGGCCTTAAACCCTTAAAGTGTCAGATTTAGCGTAGCTATTTTGTGTAATATCTGCTGCTGTTTATTTTATAAATACACTGTCAATTTTTAATTGCTCTAGTTCCTTTTTGTGTTTAACTTTTAATAAAACTTGATCTAAGTCCCAAATTGTTTTGGTTCTTTGAACTTTTCAAGGTTTTCTTATAAAAACTTGCACAAAAATTATTTTATCTATTCCCGTCAGTAATGAGATTTATCAAAACTTTCTGTCATAAGTCTATCATGCCGTTGCGAAGTTAATATTCTGTAATAAGCTTTGAATTCATAAATTGTAAGAACAAAGTATTTTTGGATTTTAATTGTTAGACTGACTTAGAATCTTATTTTTGAACGTAATTAGTGCCTGGCGTAGTTTTTAATAAAAATTTGAAGAAAATCACTTTCAAATTAACACTACCCATACTCTTAACGAAATTTTTCCAAAAGCCTAATATGATATTGAATGCTAATATAACGAATATTTTTTCAACATATTAAAGCTCATAAACCCGTCATTTGTTGAATAAATTAATCTTTTATTCATTGCTACGTAATTAATTACACGTTATTAATAACTCGTTATTAATAAAACTGTTTTTTCGACTAGTCTTATAATGTAATCAATCTTTTTTATTTCAAGAACTAAGTTTAAAAATACTAATTTTAGTTCAATAAATCTATTTGAAGTGTTTTCAGTATTCGTTACTTTAGTAGTTTCACTAGTTCATTAGTTATATATCTATGTATGCATATAATAAAATAGTAGGAGTACCGTGTACTTTAGAAGGTGGATAAACAAATAACGTAATTTTATCCAGAAAAAAGAACCGTTCCCGTGGTGAAGAATCTTAAATTCTGAAGCTCAAAATGTTGTACACATAATGTCTAAATCAATAGAGCATGTATCTAAAATGAAATCATTATTTAAAGCCAGTTGTCAAATCGATTAGAGAATTCGTTTCCTCGAAGGAAGTTGTTATAAATCATCTTTAAAAACCTTATCGTGACCTCCACTGGTTGCGAAAACCCCGGAATTGAATACGTGCTCACAACGCGGAAGCGCTATATGTTTCCCTGCTCGAGTATCGTTACTTCATTTTTTAATACCGGGTGTGGCATTTCGAAGTCAATAATTACTTATCTACTGAGATGTTCTACAGAATTACCACGTTCAGTTACAACTACTGAGCCTTTACTTTTGAGGATTTACTGACTGTTGAAACTGTTTCAATGACTTATTTATGATTATTTTACACTTCTACTTGGGCATCAGAATTTAATTGATGTTACAAAATACCTAATATTGAATATAACCGTTTATTCCAACTGGTTCTCGTCCACTATCATGTGTGATATTTCTTAATCATTGAGTGCTTTATAGAGTTTTATATTTATCCAGTAATATTAACATTATCTTTAACTTCTTAGGGGTCTTAGACCCCAAAGTTAAGGCACTATTTGGTTAATTAGATAGACCATCTGTTATTTCATCTATCTCTCAAAAATCTCGTTAAACATATTACTCCAATTTATAGTCGTGATAGAAAAATAAAATATTAAATCGTGATCGCCGATTTACATAATTTCGTTTAGTAATGCTTTATAAAAAATCTCATACGCTATGGTTTAGAAGGTGAACCTATACAAATCAACCCAAGAGTCAAGATATTTGTCGTGTTCAGGAAGAGAAGTGGATGCCCTTGTGTGGCTATACTCAAACTAGTGTGCATTGAAATCAAACAGCAGTTTGTCCATATATAGTGGGTACGAGCACGTTTTAGCTATTTACTTAGATACCGTATTCATTTTTTCGCTTTTAGGATTTCTAATAATAGATTTTGTCTCTTGGTTTATTTTTTTGTCACGCTGCGATTACTATAGTAACTTTTTCTACATTATAGAAGACTCGTTCTTTAATAGGTCTGCCACTATCAATATTAATTAAAATATGTTCTTGTTTACATAAAGTAAATGATGGCCAATATTTGGTGACGAATATTATTTAATTGGATTGTATAAATAATAGTATATCCAACGATATGCATACTGATTATCGCTTAAATTGCAATAATTTCGTATTGAAACATAATTGAATATGAGAAAAATTTAACGGACTGAAACTTGGGCCGGTAATATTAAATTATATCAGAAAATTCTGTGTCAGTCACTCTTTGAATACATAATAAGATATTTAACAACGTAAACCTTACAACGAGATTGGAACAGAAAGAAAAATGGTATAATATATATTTAAAAATTGAGGTATCTGATAAGATAGAATATTTTTTTTGTTTACAACAGGATATTTATTATTCTTACATGGTAGTGTTCCACCTTTTTTCTTGATTGGCTCATGATCACTACGACGCTAGTCAGACCTTCAAGTATTCTTGATACTTCTTGATATAGTATTTAAATATTAATTTCCTATTAAGATTTTAGTTTGATTGATATAAAGCAATAATAATACTAGCACCAGTAACCTGAATACGTTTGAACGCCACAAAAAACCTCCTACCTCAGTTCAGTTCACCTTGAAAGCCGGAGTGGGCGTACCAAACTTGATTTAGTCGCCATCTGACAAACCCTTTTTTGTCCTGAATATAAATAAGACGAGCAAAAAATATAAAGTCGAGAGATTTTTTCCCCTCACTGTTACCAGTGGGACTAAGCCGAGTTTAGCGAAAGTAAGATTTGAATAATAAAAGACATATTCGCTTATAGTGTGGCGATGTTATGTTTTTACGTACGTTGCTAAGCAGAATTTCCTTATGGCCTACTCAATACGTTTTCTAATATAAAACTGTTAGCAATTGCGAGGAAAATGTCATATCGTTATATATTGAATCGTCTTCGACACTTCCTCTACTATTTGATAATGACTTCCTGCGTCCTCTAGCATCCTTGTAAGTCGATACAGCATTCGGTTAACACGGAAGTATTAAAAACTTATCGACTAACGCACTGTATAATTTAGAGTAGATTAAAACTACATGAACGCAAACACAGAAATCGAATTATCAGTCATTTACATAGTGAAACAGCATTGGCATTGTAAAATTTTCCTCTGCCAACTAATAGAATTGATTACATTTATACTTGTTTGTAATAATAGTAATAATTCCTATGATAACAATATCATTAATAGTAAGGACGCGGACTTAATGGTGCAACGTCATGCATACTAATTCAGCGTAGCCAGCTCTTTGCCAGAGCTCAGCATATCGGACATGTCTAAAATAATAATTATGCTCTCGAGCATTTAACTGATAACAGTGATTTCCTGTTTATAGGATAAATTTTAAATAATAGCGTTATAAATATGTATTTACAATATAAATTAAGTCTTGACATTTCTAGCTTTATTAATTGTGATTTTTCTTTGTTACAGACGAAGAAGAACAATCCAAACCACATAAAGAGACCAATGAATGCATTCATGGTCTGGTCGCAGATAGAACGTAGAAAAATCTGCGAACAAACACCAGATATGCATAATGCAGAAATATCCAAAAACTTAGGCCGCGTATGGAAAACTTTGAACGATGAAGAAAGACAACCGTTCATAGACGAGGCGGAGAGACTCAGGCAGCTACACATGCGCGAGTATCCCGACTACAAATACAGGCCACGTAAGAAGACAGCCAAACCAGCGCAAAGAACAGGCGCGATAACGAAACAAAAACGTAAGCAACGGGCTGACAGCAATAACAATAGGGGTGTGTCGAGACGACGGTCGCGGCCAGCTCCGTCAGTGCCGAGTGTTCCCATGGAAACGTCCGCACCACCTCCACTGCCAGCGTCACCAGCGGGAGCGCCTGACTCCCCGGAGTCCGCCTGCTTCTACGATGACAGCACGCGACGCGAGCAGTCTGACCTGACAGATCTCTACTCCATAACAGATCTGTTGCCCTTGCCTACGGATTACGAGGTCGATCTCGATGCGTTGACTGACATAGAGTCCTTCGAGACGGCGTCCTCCTCTTCCGGATCGCATTTAGAATTCTCGTGCACGCCGGACGTGTCCGATATGCTAAGTGAAATCGGCGTGGCTGGCGACTGGGATGACCCCACGTTTTCGTCGTACCTCACGTCGTCTTAAAGCGGTGCCTGGGTCGCCACGGCCGCTGGCCGGTACCACTGATCTCATTTTCGAGCCGCCACATGGGGGCCGACGACGCGGCGACCGCTCGCCGCCCCGCCTAGAGAGTGCCTACATCCAATTGACGTGTCGACATTTGGATTCAATGTACAAAGTTATTTAATAAGATTCGTGGGAAATTTGATTTCTAAGTTAATTGGCCTCACGGTTGCGTTCAATTCAGTTTTCTCGGTTTTTTCAATGCGAACTATTTGGAAACGGCTCCCCGGCGTCGTCGGGACAAAACATAGGCTGTGAGTTGGTTCTCGTTTAGAGGTTTTGCTTTTCTTAAAGTTTTCTTTTCCAATCGGAGTGATTTCCAAACGGCACGTCTCAGACGCATCTCAGTAAATAATCCGTCTAACTCTCCGTCGCCTGATTAGCAAGCCACGGTCCAGTCGCCGTCAGCTCGCACCGCGTTGTCGCGTTCGTTTCTGTCTATGTACATTACTCGACTTGGCTTCTATAGTAAGTTTTCAAATCCTATGTCACTATTAATTTTACTTTAACAATTATACTGTAAGGACGACGTTAATTTACGTTAAAGTCTTAGGTGAATATCGTTCGATTGATAGAAAAATAATAATAGTAGGTTAAAGTCATCGATACTATGCGTTACTATGCGTAAAATCACTTTATATTTTGATGCACATATAGTTACTAGTATGATCTATTATTTTACTGTTGGAAGCTAATCGGTATGTCATTTAAGAAATTTCGGAGTGCGGAAATTTGAGTAAGGATTTTTGGAAAGAGTCGAGCCCTTGTCGTGCTAAGATATGTCTTTGTCTGTTACACGCGTATCCATCGACACTCTTTGACCTTTGTGTTGGTGGCACGCGTGACTATGTTGAGTGAAGCCATGGCAAGGGATTTGCGTAGGTGTTTCGGTGTTGATAAGTCTTGCTATAGTGTATGTTAGGTTGTTGTAGGTAAGGTTATTTCCGTTCAATGGTAAGGTAAGAAATGATGGCATCTCAGGATCGATGCAAACGGACACTACAACTTCTTTCCTTCATTTTACATCTTCACGCTTCAATATGTAAAAACGTCTATAGAAAGATACATATCAATAAAGAGCATGTATTAGTTCGCGGGACGGTGATGATAAATTCGTATGAACAAAACACTAGTTCGGTTTCCAACAAATGTTTTGCTGTTTTTACTCTGTGATTTACTTTATGTATTTTCTAAATTATAAGAATCTAGTGGAGACTGATAACGCATAGATTAGTTTTAGCAGCGCTAGCTTCTCTAACTTTTTTTAATTTTTAGAACTGGGCATAATTTTAGTGAAGGAAAACAATACGTACATATTTTTGATAATGCCCTTCTCTGTGGAGATCGGGTAGTGGTCTTATCAACATCTACGATTGCTTATAATATTAGGTGATTTTTTATGAATTTATAGTTGCAGAACCGAATATCCCGTCCGATGTCCACAGGAAAGCGCGAACAAACACAATTTGTATAATAATCGCATAAACTGTCAATTCATTGAAAATGGTGTCAGTTAGATAGCGGGGTAATGTTTCCGAAATAAATATTACCTCAGTCATTATAAGGTATAGTTATAAATCTTCTAAAATATACTGTTTCAAATAACGAAAACAATATTTGTAGATATTCTGTGTCCCTAAGATATATTTCGTAATAAGGGATCTATTACGCTGAATAAAAAGAAAATGCTTTACTTATATTATATTCTTATAAATATATTATGTAAAAAGTATCTTCGTGTAATACTTAGTGTGTGTCTACGAAATCCAATTATTTTTAAAGAAATGCATAAATATATGTTATATATACATAATCGTAATGTGAATCTGTAAGTAACAGTCTTGTGTGTTGTAGGTGGTATGTAATATATTGATAAATAAAATAAAAAATAAATTTGTGCCTAATGAATTAATTGAAAATTTTCGTAATATGTATATTTTAGCGATGCTCAATATATCTCTGTAAGCGCGTAGTGATTAGATGCTGTTTAAAGTTACGGTATTTTTGGACGCCAGTCATGCATTTTGTTTTGATTTTCCTTCTAAGGCTTATTTGCTAAATATGATACCACTTTTGCGTATTCAATAATATCATCTGTAATCGTAGTAATTGCTGTATCTAGAGCTGTACTTACATATTAAAACTCACCTTAAGATAGAAATGAATCCTTACTCTCTAGATACGATATTTACTGCTTTAATTTAGCATCCAACAACAACACAGATGGTATTATAAGTTCACTAGCAATAGAAATAAGGAATAAGTAGTTGGTTGGATCAGTGCCGCCATTCCTTTTCATATTGTGCAATTCTAGCAGTAATATTATCTTTGAATCTTCATCCTCATTAGTCCGAAATTTAGTTTGTGCAAGGTTTTTCTAACTTCCACAGCTTAATTATATAACAGTTTATGCGCTTATGCTAGGTAAAGTAACAAGCAATATACTGATAGTAACAACGCTCAAGTTAGTCTTAAATAGCCGTTGATTGAAATACATTTCTTTCGTAGTCGCAACGTCATCACGAACCTTCATTCTGTCGCTTTCAATTTCAACTATGGGACAGCCTCGTTGTGAGGATAATAAAATAGCATTATCCCGAGAGTATTTTAGAACGACATCGAATTTATTGTTGTATTTAGCAGCTTCTTGTTGTGGTTTTTCAATAATTGGAGTTATCAGGGTTTCGATGTTTTGTTCGGAATAAGAATGTATAAAACCTTTTGTAAATTATCCTTTACGTCCTTTGTAATCGTTCGAAAAATTCTCATACTTTGCTTGAATCGGTAGGTTTCTTCCTTTACAGCCTTCTTAAATGTATCAAGTTATTTTTAAAGTGTAAATAAATAAGTATTGAAAATGTTAATAATAATAAAAGTCAAAATAAAGCGATACTGTGAGAAAAATTAGAGGGTATATATACGCGTCTCAGAAAAAATAAATATCATAGAAGACGTAGTAGTTGTTGTAGGTTATGTATGTAATTATAATAGAAATTGTTGTGTACTTCAATATATTAAAATTTTCTATACAGCTTTGCCTATATGATTTTATTCTTTTTGAAATAAAAAAGGAAAAAAATCAGATGGATGAAGTGAATCCTTCCCGTGCTGTCTTTGATTCTCTGACTCACTGAATTTGCGCTGAATGTATGCTGTAGATGAGGTAAACTTAATTTTGAAAGGATTGTAAAATGCGTGCAACTCATAACTTTTACCGAGATATGATCTCATTTCAAACCAAAAATAATACAATAAGTTGCGGATTAGAGAATCAAAGATCGCCTAAACTCTGCCTGAGTCTATGCTTACGAGATCGCTTGTCACACAAGTAGATTGATGTTCATTCTGAATCATTATATGTAGGATAATATTATGTATGTTTGACATTATACATAATGTAATCATGTAAAGCGTTTCGATTGAAAATGTTAGTGATTCATTCACAGAACTGAAAACGTTAAAAATATTCTCGTTATGTTGTTTGAAAAAATTGATCGTAATTATATTACCTGTATCATATGTATGTACTTGTTGATTTATTTAGTAAGCGTCTTCTATATTAAGATTTTTGTTTATCATTTTTTAACTTTGAGACACAACGAAAGTTTCTTACTTGTTCAATAGCACATAATCTATGAATAATTAGTCTACTGGTATATAATTGGTGTCTATAAGAGTAAAAATAACAGTAAATAGTTAAACATTGTATTCTATGACGACTTCAACTCTTAGTATGCATATAACGATAATATAAACTATCTGATTGTTGATGTAGCTGTGTCATTTAATAGTAATTGGTATAGTGATAAAGTTAATGATAATTATTAAACAAACGAAAATTTCGCACAATCCGAGTCAAGGAACTAATGTAGAAGTAATGTTAGCTATTAATCGTAATTGTAATATGGTAACAAAAACTTAAATGTGTAAGTGTGATAGGTATTATTACGATCGCTAAATTTCATTTCTATCTCTCTTCATTTTACACATTTTCATTTGCTGATTTCGAAGTTTCATAATATGACCAAATTTATGCATTGTCTAATTTTGCTGTAGGGTTTTCGATCAAATTTTTATGAGGAAATGATTAAAAAAATGGTCCATTAAATTGTATCAAGTAATATTAAGGTAATATTAGTCGCTGCAATTGTATACTTAAAGTGTGTGCTTACAATTTGTATTACTGAAACACCTTACATGCCAAAACATTTCGAACTTCTGAAGCTAAAAAGCATGGCTTTAAACGTAAAGATGGGACTGAAGTTTCATTGTCGTTTCTATCACTTTATTCTTTTACCATTGGACATTGTAAATACCTTGTTAATAAGCTTAAGGCCACATATTTTTTAGACTTTCCCTTTATATATCACACAATATCCGTGTGTCCCCAACCATTCTAGTCTTAGAAGATTTTGGGCAGGTTTACACATTTCTGAATCAGATTCGTCAACCTGAGCGTTATCATGTGTGTCGAGTTCTCGAGAATAGTCGTGGCCTTTTCGTAATTGCTACCTGATTTTTTTTATATTTTCAATTGATACCAAATATATTGGATTTTAGACTCCGTTACCGATGGATCTCTCTAGAACTAAACAGTTACGTTCTCGGCTTACCAAATAGTGGCAACTCTGTGCATATTGATCATTGATCTAAGTGATACAACGCACGGTTTTTTAAAACGATGTATCCCTCTATTAGGCACTATTTAATTAAAAGTTATTCTGAAATAGTTTTAGGTTTACTTTAAGTTATTTACGAGGTTTGATTAACCTGTCTACCCTCGTCTGTTGTATAAATTATACTTGTATCCTATAAGGTACTGTAACTGCATATATGTACGTAGTTTTTTAAATTGTTAAGTATGAATAACATTACTGTAGTTATGGATTTAAGGCGAACCTGTACATTTTGTATTGTACTTTGTTTCAATAATGAATATATATTATTATATGGTAAAAATAAAATCATCCAGTTTTTAAAAAAAATAACCCGATTTTTATTGAACCTTCTCATCACCTTATAAAAGACATAAATACTGAAGTTGGAATTAATAAAGATGTTATAACATATCACAAAGATTTCCTTGATTTGTTTAGATTAATTTGGAATCAGACAAAAATAGAATATGCTCATCAAAGTAGCTTAATTTATTCTGAAGTTAATACAAAAAATATATATGAAATAGAAGTTAACACAATAATGAACCAGTCCCAAAATGAAGGAAAATCACTTAATCACAAAATTTAATTAGAATATTTCATAATTACGACAAATTGACGGTCATGATATTAACAAAATTTGATGACATTATCAAAAATGATTAATGCAAAATGTAATATAAGAAGGAGGCATATAAAATGAATGTAATAAATTTAAATAATAGAGCTGTTGGGACGCTCGAGGCGAATCTTTGCGAGTTTGCTTAATTAAACGCTCTTAAGGTCACTGAAGGTATAATGGCTCGGTTTTGGAATTTACTGGCACTAAATAGGAAATAGTTGGAGGTCAGATTTGGAGAACCATTTCGGTTGCTAGTAATTTGGGAATGATAAATGCAGATAACAGAACTCATTAGTTAAGCATACGCTTAGAAGTTAATGTTTTGCTTTTGAAACTAAAGTATTTATTTGAATTTTAATGCATTTGCTTCCGCCTTTATTTAGTATTTAAGTTGATTCCTAGTTCTTTCCTATATGACTATTCGACCCGCCCTGGCTTTGCTAGGTAAAGGTAATTTCCTTTAAGAACTCCACACACAAACTTTCACCCCCTTTAGTTAACGCAATTCATCCCCTATTTCAACCTCTTCAAGCCTTTTTTTTCGCGTTGAAACGTAGCCTTCGTATATCTCTACCAAATTTTACCAAAGCATAGCAAACAGACTTTCGCATTTCGAATATTAATTTGCGATTTATCTTAGTCAGAATCAGTCTGTTACTCAGAAACCTTTGTTTGTTAATAATATGATACCGTGGACTTTATACTAGAACCTGAGTAATACTTGTAGCTTGTAACCCAAGTGCAGATCTAGAATGCCTATTTATAATGATCACAATACTTGCTTCTACTCGCTAACTTCTAACTAAACTAAGTCACGTGGTACTTTTAGTAGATCTACCACAGCTACTCTATAAAATTACTTGTCAGACTGCCTCTAGAAGCCCGTTTAGGCATTACGTAAGCAGTTTTTTGCAATTATCAACTCTCCATCCCCTATGTCAGCAAACCTAAGCAAAGCAAGGACCCCCGGTACCCTTCAATGCTAAAGTAAAACTTGAACGGCCCCTAAATTATCGACAGAGAGTTTTAATTGTGTTGCTAACATTTGCTAATCTTGGATTAAAATCATTACATTACTTGACAGGAAACAAAACTACTTCTATTTTTTGTATCTCTTTATATTATTATCTTTGTACATCTTGTTGGCCAATAAATGTCTAAATAAATCAGTATATACTTAGTTCTGTTTTATTAACATTTGCACATCATAATCACGCCATTTTAAGTAGATCACACGCACATTCAAGGGCAAGAACTAGTTAACGTACATTAGATTTTACATCACTAAATTGACCATTATATTTTCCTATTTTCAGTAACTGACGGCTGCGCAAAATACACTGAGTGCGTTTTGACGGTGCGCCATGCGTACAATGAGGACTATTTTTACATCTTTGTCAAATCGATGATATCTTAGATTTAAATGGCGTCTGGTTAGGAGGAAATAATAATTAGTAAAACTTAACATGTGTGGGTTATCCTGGAGTGTCCCTCAGTTACTGAAAATTGATTTTTAAGTTTAAAAATAAATGAGTAATTTTTATTATGATATGTTATTCCGTTTGTAGGCCAATTCAAACATTGTCCTTATAGAATTAATTTCAATCAGCAAAACGTATATCACGTTTGCTGTCCCGTTTTCTTTTATCACGACCAATAACATCGGTCCCGCCAGATGCATACTAATCGAGGCTTTGCTGTTGTTTCATGTTAGATCTACGCTCCATACGTCCATGTTTGTCACTAGATTTTACGCTTACTTTACGTCACGTTCACGTTAACATTTCAGAGGAATATATCTGGAACTTACTGTCAGTCCTTCCTATTTTTGGGGCTTCTGGTTTAGGCCTTTCTACCAAAGACGAGCGAGCGAGCGAGGGGGTATATTGAAAACATTAAGAGGAGGGTGTGCTAATGAATGGACTATTGGGTAAACACAATGTAGATACTGCTACTGAACCGATAAATAACTAAACATATATTACAACCACAAGAGGAGTACCTAAGCAGTACCTTGAAGTTTTGACCAAGTTGTAGGTTTAACGAGCTCCTTAAACCTAAGATTAGGTTAACCTAAGCCCAACTTACATGCCGACATAAATATTAGTAGATTATGGAGGCTGACCTCTCGGAATGGTTATATGAACCATACATGTTCGAGTGACCGTGTTAGCTATCGGCCACTCCACGCTAATCGCGAATGACAGACAATATGTCGCGCGATAAGATATCGACGCGCAACGGCTTTACTGTAAGGTAATCGTAACACTATATATTGTTCATCATAATAACAGAAACAGTCACACTGCTGTGTTTATTATGATATCCCCTCTTAGGTTACTTCAAATTTTATTGGAAGCTGCTATGATTATTGTCGGTCATGTGACAATAACAAAATTACGACAAGATTTATTGGAAGTTATTGTGAATAATGTCGGTCATCATCACAACCCATTAATAGCCCACTGCTGAGCTGGGTCTCCTCCTCAGAATGAGAAAGGTATTAGGCCATCCACCCATCCACCACGCTGGCCCAGAGCGGGTTGGCAGACTTCCCACACCTTTGAGAACATGGAGAACTCTCAGGAGTGCGGGTTTCCTCACGATGTTTTCCTTCACCGTTAAAGCAAGTGATATTTAATTGCTTAAAACACACATAACTCAGAAAAGTCAGAGGTGTGCGTCTAGGATCGAACTCGGACCTCCAAAGTAAGACATCAATGTCTCAACCACTAGGCCACATTGAGCGAGGCTAGGTAAATGAAGCGATTCTATTGTTTCTAAACAAACATATCCCTAGCTACACATCCTCGCACATTTCTGTGGTGTGAGCACAGCCAAGGTTATATACATCTTAGTGATTTTACTAACAGACATACAATTTAAAATTGATTTAAATACATATAAAAGGTAATTTACCATTAGTCAATCATTTGGGTACTTGAGAGTTGAGATAAGACAGGAAATCCTTTTCTATAATGAAGTATGCAATTACGTTACTCTACGGTTTATTTTTAAAGCATAAAGCTTTGCTCACAGTTATAACTGTTTCTATTATCTTACTTATATTATAAATGTAAAAATCAGCATGTTTTGATATTTAGATGTTTGACTTTGGATGTTAGTCAATCACGAAAAAACGCGTAAACAGATTTCAATGAAATTTGGCACAATGATGCGTTATGACATGGATTAACACATAGGCTACTTAATATCCCGGAAATATTCATATTATTATTATTATTATAAATTTCACCCGTGCTAAGCCGGGGCGAGTCCACTAGTGTATAACGCGTATGATAGAGAAATAGGATTTTTTTATTTTTAAATTTCGATTTTTTATAAACAATTAACTGTTGATTTTTCCCGAAAATATAGAAACAAATATTCTTAGGCAGCCATTTTGTTAATTTTTAAAGAAAAAAAAAGCTTCGAAAACTATTTTTTTGTCCGATTGATTTTAGATGAATCTCCAAGGACTTATGATGGTCACCGCAAGATTGGAACTGGGTCAACCCAAACAGCTATAACTTTTGAAATTATAAATATTTTTTTTTCAAATTTTTATAATTTCAAGTTAAAACATTGTGTAACAACTCTATATTACTAATTTTACAAAATAAAATTATTTAATGGCAAAAAAAAATTACTGAAATGTCTCTGACTACCCCTAACCCCTTCGAACACAACTATGTAAATATTTATGTGTAGGTACATAAAAATATTTCTAGCTTATAATAATATGCTTTAAGTTTGTTTAATAGTCGTATGGTAAGTCACATATTACTGTCTCTTTCTAACACTTGCACTATTAATTGTAGAAACAAAGACAAATGGTATAGAGAATAATAGAGTTGACTATACTTTTACACATTTTCACATTTGGGCTCTTTTCGTCTCTTTACAGTAATTTTGGACCGTGGCATATGTAAGCCAGATTTCTTTATATCCTTCTCATTTCTTAGAAACATGATAACACAATGATTTAGGTTTGTTATTACGATTCTTGGCTAAGTAATAAAAAAAATTGAATATTTTTTGCTTATCCAGTAATTCTTCCTAGGGATATATTCTTCTGACTTTGATATGCCATATGTAAGCCGGACTCTCCAGATACAATTAAAGAAATGCTTGTTTTTAGATTTGTAGTATACAATGGTTTTAGTTGTTGATTTACGGACCACCGAAGCTACAAAATTGTAAATGTCTACTAAAAAAAAAAAAATATTAATTAACTAGTCGACCCGCCCCAGCTTCGCACATGTGCTATTTACCACATACACACACACACACTTTAAAAAAAAAATTAATTAATTGTTGCTAAATTAAAATATTCAAGCGCGTACGACTGTAAATATTCTTTACTATTATCCCACAAGACCTCTATTTTTTCCTGGATAAAAAGTAGCCTATGTGTTAATCCAGGTTACAAATTATCGGTGTGCTAATTTTCATTAAAATCTGTTCAGCCGTTTTTGCATGATTGACAAACAAACAAACATCCAAACTGTCAAACTGTAAAATACAATTTTGTATTTAATATAATTTTCTAGATCTTAAAGAGCTATAATTTCACAACTGTTATTTAAATTGTTTACGAAAACATGTTATTCTTCATTATCAAAAAAGAAAGTGTTATTGAAATTTCACAGATTATAAAATTTTTAGATAAGATAAGCAATTATTGTGACGTCACAACAACCTTGATTGGTGTTATTGTCAGCGCACAATAACACCATTTTCGTAAACTGGCAACGTGTTTACGAAAATTTGTATTATAATATATGTGTATAATATTAATAGAGAATAACTATAGTATAGGTATAAAGTTGTAAGCCACTATTTATGTATAATGTTTATTTATAAAACTATATTAATATTATTGTAAGGAAGTTGTTTTGCCCATGGACATCGGCAAAACAACTATTATTAGGATTACCTAGATCTACTGAACCGATTTTGAAAATTCTTTTAACAATAGAAAGCCACATGATTTGAGAATATCATAGCCTATATATTAACCTAAAAAATTAAAATTATTTTTCGTGGCAGTCGGATTGCAAAGTAAATCGGAGAAAAAACGGTCGCAAGAAAACGTTTCTTACGAACGCTGTCATAACGATGAGAGATATATGATTGTTCTAGAGAAAATTTGTAGAACTTGACAATGCCTACAAAACAGTCAGCAACAGCATAAGTCTAACTTCTATATTTAAGTCACAATAAATAGTTTCAATAATTATGAATTCTTAACAAAATAAGTAAACTTATCGTGTCAAGTATTAAAAACAAAAGACTTTTTCATTTTACTGCATCTGCATTTTACCTCAGCGAAGCGAGGGTGAGTCGTATAGTTTTTGATAAATTTAGATTATCACTGCAATCAGAATATCAAAAATGTTTCAAGATTGTACTTTGTAACCTCCTTGTTTATTTTCAATACGAAGTCTGCATCAGGTAACCACAAAAATAAAGGTTACATGGAAGAGACGCGTAACAGAAAAGAAGCTTAAAACTATTTAAAATCTATTTTACTTATTAACAGCTTATACAGTATATATATATATATATATATATGTATAGGAATATCTGGAAGTGATATTAGAAGTCGTCGTGGAGAAAAGAAATGGAGTGTTTAGAACAATAAACGAATACGAAATAGTGAAGTATATTAGGAGTTAAGGACTGATTTTCAAACAGATATTAAAACATAAATATCTTTTATAAATTGTTTAATTCATCAAGAATTTAGATATAAAAATATAGTTTTTTTTATATCTAAAAATAATTTATACAAAACATTATTTTTCATTTGTAATACAAACTTAAAGTCACCAGGTATTCAAAAGTACGGGTTACCCGGTAGAGACTCGTTATGAGTTTAACTCTAATTCACGTGGCAAGATGAGACATTAAAATTATATAAGCAATCCCTATTTTTATAAAGAAATCGTCTATAGGTGAGTATTGTATTTAAGATTTAGAAAGACGAGATTTTTAATTCACTTTCATGAATTTGACAAGTTTCGTTCAGTTAGTATTGCCAGAACGAAATAAAAAATAGTACTATTTTGATTTGCTACTTTAGTAAATACTTATAGTTGAAAGGTGTTTTTTTTACCTATTAGGATACAATTTAGTATATTCTCTGGAAGTGTAATATGGAGTTCTAGTCAACCCGCCCCGGCTTTGGCTTTTGTTAAATACCACAAGCGATAAAAATATTTATTTTGATAAGGATCAATTTGTTAGTACAAAATGTGTATACTAGAAATAAAAATATCAATTTTTGTATTATATTTATTATATTTATATTCATTATTTTAGCGATACTGGCTTATACATAAAAGATAGATATATGTTGTCGCGGGTTGTGTGGTGTTTTTGTAGGACTATTTAAGATAAACATTTCCATCATACATTATATACGTGACTCGTGTAATTCTAACACACACGCACTCACAGCAGCGCACGCCACTACGCACACACTACACGCAGCGAACCTACCTACTTCACTCTAATCCTTATATTTTAAACAATTCACAAAATATCTTTATAAATTATGGCTTACGTGTTACTCTGATGTATAAGCTACATTATTGTAAAGTTTCATTAAAATCCATTCAGCAGTTTTTGCCTGAAAGAGTAACAAATATCCATAAAAGATAAGAAAACATGTAAATAAGGTAAACCAACTAACAGTCAAGCCACTTTAAATTTGGTAGAGGAGAGTAAAGGTCAACCTGAATCTAGATCATCTGATATTTATTGATAGATCTGAAAGATGTTTAGGACAAGAGTGCAATGAAACGGACATGCGAATGACCTAATGCAATGTGACTGACCTGACGTAACGTAGTAATTACAGGTCAATGGTACTCACAAATAAAAATTTTATCGTCACGATATTAGTTTTTGCGATTTAAGACGTAAACAAGATTATGTATATTTTTGGATAATTTAAATTTGTGTTCATAACTTCTTAGATACAGTTTTTGAAGACTGATAAGATATGATATATTAACAATTTTTTTTATAAAAAACATTAAACGAATATGACTGAAATGAGTTTCACTTTTACGAAACCTACCAATACTAATACCTACTAATATTTCATTTATATATCTATTATGTTTATGTTGATCGTCTGTCTGTAACCGTCGATTTAGTCAGGAGTAAAGCAAAAAAATATACATCTCCTTATTAAACCGCCGAATAACAAAAGAGCTTCATTTACATCTCATAGATTTTCAGAAATCGCTTCCAACGATAACTCATACAAACATGAATATAGCATATACAAATATATCATTTTCGGCACCTTCTCCTTATAGTTTATTTTTAGTTAGATTACACATATTATGATAATTGGTAAAATAATTCATATACATATATATATATACGTATGATTATCTCAGTAATATTTTTCCAGGTTAGAGGAATGATTTGTATTTTGTATGTAACGAATAAACTTAAAAACTACTGGACCGATTTCAAAAATTATTTTGCCGTTGGAAAGCTTCATTATCCTTGAGTAACATAGGCTACATTCATTACAAAAAAATATTAGATTCTCAGAAATTCTCACTAAAACCAACCTAAGGTGAAAAAAATTAGCCATAAAATAGAACAAAAAATGTTCTACAATATTATAGAACGTATCAATATCTACAAAAAACTTCGCGAGACCATATGTCCAACTATTATAGTTATGTCACTATAACTACTTTTTTACATTTTAAAAGTTGATGGAAATACCTATCAAAATCAAACCATGTTTTCTATAGCTTTGTATTATTTCTTACCCAAGTAAATTATTTCGTATTTGAGACTGTTTCAATACCTGTAGATTACTTTTTGAATTATTGAAATCGGACATTCCATTCAAAAGATATTACGAAATAAAAATATCAATACAAACAAAAAATACACCCCACGGGGCGCGCAGTAAAAAAAGTAGTAGGAATGATTTGATGAAAAAATGTATTATGTATTATTCTTGAAATAATCTAAGCCAGAAATTTAAGTATTAACTTTTCTCGCAGTGCAGATAATCGCCTGTTTCTTTGAGCTACTTTTATCAGGAAGTAGTTAAACTCGCGTGTTAAGAAGATACCTTCACGTGCATTACATATCAATGACCCAGTTATCTATGTAATTAAATATTAAACTAACAGAAGGGCGTCGAATCAACCAGAACTGACTCATTTAGATAAACAAGGCTATATATGATCATGCAGAATATACTTTGTTTATATAATGTATTTTGTTGTAATGAAAAAGTCAAATAAAATTGGGACTCTTCTATTGGATGATGAGTATTTGCAATTCCTAAAAATTAAAAAAATATTTATATTTAAATATTTAGTTATAAGAATTAAAATCAAAGTCAAGAACAGAAGAGAATCATGATGGGAAGAGCAGAATTTTTTGCCGCTGGATAAGCAGTAACTTTGCATGTTAGGAAAGATTCAATAAAGCATTTAAAATTATACATATAAAATATTTAATTTTAATTATTATAGTAATATACGCAGAAATCAGAACTGAGTCATACAGATAAAGTACAAGGCTATGTAGCAATTGTTTATGTGGACTTTATTCACATCTGCATATGCATTTGTTTTTGAGTTGCAGTTTGAATCTATGAAATGTTTCTATTCTAAATGATTTTCGTTCATCATGGCCCACTTGGCCGGGTTTACTCCTCAGAATGAGAAGGACGTTAAAGCATTGTCGTTATACCCAGTGCGGGTTAGCAGAGTTCACACATCAACAGAGAACTTAAAAAATCTCTTAGGAGTGCAGGTTTCTTCACGTTGTATTTAATTTCTTACACCCACATAACTCCTACAAGTAGTCAATATGTGCCTGTGTGAGGAATTAAACTTGAAACTCCTGAGTAAGACATTTAAGTCGGGTCTAAAATATTTTTATCAAAAACAGCCTATTAAACTAATGGCGTCAGATTGGATACATTTTCCACTTTCAACTCCAAAGAGTAAGAATTTTTTTTCCGAGAGATGATCCGAAGATTGCTATGTATTGATTATTAACCCCCCAAGATCTATACAATGTTGGAATAGTTGAGTAATATATAATTCCTCACTAGGCATTCTGGTATTATGCAAGGATCTAATGATAGAAGCTTAAAAAGTAACCGAGTGTATAAAAATTACAAGGTAGAGTTAGTGTTTTGCAAGTAAGCTGATAAATAAATTGTCACAGATTAAATTACTATTGTACTACTCTTTATAGGCTACCCATATAAAAAAATTCAAGAGTAATATCATAAGTAAAAGTTACCCAAATAATTCAATTTCTGGAAGTGAGAAGGTCTTGAGTAATACTAGTCTTGAGTGGGTAACCTAATACAAATAGGATTTACTCGACCAAAACAGCTTCTGTAAGCACTTATATTTAGTGGGTACTTAAAAAATCATTTAAAAGTAATATTTACATAGATTTAGTTGAAGTTAGCAGTTAAAGTAGCAACAATAGCACACGCGATTGTTGAATCACTTCCTACATAATTTATAATTTCATGGCGATCGGCGTATCTGGGCTAATTGCTGTGTGATTCACGGACAGTTTGTTTTGGATTTGTTTTACATGTATATGTATAATAAGTATATTACCATAAGTAAAACAATACATAATAACTTAATTTTTTACTAGTATTTGGTAATATTTTGTAAAATACTTCGGCGACTACACAAATATATTTCTTTTATGTAAGTCTAAGTATAGCTACCGGCACGTAAGTATGGGTTTGTTCTTGAATGCGCAGAAGCCACTTTAAACTACTAAAGTTACCTGCCGGTTACTATATAATATGTTCTCTTACATTTTCTATCTATGTACATTCAATCATCAAAATGTTGTCTAAAATAATCATAATATATGTGTTTATATATTTTTTTATTTTACAATGTTTTTATAAAATAACATGATCGGCACTTTTCCAATGTCTCTGTCAATAAACTTTATCTATAATATAATCTTGCTTATATTATTGGATGAGTATTGTGTTGCATATTTTAAAGATTATAATTTGTATGCTTATAGAATTAATAACGTTTTTACCTCCTATCAAAAATGAGTACTGAACTCAAACTCAACTCTATATAATTTCAATTGAACATTTTTTAAAATCTTTTGACACGTTAAAAATTGATTGAACTGTAAGTTTGTGTGTTAAGAAGAGCTGACGACAAATTCAACAGTACGAGTAGATACAAAAAACTTTTTATTGGTGTTCTTCAATAAAAAGTTGTTGGGTAACTCCTATCTATAGTAGGTTACCCACTGAAGACTACAATTGTAAGAAGCTTCAAGAAATTGGTATAACTCTCCAAATTTAACCTCGTAGTTTTTATTTAAATTTTAACTGAAGGTAGCTTCATCACTTCATAATAACCCATTAAACACTGCTGAGTCGGGTCTCCTCAGAATGAGCCTCCTCAATAGGCCTCAGTCCACCACGTTGGCCCAGTGCGGGTTGGGAGACTTCACACACCTTTGAGAACTTTAGGGAACTCTCAGGAGTGCAGGTTTCCTCACGATGTTTTCCTTCACCGTTAAGCAAGTGATATTTAATTGTTTAAAACACACATAACTCCTGCATCTTTTTTAAGGAAGCTATTGTAATATTATTATACATTAAATGATAATAATATTACAATACTTCTACTCCACCAGTATTAAATCTACGACCTCTGTCGGACGCGTAGCAGTACTGCTAGATCAAACAAACAAGCAAATAACAGATTAGGTTTGTTTTTTTTTAATTCTTTCGTATCAAATGATATCATTTAACATTTACGCAATATTTTTTAATATTACGAAATGTATTTAAAATAACTGAAATGTATATAAAATAACTGATAATATTAGGTTACGACAAGTTTTTTAGGAAGTTGCTATTACAAATGTCGGTCATGTGACGATAACAACAACTGTCACACCCGTGTGTTGTGTGTTTATTGTGTTATCCCTCTCAGGTTACCGATGTGTTTATTGTGTTACCTCCTCTTAGGTTACGACAAGTTTCATTGGAAGCTATTGTGACTAACGTCGGTCGTGTGACAATAACAGCAACTGACACACCCGTGTGTTGTGTGTTTATTGTGTTATCCCTCTCAGGTTACCGATGTGTTTATTGTGTTACCTCCTCTTAGGTTACGCCAAGTTTCATTGGAAGCTATTGTGAATAATGTCGGTCATGCGACAATGACTGAAACTGTCAGACCGGTGTGTTTATTTATTAATTCCTCTTAGATTACGCCAAGTTTCATTGGAAGCTATTGTGACTGATGTCGGTCATGTGACAATGACTGAAACTGTCAGACCGGTGTGTTTATTTGTTAATTCCTCTTAGATTACGCCAAGTTTCATTGGAAGCTATTGTGACTGTTGTTGGTCATGTGACAATGACTGAAACTGTCAGACCGGTGTGTTTATTTGTTAATTCCTCTTAGATTACGCCAAGTTTCATTGGAAGCTATTGTGACTGATGTTGGTCATGTGACAATTACTGAAACTGCAGACCGGTGTGTTTATTTGTTAATTCCTCTTAGATTACGCCAAGTTTCATTGGAAGCTATTGTGACTGATGTCGGTCATGTGACAATGACTGAAACTGCAGACCGGTGTGTTTATTTGTTAATTCCTCTTAGATTACGCCAAGTTTCATTGGAAGCTATTGTGACTGATGTCGGTCATGTGACAATGACTGAAACTGCAGACCGGTGTGTTTATTTGTTAATTCCTCTTAGATTACGCCAAGTTTCATTGGAAGCTATTGTGACTGATGTCGGTCATGTGACAATGACTGAAACTGTCAGACCGGTGTGTTTATTTGTTAATTCCTCTTAGATTACGCCAAGTTTCATTGGAAGCTATTGTGACTAATATCGGTCATGTGACAATGACTGAAACTGTCAGACCGGTGTGTTTATTTGTTAATTCCTCTTAGATTACGCCAAGTTTCATTGGAAGCTATTGTGACTGATGTTGGTCATGTGACAATAACTGAAACTGTCAGACCGGTGTGTTTATTTATTAATTCCTCTTAGATTATGCCAAGTTTCATTGGAAGCTATGGTGACTGATGTCGGTCATGTGACAATGACTGAAACTGTCAGACCGGTGTGTTTATTTGTTAATTCCTCTTAGATTACGCCAAGTTTCATTCGAAGCTATTGTGACTGATGTCGGTCATGTGACAATGACTGAAACTGTCAGACCGGTATGTTTATTTGTTAATTCCTCTTAGATTACGCCAAGTTTCATTGGAAGCTATTGTGACTGATGTCGGTCATGTGACAATGACTGAAACTGTCAGACCGGTGTGTTTATTTGTTAATTCCTCTTAGATTACGCCAAGTTTCATTGGAAGCTATTGTGACTGATGTCGGTCATGTGACAATGACTGAAACTGTCAGACCGGTATGTTTATTTGTTAATTCTTCTTAGATTACGCCAAGTTTCATTGGAAGCTATTGTGACTGATGTCGGTCATGTGACAATGACTGAAACTGTCAGACTGGTGTGTTTATTTGTTAATTCCTCTTAGATTACGCCAAGTTTCATTGGAAGCTATTGTGACTGATGTCGGTCATGTGACAATGACTGAAACTGCAGACCGGTGTGTTTATTTGTTAATTCCTCTTAGATTACGCCAAGTTTCATTGGAAGCTATTGTGACTGTTGTCGGTCATGTGACAATAACTGAAACTGTCCCACCGGCGTGTTTATTGTCTTACATAATATTATGTAAGACAATAAACACACCACAATATATTGTAGTGAGTGTCAAAATAATTGGAAAGTTGTTTTCAGTTGCAGTGGTCAATGGCCTGGTATCAGCGCCCTCAATATCACCGATAATTGTTATCAAATCTAATAAATTTTGCAGATATACAATTGGGTTCATTATTATGCTTTGACTGATTCTGTGTATCAATGCCAATGTTTGGTGATAGGTTTCGTACGAGAGCTAAAAATGAGGAGTTACTTTTTGAATTCTCAGCAGACCTTATCATGAAATTAAAAAAAAGAATTTGCTGAATAGGTGTAGCCGTACGTCAATTGATTTTTAATTATATAAATTGATGAATAAGTATTAAATGCTGCATTATTAATAATGATAATGTCTTCCACGTAAACTTCCTCCTTTAAGGATGGAATTTCAAAAATACTTATTAATTTTTATAATATTAAAACCTTAGATTTTTAGTTTCATTAACATTTGTTATTCACAATTACATATTAATAGATTTATCTCATTTTGTATAATATTACTGGACAAGCCCCGGCTTTGCTTGGGGGAATTTTATCACATGTATTTATGTTTAATTTTACATTTAAATTTTCAGTAATCCCCAATTTCAATCCCTTTAAGCGATAGCGATAAAAGATAGTCTGTATAGTTGTATAGTATCTCTGTATCATCAAAATCGTTCCAGTAGGTTCTTGAGCTATAGATAGTGAAACTAACATGACATGTTTGTTTGTTTGAACGCGCTAATCTCAGAACCTATTGGTCCGATTTGAAAAATTCTTTCATTATTAGATAGCCCATTTATCGAGGAAGGCTATAGGCTATATATCATGACGCTACGATTAATAGGAGCGTAGCTACACGCGGACGAAGTCGCGCGGATCGACTAGTATAATATAATATGTCTAAAAAGAAGTTTATTTGATTACAAAACCTTAAACGGACGTTTTATTATATCTCGTGCGATAAGTTATGTTTAATTCATAAAAGATAATTTATTTATTCATTTTATATTATTTTAGCCATTTGATTTATTCATACATTAGTTTATTATTGTATCTTTTTATCATATTTTTTCAATGTGTTTGATTTTTTAAATTAAAACAAATGGTTGAAGTTAAAATTATATAAAAAATAAAATGTTTTTTTTAAGAAAACTGATTATATTGATATTAATTTACGGCGCCATCTATTGATTGGATGCTTACTTAACGTTGATGTTGTATCGATAAACTGACTTATACCGCCATCTGTTAGAAACTTATTGAACTTAATATGAATCATATCCCATTTTCAACCGACTTCAAAAAAAGAAGGTTCGTTACCTCAGAACTCCGTCATTTATGAACCAAATTGAAAATTTCTTTTTGTATTTGGTAGTTTATCCTTATAGTATAGAATTTGGAAAATTTTAATGGAGATAAAAAATATATTATCTCTTAAATTATCCACAGTGTGTGAATTTCATCTTGTTTCGGAGTTACGCTTTTAAGCTTTATTTACTGAACCGATTTAGATAAAATTTGGTATAAAGATAGAGTAGAGCTTGGAAAAGGATATAGGCTACGCTTTATCGCTAGCCAAAGGCTTGAAGGGGTCGAAATAGGGGGTGAAGTGTATGTCGAGCTGTGTGATTTTTATGTCTTTGAAAATTAGTCATATTAAAATGTAAAATGTATCTATATTTTAATATTTCCGTATTTAATAAGCGAATAAACAATATAACAATCAGTAGACGATACAAACATCTGTATATGAACGATAACACCAAATCCTTGGGGTCATTATCCTTTTATCAGTGACCTTTTGTTGCCCGATAGTGTGATAGTGGCTGTCTGACCCACACGTGCGATTAAACTTAGTTTAGATTGGGTTAATTCAGCCATTTTGTAAAATAATGTCTACAAAATTATATGCAATATAACTTACTTGTTTATTGCTTTTTCGATTAGTGTAAACCGTATTAAAATTAATTTAGTTGTTTAAGAGAAATAAGCGCAGGAACTAAAATGGACTGCGTACTTACGCTTTAGCTTAAGCATAGTTCAGCTATATTGGACAAAAAACGACTACTAATAGACACTTAATTCTCCTCATTAATCGCTTTTTTTATAAGTAAAAACTATCAAAATCCGTTTTGTAGTTTAAGAGAAATAAGCTGAGAAACAAAAATGTACAACAATTTTGTTATACTTTATTTACTTGTGAAGCTTTGAAGGTATGTAGCTCGGTTATTTTGTACAAAATATCTCTTTTAGTGATATACACTAAAACATTTTTGCTTATCTTTCCTACTATTACTGGAAATTCAATCAAAATTAGTTAAGTTTTTTAGGAAAAGGGCGAAGAAATAAAAATGGACTGCGATTTTGTTTGAACTTGATTGTTGATTTTTAATAAAAATTAACTTCTTTTAAGATTACTTAAAGCCCCAAAAGATTATCTATTTTGTGTACAATCGCATTGAAAACTTCTTTTTTTGAAGTCGGTTAATATTGTATAGGTAAATTATTCATAACCTAGACACGTGCCGTAGATGAATTTCTGAAACAACTTGAACAAGGGACCACAGATAACGTTATGTTTAAGGGTTGTGTAGACCTGTAAATAGTAGCCCTTACTATTGGAACAATCGAACTAAGATAAATAACTACATCATTAAATAACATTTAACCTGGCTTATATACAGCGCGATAGTACGTCAATATATTACAAATAATGAGGATATTTTAATTTATCATCTGGAAGGAGAATGAGCAACTAAATAGTTGGACAATAAATGATCAAACTTCTCAATTTGGACTTAGAAGTAAGTCTACTAAATAGACGTGTTAATACTGAGTAATAAGTACAAAAGTACTATTAGTAGATTACTTAATAAAGGTGTGAATAACATACCAAATAAACTACTAATAAATAGATGCCTAGGCTAGTAACAAAAGTAGTAGTAGTAGTAAATAAAACTCAAACTCAAACTCAAAATATTTTATTCAAATAGACTTTTTACAAAGTACTTTTGACACGTCAAAATTGGTCAGTCAGTCAGTTTTTCTGAAGCTACAAAATACTAAATAGATGAAATAGACTATAGCCGTTAACTAGACTACTAAATAAAGTAATAAATGAAATATTAAATAGATGATTATTAAGTAGTCTTACAAATAAAGTTTACTAAATAAAATACTGAAGAAGCTTCTAAATAGACTTGTAAGTAAATTATTGAGTTGACTATTAATTAAACTATTTAATAAACTTGTAAATAAATAGCTATAACACTAATAAACATATTTATTAACTAGACTACTTAATAAACTAATAAATAGACTCGTAAATAGCTTACTAATTAGACTTGTAAATAAACTACTAAATAGAGATACCAACTGAACATACTAAATTCATGTCGGTGCATAGGTTGGGCTTAGGTTAACTAAATCTTAGGTTTAAACAGTGAGACTAAGCAGTGGAGGCGAGTGTTATAATTACTTAAAAAACGTTTTTCAGCTTGCACCTTGATCCCAAGTCCAAGGCACTGCTTAGGATCATCTTATAATTGTAAAGACCATACTCCCCCTTTTTTTTAATTTTTTTTTATAATAGATAAGGTGCAAACGAGCAGATGGTCCACCTGATGGTAAGTGGCAACCATCGCCCATGGACATCGGAAAAACAAGAAACACTCTCTCGTTTTGGCGATGCGTTGCATCCCCGAAGACAGAGTGGGAAGGGGGAATGAAGAAGAAAAATGATGCGGATGATGAGGGGGTAAGTCTGGCCCACATGCGGCTCAACCGGAACGCGTCTATGACACTTGGCGATCGGATTCGCATGCTGGTGGTCGCAAGCCAATCGGGGAACAGATCCCCCCTCTTGTTGAGGCTTACAATATACCCCCTCTCCTCCTCCCTTCTCTTTCATAAATCTCTGACATACAGTAGTATGTAGTCTTATAAATAAGCTACTAAATATATTACTGAAGAAGCTTCTAAGTAGACTTGTAAATAAATATATTAAGTAGACCATTTAACAAACTTGTAAGTAAATTGCTTAAGAGACTACTAAACAAAATTTATTAACTAGTCTAGTTAGACTACTTAATAAATAAAATAGACTATTTAGTAGACTACTAAACAGCATCATAAATTAACTACTAAATAGATTGCTGAATAATTTAGTAAATACTTTACTAAGTAGACTGACTACTAAATTAAAAAAAACATTCATGAAAATTTTTAAAATACTATCCTAGATATTTAGGCAATATAAAAGGATAATATTAGACCGGAATATTATTTAATTAAAATAATGAACCACCAAACCGAATGTTGACTGATAATAATTAATACAAATAAACTAAATATCCTATTACCTTGTTTAGTTTGTATCGATAACGTATACGTTTTGTGGTCAATTTGGTTATTTACTTATGTATATATGTGTATTGTAATATACGTATATAATGTTTGATATGTGTATCACATATGTACATTATTATTTATTTAAATATGTCTGTGTGTAATTTTTAAAAAATCAAACAAAATCAGAACAATGTTGAGCAAGATACAATTTGCTGATTACTTTTTTATCTTTGTTTGTTTGGGATTTTCTCTAAAACTCCTAAACTGATTTTAATGAAACATTCATTGGCTAGTTTATTTATAATCTTAATATAAGTGTAAAATGATATTCAATTGTATTAACTAATTATTTAAAGCTCAAACTTGTTAGTTTAATTATTGACATTATAAATACAACGTACTCAGTTTTATAATTCTTTACACAGCAACGGAGCATTGTATTAAAGTAATTTTTTGTACTTACATAGTTTAGGTATTAAATATTAATAAGGATAAATTTTGTTTAAAATAATAATATTAGAAAAATAAACAATATTATGAGTTGAATTTCAATTAAAATACAAAAACAAACCAATTTTATTTGTTTCTAAATATTAGTAAATTTACCAGTACTTTTATATAGTAGGGGTAGAAACCCTTCACAACCCTTCCAAAGGGCATGAGGATGAATAAATAAGTGCTGTCAATCAACCCAACGCTGGCGTAAGCAATAACAATGTTAATATCAACTCTTTTTTCGTTAACTAATATATTATTTATAGTCATTTTATTTTATAAGTCTAGCTATTGATTCACCCGTTTTTATTCGTCTCCCTTAATTTATTTTAAAGGGAATAAAACAGTAGTTATAGGTCAAAAACTCTAATCACATTATACTTCTTTTGACTTCTCATTTCAGAATATTTTTTTTTTTTAGGAAAATTAAAGGTGTAGTGCATGTACTCAAGTTAGATACAGATATTATTACTGACTAGTACTTACAGGCTCGTCTACGCGTTTATTGAACAAACTACTTACATTAGTGATTGTTTAAATGATCTGTTTCAAACTGATTTACAGTAATTTTGAAACAAAAATGTATCGTGTAATTCAAAAACCGACAATTTTGTTGAAAAATTAAGTTTTTAACAAAATTGTCACTTAGCAAGTGACGCTTGTAAAATCAACACGTCCTTAAGATGCTTCGGTTACGGAGCGAAACGTACGTCGATTGTCGATCGCAATCTACTCGTGTGGTGTGTCTTGGTTCTGGTTCGGGCGTCTCACTTTTATGTGGGCAGGGTGCTCTTCTGGGTTGTATCATACGAGTCTGGTATTACAGATTGCCGCGGTTTATAGCAAGGTAACATTTTGATTCCTTTTAAACCATGAATTTCCGCAAAGTAATGCCTGATTCAATTCAATATCCAGTTATATTTTTTTACCAAACGGGGTCTTTGCCTTTTTGTATTTTTCTAAGATAACTTCGTATGTCAAACAAAAATCACATAGGTCACTGTAATTTTAAAGGAACATCGAGTCAAATAAGCATTAATTAAATAAAGTTAGTTCAGAACAATTTTCGATATCAAAACAGTTTTTTGCTTCTCCTGAAAAATTAACATTGCTTGACTTATGGGGTTTCTGAAATATCCGATTTGTAATTTTCAAATAATACTAAAAGGTCTCTGTGGATTTTTATAAAAAAGAACGTAAAAAGTTAGGCTTAAAAATTGTACTTACTCGCATACCGTACAAGGACTATGGAGGAATATATAGAAGAAAATTGTTAATGTTATCTCTGGTGTTGGAACTAAAGCATGTTCCGCCGGTATTAAGGTCGACAAACGTCATAGCGGTGGGCTGACGGATGGTAAACTAAACCTTTGCTCAACCAATCAGACACGTTTTCTGGTAATTAGTATAAAAATTTTAAGTTTATCTTTTGAGTTTAATTTTAGAAAATCCTACGGCCAAAGGGACTAAAGAGAAGGAGTGAGAGGTAGTTAGATAGAATACGCAATCAATCTATGATCGATATAAAAGGATGAAATAAGCAACGTGCTAATAAAAGGTTCAGTGAAAAGAAATGTATAATGAAGGTTAATTAAAAACGTTTCGAGCTGTAGCTTGGTTGATTAACTCAGAGTTTTCGGATGCCTCGTAAAAAGTCGAAATGACGGACACACCGTACTTAGGTTGGGTGTAGACGAGCCTAATTTATGATTAAATAGGGGTTTTTGCCCCATTTTGCTGTTTTACTAACACGCATTTTTTGTTATATTTTTTATGGGTGATGCAAACAAGGAACATGGCTCATGGGCATTAGCATCAGCATAAAGAGGGTCTCTTTTGTTTTGCCTATTTTGAAAGTATTGGTTCTTACGTTGGAAAAGAAGGAAGCAAGATAAAAGAGCGCTACAGCTGCAGCCAAAATCTAAAAACCTGAGTCTGAACGAAACCAATCATGAGACAAAAATGGTAAGGTTGAAGTCTAAATGCTGCTACTATAGCTCCACTGCCATAAAATGCAATCTGGATTTTGGCATCGTCACGAAATCAGTCATGGGAAGGAGAAGAAAAAAAGCCGAAGTTTAAACGCTGCGGATATAGGATCCACAGATTTAGGCAGAATCTAGATCCAGTTGAAACCATCCATGAAAAGAAAAAAAGGAAATGCTAAAATCTATTCTATATTATCTGGATTGGACGCGTTGGATTTAACAGCTAGTCGCTACAAATTTTTCCACTAAGGAGTTATTTTCTTAAACATTTCCTGTAACTACCCTTAGAACATTAGGAGCGGTGTCGAAACAATTTCGTTGGGTTTTACGATCGTTTTAAAGAGGACCTCCTCGGGACTGCGAATGTCTTTAAGATCAAATATGAGATGTATGTTAATGGTGAGCCGCTTTTGACGATCGTATTTAAATAATTTAATTAAAAAAATATATGCCAATGTAAACCTTTTTAAAATATAAAAAAGTGTACAATAGATGATCTAGATCTGTAGAATCCAGAGGCTTGCTTAGGAGATGGTAAATTAGATAGAGATATAGACAACTAACTTGAACTAGAACTGAGATTATAAAAATCTGAGCTGGACCTAATAAATAACCAATAGAACATACAAGCTAATCAATTCAATCACAACTTTTCAGTGTTGCTAACAGGTTCAGTAACGAGTAAGTGTTGGATCATTACATCGGAGGACCACAAAGTTATGGATTGTCAAATCTGAATGATGTCAACAGTGAAATTTAACTACAAAATGAAACAATTTTAACAAGACTATTGCAACTTACAAGAGTAGATGGTTTTTAATAAAAAGTCTGTAGTTTTGAGGTCACAAAAGATGCTATAAAAGAAAAATTTCAATGCCAGCGTTATTTAAATATAAATGCTGTATTGTCCAAGCATTTATGACTTTCATATTCAGTGGCCAGATACGAGTACAGGAGCAAAATACTCAAAGCTAAAATCTATTATTATGTTAAAGAGGGACACTGCACTTTTTGTGCATTTCCACCCAGTATAAACATGTCGAGTGTCGCTTCGGGAAATTCAAACAGTATAGAAAATACAGCTAGACAAAATTTTTTATTATACCTACTGACTACTGCAAAATAACAGTTAATACAGTAATAATATAGATCTAAGAAAGTTCGGCAGTGCCTGAGGCTTGTGACCTAATTAAAGGTTTGCAAGGTTCATTAACTTTTTCGACATTATTTCGACCTCACGATCTCGTGTTCAACCAAAGTGATCCCCAATAAGAGAGAATATTTCCACTTGTGTTATGATAAATATCATTTATGTATTTTTTATTTATTCATGTACCATAAAATCTAACATACAGTTTTTAATAAAAGAAATGTTATATACATCGGATAACTTAAACTTAATTAACTTAACTTTTTAAAGATGTCTTTTCCAGAAATCCTCGGTGAGTATGGGAGAAAAATTATTTAAATTGTGATGTAGGCACAAAAAAAAATAAATAACAAATATTTAAGTAATGAATATTTAACCTAAAAATATATTGACATATAATTTAATTTTATAAAAATGTACTACAAGGGGTGAATCTAAATGTACTAGATAATTAATTATATAAATATAATTTATGAAATTGTTTATATAATTTATAGTATATTATATTTACTTGGCACACAGCTTATGATCTATTAGAACTGACATTATAAGCTGGATAAATTGATTTTGTTACGAATAATTTGGTGGATTAAATATTAAATTACTTATATCATTGTGAAACGTTACCTTCATTGTGTGAGTCATCGCTTTTTAGACGAAAGCAGCCAAAAGAAGAAAAATGAAAAAGAGCAAACGATCCACCTGATGGAGAGTCGTTACCATTGCCCATGGAATAGAAGAGATACTCTCTTGGGTTTCAGTGGACCATATATAACCCGTCCCCTCTCGGGTAAAAACTTTTGTTACTTGAGTTAATTAAAAATTAGTTTAGTAATTTTGGGTAAAAAGGTTGAGCTGTATAGGCGAGAGTCTACCCAGGTAAAACCTCACAATATGTAGCTAACATAACTGTAGCAAGTAATCGACTTTATAAAAATGTCTTATACTACTGAAGTTTCTATGCTACACTCCCTGACGAAGCAGAGGGGATCCAGTTACAGCATCCCAGATAAAGTTAAAATATTATCGTCGAGGATCGAAAGTGGGGGCGAATAAATGCTCTAATACATTTTGAAAACAACGGTTCAATTTTGCCTTGTCCCCGCCTTGAGGAAGTGCCTTAAAAATTTAATAGAAACTCCACGACATTGACTTACGATATTCACAATTTAGATTACAGATTCTTTACTCTAGCTTTCATGTTTCTGGAATATTCCTCGATCGTTCAAGCTACACAAGTGTACAGCTACTTTTTTACACAAATACGTCAAAATTAATTATCTGTTGAGAAGAACTGGCAAGAAATTCAACACTCTTTTCAAAACACCATTGCTTACATCAGTGTGTCTGTGTTCTGTTACAAAGTTGATACTCAACTGAATGATTATACCATTCAGCTGAGCATCAACGTCATTTTGATTCCAAGCTTTGTCATCGTTCAAGTAATCCTGAACAGAATAGCACAGATTTTTTACTAAACCCTTTTTAATGTGAGTCATCACTGTCAGTCACTTTTTAATCAGAATCATATTCTATATCCAAGCACCAAGATTTTTTTATGTCCTTCTGTATGATGCTAAAATAATTTTATGAACGAAGCAAATATAAAATTTCATTTTAAAGAAATTTCTTAAAAATTTAATAAAAACTCCGAAAATATTTACAATTTTCGAATATGGATTCCTTTAGATATTGAGTTTGACATTTTACGAGCTCTTTTTGAGATCCTCGTTTATATATAGTTAATAATTTTAATGTTCATAATAAAAATATACCAAATGGAGAAGTCTTTTTCTCGAAGAAGAAAAAAGAGACAGAGAACACTGAATTGATCCTTAATAAAAAAGGAGAACGCAAATGAGCAAGAGGAGGACTAAGAATAAAGTACTACAATTTTTGTAAATTTTAATCCTACTAATGTTGTAATTGTTATAAGTCTTAATCGTAGTAATTTAACATTAAATCGGTCTCTAAATCTGCCTCACTAGATACAAATTCCACATTTCCCATCCAACTATCTCTATCTAAAACATTTAAAGCATGTCCAGCATTCCTGTATATATTAGAGCCGATCCGAGGTTTTATTCAGCTCTTGAGATCGGATGGTATAGCAGCTAGCTCTGTGTAAACAATGTGAAGTGTTCTGTTAAACCTTTGATAGGTATTCTCTTTGACGTTGCTTTTGTTGTTCTATTTGTTTAATCGATAAAATTGTGCATCTGATATTTATAATATATATTTATTTGTTTTAATGTTATCGTTTAATATAAAATTTTGATTATTATCATATCATATAGCATTAATTAGAATGGAATACTTCTCTTCAGCTGGTCGATTTAGTAGTAGTGGATCTTTTCCAATAAGACTATCATTTAACTTTTATTGCTCTTTGGAAAGTAAAACATTTCCTTCTTCATTGCCCGTATTTATTTTAAATTGTAGCAGCACATCACACCAATGATTATTTAGTTTTATTATGATCGTATGACTATTTACGATCAAGTCAACTGTAATTATTTTCTTTTTAGATACATTACTACCTTACACTATCTCTACGTCTATTATTGAATTGAATCAGGCGTTACTTTGCGGAAATACATGACTCCTTTTATCTCTACATTACATTGCATAATTTCTATTACGTATTTGGTTTTATTTCTAACTACAAATTTAAATTTTTGTTCAATAATTTTCTAACACTCCTTAGACGACTAATATTTTTTCCAACATACCCAAATAAATTGTTGAATATCTACAAATCCTTTAAAATATCCGATAAAAGATAAAAATGCAAAGAAATTCAGAATTTGTAGTGCAAAAGTTACGTGGAATTCCGTCCATCGTCGTTATTTTCGGCATTTTCAATTATGTACAGACGGCGTTTTTTACCCCGTCTGGGTCTGGTACAACTATGTGGCGGTTGTTTTACTCTCTATGCTTTTGTATGCGGGTACTCTTTTATTTTTATATACATTTAGTGTGAGATGGCCTAAATTAGTGCAGGTATAAGTCTAGGCTTGGACTTTGTCGTGTTAAAATGTTTGTAGCACTTTTCATATCTTTTTTATTGCTCCCTCCCTTAAATTTATTTCCAAATCTTAATCTATCAAGTGCTTTTAAACAGTAAACATTGTCTAAATTGCTGTCGTCCTTATCGAGGATCTCATGAGATATTAACATACATTGTTTATTTTTAGTTTTGTCTGTTTGGCTTTTGTTTGTTAACGTTTTCTTTTTCAATTTTGAGATATGCCTGAAATCGCTCTTACACTTAAGATATGACACTTCATGACGTAACTGACGTCACACCTTAGTAAATAAATTTACTAAAACATGACGCCATCTTTCTAGTCGGTGGTTAGGTAAATCTCTTTTATATTCTTTAGCACTGTCAACAAGGTTATAATAATTAATACCGAATGTGTACCGGTGACTTCAATTTGTTACCTAATTAACTAACTTTTATCAGACTGATAACCGGGTCATAAAGCCCAGGCTACTTGTATGAAGATCCAGCGTTTTTTAAAATGATAAAACTGTATACCAAAGTTTTAGTGGTAAATAGCTAGTCAATATAGCAAAACAGCTTTGACATGTCACACCGTGTCAATGTCAAATGTCTATAGCGGGAAGTCCGGAACAGTTTCAATTGTTCCCGACTCCGCCTGCAGGAATCGAGTAAAGAAATTTCCCATTTTCTCATGTAAAACAAAATTTTCTCGCGTTTTCGTTTGAATTCACACTTAGTCCCTGGTTGTGACGGGATTTTGTAGGGTAGCCATAAATGTGTTATTATAAACAGTTTTTGGATAATTCTGCCAATTATATGAAGCTAAACTATTTCTAAGTGTTATAAACTATATACCTATGGTTAACTGACCCGTCCGTTTCGCGAAGCAGTACTACAAAAGTTTTATTAAACTTAGACTCCCATAAATTCTCCATAATTCAAAAATAATAAGTTCTCGAGTTTTAGCTTGAATAACAATTTATTTTTTATTATGATTACGGGATTTCGACTTCAGTCTTACGCTTCCAAATAGCAAAAGAAGTCTACTCACCAGATTTGCAGACTGTAATGGTCCTTCGAGCCGGATCCAGTTCCCCTTTAGATCGTGTTTCTTAAGCGAGGTGCATGGCACACAGTACCGCACTGCCCGTTTGAATGTTTTAACTTCTAACGAAAAATGAGGGCGGCGGGGGGACACAGATTATACAGGTATTCCTTGTCTATTGACAAGCATCGTGCTGGTTTGAGAGTGCGCAATGCCATCTAGCTGCGGGGCGAGCAAACAACTCTCACCATCCATCAGTGCAAGATCGAACAATGCTTGTGTTAGAAGTAGGCCACGTCAGCAGTCTTCATTGGACTGCTTGACTTGCTTGGATATGAACCCACGACTGATCGATCTTGAATTCATCGCCTGAACCTACTGAAGCTTAATTAAGTTTATTATATCATCAAGTGTATTATTATACTACCTTGGGTTCATAGAGGATAAAGTGATGAAAAACTTACTCAAAACTTAAGTTACTCGAGAATTTCCCAGTTTTAAAAAAACCATGGTTCCACCAGTATTGTGAATAGTTTCGCGGCTGTCAGACGGCTTCAGGAAGGATTTATTATTTTTATTATTGTTTCGAGAATTACAGACTTTATACCCCAGCTTGAGTTATGAAGAAGGAGAAGGGATATTAGGTGTTATATACAATTTGATAGCAACACGTTAATAGCGTTATAATAAATACGCGGCAGTTTGACTAGTGATTTGGTGAAGTTAATGTTGAAGTCAAAGAAAAAGCTTCCTGTTTTATGTACGCTTATATATTTTAAACTATGTAACGGATTTTAATGCGGTTTTCGCCAATAGACAGCGTGATTAAAGAGGTTTATATACATGCATATTATAGTAGAGAAACCATGCGAAGTCGGGGTGTTAAGTTCATATAAATTAAACAAGAACAAAATCGTTGTAATCGGAGACTAATAATAAGTGTCAGCGACAGAATTTTAATATAGCTGATCTAGCTTGGTTCCTGTCTCACTTTTTGGTATTAAATGTTACATTTAACTTTTCAATGGTTATTTATTTATTACACGAGTTGTGTGTGTAAGTGTCCAGAGGTAGAGCAGTACTTGGGCTATTCGAATCACCCCTTGTTTGTTCCGTGATTTTTGATAGTTTTCAAGTTATGACTCTTTTTCCTATTTTTAGTCAAATCTTGACTTGTGTGATTACAGCGACATCTATAATATTTTTTTTTAAATAAATGAAAGGTATGCTTTTTATAAACTAAAATAATTGTGATTAAATCTAATACCATTGCGTCATTAAAAAAAAATTAAATTTGTAGTTGTAAAATATTAAAATACAATAAAATTTTCGGTGACGATCCAAAAAAATAAATTCCATTAAAAAAATTGTGTAACCTTATTCAAAAACTTTCAAATATCATCTCAATCTCTTTATTAAGTTATATTCACGGCATAATGCAAATATATATTATACGCACGTAATATAAAACAAATTTGCGCCAAAGTTAACGTCCCTATGAGATCGCAGAACGGTGTCGTAAAGCAAAATTACCTCCAAAGCTATTGAAACTCGGACCCCAGGGATTTTTGAGGGCCCTTAGAATTTATTTTATGTTATTACTGGCTAACGTTGTCCCCATGGAATTCGTATTTCCCATATTTAATGTAATAAAACCTATAGAAACGTTTTAATTTAGCACTTATGCGTTTTCCTTCCTGCTTTTGCTTTTTTGATTACCATATTAGTTACTGCGCCACATTTATTTATAAACCAAATGGTTTAATAAAATATGACAGTAAATTGTACCTATAGTATAAAAAACTTAATAAATTACATTACGTTTCCATGTGTTACCATGGTTATAAGATTGTTATAATTGTCACGCAGCTCTCTAGTTAGCAATGAGCTGATAGTCATCAAACGGCTGAATAGATCTTCACAATACATAGCTAAGAACCATCTTCATTAAATTACCTTTTAAACAAATAAATTTTCATCAGAATCTGTCTAATATCTTGAGCGCTACGATGCCACAGACAGACGTCGATATCGGGCTTAACAACAGCGAAATTATAGAAAGAAATGTACTAGTTAGCTACAATAATAAAAAACACATAACAGACATTTGTATATAAATAACACAATTATCTATAATTTGTTAATAACTACAAATTGCTAGTTGTTTTGCATCGCGTCGCGTCGGGTCAAAACAACACCGAACAAACACTTTTATGACAGCTCTTATCATGTAAACAATGAAATAATAAAATATTTTATATTTTAACAATAAATTTCAACTTTGTATAATCAAATTAGAAAAGGATGGGGGAAACGGTTACCCTATAAAATCCAACCTTTAATATTACAGTATCATCCTGATACATCAACAACATATGTATTTAAGACATGGAGCTGTGAAGTATCTGAGGTTTGTGACCCTGGAAGACGTTTAAGGATTTTGACATAATCACGACCTTGACCTCGTTATCTAAGATTTACCAAAAACAAAGTATCGTGATCATAAAGATTACCTCATATCTATTTGTATAGATGATATATATTGTCGAGAATATGGGTATTCCTAAAATAATGCAATGGGGAATAATGGTCTATTAAAAGTTACCAAAAGTGTTGCAAACCTTAATTTTAATCCCTTAATTATGTCCAGCTGAGCATAAAAAAAGAAAAAAGTAATAGAACATAAAAGAGACATAAGAAGAAAGGTGATAAAGAAATTCTGGAAGACGAGTATTATTTACTTGATAATACATCATATGTGTCAGTTTATGATGAAGATTGTGATCATTGATACATTCGTGGTCTTGAAGTTATTCGGGAAAGAACAGAATAAATCAATAATAGTGTTTACGCAGTACCAAGAGCAGCAATCACGGAATATGAGAAAGAAGAAGGTCCAAAAGCAAAATATAGTCAGTACTCTAAGAGTAATTCATGACGACAGGGAAGAGGAGGTTAACCTCCTTGGTTATGGTTCACCTGATGATAACTGGTCAGTTATAACTATTTCTCATAATGACGAAGATCGCTGAAGCATATGTGATCTTGAAGATATAAAAAGGGGAAAGAGAAGAACAATGATGTGGTTTTCACTATCTCAAGGGAAATGATTTCTACCAATGTTGATGATAAAGAAGTTTCAAAAGGAAAAAAATATGGCAGGAGTGATGATGGAAGAGATGGTGATGATTATGATGAGGTTTTAGTTGTCCTAAGAGCAGTAATTTCTGTTAACAAAAGTAAAGTCAAGGTTAAATCCTAGTGCATACAACAATAATATGATAAAAAAATAAAGTTTCCCTATGTCCTTCATGATTAAGTTCATTGCACGATATCCGTGGACTGTCGCGTGTGGTTAAGTGATAAGTGGTAGCGGGAATAATGATAATGATCATTATTAATGATGCCAAAATATTTAGAATTATGATAAGTAAATAAATTTTTATAATATATGTCTGTGAATATCTGTCCTAATTAGAAATACAAGACGAATAAACAATCGATTGTATAAATTTTATTTACTGTGTATAATTAAGAGTAGTTCAATCTTAGGCTGCGTTACCATCAAAGATGAGAGAGGATGTGTAGCTAGAAAAGTGCTAGTTAAGAACCAATAGATTCGTTTCATATACCTAGGGTCGCTCAGACTGTGTCAAATGATGTCAATGAAATTTGTTACACCATATTATCGTCTCCACGAAGTAAGTAATCCTTTCTTTTGACACCAAACCCGTGAATATTATCTCAGTATAATTTATTTTCGAGGTTAGAATCTGAGGTTTAAATTCTGTCATAAAAATTATATAGTCCCCTGCGCCATTATTACAAATCGTAGTATAGTAGTATAGGCGCTAGAGTGGAACCTACAAACATTGACTGCCTACATCATTTCCCTTCCTTTCAGCTTTGCCTTAGTCGGGTAAAAAGTCTATAAATAAATAAAGTATTTTGAGTCTGAAACAACATTTCCTGACGTGACAATAATCTAAAACCTCCAGATGAAATAAGTGTATATGGAACAACTCTTGTTCCTTGATGAATTGCTTTTTCAACTGTTTATACGTTTAATATATAAATCCGGAGACTCCTGTCTACTAAACGTGTGATAATATTTTTGTAGGCCTTTTCAGGATTCTTCTCTATTAGGAGGTTGAAATGCCAAAATGCATATTAATGGCGTAGATGGAAGGTTACCACTAAAATACTCGTAATCGTATTTTGGTGCCATGTCTAATCTAAAGGGACCTGGATCTCTCTGACAGTTTTTGAGGAGCCGAAGACAAGCTGCTCAATATTACTGGTGGTAGGGGATCTGTTCCCCGACTGGCTTGCGACCATCAGCATGCGAATCTGATCGCCAAGTATCATAGACGCGTTCCAGTTGAGCCGCATGTGGGCCAGACTTACCCCCTCCCTCTCCCATCCCATTAATGCTGTGGGTCTAGTGGACTCTGGGCTCTTGCCTAGGGTCCGCTGAATCCGCATCATTTTTCTTCTTCATTCCCCCTTCCCACTCTATCTTCGGGGATGCAACGCGTCGACAAAACGAGAGAGAATCTCTTGTTTTGCAGATGTCCATGGACGATGGTGGTCACTTACCATCAGGTAGACAAAAAAAATTACGTCTTCTCTCTACCGGCTATTTACTCACCCACCAAGTATAAATAAAAAAATATGTTTTTGTATATTTGAGGACCTTAACTTATAACTTAAAGCAATCTCACAGATAACGCACAAGATATCGCGATCAACTGTCAAGGTGTGAGACAGAGCTAGCAGACTCGACGACGACGAACGAACGATAACGTTGTTTGTTTTTATATTAACACTGCGAATTTGGATAGATTAGACAGACTGACAGCCTGACTTGTAGGAACAGGTCTGACTATTGTATGGATTGAATACATAAATAAATATCTAGTTTCGTCAGCGTTAAGCACCGCTCCTATGGGTCGTAGCGTGACGTTATATACCCTATAGCCTTCCTCGTTTTAGAGATCTTTTCGAAACTTGCAAATGCTAATGATAGTGGTAAACATTTATATCTATCACTAAAATCACACATTTGAGTACTAAATAGAAAGACTATTAGTACCTGGAGCTTGTAACCTAGTTTCAGAGATCAATGAGAGACCTAGTACTAGTACAAATTTTTCTGTACTATGACGTAATTCACTATGAAATATTGCCTATGTTCTATCTTGACTGAGGTAACAAAAGCACGATGTCGTACAAATGAAATGACCACCCTACATATCAAATGCATGGCTTTTTGTTAAGAATATTTTTGATGCTGTGTATCTAGTTCTTACTGATCGAAGACTCATTAAAATCTACATGATAGTATCAGGTCAAAAGCTTATAAAAAGTCTGTCTAGTATTTTATTATCACTGAACTTTACTTGAGAAAATGAAGATTTTGTTGCAGAGGAGTTTCAAGTTAAAAATGCAAAGCTTAATTAAAAACCACTTAGTTTGTAAGCGGTTCTGGAACAAGAGTAAGTTAACGTTTTATAAGTGAGGAATATCAATTAGACCCTATGTCATAGAATGAGAGAGGAATGATACCCATTACTGTACAGCAATACGTATACCTGCTCATGCTAATGCTAGTCGGGCAGCGACTTGCAACCAAGATGTAGAGCACCATCTTCAGTGCCAGAGCACCAACTACACTAGATAATAAAGCTAACTTACGTGGACCTCAAGAAGGGTGACCTTAACCACGACACTATAATACTAACTTCCATGTTCTGTACCAGAGACTGAGTCTAATCAATCGCGCTAAAGGTTATGTATATACTGTCTACACGTGGGTGTACTTGAAAAAATATAAAAAGAAATACCCGCGAACACTAATATATAAACAGTGTTGCCAACACCAGTGTTATAAATATATTTAAAAAAAGAAAAAAAAACATTTCAAAACTTAATGAATATTCAAATTTTGATTTTTTTATTATTATATAAGACTATTTAATTTTTTTATTATTAATCATAATTTTTTCTTTATTGTTTTTGAATTATCGGATAACATATTATACAATAATCTGGAATAATTTTCAAAAGTATGAAATAATTTAAAAACCCGAAATATTTTATTCGACAATTGATGTTTTTATTTTTATTTTTTAAATTTTTAATTTTAATAAACAGAGTAAAAGAATGAGAAGAAGACACAAAAATTATAAGAATTTGACTCTCTTTTCCTTATAAGAATTAAAAAAAATTCAATATATTGCTATATAAAACATTCACAGGCTTTCAATTTAAAAAATATTATTATGTTGAAACTACGATTTTTTCCGGGATAAAAAGTAGCCTATGTGTTAATCCATGTTATAAAGTATATGGATTGCCAAATTTAATCAAAATCCGTTCAGCCGTTTTTACGTGAGTGAGTAATAAACTTTCACCTTTATAATCGTAATGTTTTTTTTCTCAAGATTTTTTTTATACAGAACACTCTATACGTATAAAACAATTGAATGTCAATGCAACTCAAAACGCATGCAAGGTTAAGTAGTTCATAATAATAATGATTACTGCGTGTACAACTACAATTTGCTACAAAACTGCTTTAATGTAAACCGGTTAAACTAGATTTAACTGGTAATAGTGGGTTTTAGTTGCCACTTAAATATATCAAATTATTGATCTTATTTTGATGTAATTTGAAAGGTCTTAACACGTCGCGTATAAATTGACAGATAATAGAAAACAAAGTAATCTTTTTTTTAATTTTCGTTTATCTGTCAATTTATACGCGAATTTCGTGAAAATTAGTGCGCGAAATTAGATCTGTAGTATTCACATTTGTAGTGTTAAAAGGTCTTGTAAACTTAGTCTGGGTCATAAGGGCCAGGCACTACGTTTTAATATTGTATTTTGAGTGTTAATGCGTAGTATAGCTGTATAAAATTGTCGTGTCTGTGCACGTATCACGTTAAAATAGCTGAACCGATTTCAATGGTTTACGATTAATAAATAATAGTACTAAACGCAAAAAGACTGAATGTGTGGAATTTGCTTTAGGAATAACTTTAGACGCAGAACTTCAGTGGAACTCCCATTTATCATCTTTGGCGGGAAGACTCAGCTTGGCAGCCTACGCTGAGGTATTCTTACGTGTGGTGTGTTTTAAGCAATTAAATATCACTTGCTTTAACGGTGAAGGAAAACATCGTGAGGAAACCTTCACTCCTGAGAGTTCCCTAAAAGTTCTCAAAAGGTGTGTGAAGTCAGCCAACCCGCACTGGCCCAGCGTGGTGGACTATGGCCTAATACCCTCCTCATTCTGAGGAGGAGACCCGGCTCAGCAGTGGGCCATTGAAGGGTCGTGATGATGAGGTATTCTTACGGTGCCGTCACAATTCATATATTTTAACTTTGTATACATTAGGCAGAATATTAATTTATTTTCCAAACATAGTGACACACACAGGATAAATACTAGAAATAAAAATAAACTTGTAAAGCCATACTATCGTCTCCACAAAGTGAGTAATAGTTTCATGGGGCTTGGTGTTCGCATCTATAATAAGATCCCACAGCCTATATTAGATTTGCCACTGAGGAGATTTAAAACTCAAATAAAAAGTGTTTAGAAAATATCGTTGCTACTCTGTACAAGATTATTTGAATGATGACAAAGCTTGGATTCAAAATGACGTTGATGCTCAGCTGAATGATTACACCTTTGTAAAACAGACTGATGTAAACAATGGCATTTTGAAAATAGCAACTGTTCGCAAACTGCTTCCCGAACTAGTGGTAGCTTCAGACAAACTGACTCACTGACGTATTTGAAATAAACTATTGAGTTGAGTTTGAATGAAATTTGGTAGCTACACAGAAATCAAAGAAAAATAAAAAATGAACAGTTTTTTAACACATATGGTATTTTTACTCCAAAAACAAACACCGTTACCGTTGGTTTTAGAAGGATAAGCTAAACAATATCCCAAACTGGTTATAACTGGTTAAATCTAGTAAAAGTGTTAACGGTAAGTCGCATTAATTTATATGTTCTCCGGTTATGGAGATGATTCATTGGGAGGATTTCAACAGATAAACGAGGATTTTTTTTATTCCCAGTCATCTTGACAATTTATAAGCTGTTTCTACATTGCTGGCAGTTTGACTAGTAGTTATCTATAATATACACATATATCAATTGTAAAGTGTTGTAGCTCTTATTGAAAATCACGTGAATATTTGATATTGTTGCTGGTTTAGTAAACGAGATCTTTAAACCTACTTCTGGGTTTCAAGCCCCAGGCACTGATCTGCTTTCAGTTTTATTTCCATATACGGCTAGTAAGGGAGAATACGAAGCCTTTACTATAAATCCAATATGGCGGATTATCCAAGATGGTGAACTAGTTGTAGGTACGTGGGGACTGATGGTAAATAGTAGATGTATTTATTATCATAAGTAGCGGAAATTGTATATATTTTTTTTTTTAAATTTCTGTGTTAATAGTTCCTGTATATATATAAAAAATGTAACATGGATGTCCGTCGAAGACCAATGATTTATCTGAACGACAGAAGCTATAACATTGAATCAGATAAACAAGTTGACTCGTAACCGGTCCAACCAGAACCAGAAGCGAATCGATTTAGATTTAGATTTTCGATACTTTATTGGATCAAGTGATCTGAATTTAAAGTTTGTATTAGTTTACCGTAATTATTATAGCCTTCGCTTCCTTGAGGTATATTTAGACAAACTTAACCCCCTTTTATAATTGACCCCCAATTCCCAAAAGGGTAAAAATTCAATTGCCACTTTTATGCGAATACGCAGCTACGTCCCGCGGTTTCACCCGCTATATCTTGGATAATTCACACTATATAAATATAAATTATAGCCTATATGTTATTCTGATGTGTAAGCTATATTATAGTAAAATTTCATCAAAATCCATTCAGTAGTTTTTGCGTGAAATAGTAACAAACATACATCCATACATTCTTACAAACTTTCGCGTTTATAATATTAGTAGGATTTTCAAATCTTCGAAACTCGAATTTTCCTTTTGAATAATTGTGTTTATTTCGAATCTTTCAAAATGTGTTCGTAAGAATCTCGATTTATATAAGATTCGAAATATAAATGAAATATTCGAAAGGTTACGAAAATTCCAAAATAAACGAATTTATTCAAAATATTAAAAAGTGTTAAATAATTCAAATCTTTATGAAATCAATAAAAATATATTATGCTATAGAGCTAGCAATATTCAGAAGCGTCATAAATCGAGATAGAGAACCCATTAAAGATGTCGAGATAGGTAGGCTTTTAAAAATTCTATTAGTCTTACGAAAATAGGGCCTTGATAGATAAAATCGTGAATCGGAAGCCCTTAATCCCTCCATCTGAGTCGGGAATAAATATTTATTGCGAGTAAAACATTATCTGTAAGTTATTGGCTTATAGCGATTAAGAATCTAATTAAAATATGAGATGAGTAAGAGAGAGAGAGAGAGAAGGAGTAGACGATTCAAGTATATTTTTTAATATCGTCTTTAGCATGAGGACATGAGCATTGAGCATATATATTCTTGAATTGTATCTTATTGCGTGTTTTAGTCAAGGATGCTCTCATTTTTACATTTTCTTCTTTCTTAAATTAGATCTTTTAAGCATTTACTTTCGAGACTTCTTAGTGATCAAAAACATCATCAGGATATCTGCTTCATGACAGTTATAAATTTTAGGGTTCGTGAAGTCTGTCGACCCACACGTTACCATTGTGGTATAATGTGATTTAGCTCTTCCCATTCTAAAATGAGACTCATGCTAAGTGAATAGATTATCGATGATGGTGATAATTATGATGAATGGTGATGTTTTGACACACACAATCAAATTACCCTTTAATGGCCTACTTCCAAGCCGCATATCCTCATTCTAATGATGAGGAATTAGGCCATAGCCCACCACACTGGCTCAGTGCAGGTTGGCTGACTAAACACACCTTTGAAAACATTGAGAACTCTCAGGAGTGCAGGTTTCCTCAATTTTATAATGCACACAAATTAATAATCTGATCTACTCCTCCGCCTGTATCTCAAACCAGTGATAAAGATATAAAATCTATTTGTAGTACATGTTGATCCGTCTCCGGAATAGCAATTGTTCGATGTTATCGCAATTGAGGTCGTCTCGTTAATTGTTCATATACCATTCATTTACTCGCTGTGATTCGGTATTGACGAGTTCAGTTCTAGATTATTTATAGGTCTATATTATTTATTTTATTCTACTTCACTAACTCACTCAACATACTTGTAAATATGTTGTGACGAATGTATGTATAGCAATTGTATGTAGAGCAATTTAGTTGCAAAAGCAAAAAAGTTGTTGATGAAAGATAGCGTAACTAACGAGTGAGTACTCATATATATACTTACAGGCTAACTCACTCATTTACCTAATCACTCAATGGCTCCCTCACTCACACATTAACTCATTTATCCACTATTCGCAATCTAAACAGATTTTCTCATATCCCACAGGAACTGTGCTTTTTTTCAGAATAAAAAGTATCCTACTTAATAAGTCAAGCTATAAAGTATTTCTATACCAAATTTTATTTAAATCCGATCATCCGTTTCAGCGTGAGGCTCATACAAACATACAGATTGACAAACGTTCAGAAAGTGATTGTTTTGTCTTCTGTTGGTATTATATGAAAATAATTATTTTGATATTTTAAAAATATTTATTGAGCTTAATGTCCATCAATTTCTATCAAAAGCTATCGTTTAATTAAATAGCAAGAGTTTTATATTGATATATATAGAACGTAATTCACAGTACGTTGACCGCACGAAATAACGCCTTTGCGTAATGTCTAGACGGATCATTATGAAAATACAGTGTCGTATGCGATATTTGAGTTATCTGTATTTATGGTTTTTAATATTCACTTTCATTATTTAATTTTTTAAGTTCCTATGAAAAAATAGTTTCTGTGGCCTTTGGTTTTAATTCCCTCTTTTATTTCATATTAATGTGATGGTTTCGACATCTCTTTCATACTTATTATTTACTAATTTTAATTTCTACTAATATCGTATGAAAGAGATAGTTTTAGCGTTTATTTATACGACAATATAGCCGAATATAAACTATAAAAAAATATTTAATTGATATGTATTAATTTCTCCTTTCAATTCTTATAATTGCGATGGATCCAGGGTCCCCTGGTTAAATTTATATTTTATGTTGTTAGAAAAGGGATGGTTTTAGTATCCTCTGGCTTTAATTTCTTCTTTCAATTTTTTTATATTTGTATATACATGTGTTATCTTAACAAGGGTTTAGGAAGCGGCTCTCAGGTGGTATGACTTTTCCGGCATTTTCAATAATTATATTCACATTTGAACCAATTTATACAAAAATCTTAACAAATTATACACACTAACTGATTAATCACTCGGTCTATTAGTATTTAGGAAGAACCTCACGACGATCTTTCCAGTAATTTTTAAGTTTTTCACGAGATATCGCAAACAATCAGGCAGAGGCAGGTAAAAGAGCTCTTTTAACATAAATACAAAATTTGTAAAACGCCTATAAAATGTAGTCTAGTATGTTCTTACTACACTGGTACAAAAACAGTCTCTAACATTCTTTATTAACCCTATCGATAGCCAGGTTTGATGCCACGCACGTTTTATATTTTTTTTTGAAAAAAAAAGGCTTACCACTAGTACCTTAACCCCTCCAAGTAAGTTAAATTCTTGTGCTAGGAGTGCCCCACGTCAGTAGTCCAATGACTGGGATTTGAACCCACGACTTATAGATCGTGAATCCAACATTAATGTTATACATTATTCGGTTTCTGGTTTTAATTTGTTCTTTTATACATACCATACATACCATATTTAAAAGTAACAGCAAATGCTACTCAAATTTCGATGAAACTTTATAAGATATAGCTAGAAATAATATATAATAATATGAAAGTGTGTTTATAGTCTTATAGTGATGTATTTAATATTCTGGTTATTCCTTAAATTGTCTCGTTCTGGAGATACAACGCCAACTACCTATTGTCTCTTAGGGAATTACAACTGGCCGTGCATAGCCTATTACATACACACAAACAAACATGTACCTTATCATATAGATAATAAAGTTTAAATTCCTTTGTATGTTGTTATCTGTATAGTAAGTGGTTAGGTTAGGCCTTAGGGAATATGTAGTCTATCCCAAAGGACTAAGGTTAGTAGTTGTTTATAGTCGTTTTTAGTTAAGACCTTTGGAGATTGATTATATATCGACATTGGATAAAGGGTCTCCCATTAATCGCGCGATAATATCGGTTTGGTAATCATGGATTGCTAAACGATAGGGTAACGTACCCTGTGGTGTCGACGGCCCTAATGTAAGGTGATAACTTGAGAAAGTTTTTATGATCTGTGATACTTCACTCGGTAAGGCAATGTATATGTGTATTTATGTATATTTTAGTCTAGATGATTCTCAAAGTGTATGTTTACTCTTAGAGGTCGAAGAAGTCGATTTAGGGAGTCTACGTAAATGATTTTTAGTTTCCAGTAAAATATGAGAAAATAAGGGGTCTAAAAAAAGCGAAGGAAACTGCAGAGGAAATAGAGAAAGCAAAGTCAAAAAACTTTAGATGGATAAAAACAAACCAAATTCCATAAAAAAAAATAAAAAATGTTGCTAATGTCAACACACCACATGTAAGCCAGAGTTTTTCTTCATGTTGTCATTAAATAAGACTATATAATTTTCTACTGTTGCTTTTGTCATGGAAAGGTTATTAGTGGAAGTTAGAGGTGGTCTATTTCGAGAAAGAGATGTTGGAAGGAGATGGAATACAAAAAAAAAAATGCGATAATTAGGATAGTCTTAAACGAATGACATATATTTTAAAATTGAATTTCACTTAGCAGAAGAAAAAACGTACTTTTATAAATGTTACCTAGATGCTATAAATAATTGATAAATACACGTTTTTATACTTATGTACTTAGAAACCTGCTGTCTGCTGTCTGGCTTTTCGAAATTACACAAACGTAAGTAAACAAGAGCATTATCGGCATGACATGAGAAAAAGAGAGTTAGAGAGAGTGGTTAGTGAGAGTTATCCAAAATTAAATCATTTTAAATTCGGATGAGTAGTTCCAGAGATTAGCGAGGTCAACTAAACAAACGTATCAGCTTTATAACATTAGTGTAGATAACGAAGTTTTGATAACTTCTTATTAAGATATAATAAGAATTCAGGAAAGAAGGAAAATAATTCCTAATACAAAGAGGGAAAAATTCAGAAACCTTCAAACAAAGTCTCATCAAAAAAATGATAAAAATAAACTTAGTTCAGGTAACTAAATAAGGGCCAAACATACAATATATTCATTACATAAATCGTATAATATACAAAGTAACAACAAATCAAAAGTTCCATCCCTATTCGATTAATAGTTTAGGAACGCAAAAGACATTTTAATTACGAAATATTGTCTGAGTGTCTTTTATCTGTAAGATATTTTTTCATAAATGATGAAAATAAAAATCTAATTTATGAGCTAAACAGAGCCAAACACTCGGAATAAATTTATTCATTAATCATCTCTCTTTAATGGCCCATTGACGAGCTGGGTTTCCTCCTCAGGATGAGGAGAGCGTTAGGCGTCACAAAATTACAGAGAACTTTAGGGAACTCTCAGAAATGCAGGTTTCCTCAGGATATTTTCCTTCACCGTTAAAGCAAGTGATATTTAATTGCTTCAAACACACATAACACGGAAAAGTCAGAGGTGTGTGTATAGGGGATCGAACTCGGATCTCCAGAGTAGACAGACAGATGGAAAAATGCATAATATAAAAAAAATCCGATAATTTTTACAACGTAAGAATCAAAACAAAGTCTCATCACAATAGTTTAGGGACGTTAAATACATTATTTTATTGTTTTTTTATTGAGCACATTATATTAAGCTATAGCTAAGATAGGATAATAATAAAGAAAATTAATTATCACTTCCGTCGCGTCATTTTAATATTCAATGATTTTGACAGCCTGGTAAACGATTATCGATTAATCGGGACGCCAGCGCCATTTTTCCTATTTATTGATATACTTCTCCCACCAGTGATGAGGCATTGCTACAGTCACTATCGTGTCCCTTTATATTCCTGAATTGATGCTGTACAGCAACGAGTCTCTTTGAGTGAACATCACCAGAAGTGCTGCTGGAAGTGTAACAATAGTGTGTCGCTATATTACGGATATAGGACCTCTCCAACTAAGGTTAATGAGAGTTCTTACGTCTTATTTATTGTGTTTAGAAGTGTTAACACTACCTTTGGCTAGCCTTGTGTTAGGTTAAGTTTATGTGAGTTTAACCTCAGATTGAAACAGAGAGGCTCGTTAGTGGAGGCGAGTGTTGTAATTACATAAAGGAGCTCCTCCAAGAGTCCAAGGCACTGTTTGAGTTCCTGTCAGATATCAAGAGATAGTAACGTTTAATTATCTTCTGTCCATATCTCGCCCGCAGCTTTAACGATAGGCTTTTGTGTCTATCTAGAATGCGTATATCTCTCCCCACATTTACATTCGGTTGCCCTTTGGTATATCTATGTGTTTGAAAATTCCTTAAAATTGGTGAAAATATTACTCGTACTCTAATCACACATGTCACAGGCTAGACAACACACCATATGAGATGGCATCACGACCGCTCAGTCAGTATATACTCTAGTATCAACAAACATCACAATTCTATTTTGTTATTTCATTAAAACTCATAAATATATTCTAAGAACCGAGCTGAAAATATTCATGTAATTTAATGTTATTGTATTCACTTTACTATTTTGGAAAAAAGACCTTATGACTAAATACATAGAGTGTAATTTCTATCTAGATATTGTTATCTAGAGATTACGTTATTAGACATCAAACATTCTAAGAATCAATGCGTTTCTTTCTTAATACTTTAAATCTGTTTTGATAGAAATATGTTAACTGTTGATATTATTATCTATTTTTGGTTAAGGGTGAGTCGGATTGTATCATACATTCTGTATCTTTTGATTACATTTTATACTTATAATACAACGTAAATTAGTAAGATTGTTAACTTGTGACTTTTTAAATCAACGATAAATTAAGAGTTTTTGTGTTTGTGAGTTTATTGATCAACGAGTTTGTAAGTTGATAAACACAGGACTTTGTTAGAAATTATTGTCTCTTGAGTTTACAAGTAAGTAAGTTTGATAACTTGTGAGTTTATGAATTGGCAAAAATTTTAGTTATTGGTTCGTGAGTTGATAGATTGATGAGTTTGTAACTTTATACGTTCACTTGTGAGTTTACAAGTGTGCAAGTTTATGAAGTTGTGAGTTTGTGAATCAACAAGTTTGTGAGTTGATAGACCGATGACTTTGTAAGTCGATTAACTCGTGTCTTTATAAGCTTGTGAGTTTACAAGCTCGTGAGTTTACAAGTGTGTATGTTTGTGAATGTTTTAATAAAATTATATATGTTTCAATGACTATATCGAGTATCTAAGATTGTAAGTTATGAATTTGTGAATCAGCAATTGTGTAATTTGGTGAAGTTATGAGTTTGTAATACAAGTGTATATTGTTTGTGAACATGTGAGTATGTTAGATTAATCTATAAACATATGAGTTGATAATAACTTTGAGTCGATTTGTAAGTATGTGTAACTATGCAGCGTTTATTAATTCTCGAGCTTGTAAAATTGTCAATATATAAGTTTGAAAGATGGTACAAATAAAAGTTAATGAGATTTTTAAGTTTATAAGTGATTAAGTCAATACGTTTGCAGGTTTAAAAGATTGAAAACTCCTGATAATATTTCTATACCTCATCGAAGCATGTCATTTTATACCTTAATTGATATTAAAAGCAAGTCTATTAAAAACTTCGTTCAACTTAAGCCCCTTAAAAGTTGGTCCAAACTTCGCAATCAAATTTCAGTATAACCTAATTGAATTTTAGGCGACTGAAAAAGCTTTGAACATTTAAGCTCTGTCAAGTTTTGGACCCGCCTCATACTCGCACGGGCTTGAGTGTAGTTGAGAGGAATTAGTTATTGAGGCCACTTCAAACTATGTGATGGAAAAATTATAAAATACTTGTCAACCCGCCCGGGCTTCACACAGCTTCAGATATATTCACTTCATCCCCTTCAACCCCTTCTGCTTTTTTTTCGCGATGAAACGTGACTTATGTCCTTTCCTAAGGTCTAGTTTATCTCTGTACCAAAACTCATAAAAATCAGTTCAGTAGTTTAAGCGTCAAAGCGTAAAGACGGACAGGATTACATTAGTATTTACAAAATAGTTCGGATTTCATATGATTAAATTGTTATTACACTTTAAATATTACATTTCCATTATCTACAAACAGCTTTATATCAAAAGCTTTTATAGCCTTTTGGCCGTTTTTTAAAAAACCTGACTTTATGCTTTTACGTTATGAAAATGTCTGTATTATTCAAGTATAATACCTTTTCAATGGGATGCTGTAGTTTCTTAAATGTACAGCCACTTACTAAAATTACTGCTTTTACTTACTTTTAATGAGTTGAGTTAAAATGTTTCAAATAAAACAGAAACCGAGTAACCAATATTAAATACTTACTCCAAACCTTAGTAATGGAGACCCAGCAACACGACAGCACATCTGGACAGCCATAATGATCACCAGGCGAGCTCTATGTGACAAATGGCTCAAGTCTAATACAACTCGCGAATATCAAGTAATCAATGGTGTTGCTCACTTTAAACAATAGGTATTTATAGTAATAAAGTAAAGCCTATCTAGATATTACGGCTCAAAAGTTACAGAGGTAATATATATCAGACAGACACATTCTAACGTAAAAATAGAGGGTTGCCACTACCTACATGTAAGAAATTTTATTTTTTAAAATTAGAAAATCTATTTTACTTTTGAAAAATATGTATTTATTATTACTTTTCAGTATAGAGGTCATCAATATGAATATTTTTTTAAAACTCGATCTTATCGTCACCTACTGCATCCAAATGTAATTGCTTCGATGGTTAAGGATTTATTTAGAACGTCCACAAAAGTCTAAATAATTTTCACAAAAATAACCCTACACTATGACCTCACACTATTTGTACTTCTCCGATATTTACAGTTCTTATTTTCAACTGCAGTCCCACACTTATTTAGCGCACTACTCTCGAAACACTAACTCCACTGTAGTTTGTCGCTATACGCTTCCCAGTAATACACTGCTTCGACTATGCTTCACTTTTTGTGGACTTAGACATCTCTTAGAACTCTCTTCTTCACTCTCGAGTATTAGACTGACTGCAATCATCCGTACAACCCTTTTATAGGTTTGCATATAGAAACTTCTCGCAATTCTGATAACCGCTGCAAAGATCTAGAGTTATAGTCATCTCACTCGAACACATAAATTTGCTTAATGCCGCCCTTTTCCCACATGTCAATAATCAAAAGCTCGCGAAATTTCGGGCATCAAAATTGATCCAGCTTTTGAGGAGATAGGACTAATACTGAGGAGATACAATACTGAATACACTATATATAATATATTGACGGAGTGGGTTGTATTTTGATAGCCTGTGATTGGCTGACGATTCCTTTTACCTCCAACCCCACCAGAAGAGAGGCATTGCTACCACTGTCTGGTCCCTTTATATTCCTCGATTGACGAAGGGTACTAGTCTCGCGAGAAGTCTCTTTGAGTAAACATCATCTGGAGTAGTGCTGGAGGAAGTATAACAATAGTGTGTGACTATGTTACGGATAATGGACCTCTCCGTATTGGACCTCGACGTTTTTATCGTGTGAATCCTTACATTGTATTCAGATGTATTAACACAACTATATGTTAGGTTATGATATAGGAAGTTCATAAATGAATAAAAAAATCACTACAAAATAGGTAAAGCCGTTAAAGAGAAAACTATAATATCCAAAAAAAAATACTGTGATAGATTCCCGTACATACTTTCTTAGCACCTGTACGTTACGATTGGCAACCCTAAAAACACATAACACGAGAGTATAATTCATTCCAAGGACTCATTATACGGGTCCACCGTCGACCATCCACCGCTGGTTCATCGACTGGACACGTCGTGACCTGCTCAGAGCTCTCCGCAAGACGCAGTCTGCCTCTGACTGTCGAGTTTCTATTTTTACCATTTTTGTTCCAGTCACAGCCTTTTGACGTGAAGGTTATTTGCAAATATTACTGCAGACTATACAACTGCAGTTTTTTGATGTTAATAATTCTTTTTGCCTGTTTGTTTGTTGCCTTTATACATGATAATAAATCTATGAACATATCGGCTTAATTTAGCATACAATATTCAACTTAATATCTTCACTCATTTCTTGTAAATTACTTAATAGATTTTGATAATGTATTCACTAATAGATTAAGCATAAAATAAGAAATAAGAATATAGGTAGTCACTCATGTATGCAATGATAAATATGAAAGGTTTGGTGTATATTATCTTTAGACGTTATTTAAAAAAAAGCTAAGCTATATGACTGCAAAGTTTATTGAAGAAAAGAATGAGATTTTTTACTGTATTAATTTATTACATAAATGTTCTGATAGGATTTCTAGCAGTGCCTGGAACTTGGAATTCAGGTTTGAAGTCAATTTTATTCGTGAGGGGACTGACTTCCGCTAGGAGAGCCTCTCCCCCCTTGGTGTTAGGGGATCTGTTCCTCGATTGGCTTGCGACCACCAGCATGCGAATCTGACCACCAAGTGTTATTGACGCGTTCTGGTCGAGCCGCATGTGGACTTACCCCTTCCCTTTCCATCCATTTGCTGCTGCGGTTCTAATGAACTCTGGGTTTTTGTTCAGGATCCACTAAAACCGTAATATTCTTCTCTTCATTCCCCTTGCTCACTCTATCTTCGTGGTGGTAACGCATCGGCAATACAAGAATCATACTCTTGTATTGTCGATGTCCATGGGCGACGGTGGCCACTTACCATCAGGTGGGACATCTGCTCCTTTGCCCCTTAACTGCTATAAAAAAAATTTGGTACAACAACAAGGAACAATGTTTCATGTTTCTATAGCTTTTCTTATACCCGCTTTTTAATCTGAGGGTTAAAACACAACAAGCAACTAATACAAAGAATAAATCATTTACACAACCTCACCACCACTACCCCCACCACCCTCGCTACTGCCGCCGGCCACAATCAGATCGATTAATTGATTACATTATCGCAAAAACCCTCAAACCGCAACTAATACCGATTACCGTGCTAACGATGTATTCACGATTATCGATATTTTATTATACTAACACTATATTATTCTTGGTTATCTTATTACTTATTGGTTAAAACTACGTGATTTACTATGGTATGGTAAATTCCCTAATGATGGACGGTTTAAGAACAGTTTCGGTGTATTTCAAAATTTTTTCTACCTTAAATATGTGAATGGTTTCTTTACAATTTACAGATAAAAACTACGATTTTACTAAAAATGAACACCAAATTATTGTTATGGAATTTTATGGAAAAGAAATTTAAGAAGTTTATAGTGAATCCCTAGTTTAGAATTTTAGGATAAAAGTGCCAAAAAAGGGGGTACCGAAAATTTTAGATTACATGAGACAGCAATAATAGAAATTATTTAAACTACTCTGTGTATGTGTGAGAAAATATTAAAAAAACAATATCATTAAAGTGGCAACACACCGTGTTGTCCTCCTAACATCCTGCTAAGAATAATGAATGAAAACTTTTTACCTTTGGTGGTAGCATACCCTTGGTGGTAGGGGATTTTTTCTCGGAATGGCTAACCACTTGCATATGAATCCGACCGCTAAGTGTCTGTGACGCGTTCCAGTAAAGGCCTGTGGGTGAGAATTACACCTCCCCCTCCCAATCCGGCAATTCTGCGGTTCTAGTGGACTCTGGGTTCTCGCTCATGGTCGACTGAAACCGTAGCATCAAAACAAGAGGATATCTCATGGGCGGTGGTGGCCACTTACCATCAGGTGGGCCGTCTGCCAGTTTACCCCTTCTTCAGTTCTATCATCAATACTGTTCGCAGCGCATGCGATGAAAGATATTTTATGGCTAATTTTTTTGCACCTTGTGTTGGTTTTAGTGAGAATTTCTGGGGATCTCTAATTTTTTCTTTTAATAAATATAGCCTATGTTACTCAGGGATAATGTAGCTTTCTAATGGTGAAAGAATTTTTGAAATCGGTCCAGTAGTTTTTATGTTTATTCGTTACATACAAAAATACAAACTGTCATAAAAAAATACCATAAAAACTTAAGTTCGTGGTTTCTTGTACATTACTGGTTCCATTACTAATTTTTTTTAAAATACTTCCTTTGGAGTAGTCCATTCTGGAATCTTTGTATATATTTAGTGTGTTATTATTACTATATTTATTTTACTATAAAAAGATTTAGTGAGTCACAACTAACAATATTTATATGCAAAACACGGTACTACGTCTCACTACTCGGACAAGTTGAGACATGTCTGAATATAGTCGTACGTTTTAATTATTTTAAAGTGGTTAACTTTTTATTAATGTCAAATGTCACTAGTTTATACGATAAATATATTTAGACTTAGAATGTAAGTTGTATGAATTTAATTTTACACTCGCTTCACTGAGGCATTGGCAATACATTTTTTTACATTGTGCTGTAATTCAAATACTTTTGACATTTGTCGATGTTACCTTTCAATTGATGATTCACACCTTGTTTGACTGTTTGGAATCTGTATTGATTTTCTCACAATAAATGTTAAGTTTTACTTTCTTTTCGTTGAGTCATATCATCCTGCTGTAATTCATATACTTTTCGAAAAATCCCAGAGATGTCAATTTTTAATGATTGATAATTTTGACATGATTTTCCCAAAATATATTTTTAATTTTTTCTTCCTTCTCTGAGTCACTAATATTATGCAGCTTGGATCTTGCTGTAATTCACATACTACTCGAAAAACCGCAAGGATGTTAATGTAATCTTCCAAATGATGATTCATCAATCGTTTGACTGTCTGTAAATCTATATTAATGTTTTAAAATATGATTGCTGATTTTACTCTGGCTTTTCTGACAATATGTGTGCATTTTTTTAGTAAACTTAAACTTTTTTTTTTTTTTTTTTAAAAGATTAGCTTTAAATCAGAAGTTTACTGACATGTGATCAAATGAAGTTATAATTTAACGTAATTTGTCAATAGAAATTAATTTTCCGTCTTTAATTCTGGACTGATATTCTGGATCCGTTCATAGAGAAATTGGTAGATTACCTTAATCTCGCTGTAATACTAGTACTTTTCTTTCCCTACATTAGATGATAGTCAATGATTTATTTTATTATTTGTCCTAAAATCTAAAATGTGTCCTTTTACTGTAATTTGCATACTTTTTTTTTCTCTCACAATCAATGATTCAATAGATAATATTACTTTGCTGTAATTCGAGTATTTTTAACTCTTTAAAAAAAAAAATTAATTAGCAAACAACAAACCGACCGTCATCATTACTAAATAAATGTATAAAATACAAATTATAATGAATTGTATAAATAAAGTATGTATGTCAAGATTAATATCCATTTACTCAGAAAATCAGTAATTTACCATTTCAGTATAAAAATGTTTTACAAAAAATTACTCAAATATACATTAACAATTAAATGAATCATACAGACAAAGGAAAATATTTTATTAAGTAAAGCTAGGGCAGGTCAATGACATGAACCTTCCTTATCGACTCAGATCAAATCCTTTACGAAGATGTAATAAAATCATTACAAAATGGCGGTGTGATGCATCATAGCTTTAGTTTTATTACGGATATAAACTAGAAGCTCGCTCTGACTTAACATGGATGCATTTTAACACCTTAGGGCTATTGATAAGCAAAGCAGCAACCAATACGGTTTTTGGACAGTGTTAGTATTGCTAAAACCAGTATAAAAGATTTTTGTGCTAAAACAGTCTATATCTTTCCAAAATAGTTTTGATCTTTTTAATACAGTTTTGAGACAGGTTAGGTTTTGCCAATGCAGTCTTGAGAAAGTCTTAGTCTCGCCAATATAGTCTTAGTTTTGCGAATACAGTAATAAGACAGTCTATATCTTTCCTATACAGTTTTCGACAGTTTAGACTTGTTAATACAGTTTTGAGACAAGTTAGGTTTTGCCAATGCAGTCTTGAGAAAGTCTTAGTCTCGCCATTATAGTTTTGGTTTTTCGAATATAGTTATGAGACAGTCTATATCTTTCTAATACAGTTTTCGACAGTTTTGGTCTTGTTAATACAGTATTTAGACACGTTAGGTTTTGTCAATACAGTCTTGAGAAAGTCTTAGTCTAGGCAATTTAGTCTTGCTTTTGCGAATACAGTAATGTGACAGTCTATATCTTTCCTATACAGTTTTCGACAGCTTTGGTCTTGCTAATACAGTATTGAGACACGTTAGGTTTTGTCAATACAGTCTTGAGAAAGTCTTAGTCTAGGCAATTTAGTCTTGCTTTTGCGAATACAGTAATGTGACAGTCTATATCTTTCCTATACAGTTTTCGACAGTTTTGGTCTTGCTAATACAGTATTGAGACACGTTAGGTTTTGTCAATACAGTCTTGAGAAAGTCTTAGTCTAGGCAATTTAGTTTTGCTTTTGCGAATACAGTAATGTGACAGTCTATATCTTTCCTATACAATTTTCGACAGCTTTGGTCTTGCTAATACAGTATTGAGACACGTTAGGTTTTGTCAATACAGTCTTGAGAAAGTCTTAGTCTAGGCAATTTAGTTTTGCTTTTGCAAATACAGTAATGTGACAGTCTATATCTTTCCTATACAGTTTTCGACAATTTTGACTTGTTAATACAGTTTTGAGACAAGTTAGGTTTTGCCAATGCAGTCTTGAGAAAATCTCAGTCTCGCCAATATAGTCTTGGTTTTGCGAATACAGTAATGAGACAATCTATATCTTTCCAATACAGTTTTGGACAGTTTTGGTATTGCTAATACATTTTTAAGACAGTTTAGGTTTTGTCAATACAGTCCTGAGAAAGTCTTAGTCTCGCCAATATAGTCTTAGTTTTGCGAATACGGTAATGAGACAGTCTATATCTTTCCAATACAGTTTTGGACAGTTTTGGTCTTGCTAATACATTTTTAAGACAGTTTAGGTTTTGTCAATACAGTCTTGAGAAAGTCTTAGTCTCGCCAATTTAGTCTTAGTTTTGCGAATACGGTAATGAGACAGTCTATATCTTTCCAATACAGTTTTGACACAGGTTAGGTTTTGCCAATATACTCTTGAGACAGTTTTGGTCTCGACATTTCTGTTTTGGGAGTGGTTAGTACTTACCAATAAAGTCTTGGGGCGATGTAGGTTTGGACAATACTGACTTGAGGTAGACAAGGTAGGTCGTGCCAATAAAGTCTTGGGATAGATTTGTATCACCAGGATTAAACATATAACTTATGTTTATAAAAAAGATATACCAATAAATACACAAAAGCTAACATTTTAATCATGAGTAACATTTTATTTTTTATTCCAAGATAACCATCGAGCGTTAACTCACTCTTACAAATTTATGTTTTTATAAAAAAAACATAATATACAATAATGTGACTTAGTGAGTCATTATGCATAAATATAACTGCGATTAAATTGAATGTATGTTTTAATTCATTATAATAATACTATATGTAATAATTACCAATGTATAAATAATAAGAGATATAGCTCATACACTTACAAATTTTATAATATATTAGCCGACCCTCATGACCATCTGCATCAGAAAGAGAGAATATTATTGGTGCTTTCTTCTTTATTTATTTTTTGTTTTAGACGGACGGAAACTCTTTGATACCCCGCACCTATGGGTCGTAGCGTGATGTTATAGCCTATAGCATTCCTCAATACATGGGCTATCCAACATTAAAATAATTTAGATTTAAACCGAAAAATAAGGATGAGTTTCCAGGTACAGGTATCATCACAAAAAAAAAAGAAACCTTGTCGTGGTTATAAACACATCCCAGTCAAGATACAATCAGATACGACTTACGATAATTTTTTAATTGTCAGTCGCATCGCTTTAAATGTAAAAGTAAACATTTGTATATTTATTGCATTTTAATGTCCAGCATTAGTCACAATAACTTCCAATAAAAGTTGTCGTAACCTAAGAGGTGGTAACACAATAAACACACCGGTCTCACAGTTTCTATTATTGTCACATGACCGATGTTAGTCACAATAACTTCCAATAGAACTTGTAGTACCCTAAGAGGTGGTAACACAGTAAACACACCGGTCCGACAGTTTCTATTATTGTCACATGACCGATGTTAGTCACAATAACTTCCAATAGAACTTGTAGTGCCCTAAGAGGTGGTAACACAGTAAACACACCGGTCCGACAGTTTCTATTATTGTCACATGACCGATGTTAGTCACAATAACTTCCAATAGAACTTGTAGTGCCCTAAGAGGTGGTAACACAGTAAACACACCGGTCCGACAGTTTCTATTATTGTCACATGACCGATGTTAGTCACAATAACTTCCAATAGAACTTGTAGTACCCTAAGAGGTGGTAACACAGTAAACACACCGGTCCGACAGTTTCTATTATTGTCACATGACCGATGTTAGTCACAATAACTTCCAATAGAACTTGTAGTGCCCTAAGAGGTGGTAACACAGTAAACACACCGGTCCGACAGTTTCTATTATTGTCACATGACCGATGTTAGTCACAATAACTTCCAATAGAACTTGTAGTACCCTAAGAGGTGGTAACACAATAAACACACCGGTCTGACAGTTTCTATTATTGTCACATGACCGATGTTAGTCACAATAACTTCCAATAGAACTTGTAGTACCCTAAGAGGTGGTAACACAGTAAACACACCGGTCTGACAGTTTCTATTATTGTCACATGACCGATGTTAGTCACAATAACTTCCAATAGAACTTGTAGTACCCTAAGAGGTGGTAACACAGTAAACACACCGGTCTGACAGTTTCTATTATTGTCACATGACCGATGTTAGTCACAATAACTTCCAATAGAACTTGTAGTACCCTAAGAGGTGGTAACACAGTAAACACACCGGTCCGACAGTTTCTATTATTGTCACATGACCGATGTTAGTCACAATAGCTTCCGATAAAAGTTGTCGTAACCCAAGAGGTGGTAACACAATAAACACACAGGTGTGACAGTTTCTGTTATTGTTACATGACTGAAATCAGTGAGAATATATTTCAATGAAACTTGTCGTAACACAATAAGCATACCGGTGTGACAGTTTCTGTTATTGTTTTTTTTACGGTAACTTGTGGATTTATTCAATATAACAAATACCTATAACCTGGCTTTCCATGGAAAGTATGTCAAATTGAATCATCAGATCATTTCGTAATTTAATCTTTATGTATTTTTTATATTAAATACCCAAAACTGCATGTAGGTCATTTTTTTTAATTCTAACTGTCAGTAATGACTAAATAAAGATGATTTTAATGTCAGAGTAATATTGTGTGGTGGGGTTAGTGACTCAGGAGTAAACAACAAACTACAAACTTTAAACACAATTTTCTTAGTGAAGTGAAGAAAATTTTAGTATGTTTGTTTGAATACGCTTATCTCAAGAACTACTTATTCGAATTTAAAATATTATTTTACTGATGGATAGCCCATTTATCGAGGAAAGACATTAGCTAGACAACATAACTCTACGACCCATAGGAGCGAAACATTATTGAATCAATCGTTAAACAAAAATGTTTCAGCTCCTTTAGAATTGTATTGTAGGTAGCTACGCTCCACTCTATCGAACCTCTTCTCTCTCTCTCTCTCTCTTTCTTGTGTATCTCTCTCTGATGCAGACAAAGACACGTGGATCGCCTATACATAATAAAAGGTTATTGGATGCCCAAATCTGAGTAACACTCGACCAGACAGACTTTTCCGTCATAAGATATTTCTTAGCCGTTAACCTTTCGAACAAACTCACTTGTTTACGGAAACTGTATGAGAAATAAACGTTATAGATTTAATTTACGGTTTATTTACGTGTTAATAACGGTGTTGGTAAATAGATTTGTTAACTAGCGTCTTCTAAACTTCCCTTTTGAATCAAAAAAAGATATATAAACCAATCGAGTCGTTGTCGAGTATTTGCCGAACTGGTGTGTTGTAATTTATCTTTAAAAATTTGTAAAAGAAAATATTAACTTGTAAATTCGTGTGATGCGGATGGAAGTTGAGTACCTGGGGCTTGTGATCCAAGTGCAGGATTAGGTTCTTTATATTGCAACAAAGTGGAAATAATCATCTTCTTTCAATCGTTCATTACTTCAGAATTGGGATGAGTTGTCGTGTTAATAAATAATGGCTTCAGAGTCACGAAGCCCACGTACTAATAAGTTTCGTTCATACTCTTACAAAGTTATGTCAAGTATGAAAAAATGGAAAACCCGAAGGAAAATCCGAAAAATTGATAAAACCCATTTACGAAGCAAATACGAGTCGACTTGATGCACAAGAAAAATGAAAATATTATTAATAAATAGTGTAAGATTTATGTTGATTTTTCAAAAACTGCTTGATCGATTTCGATATATGCCACCTATAAAATAGGTATACCCTTTGAAACGTGAAAAGAATTTTCCTTATCAGTTCAAACGTTATCGAGTAATCGATGGACGTACAAAAAAACGATTCTGACGAATTGAAAACCTCCTTTTTGAAGCCTGTATTAGTATACAGAAAAGTTTTATAAAAAGAGTTTTAGCATTTGACAAATCGGTCCAGCCATTCTCGAGTTTTAGCGAGACAAACGAACAGTAATTCATTTTATTTATGTATTTTTTTAACGACTGGAAAATCCATCGTATAAGTAAATACTTGAAACGAGTTTTTAAATATAAAAAGTGAAGTTATTATAAAACCCAGAACATGTCATAGACGAGATCACGCCATGTGATTCATTGTTCCGTCACAGATGACGTGAATGGCCCACTGCTGAGTCGGGTCTCCTCAGAGTGAGGAGGGGGGTTAGGCTATAGTCCACCACGATGGTCAACTCTAAGAACTTAAGGGAACTCTCAGGAGTGCAGTTTCCTCACGATGTGTTCCTTTACCGTTGTAGCAAGTGATATTTAATTGCTTAAAACATAAGACGTGCGTGTGTGTGTGTGTTTGTGCGTGTGTGTGTGGATGTGTGTGTATATCGAATATTATGGATTCCAAATTCGAATGTTCAGTACATTCGTCAATCGAATAGTTTTGAATTATTCAAAAGAGGAATGCTTTATTTTCGATTTTTTTGAAATTTAAATTAAAAATTGAATCGATTACTATTCGATTCAATTCGGACTTTATTCGTACATCCTTATTTGAAGTTATCAAGCTTGTTACCAAGTTATTGTGCTGCTCCTGCTTGGGGTTTGCGACCCAGAAGTTATACTTAATAACAAACCTCTTGACATAAATAATATACGCACCATCTCACTTCTGATGTTAACTACATAAGAACTGTAAGTAGGTAAAAGATAATAATTATCTAGGGCTTGTTTAAAGGTCATGCACTCAAACTTCATTTATTCACGAAATTATTAGTCAAACTGCTGTTGAACTATCAATAGTAGTTGATCGTCAGTAGGTCAGTGGTTCAGGCGTTGGAGAGGGGTTACTTGGAGGGGTTAAGGAACAATATTTACATGTGATTCATACTCCTAAAAATATAAATGAAACGTTAGCAAGTAAAAGTAAAGTAAGCACTAGAGCACTAAACTAGTTTGCACGAAGATTTATTGCACCAATATAGTGCAAGTGCAAACTTGATATATGATGGGTTGTTAGAAATTTAATGAACTTGTTATTTCCCTTGGCTGCACTTGGGAAAGATGGACGATGCTCTACATATAGCGATAGTTATATATAAAGAGTTGTGGTCAATAAAGTAAGTTACACCGCCATCTATGAGTTATCGAACATACAAGTATTAAATAATTAAATAAATTAGGGGAACAATAATTATAAATATTTTTCAATATTAAAATAATATTTAATATTTTTTTTATGAAACTCATTTAAGGAAGATCGACCTAATTTTGTCATAGAATATTTATTAAAAGAATTTTTTTTAAATACGAATAATCTTATTAATTTTTAAAAAATATAAACATCAATTTTAGATTGTGACCCAGGATCAAGGAAGTTTTTGACATAATCACAACCTACCTGACATTGTTTACTGTGTGAAATCACTTGTCAGACAGAAACCGAGTATCTAGTTTTTTTAATTGTATTCGGGAGAAACGAGCAGCAGACCCACCTGATGATGGTAAATGGTCACCGTCGCCCATCTCTGTCGCCATCGTCTGGTGCTTGTGACTCAGATGAAAGTTAGATCACAATTCAACATACTTGCACTAATTTAGACAATGCTTACTGTGAAAGGGACCGTAGTAGGACACACACACCTAATTAACAAACAATTAGTGAATATTTTATATAGTAGAATTAAGACGTAAAAGAACTTATCACAATCTACCTCCAATTACAAGACATTAGTGATGACACACGTGCGCTTTATTTATCGATACACATCGAGTTATCGACAGTTGACGGTCTCATGAACAATTTGTAAGATAAAATAATCTGTTGCGAAACATTGCGTCACGAGCGGCCACGAACCATGATTAAACTTGCAAAAGCAAAATACAACGTAAAGATTAGTTGAGTTGAGTTTAGTGAGTGCTTTGAAATACATTTATCGATATCTTTTATAGTAACTTTTATTGACAACTATATACTTTATACACGATACAGTATTTGAATTATGATTACAAGCACCACACACTACTTGGATCTGTCTGACAAGTGATTTCACATCATTCAAGGTAAAATAAATTTGACAAGCAATAGCTATGAAATAAAAAAAAATGTTTAAGGAGGAGGGTAAGAGAATGAACTAAAAGAGACCGAGCTATAAGATAGAATGGGTACGAATTGGATGGAACGGTGGGGTGTACAAATCCTAACCACGTGGAAGCTGGCTGGGCCCGATATCAGCTTTTAAAAATTAAGGGTTATCTATTGTCAGTTAAGCGATAAAGACACAGTACTCACAAGTTCTTGATGATCTTGAATATTCTTTCTAATCTTCTTTCTGGGCATGCCCACGCACCACAACACATAATAACACTAAACAGTTCCAAATAGTTACACTTCACCACCAGTCGGTTCTCGTCAGGGAAGGGTCAATCAACTAGCGTTTAGGAGATGTAGCACACACACAGGACTCGGGATATTATTAATCAGTAAAGGGGGTCAACAGGGGGGTCAAATATATTAAACAAACGGAATGGAATAAATTGGCATAGATAGGAACATGGAACAGGATGGAATAGAATGTAATGGAATGGAATTAGATAATTTCAATATTTTTTCTATTACGATTTTATGAAAAACATTTATAAATACAATAAAACTAATTCAAACTCAAAATAGTTTGTTTCAATTAGACTTTTTACAAAGTACTTTTGACACGTTAAAAATGGTCAGTCAGTTAGTTTGTGTGAAGCTACCACCAGTTCGGTTTTCTGATGAGAAGAACTGGCAACAAACTCAACAATTGCTCGCATCAAAACGCCATCATACTCTGTACACCTTGGTCGCAAGTCTAAGAGGCTGCTCAACTTTCTACATATCATATCTAATAAAAAAAATAAAAGAAACATCGATAAATTTAAACAAAACAGTCCCATCACTACGATAACACGGCACCGATCATTGTCAATTGGATCGTGACCAAAATATACGTATCCGTTTATTATCTTAATAATTTGTACACAATCTTGACTCTTGAGCTGAATCATTTTTAGCCCATCCAAGGTTTTGTGGCAACCTACTTTGCATAACTATAGTAATTACTAGCTACTTAAATTATATAATAATAACTATACGATTTAGTAGTGGAAGTGGTCTTAGCTTTTTATTATAGACTCATAGAACTTTCTGGTCGAGCCACATGTCAGCCAGACTTAAATGCTTCGCTGAATTTCCAATAACTCATTACTTAGTATTAGTATATAATATTATATATAAATAGCAATGGATGAAACGGGTTAGAAAGAAATGGAATGGAATTGAAAGGAATGCATTAAAATGGAATGGAATTGGACGGAAAAGATTAGAAAGAAATGGAGCTCTGGAATTAGACGGAATGGAATAGAATTCAATGAAATGAATTTGATGGATCAGACTAGTAGGGAATAGAATATTATAGATAGGAACAGAACGGAACTCAACATAATGCTAGAAAATGAATTGTTCTGGATTGGAATAGATCGGAATGAAGTCGAATGAAATGAATTTGGATTGGAACAGACGGTTGTAGAAGTAATACTGCAATGAAGTCCAACAATTGCAACCAACTTCGTTAGATCTAGATGTTAAGCAATAATTTCCCTTTTAATATAGATAGAGATTTGTTACAACATTTCGACCTATATTGTACAACATTGTGTAAGTGTTAAGTATAATGAAATCAATCATACTTAAGTGCCTTCCAGTCTAGATTTTGACGTCTTACAATTCTAATAATTATAATGATTGTTACTGAAAAATGTTGTAAATATTACTAGCATTTTTTTATGATAGTTAAGAAACAAACGAGCAGGCTCGGCCGGAAAGCGTTAGAGACACTTGGCGTTCGGTTTCGTATGCTGGTGGTCACAAGCCAGTCCGGGAACAGATCCCCTACCACCAAGGGGGTGCTGGGTTACTCTGCTCTTACGAGAGGCTCTCCCAGCGGCAGAGAGGAATTGTATTCTAACCCGTCCTCTCACGGTTTCTCGTAACTCGCTTACAGTAAATTGATATTATTATTCTGCAGAAAAGGTTTAGCTGTTTTTAAGTAATAGAATAACAAACATCTAAACATACAATTTTACATTAAAAAGCATTAGTAGGATAAAACTAGAAATCCTCTCAAATAATACGTAAACATGCATTTTAAACACAAAATCTCTAAAAGCATATGTACCTGACTTACTCAACGTATGTTGTCAAATCTTAGCTAATTTAGATTCATTCTTTAAAAACTATAGCTTGTATATATATTATAACATGTAAGCTATATTTTTGTTAAGTTTCATTAAAATCCATTCAGTGGTTTTTGCTTGAGGAACTAAAATAATTTATCCATACAAAAACCATGTTCCACGAAGCCTATGTTATTTTTAAAAAATAATACTACTTTCACTTTTTAATAACAAATTAATATGTTAATTCATATATGATATCGTGACTAAATATCATATAGATAAGGTAATTAACATTCCTTATCAATAGCTACTGTAAATAGTCAATTTCCGAAAACTAGATGTTTTTTTTATATTTTCTAAGAATATAAACATAGCTGGGGACATTTAAATTTATGAAGGACTTTACAAGGAATTAGTCGACTCGCCCTCGTTTCGCGGAGGTTTATTTGTTACTTATTTTGATAAGAAGTCAAAATAAACAGACCATTAAACATAACCTAACGACTTAAATTATATTTTCACATAAAAACCTACTTTTAGAGACTTATATTAACAGTTAGACATATGCTGTCGTTGACTTTTCTATTGGCATTATTAAGCTCTACAACTTTTCTCTAGACCTCATATATGATATATGATTATATCTCTCATCGTTAAGGCAGCGTTCGTAACAAAAGTTTTCGTTCGACCGTTCGTTTTTTCTCCGACTTATTCCAGCAAATCCGACTACCACGAAAAAGTCTTTTCATTTGTCTGGGTTAATATATAGCATATGACTCACAAATGATTGGTTTTCTATTGGTAAAATGATTTTCAAAATCAGTTCACTAGATCCAGAGATTTCCCCTTACTAGCTCACAAACATTATCTCTTTATGATATTAGTAAATATTAGTTAAAGCAGCGGTACAGAGGACTGAATTCTACAATGACAGCACAAACAGTTCTGAGTTCTAGATAGAAAAAATCTAGATATTAAAAGAAAGGGAGTCACAGAGGTAATTTAAACAAGATATAATTGCTAAGAAAACACTATTTCTTCATAATATTAGTTTAGAGTAAAGCTTCAGGCTTCGTAATGATAGTCCATAAATCAAGTTTGTTTCATTCTATTCCATTTTTTCCAATACCAGTCCAATTCATCGGATTCTATTCTGTTAAATTTCGCTCCATTTCTGCTGTTATCTATGTCTGTAACAAAAAGTATTTCTGTAACAAAAAGTATTTCTATTTTTTTTATAATGATATAAACCCATACTATCATATTAATTTATCACCAGATCAGTAAGTCAACTTAACTATTACTCAGAAACTAAGACACGCGATCTCATTCAATTCCTTCTACAAATCTCTCTAATTCCATTTCGTTGTATTCTGTTCCATAATATTCCGTTCTAAAATTCCAGTTTTGTTCCTTTCTATTTTTTCGACTTAAATAGAACCAAAATAATCTTATTAATTTATCATTAAAACTATGGGTTACTTTTACTTCTCAGATAATGCAACTGATAAAGAAAATTACACAACTATTACTCAGAAATTAAGCCACGCGATCTATCGTATGATTCCCCTTTTTATTTCCATTTCTTAATGTTTATTCCTATTTCTTTGCCATACATTGCTAGTTTGTGTGCTAAATTTATAAATGATTATAAATAAAAACTGCAATGGATGTAATATTTTATAATTTAATAGTTTGGATCTATATCATGGTAGAGGACTGTCTGATACATGTTGAGACTCGTTAAGGGTCTGACGCATTAACTAGTTTTATCAATATTTCATATTAATTACTCATTAATTAATGTTTTTAATATGTAAATATTTTGCCAAGATTAACTTATTTTTTCTATAAATTTGATTTGATTTGTTGATAATAAGTTTGTGGACGAAACTCGAGACGCAGTCTTTGAAGAATTTGTCTCTCAGCGAAGGGAAAATATGTATCTTAGTGAATTTCAAATTAATATGTAAAACCTTTCCTACCTTCTCTTCTGAATCATATTTTAAAAAAGATTACTAATGAACAGCTAATAACAAAACCTAAAATAATGATAGATATAACTGATAACTCCATATTTAACTCAAATATTAAGCTCAGCTGTTTTTTTTAAAGCAAAAATAAATAAGAAAGGGTTTGTTGATATCAATGAATTTTAAACTAAAAGTATCACCAAATTCAGGACACCGATTTTTTGCGCAACCGCAAACCAAAAAGACAATTCTACCACAAAATCCTGTGTCAATGACCAATTCGAGTCACCGATGTCCGTTACCAATGAGTAAGAATTAATTAAACTTTGAAAAAACGATAAAATAATCGACTGCTCAGTCCCATCTTGATTTTAGAGTTCAGAATAATAATGTCAGAGACGGATTTGGGGGCCTTGGCTAAAGCTACTTCAATAAATATCTTCTTGATTTGGTGACAACATTATATATTTAGGACTACCAACATAAGATACAGTTTCACATTATTAATTTAAAATTGATTTTGATATTATCTAACTGTTCTTTTAACTAAGAATACCCCCATGCATACCTACTATGCCTGTTTCATGGAGGTGTTCCTCTAATCCAATATATTATCAATATTTTTTTTGAAGTGAACACTTCTTTAGAGGCGTTATGCAATGGTATACTTTTTTTGGGATGGTTAAAAAATGTTAAACTGGCGTCAGGATTCGCGTCACATTTTAATAATTAAAACTAGTAGCAACAAAAAATCTCTCGGAGTCTTGAAGTTTGATGAGTAATTTCGTGGAGTTAATGTTGACGATCATAGTTTAGTGGTCTTTAATTAAATTATTTGTTGCTATGTTGAGCAGTGAAAGCGTGACATTCGCGGCAGTTTTTTTAAATTTTGTTCTTTGGGAATATTCAAAAATCGGCACTCTCGGAGTGCAACCCGTTTTTTTAAAGCTGGCAATCCGGCTTCTGATACCCCCTTTTGATAGCGGGAGTTTTTTCTGTGCCCACCACTTCCTCACAGGTTGTAGGATGTACTCTACATACAACTCAAATCGCTATACTCTTCCCATCTTTCTTGGTCGCCACGAGAACTGTTTAGCATACCCAGTAACTACAACTGCCGTATCAAAAATTAAAAAAAAAACTATTTACTCTTCAATAGCAGTAATGTTCAATTTTGGTCTTCTGGGGGAATCTAGGAGAACTCTATTTAGAAGATTATCCAGTTAACTAAATTCTTGCTACGCCTAATTCACCAAAGTAATATGACTAAAATTAAAAAAACTATCTATCTGGATCCCCTATAACTACGAGGCCCTCCAATACATCCCAAATAGTAACTATAAATCCGTCCCTGTTAAGTTCCTCGTACATATTATCATACCGTTAGGGACTTCTTCGAAAATTAGCGATTTAGGATTTGTTAGGTAACTGTTGTTTAAAATTATGGGGAGGATGGGTCAATAAAGTTGGATCCAGAGATTAAACATTTAATAATTTATCTGTCGCCTAATTAGTCTTGACGTGTTTTTACGATGACTGTACTAACAGCTTATTCGGTTTACTAACGTATCGTCAATTTATAACCTTTAAGACTATCGTACCGATTTGTTTGTTGTACTTCAGCAGATTTATCTGCCGTGTTTGATTTCTTAATGCCTTCTTCATAAGATTCTTCTGGAATTGCTTCTAGCAGGTTGACTTAATTCTTTCTAATTGCTTTCTTTTTATTGTAACTTTCTAATTATAGATCTTCATAAGAGTAGCCTATCTCCTCAGGATTGTAGATATCTACCATATATTTGTCTACCCAAGTTCTGTATAAAAACTATCAATCACAGCTAAAGTTCAATCAATCATCAAAATCATTTTTTTCTTCATAGCCACTTTACCTAGCCTCTCTAATTTGACAACTTATGAGGTTAAGCAACTTCTACAAAAATCCAATGATTAACGACTAAAATAATCTACCAATTTCTTGAGACTCTTTTCCTATTTTTAGATCCATTTTTTTTAAGAAACCAGATATCTGATGATTCTCAAGTATTATATTTCTATTTCTTCTTTTACTTCCTTCTTATTCTATGTTCTTCAATGTTTTTTAAGATTTTTCTGAGTTTAAAAGTATGTAATCTTAGTAATTCTTAATAATATGGGTATGTGAGCAAAGCTAGATTGAGTCGCCAGTAATTATTATGAAACAATATAAGGTCACTGATTAACGCTATCGGCTTCATTGTACTCTGTTTCCGCTATCTTATCAACAAGGACACCCGCATGAGCATGCATTTCTTTCCTATGACTGTGTTAATATTGTAATCAATTGATTATTGCTACTGTAGTTTAGAAAGAAAATATTAGATACGATTTTACTGTACCTATTTGTTCATTTATGCAATTATGTTCTTATCTGTCATCAGATTCTGATAGTAGAGGACTAGAATCTGGGTTTACTTCGGTAAAATTTTCTGCAACTGTTGAGTTTCTTGCCAGTTCTTCTCATCAGGAAACTGCTTTCCAAGATGGTAGTATTTTGGGAAAATTGACGTGTCGAAACGTGTTAGAGTATTTTTTGTTTTTTTGAACACTTGAAAAGTTGTCATGAAAAAAGATGTTAATAAAATGAAAAAAAATAAAGTAAAACCAGACAATAAATTTGAAAACGACTTTTGGCTTTAAGTAAATAAGTTGAGATGTTTAAAGCTTTCTGAAAGTAACGTAGCTTAATTAAACTTGTACAACCTTAAGTAGCTAAGTTATGTGACACAATTGGGTCATTATTTAAAACAACGAATTGAAATTTTCCATTTTAAAACAATTTACGTATTATTAAAGTACTAGTAAATCCGCCCCAGCTTTGCACGGTAGAAATTCCCACGTATTATCCTGTAGGAATTCTTCCGGGATAAAAAGTAGTGTATATGTTAATCCAGGTTATAAAGTATCTGTACGCCAAAATTCATTGAAATCCGTTCAGCCGTTTCAGCGTTATTGAGTAACAAACATCCAAACATATAAACTTTCTAACTTTTGTTTGTTTATTATAAACTAGCATTTACCTTTCAGTCTGTCAACACACTCACTCACTCACTGTCTTACACATGCCAGATCACACTAAATAACATATTCAATTACCACCTCACTAATTCACTCTTTTAGCCACTAACACTCCCACCAACTCACTGGCTTTCTCATTCACACACTAACTACTTATTTATACATCAACTCACTCATTCACTTACCGACTTACTCAGTCTCCTCAATCACCAATCAAATGTCACTAATAACTTCAACGTCTAGTCTTTTTTTTACTTGATTTTTCCTAAGTTGCGTCGTTATTAAACCTCAACGAGTGAGGGTAGATAACTATAATATAGTAATTTATTATTGAAATATATCGCAATTCTTCCTTTTACCACAATTATATGCCAAGGGCGAGAGATGTGATCAGTCTTATGTCAGCTAATAACACGGTTACCATTTCAAAACTACTGATTAGCAATCTACACGAATAGTACTAGCTATTTGCCCTCCCTTCGCTTAGATATATTATAAGTTTCTTTGTTTTTTACAGTTTTAAACGAAGTCGTTTACCGTTGACTGTACACGGTTACGTCTGTATACGGTTTTTAATGTGGTTTTTACCAATAGGGAAGCCAGGGCGGTTGTCTAGTACTGTATATGTTAATCTATTTTAAAAAGACTAAGTTTTTTTTCAAGGATATAGAGTATATATCCCACGTTTTATTCCGGGACATAAACTATTATTAGGGATAAGAAGATCCCGACGGTAAGTGATAAATTTCCTCTCTGTCTGTCGCTGTTAGAGCATCTTGTAAGAGGCGAATAATCCAGCTCCCCCTTGGTGGTGGGGAATCTTTCCCTTGTGCATGTAAGCCAGACTACCCCTTTTTCCTTTACCATTATAAGTAATGCGGGTACTTCCTCATGATCTGCCGAGAGTACAGCTAAAGAGAAGAATAATGATTTTTCTCTTCACTCCCCCTTCTCTCAAATTTTCATGCCGACAGATGTTGTTGGTGGGTACTAAAAATATATTATTTGTATTTTTGTATACCCAATTAAATGTTAACCCAATTATTATATAGATAAAATATAATTGTAATATAATCTGTATATTATTGTGTACACAATTATATGAGCATTATGTTCACAGATTACAACTAACATAAATTTATAACCACACCCTATTGAATAGATTGGAGATTATATATTTCTACCTACAGTTTGTGTTATATACTAGTATCTGCTCCTGACTTCATCTATAAAAAGTTCCTAATTGGATCTACAGTGACCTCATGCAATGTTACCTATAGTACGAACAACTTCCTTCTTCTCACCGAATCTTGATTTTTTTTTGGAATAAAATGTAGTCTATGTATTAATCCAGGTCATAAAGTATCTCAGTGCCAAATTTCATTGAAATCTGTTCACCCTTTTTTTGTATAATTGAGTAATAAACATTAAAAGACAAACAAACTGTGGCGCAGTTAATTCATCCTACCTTTCCTTCGATATACAGACATGTAACAGCTATAATTATAGTATATATAGATGTATCAATGGTACATTAAAACAAGGTTTTATTTAGTTTATTAGTAACATTGAACAAATTAAGGATAAGTCACAACATGTATGGATAAGAATAAATTCAAGATCGGAAACGCAACTGACCTTGGAGTTCAAACACCAGGTGAAGGTGAGGCGCGGACGTCGAACCTGCTAAATAAATAGACTAGCCGATGTACGTCGGCTATATGCAACACCCCTAGGGGGGCATGACCCCTATACAACATAATTGACCCACTACCATACCCAAAAATACTGTGTACTATAACCTCTGGACTGTTTCAAGGAAGTCAAGGAAGGAAGCGCTTTTAAGTTGATTAACAGTTCTTATCCCGCAGGAACTATCGGATTGAACTGTCGCGTAGTTATAGCGTTTTTAACTTGAAAAACTGTTTTTATCCCGCAGGAATTATGAATTGTCCGGGATAAAAAGCAGTCGTTATTGTTTTCAGACCCATAACTTATCTCTATTTTATCTTATGGGAACTGTATGGTATTTCGTGATAAAAATACTATTCTATTCCACAGGAACAATGCTTTTTTTCGGGATAAAAAGCAGTCTATATGTTAATATGTTAATATATTTTGGTCAATCAGAAGGTTGTGAAAATCAAAGATATGTCACATTAAAGACTGTGTTTCCACAAGAGACGTGTTTGTTTAGAACCAATAGAATTGCTTTATTTGGCACACTCTGAACGAGGTTGAGTAAATAAAGCGATTCTATTGGGTCTTGCACATCTCTGTTATCTGTATTAAGAATTTAAATAAAATAGTGATTGTTGATAAAAATAATAGTATATGGAAAAAAGTTACATTGTTTTGGATTAAAGAGAAGTGTATTTGATTCGAGAAAAGTAGAATATATTAATTTCTCAGCGAAACGAGATTAACTAGTAATTGAATAAAATGACAATATTCCATTTCTAGTATAATATCACATTGTCAATTATTTTATTATAGTGACAGTCACGTAAAGGTTTCCACTAGAATATAATACTGGTTGACCTGACAGACGTTGTTCTGTCTTAACAATGAATATTGGTCAAATGACTGACAATTATTTCAAACGCCAAACACGTTATATTAGACAAGTTTATTATATTGTTCAGTTATCTTAAATTTTCCAAAACTTTTTTAATTTTAATTCTTATATAAAACATAAAATTTGTCAGCAGACAACAACAAATACAACAAAAAAAGAATGATCGAATTCGGTCCACCCAACTACGCTTGATGCTGTGACCTAGGGAAGTAAGGGTTCATTTTTATAATAGCTATTTTCATTTTAACCCTAGAAACCTATTGGTAGTTTTTGACTGATGCAGTGTACTCGAATATTTTTTTTTAATTCAGTAGGAGAGAAAATGTGTAGACGGTATAAGTAATGGGAAGCAATGTTTTCCAAGAACATCTGTTATCATCGTGAAGCCAAAGTCTAGAGCTCACTGATGATGGAAAAATGAGGAGGGAAGTTTTACCCATACGAGTATGTGACATGACCCCAACGTGTCAACGATACTATTGTCAAATTCGCATCCTTATGGTCGTAATCTTACTCCATACTCGCCTCTTACGAGATGTTTGACACGACTAATGTAGTATGTCGGTAAATATTGTGATTTTTAATATCAAAAAAATTATTTTTTTAAATGTACATTTGTTACTTACTAAAAAATTTAAAAAATGTACTTTATAATGAAGGAAAAAATTTACTTTGAAAATGTATTATATACCAGAAGCTATTAAGGGTTAATGTCTTCTTTCTAAATACAATAGGTAGTCTCAGTCAGTGTGACTGAAAATAATCTTTAGTTCCTTGCTCTATTATGCTGTTTCCTACCAAATTTGTGGTCCTATGTGTTTGTAAAGAATCAATAGAATCGTTTTATTTGACGCGATTCTATTGTAGTCTATGGAAACGCAGCCTCTTGAAGGTAGGAACCAAATAATTTTAACATTAAAATGACCTAGTGACTCTCGTAACAGACAGACTTTTTTTTGTTACTACAGTAGTCTATAACCACTTGCCAACACTATTTTCGCAATTTACTTCGAATTCTATATTTTGGCAGAGTATTTGGCGTTTTTGTAATATTTTTTCGTTTTCTAGTTAATATTACGTGATGGGTGGTGGCTGGGTGTGCTGGACTGCTGGCACTCTGACACGACCTTCGCTAGGCCACACTCACCTTGCCGTGGGTCAGTGACGCGAGTAGGGGCCATTAAACACTCGAGTTTCAAACTAATTCCTATTTGTTGAAAATTATTCATGAGCTAAAGTATGCTAAGAATGAGAGAGAAATGTGGTACCCAATACTGTACAGCAATACGTATTCACATGCAATATAGACTGAGGCGAGCAGTGCCTGGGGCTTGAGACTCAGGAGCAGGTTTAAAGAGCTTTTTCATAATATATTAACTCTCACCTCCACCACTAGACCTCGCTTACGACAATATTAAGTAAACTTACGTGGACCTCGAGAAGGGTAACCTTAATCACGACATCATAATACTAACTTCTATGCTCACTGCACTAAAACACCAGAGAGACTGAGACTATCTATCGCACTAAAGGTTATATATTGTCTTCACGTCGGTATACTTGAAATAATATAAAATGATCTACCCGCTACTATTATTTTATAAACAGTGTTGATAACATAATGACGTTTACAACAACTACAAAAATCTTACTAATAAACTGAGGTGGGCTGGCTATGTTCAAGGAATGGACATCAGAACACGAAAGTGCTTTATGACGAGTAATCCTGATAGTCGAATAAGTCAAGGCTAAAACTTCAAAGGGCTGATACTGCTGATGATAATTCGCACATCATTAACACTGAAATTATTTGGAATTATGTGTGTTTTACGAAATTAATTAGTGAGGAAACCTGCACTCCTGAGAGTTCCCTAAAGTTCTCAGGGTGTATGAAGTCTGCCAACTTGCACTTGGCCAGCATGATGGACTATGGCCTCACACCCTCCTCATTCTAAGGAGGAGACAGAGAGTATGATGAGTGATATGATATCCTATGTCTCTCCTTGATTTTTATGTTATTATATCGGTATATAGCCAATTGATTTCATTATTTTTTTAAGTAATGACTTTGACATTGTTCGAGCTCGACTAGTGACCATTATGGCTGTACAGCAGTGTGGTTGTTGTAAGTCTTTAATATTGGTTACTTAATGTTTAGTTTTAAGTACATATTATGATTGTCTTGTGCGTGTTATTGTGCGCTATCGCTCCTCTTAAATGAAATCGTTATTCTAATGGCCACAATATAAATAAAATTCTCAGAAAAAAAAACTTTATGTCAACAAGACTGCACTATTGAGTGAAATGACAAATTACAATCCTTTGAATTGTTACACTTTGATGTTGTTTCTAGAAACTGCTGCAAATGTTTAAATTTTAAAGAATAGTCTTTATGACACCAATTTTAAGTGTTCAATTCCTGTGATGTATGGTATTCCACGAAAGCATTCCCTTTAACTTTCTTTGAAGATGATTGATTTAAGGTAACCAGAAATGGTAGACTGGGAGACTACTGTAAGCGATTTTTGTGCATTGGTTTCTGTTGGTATAAAAATTTTCGTCGAAAAAGTCGATTCAGTATATCCAGAGATTATCCCCTACAACCTCACAAACTTTCCTTTTAATATTATCTTTATTATTACATTAAAATATTAATACAATAAAAATTGTTATTAAATATAAGTAGAATAATTTGATCAATATCTCGATTTTAGAATATTAATTTGGCAACCCAGACCTACGACCCCACCCGTCATTCAAACTCAAACTCAAAATATTTTATTTCAATTAGAATTGTATAAAGTACTTTTGATACGTCAAAATTGGTCGGTCAGTCAGTTTGTCTAAAGCTACCACCAGCTCGGAAAGCAGTTTTCTGTTGAGAAGAGCTGACGACAAACTCAGCAGTCGCTCGCATCAAAAAGCCATGTTTACATAGTCTGTTATACAAATGATTTAGCTTGAGAGTCAACGTCACTTAGATTCCAAGCATTCTCATCATTTAAGTAATCCTGTACATTGTAGTATGCTTTATATATTAATGATTTCTTGATACGAGTTTTAAATTGTTGAAGTGGCAAGTCTAATATAGTCTGTGGAATCTTATTATAGATGCGAACACCAAGCCCCATGAAGCAACTATTGACTGTGAAGACGATAGTAAAGCGTTACAAGTTCATTACTGAAATTATAGTGAAAATTGTTGAGGGGGGTATTTTTTTTATTATAAAATGGACGACTTTTACGCTAAGATAGTTTGCCGAATATTTAAATAAATATATTGCTATTTTGCTGAAGAGGTGTTTAATATTAGAGTCAATGGGTCAAGCGGTGAAGGAGAGCGTTTACTAGTAGAAGAAGGGCCTTTTAAATCTGCAGAGTCTGAGTATACATTTTTGTTCCTGGAAATTAAAAAAAATAAAGACGTTTTTTATACCGACCATCATTTAAGTGGAAAAGCCTTTTTCCAAATAGTGTAATTTACCGAACAGAAGTTGACAAGCATTAAACTACATCCAAAAAAATTCAGTGTTGCTCATATGAAAAATATAGATAGAATAAAAAAAAATGTTTTTCGTATTCATGACTTTATTTTTTTTTGCATTTTAGGGTTATAAACACAAGACCCTATAGAAAAAAAATGATTTTCCCTTAACTAAGAATTGGGAACAGCTCAGGGAAGAGAGGATATATACCATATTAATGTATCTACTGTTTGTATATTATAACATATTAATACATATTGCCAGTAATGGGTTGAGTCCAAACCTAGTTACATCGATCTACTAAATAATCCTATTGAGAGGCGATTGGTGCAAGTTATAAGAGCTTTGCTGGGCTAAAATATTTTTATTGATAGCACATTTAAATGATTTGCCTATATTTTTATTTATACCTGCAGCTATATACTTGTGAAAACCGAATTGATATTGTGCAGTTTTTAAGTGACGCGCGTATAAACATAAAAACAGACAGCATCAAAAGGGGCGTGGGTCCTTGTTTTGTCTATTTTTGATGATATGGGGGATGGGAGGAAGGGTCTGCATGGTGATTACATTAGGGATAAAAAAATAAAAACGCACCTTGAAACGTCAATACTCCTGGTCAGAATGAGGAGGCAGAAAATGCATCAATGATTACGTAAGCATGGAGGAAGGGGTTTTGCTTACTTGCAAAATTCTACAGATTATCTGATTATTATTTTTATGTATTACAAGAGACAAGCAGTGGACGGTGTTGTTGCAATATAAAGGAACTCATTTAATTCACACCTGAATCACAATCCCCAAATACTGCTTAGTGTCCTCTCTAGAATCCATTTATTTTGTATGTGTTGTAATATAGGTGGGATACAGATATACAATAAGACAAGATGCGTTGATAACCTTCAAAAATATTTATGTATGTGTGCGAGCTTCGGACACTTTTTACTTGATATTTATATGAAGACACGTTGTGATAAATGTACATAATTATTTCTTTGTTCAAGTCTAATTACAACATAATATATATTCAAGTACAGTGATGATCTAACATGAACGTTTATTGGAAATTATATGTAATAGACTCGTGATTTATCATATATTCACGAAGTATATTAATGCTAAACAGTTTTATATTAAACTTTTAAATATGCGGAAGTAATCTATTGGATTGGAAAAGCTTTTGTCTAGGTATTACTATGAGAAATATATATGTCGGGGATTTTAAATGATGTGAAAGGAAATGGAAGGAGGAAGATGGGGAATATTGGGGAACACTAAAAGGGGGTGATGGTATTGAATGGAATATTGGGTAAACGCAACGTAAATACTTCTACTGAACTGATAAATAATCAAATATGATCTCTAACAATTACGAGAGAAACCTAAGCAGTGCCTTGGATTTGTGACCAAGGTGTAGGCTTAAGGAGCTCCTTTAAGTGATCACGACACTCGCCTCCACTGCTAGGCTCTCTGTTTAAACCCAAGGTTAAACAAACATAAACCAAACCTAACACAATTACATTGTGAGGTACTCACGTGACCTTGATTGGACAGCACTCCTAGCACTAACACAACACTATCACTATTCAGACACTACTTCACTTCTTGAGAGACCGCGCACGACTAATACTTCAGTCAGACTGTCGATGGCATATAAAGGGTCGAGGGTCGAGACTGTCAAAACAACGGAAGTGACCACTACCCTACTCCAACACCACAGATAGCGATAACGATTCGATTAATCGATAATCTTTTACTTATAATCCGACATATATTTATGACCATCACTAACAAGTAATAAATTACATTAAAATTTTAAACATAATTTATTATTTATTGATGATGATCTTCACTATTGAAGCTCTCCTTTTATTAGGTTTTGACTACAGCAGCGATAAGTGTATCAAATATATCAAATTAATAAAATATACATTATACAATATTTTGTATAAACATACACAAATATAACCACATTCACTCTCTCTCTCTCACACACATACACACACACACACACACAAACACACGCTCGCGCGCACAGTACTGTTTCGCTATAGCTTATCCCGTAACATTTAGGTTATATTACAAAATCGCTTTCCTTTCACATTTTGGACCAACCAAATAAAATAGTAATAAGCTATTTTGGAGCCATTACAATATTAAATTCATTTGGGGAATAATTTAATGACTGTACTGGTAATGTAAGCAAATTAGTGGTTGGTTATATAACCGCCTCCTCTTGTGCATGTGTCTGGTGCTTGTCTGAACTATCTTGCTTAATTTTAAATGTCTGATAGTTAGCGGTCACTATGGTTTAATGTTTTGTATTCTATAGATTGTTTGAGCATATCTCTGATTGTAAAAAGTATGAGAATTGGACTTAGTTTTCATTTTCTGAAATATATGACTAAAAATATAATACAGTTTAAATTTCAAAAGTCAAAGAAATCTATTCGAAGTTAAGTTTACCTGAAAAAAAAACTGTCTGGATGTCTCCTTCCTCAATCACTTGTTACTCATTTGAGATATATCTATTGGTGGAAATAAAACGCGAAAATTTGTAAGAATAATGTATGGTAGTTACTGATTCACGCAAAAACTACTGAATGTATTTTGATGAAACTTTACAATAATTTGGCTTACACATTAGAATAATATTTAGGATATTTATAAAGATATAGTGTGAATTATCCAAAGTATAGCAAGTGAAACCGTGGGGCGCAGCTAGTAATTTCAATATTCCTTCATCCTTTAATCTTTTAATGGCTTCTAGTTATGCACTATAGAGATGCACATTATCTGTAGGTATAATTTAAGAAATAGTTTCAGACACAACTGGGTTGGTGTCTGAAACTATTTCTTAATATTCATGATTTGAATTTATTATTAACTAGTCGACCCGTCCGGCTTTGCCCGGGTGTAATTTAACACGTGTATTTAGCCGTAACCGCTATGTCCCTGCATTTTGAATCTGTAATATCTTCAAAAATATTCGTTTAAATTCCATGCTGTAAAGGGATATATTAATCTATATTAAATGCACAATGTATTTAAGGTACCTCATTGGATAAGGATTAATGCTGTATTGCTTAAAATCGCTTCGTAAATAAACCATTATTTTTAGTAAAAAGTAAAGGATATTAATGGTTATTGTGGGTTATCCCTAACAGGTAGACATATACCATCGCGGACTTTTTTGTAGACCTTTTTAAGGTGTACAATACTGTAGTACATTATTTTAATCTATCTCGAAGGGTTCAGTCAGCGTTTGCAATGTGAGCGCAAAAAAATGTGTTTATTTACGACATCACATTAGAAACCTCTACAATTATCAGTGTTTCTATACTATATTATGTATGTATTATACATATAACCCTTCCTCTTGAATCATTCTATCTATTTAAAACAAACCACATCAAAATCCGTTGCGTAGTTTTAAAGATTTAAGCATACATAGGGATATAGAGACAGAGAAAGCGACTTTGTTTTATACTATGTAGTGATAATAAGGCATAATTTTAATTATCATACTTTTCAAATTTGTCTGGTAACATCAATCAATCAAAAATCAATATCAATAATAAAGTTTCTACCTATCTGAGCATTGTTATTCAATCAATTTAAGGTTGACTGGAAGAGATTCCTTTTTGGAATATGTCCGCCTTTTGTATGTATTATTTCTATTTTACTTGTGTACAAATAGAGTTTTAAAAAAATGAGTAAGTTCTTATTACATTATAAAATTTATGTTTAAGAATTATTATTAAGTTAACAAGCAATAAAGGTAAAAACTTTTTTTTTTAAATTCTGTAATTCAACATTAAAAAACATTAAACTGAAAAACCTTTTCATTACCAGACAGATGACTATATCCTACTTAAACTGAAAAACCTTTTCAGTTTAAGTAGGATATAGGCAGGAGAAGCATTAAAAAAAAGGTTTTTGGTCAATAAATCAACAAAAAATATCCATGTCTGTCTTTTATACCGTATCTACTCTACCTGTTACCAGACAGATGCCCATTTGTCTGGTAATCAAATAATGACTGGTAATAAAAAATATTTAAGAATTAAGATAGTGAAATCATGTACAATCACCAGATAGATGCCCATCTGTCTGGTAATAAAATAATGTCTGGTGATAAAAAAAAATTAAGAATTAAGATAGCAGAATCTTGTAGAATCACCAGATAGATGCCCATCTGTCTGATAATCAAATAATGTTTAGTAATAAAAAATATTTAAGAATTAAGATAGCAGAATCATGTACAATTACCAGATAGATGCCCATCTGTCTGGTAATAAAATATTGTTTGGTAATAAAAAATATTTAAGAATTAAGATAGCAGAATCATGTACAATTACCAGATAGATGCCCATCTGTCTGGTAATAAAATATTGTTTGGTAATAAAAAATATTTAAGAATTAAGATAGTAGAATCATGTAGAATTACCAGACAGATGCCCATCTGTCCGATAATCAAATACTGTCTAGTAATAAAAAATATTTAAGAATTAAGATAGCAGAATCATGTACAATTACCAGATAGATGCCCATCTGTCTGGTAATAAAATATTGTTTGGTAATAAAAAATATTTAAGAATTAAGATAGTAGAATCATGTAGAATTACCAGACAGATGCCCATCTGTCCGATAATCAAATACTGTCTAGTAATAAAAAATATTTAAGAATTAAGATAGCAGAATCATGTACAATTACCAGATAGATGCCCATCTGTCTGGTAATAAAATAATGTTTGGTAATAAAAAAATATTTAAGAATAAGGACAGTAGAATCATGTAGATTCACCAGATAGATGCCCATCTGTCTGGTAATAAAAAATATTTAAGAATTAAGATAGTAGAATCGTGTAGAATTACCAGACAGATGCCCATCTGTCTGGTGATTATAAATGATTGTATTATCTTAATTCAAGACGGCTTTCATATTATATTTGTGGTACTATATTGGAGATATAATAAACTGTGGTGATATATGTGTATATCGTAGTTAGGTGTAGACTGTAGGGTAGAACTGAACGTTAATTACCCAAATTGTGTAGCGTCACGTAACTGAAATGTATACAGCTTAAATGGGTAAACTGCAAAGTTACTAACTTTAATATTTCTAATATTTAGTATGAGTTATATAAATATTTTATAATGGTACTAGTCGACCCGTCCCGACTTCGCTCGGGTGCAATGTAACACCCGTAACCGCTATGACCCTGCATTTTAAATCTGTAATATCTTCGGAAATATTCATTTAAATTCCATGCTGTAAAGGGCCATATTGATCTATATTAAATGCACAATGTATTTAAGGTACCTAATTGGATAATGATTAATGCTGTATTGTTTAAAATCTCTTCGCAAATAAGCCATTATTTCTCGTAGGTTAAGGTTAAAAAATGGTTATTGTGGGTTATCCCTAAGAGATAGACATGTACCATCGCGGACTTTTTTGTAGACCTTTTTGTGGCCATTTTCCATCAGGTAGACTGTCTGCCCGTTTGTTCCTTATCTGTTATAAAAAAAATTAAAAAATTATCTTCTGCATTTTGTATCTTTGGTTACAGAGCTTTACTTTCTTATTTCATTTTGGATTCTAGATCTTGTACTTTTATTTATTTTACAGTACATTATTATTTTTTAAGTTCCAGTACGTTTTACGGATCTAGTGAACTGTGACCTCTTACTCAGGGTCCGCAGAAACCGCAGCATTTTTTTCTGCGCTCCTCCTCCCCACTCTATTCGAGGATGCAATGCATTGACAAAACAAGAGAGTATGTCGTGTTTTACTGATGTCCCTGGGCGATGGTGGCACTTACCATCAGGTGGACTATTTATTTATAGTTGTTTAAAGCTGCGTTTCCACCAGAGATGAGCAAGGATGTATTTGTTAAAAATCAACAAGCCTGCTTAAGGTCTGCTCCAGACTAGTATTCTACTCAAAATCTAGAAATTCTGAAGCATGAAGGTCGAAGGTCAACGCACCAACAACCGTAACTACGAGTGAACAAACTAAGCAATCAGGGTGGGTGTTATTGAATACTGTTCATGATAATAACAATTAGATTTATATATACACTAGCGACCAGCTTCCAGCTTCGCATGGTTTCTTTCTCTACTATATTATGTATGTATTATACATATAAACCTTCCTCTTGAATCACTCTATCTATTAAAAAAAACCGAGTTCCGATAGACGTCTTGTCTTAACTATGAATATTAGTCAAATGACTGACAGTTATGTCAAACGACTTAAACGTTATTAGATAAGTTTGTATGGTCATAGTTTTCTTATAAATATATATAGATTAGTTAAGTCAAAGTGATCATTTAAGTAATGACGACATCTATCAGTACCTACTCCTTTCTTTTAGACATCCACGACTTTGAAAAACAGGACATATTTACGTGCCGAAACCTTTTTCGGGACAACGAGACGAGACTATATTTAGTCCATTGAAAAGTTACAATTTTTAGGCCTTACCTTGCGTTTTTTAGAGGATGTAATTTTATTGTTGGCATATGTAGGGGGATCACTAGAAGCTTAACTCCAAGTTTGTGACATACGCTATATTAGAAAAAGGGGTGTTAACGCCTTTTTCGCAATATCTCCAAAACAATCAATCAGACAGAAAATTTGTATAGATATAATTTGTAGCAAATCGAATTGTCTACAATTTTTTAATATTTATTTTATCTGCTATTTTAACCTATAATTTTTTGGATTTCATCAATTTATGGCTATAAAATGTAACTTTTCAAAAGACTTAAAATAAAAATACAACTGGGAGAGTGAAACAAAAAATATTAAATGTAAGTTCCAATAAATATGAGTAACGTTGAGTCACATTAATGATGTCCATACAAGTACAGAATCGATTATGATAAATATTCTCATCGATTTGAGATATTCTTTGAAATAACTGTTCTTAATATAACATTATTAAATATTAATTACAGATGATTTATTTTATTAGTACTGAATATTGAACTTATATGTCGGAGAATAGTAAAAGGCTATCGAATAATCGAATTGTCATCGGTATCTATGGCTCTGGAGTAGGGTAGTAGTCACTTCCGTCGTTTTGACAGTCTCGACCTTTTAAATGCCATCGACAGTCTGACTGAAGTCTTAGTCGTGCGCGGTCTCTCAAAAAGTGTAGTAGTCTCTGGATAGTGTTAGTGCTGGAAGTGCTGTCCGAATAAGGTCACGTGAGTACCTTACAATTTAGTTGCCATCTAACCTAACACAAGACGTGTTAGGTTAGATTTATGTGAGTTTAACCTTGGGTTTAAACAGAGAGATTGAGCAGTGGAGGCGAGTGTCGTGATCATTTAAAGGATATTCTTAAGCCTACACCTTGGTCACAAGTCCAAGGCACTGCTTAGGTTTCTCTCGTAATTGTTAAAGATCATATTTGATTATTTATCGGTTCAATAGAAGTATCAACGTTGCCTTTACCCAATAGTCCCTTCAATATCATCACCCCTTTTAGTGTTCTCCAATATTCCCCTCTCCCCTTTCTTTGTCACCATTTACAATCCCCGACATATATATTAGTACTGAATATTCTTCTAATTTATTTATTTATTTATTTATTCTTTTTGCACAAAATAAAAACAATGTACAAGGGCGGACTTAACGCTATTACAGCATTTTCTTCCAGCCAACCCAGAATTGTGCAGGAGAGTAAACAGTAGGCGTGCACAAAAAGTAATAGCAAATTATAAATAAATATAACTAAAATAAATATATACACAAAATATTAATACACGTATAGATATAGATACACAAACATATATATACATACAGTACAATACTAGTATATTAAATACTAGCGGCCCATCCCGGCTTCGCGCGGGTGGAATATTATTTTAAAAAATATATTGGCCCTCCCGCATTTCGGAGCCCACACTCTTGCCGCTTTACTCGCTGCGCTGCGTCGCTATACTGGCCCGTCGCGTCGGCGTGTATTTTTTGTTTATATTGATATTTTTAATTTCGTAATATCTTTTGAATGGAAAGTCCGATTTTAATAATTCAAAAAGTAATTTACAGGTATTGAAATAGACTTAAATACGAAATAATTTATTTGGATAAGGATTACTACAAAGTTATAGAAAACATGGTCTGATTTTGATAGGCATTTTTATTAACTTTTAAAATGTAAAAAAGTAGTTATAGTGACGTAACTATAATAGTTGGACATATGGTCTCGCGGACTTTTCTGTAGATATTGATACGTTCTATAATATTGTAAAACATTTTTTTGTTCTATCATCAATACTTTTTGCAGCGCATGCGATGAAAGATATTTTATGGCTAATTTTTTGGCACCTTGGGTTGGTTTTCGTGAGATTTCCTAAGGATCTCTAATTTTTTCTTGTAATAAATATAGCCTATGTTACTCAAGGATAATGTAGCTTTCTAATGGTGAAAGAATTTTTGAAATCGGTCCAGTAGTTTTTATGTTTATTCGTTACATACAAAAATACAAAAATACAAAAATACAAAAATACAAATCTTTCCTCTTTATAATATTAGTATAGATTAACATGGAACTATGATTAATACATTCATATAGTAGATTTGTTCAAATAAAACTCTTTCACCTGTTTCTTAAACGAGTTTCGCGAAGGAGCATTTTTGACAGATTCAGGTAACTGGTTCCATAATTGTACAGCCGCTACTGCAAATGAGTTAGGCATGAACCTGGAGTGATGAGATGGCGCACGCAAAGTGAGGCGTTCAGAAGAACGTAGTGACCTGTCATGTGAAGAAGAGAGTAAACTAAATTTAGAAGACAAATAGGTGGGAGAGCTTGGTTCATTTAAGATGGAATAAAGAAGGCATAGAAGTCGGGATATTTAATGTTCTGTAAAGAAAGATGAAACACAAATAAAACGGAAATAGAGTTATTGTATAATTAAAAATCTTTCTTTCGCTCTCTCTCGATTAGCCACCCATCTTTCATGCAAAATATTGAAATAAACATGACTATTATTGAAATAAACTCATAGTCAGTGCAGCTATACCTTGAATTAAATGATTCTAAGAGCTTATTCCATGAACCTAAGTTATAAGATTTTAAGAATATATTCGGTGACGCTATGTCCGATATTGAATCATGAATTACAATGATTCTAAGAACATTTTCAGTAAGACAATGTCCTGATTCTAAGAGTATAGTCAGTGAAGCCATGCCTGGAATTAAATGATTCTTAGAGCTTATTCCATGAAGCAATTACCTAAGTTATAAGATTCTAAAAATGTATTCGGTGACGCTATATCCGATATTGAATCAAATCCTATGATTCTAAGAATATATTCAGTAAGGAAATATCCCGAATCAAACGATTTTAAGAGCAAATCCTGTGAGACTATGTCCTGATTCTAAGACTCTAGTCGATGAAGCTATCACTTAAGTTATAAGATTCTAAGAGTATATTCGGTGATGCTACGTCTGAATTCCAATGATTCTAAAGCAAATGCCATGAGACTACGTCCTGATTCTAAGAACATAGTCAGCGAAGCCATCTCTTGAATTAAATAATTCTAAAACATATTGAAAACAGTCTTACTATGTTTTCCAGAATTAAAAAATCAATCGAATCAAACGATTCTAAATGATTCTAACTCCCGAATACATTTTTTGCTTTTTACCATCATAGTCTAAGAGTCTACGTCAGAGATATTAATTATTCTCTAATCGGCTAATAATAGCCGAATGTAGTGTGAATGTAAAATTCTCAGAGAAGCGAGGTAGCATAATATAATATAGCTGGAGTATATTTGAAAATATATTGAATATGCACACAGGTTTCGGTCCAGATATAACTGAGCGATCGTAAACAAAGTTTGTTTACATTCGACTCTGTTTATATTGCGCCTGCATGCGATTTCAAAATCACCTTGCACTGTATACTGCAGTCTGGAGACTCCTCCTCCCTCCTCCATCCCTCCTCATTCCCCATTTCTACCCAGGGAGTGGAAACTATATTGTTTTGTATGTCTATCATCATAAATTGAGAATAGCTCGACCGATTTGAATAATTTTTTGGTTTTGACCGAAAAAATTAGGACGAAATTTGTATTAAATAAAAAAAAATAAGTCTTTTTCTCTTTGATATTTTTTTTTCTACTAGATTGAAAATGTCTAGAGTTATTATCTAGATCTGGAAATTTTGATCTATTTTTTAGTTCTTCCTATATATTGGATTCGTCATTATTGTTCTAAACTGCTTGATTTTTTTAAATTTTAACGAGATCCACTTTAGCGACAGATTAGCGACACCAATTCATCATAACAGTTGTCTAAAGCAGTGTAGTAGTCTTCCTGGGGATCCTTATTGAGAATCACGTATGTATAGTAGCGAGTAGTATACCCGAGTTTGGGTCACACGCTCAAGGTACTGTTCAGCTTCCGATCTAAAAATGAATTCCACAACATTAACAGTGTAGCCATAAACCAATCACCACGAAGTATTATGCGATGACGTCATGAAAACTTTATGTTCCGTACCAAAAGATAAATAGGATGGAAAAAATTGAACAAACTAAGCCACTCGTATGAGGTTGATAAATTACTTGTTTCTTGTCTTGACAGGTATAAGTTCGCCTTTATATACAACACTTGTTATATACATGACCGGTTTTGTAGTCTAGGAGACGGTCTTGCTATTTTGTATGGATAAGAACTTATAAATAATTTGCTCTTTTTCTATATTAACATTATAAAGTGGTGGGTTTTGTATATTTGGTTATGACAAATAATTTCCGTAACTCTTTAAATCATTACACTATACTTGAGTATTACATAATTTCAGGTTTGATACTACCCCCAATGTGATATAGATAACATGATTTATTTGTAGTTTCTGTTAGTTTAATACTCTTTCTGGCTCGTCAAGTGTAACTTTTAGCCCAATTCGGGTAATAAAATAAAAGCCAGTCTGACACCAGCATGCGAATTCAACCGCCAAGTGTCTTTAACGCGTTCCGGTCGAGCCGCATGTGGGCCAGACCTACTCCCTCCCTCTCCCATCCCATTAATGCTGCGGTTCCAGTGAACTCTGGTTCAACTGAAACCGGAGCATTCTACTTTTCGCCCCCCCTCCTAACTCAACTTTCGAGACAAATCAAGAGATACGCTCTAGTGTTGCCGATGTCCATGGGCGACGGTGACCACTTTCCATCAGGTGGATCGTCGGCTCGTTTGGCCCTTATCTGTCTTTAAAAAAAAAATAGAAGTGTAGCAGTGTAGTGGAGTTAATGTGACGTTTTCTTGATGTTAGGCAGAGAGATTAATTAGTAAAAGCAAGTGTTTATTATTTTTAGTTCGATTTGAATATTTCTTGGCAACATTAGTAGTAACAGTAGTACTGTAGACGGTTTTTTGTCTACAGTACTAGACCAGCCATGACATTAATTTCGTGTGACAAGCAACAAAAAAAGGAGCAAAATAAACTTTCTTTTGACCGACTAAGACGTTACCAGCAATACATCTATTTTGATTTAAAGTGAAATTAATGTACCAAAATGTTAATATGACCTTGCTATTACAAACATTTGTCTCCTAGACTATACTCTGTTTCCAAGCAGATTCGTGCCTTTAAAAACCTATTTCATTAAATTGTTAGACTTAGCTTAACACTTGAGAGACTTTAAGCAACGAAATGAGAAAACCTTTTGAAATATTTTTAACAAAATCCAAAATTAGATGTTTGAAGTATGAGCGTGACTAACGACCTTACAAAATACAAATATCTTCTGAAATTTGTGTAAATTGCTTAATTATTTTATGTACAAACGAAATGGATATTTCTGAGTGTAGTTATTAGTTTATTTATATTATTGTTTGAGAAACTCACTGAGTATCCTACGTTTTTTAAGGTGCTTACGATAGCCTTTTAAAGCATTTCTAGATGCTAATGCTAGCCTTTTATAGTATTTCTAGAAGTTTATACTAGCCTTTACTAATATTTCTAGATGCTTATGCTATAATAGCGTTTCTAAATGCTTGTGCTAGCCAATACCTAATAGTGTTTGTAGAAGTTTATGCAAAACTTTCATAGTGTTTCTAGATGCTTATACTGGCCTATAGTAGTGTTTCTAGATGCTTATGCTATAATAGCGTTTCTAAATGCTTATGCTATAATAGCGTTTCTAGATGCTTATGCTAGCCTTTTATAGTATTTCTAGAAGTTTATACTAGCCTTTACTAATGTTTCTAGATGCTTATGCTGGCCTTTCATAGTGTTTCTGGATGCTTATGCTATAATAGCGTTTCTAAATGCTTGTGCTAGCCAATACCTAATAGTGTTTGTAGAAGTTTATGCAAAACTTTCATAGTGTTTCTAGATGCTTATACTGGCCTATAGTAGTGTTTCTAGATGCTTATGCTATAATAGCGTTTCTAAATGCTTATGCTATAATAGCGTTTCTAGATGCTTATGCTAGCCTTTTATAGTATTTCTAGAAGTTTATACTAGCCTTTACTAATGTTTCTAGATGCTTATGCTGGCCTTTCATAGTGTTTCTAGATGCTTATGCTATAATAGCGTTTCTAAATGCTTGTGCTAGCCAATACCTAATAGTGTTTGTAGAAGTTTATGCAAAACTTTCATAGTGTTTCTAGATGCTTATACTGGCCTATAGTAGTGTTTCTAGATGCTTATGCTATAATAGCGTTTCTAAATGCTTGTGCTAGCCAATACCTAATAGTGTTTGTAGAAATTTATGCAAAACTTTCATAGTGTTTCTAGATGCTTATACTGGCCTATAGTAGTGTTTCTAGATGCTTATGCTATAATAGCGTTTCTAAATGCTTATGCTATAATAGCGTTTCTAGATGCTTATGCTAGCCTTTTATAGTATTTCTAGAAGTTTATACTAGCCTTTACTAATGTTTCTAGATGCTTATGCTGGCCTTTCATAGTGTTTCTGGATGCTTATGCTATAATAGCGTTTCTAAATGCTTGTGCTAGCCAATACCTAATAGTGTTTGTAGAAGTTTATGCAAAACTTTCATAGTGTTTCTAGATGCTTATACTGGCCTATAGTAGTGTTTCTAGATGCTTATGCTATAATAGCGTTTCTAAATGCTTATGCTATAATAGCGTTTCTAGATGCTTATGCTAGCCTTTTATAGTATTTCTAGAAGTTTATACTAGCCTTTACTAATGTTTCTAGATGCTTATGCTGGCCTTTCATAGTGTTTCTAGATGCTTATGCTATAATAGCGTTTCTAAATGCTTGTGCTAGCCAATACCTAATAGTGTTTGTAGAAGTTTATGCAAAACTTTCATAGTGTTTCTAGATGCTTATACTGGCCTATAGTAGTGTTTCTAGATGCTTATGCTATAATAGCGTTTCTAAATGCTTATGCTATAATAGCGTTTCTAGATGCTTATGCTAGCCTTTTATAGTATTTCTAGAAGTTTATACTAGCCTTTACTAATGTTTCTAGATGCTTATGCTGGGCCTTTCATAGTGTTTCTGGATGCTTATTCTATAATAGCGTTTCTAAATGCTTGTGCTAGCCAATATCTAATAGTGTTTGTAGAAGTTTATGCAAAACTTTCATAGTGTTTCTAGATGCTTATACTGGCCTATAGTAGTGTTTCTAGATACTTATGCTATAATAGCGTTTCTAAATGCTTATGCTAGCCAATATCTTATAGTTTTTGTACAAGTTTATGCGAAACTTTCATAGTGTTTCTAGATGCTTATACTGGCCTATAGTAGTGTTTCTAAATGCTTATGCTATAATAGCGTTTCTAAAAGCTTATGCTATAATAGCGTTTTTAAATGCTTATGCTAGCCAATACCTAATAGTGTTTCTAGAAGTTTATGCAAAACTTTCATAGTGTTTCTAGATGCTTATACTGGCCTATAGTAGTGTTTCTAGATACTTATGCTATAATAGCGTTTCTAAATGCTTATGCTAGCCAATATCTTATAGTTTTTGTACAAGTTTATGCGAAACTTTCATAGTGTTTCTAGATGCTTATACTGGCCTATAGTAGTGTTTCTAAATGCTTATGCTATAATAGCGTTTCTAAAAGCTTATGCTATAATAGCGTTTTTAAATGCTTATGCTAGCCAATACCTAATAGTGTTTCTAGAAGTTTATGCAAAACTTTCATAGTGTTTCTAGATGCTTATACTGGCCTACAGTAGTGTTTCTAGATGATTATGCTATAATAGCGTTTCTAAAAGCTCTTTAAGACGTTTACGATCTGTTCTACCTATTCCTACCAAAGTTATGCTAGCAAACTCTCTCCTCCTATCTATTCTCGATTATGCAGATGCAAGCTATCCCGATTTAACCGAGGACCAACTTAATAAACTTGAGCGTCTACAGAATCTCGCTATCCGGTTCATATTCTGCCTTCGCAAATATGACCATGTATCAGAATTTCGCTCAAAGCTCAAGTGGCTTTCTATACGCTGTCGCCGGAACCTACATATTCTTTCTCTTTTGTACTGTGTATTATTTAGTCCAAATGCACCCTCATATCTGAAGAATAATTTTAAATTCGTGGATAATCCAGCTGGGTTGAGATCGACACGTAGGCTAAAACTTCATGTGCCAGAATTCTCAACGAAGTTTTATAAAAAATCGTTTACTGTACAGGCCATTAACCTATGGAACGATCTACCTGTCAACATTAGAGAATCTGATACACTCTATAGGTTTAAGAACTTGCTGAAAGATCACTATATGAATAATTAGACTACATTATCTATATCAATTAATATCTATTTATTAAATCTATGTATGGTTAATGTATTGTATTATAATATAAGAATATATATTAGTTTATTATAACTGTATATATACATAGTATTATTTACTATTATTTAGGTTGTTTATGTATTCGGTTGTATCTTATTAGTATTAGTATATTGTAACTACACCACCTACTTTATTTTAACCTTCGCTCCTTCCAAGACTGGGTTGTCTGGAAGAGATGGCTAATTAGCCATAAGACCGCCCGCTGTACTTCACATTAGTTTAATTTAGTTTTAGCTTAATTTTACTGCATCCTTATCCTTTTGTGGTGTACAATAAAGTTATAAATAAATAAAAAATAAATAAAAGCTTATGCTATAATAGCGTTTCTAAATGCTTATGCTAGCCAATACCTAATAGTGCTTCTAGAAGTTTGTGCAAACCTTTCATAGTGTTTGTAGATGCTTAAGCTAGCCTATAATAGTGATTATAAATGCTTATGCTATTCTATATTTGTATTTCTTGACGCGTATGCTAAAGTTTAATAATGTTTCTAGATGTTTATGCTAACCTAAAATAGTTTATATAGATGTGTATAGTATGAGTAAATTATTATTTGTATAATATACTGTACAAACTCAATTTAACATTATTTTATTTAACAATAAACTTCTCAAAATGTTAAATTATTTAACTTTCTTTGATTCTCTTATTAAAATAATAGTTGTGTATTTATACATAGATTTGACCTCAGTCTTATTACGTCCATCAAATAAGATCCCGTACATACAAATCCGACATAAAACAGTTCCCTAATACATATAGATAATCTAGAACGTTAAACACCCATATATTTATTATATCCATAAATCGGTTCATGCGAGGTGCATCACTGAAGAGTGCACTGCACTTAAAATGAACTAAAACATATTAAAATCAACTCTAAAGTCAAGCAATAGAGTTTAAAATAGTGTAAGGTATTATAGTACTTGTACTTTTTTAGTTTCAAGTATATTTTGTTATCAAAAAGCTGAAATAAACTTTAACCTCTAGACTTAAAGTATAGGTTTCTTTATTTGTGGTGATAGCCTTCACAATTTTATGACAACATCTCATATATTCTGAAATAAGCTTTATTATTAAATAATAGAGTATATTTTGTAATAAATTTTTAAAGCCTTTAGTCGTTTTGGGTGTAAAATCTAGGAAAATTGACCTCAGATGTGGTGTCCCCGTAAATATTTGCGTCGGACGCGGTTCGCGCCAAGCTAAAGGATTAGAGATGACTTGTCTGAATTTTGAAGATATTCTAGATAAAAGTAGCTTAAAAGTAGTTTATTATTTAGTACTCGATCCACGTGGCTTCATCAGCATAGGAGTTTATGTTAAATTAAGTATATGTGTACAAAATTTTTAGCTTTAACTTTTTTTACTAACTTATCCTTCTATCCCACGGGAATGATGCTTTTCTGCGGGATAAAAAGCATCCCTTGTGTTAATCAACTTTCTAAAGTAGAAGTATACCAAATTTCATTCACATAGGTTCAACAGTTCTTACGTGATGCGTGCACAAACAGTAACAGTTCTTACGCAACTGTACGACGTTATTATACGTATATCTATGGTTATAGATAGATATATAACTATAGGAACAAAAAAATTATATTGAGCTCTAAATCATTCCAAAAATAGACCTTTTACCAAATTCTGATTCTCTATTCATTTACATACTTCCATAGATTTCCCATAACCTATAGATATTTCTAGCTTTCATTGGACGTATACTATCTTTGGGTTCTATAAGAAATAAACCTTGTTTTTCTTTATCCGTAGATATTATTAGGTGATCTCTATCCCTAAGATATGATATCCTCGCAACAATTTTTTAGTCTGCTTCTTAAGCATTTTTCATCTCGGAATACACTCGGTAGGGATCCTAGCCCCCATGTCTTTTATTGAAGCAAATTGTGCCAGATTCTATTTGTATAAACTTTATTCATACCAAAACTGACTGACTGATATATAGATATGGCAAAGATTTCTGGAGATGTGGTGTTCTTTGATACCGTGGCTGTCCTCTAAGGAAGGACTTAGGAAAATTTAATGAAGGTTTGTCGTATATTTTATCATGTTAACTATAAAACGAAGGTAATCGGGTAGTCTGACAGTAAATAATTGGAGAAACTTCTTGAGCTAGGGCACCCATGTCTTTGACTGAATTTTTGAGATCAGAAACCAGTCATTTTTGAACCCACTGTGGCCTTAATATCATCATAGTAATCGTCGTAATTGTAACAATAATAACACAAGCGTAGTCATGTATAATGCTAGTATACAATAACATGGCAAATGTAGTCAAAGATAACTGAAATCGAAGCTAGGTTTCCGTACGATTAATTTGTGGTAGAATCAATCGGTCGGATGATGGCTGGTAGTTGGAGCGTGCGGTAAACTACTGATCGGGTTTCATACTCTATTCTCTATATTCATATTTAATTATGTGCTAGTTATGACCGTTACTTTGTCTGGAAAATGTGTATGAGACATTCACTCAATTACCCTCCCACTAACAGACTTATTGAATCACGCAATCTCACATTAATTTTTAGGTTATTGAACCGATACTTCTATACCACGGATATGGTTATTCTTTGTGTTTCTATCCTTCTATAGCTTTGTTTATTCGGGATAAAATGTATCCTTTGATTTTATCAGTTTATAAAGTATTTGTTAATAATTCCTTAAGTACTGTTTGTTTGAATAATTTCCTTGTATCTTATAGGATCTTTGCTTTTCGGGATAAAAAGTAACCTATTTTATATAATTAATCTAGGTAATAAAGTGTCTATTTGCATAATTGTGCGTAATATATGTAATATTATTAGGTTATATTGTGTTTGTCCATCTGTGGATTTGTAGAAATGGTTTGAATATGTAATGGTTGTAATTGTGATAATAGAAGAATAAGGTGTTTTTTGTTTCAGGAAATACTTATGAATACAAATTAAACAAACATAAATGCGATTTAATATATTACTAACGCCATCTATTGACGTATAGGCAGTGTCTACTTGTCTGTTCCACAATCATGCTTAAATTTCTGAACCGTTTTTGATCAAATATGATACAGAGATAAAGTAAAGATTGAAAAAAATTAACTTAAGAATACAATAAAAGTAAACACATGAGTGTGCTTGTACGCCATCTATCGACGTGGGGGTGAAGTGGATGTCGTGCTGTGTGTCCGTTATGTCTTTGTTAACACGTGTTAAATTACACCAGGACGAAGCCGGGACGACTCAACTAGTGTTATATTTAAAAATAAAGTAACTTTTCAGTATATATTAGAATATTAATAATGATCTAATCTTCGTTTGAAGTCCACAGAGATACTTGCCAACAATCTAAAACTGATGAATCATTTGACGTAATTTGTTAAACTGTAATTTTCCTGTTTCAAGTAATCTTATATACTTGTAGCCTGCTCTGGATTTACTTTGGATATTCTCTTTTTTCGGATTTCATCAATACAATATTATTGGTTTTTCTTGATCCTTGGATAACTTCTGAACCCTTCTAAACATCCCCTTCTTAGGTACCAACTTGACTTAAGCTACTTATTTTCTTCTTTAAGATGCTAATTTCCACAATAGTTGATGTCAAAGGCTCGACGATAAGTTTCAAGTCCAAAAAACATATTGCAAAAATTCTATTTATAAGTAAAACATATGGCAAGGGGTCTTCAAATCAATTTTGGAGACTCCTGAATTAGAGGAGAAATATTGAGCTCCAGAAGTCCAAATACATAAAGTTTAAAAAACACACATATATTAACTATATAATATTTAATGTCAAATGTTATAACACGACGGAGAATGAAAACGATATCAAAAACATTTTCCTGTAACTCTATCAGCACAGCATCAATTCTGCGAAAATAATTCACTGTAAAAATCCTCAACGTTTTATCTCTTCCAATAAAATGTATTTTATTCGAACACAAATAAAACTATGTACGCAATTCTCAGTGAACTATAAGTAGTTATAAATATAAGAGCATAGTGCAGACATTGACTAGTATTGCATGCATTTATATGCGTTATGTTCCCTCTCGCTCACTCTCCAACACAATATGATACACTAATGATAGCTCTTAGGCTGCGTTTGCTCCAGAGATGAGCAAGGATTCGTAGCTAGGCTGTGTTTGCTAAGAACCAAAAGAATCGAATTCATATGACATACTCTAACTGAGGTATCGAGGTTCTGGTGGTCTCATCTTAGGTGGAAACGCAGCCTTATAATACTGATGATAACTATTGCCTAAATATCTACTGAGTATATGAAAGTCCCTAATTTTTATGGTCTTAAAAGTAAGATTTTTAAGAGTTTTTACTAAAATTTTTTTTTACTAAAATAGGTGCTCATTTATATTATACTAGTCGACCCGCGCGATTTTGCCCGCGTGATGCTCCGCTTCTATTGGTCTTTGGGTCATGATATATATCCTATAGCCTTCCTCAATAAATGGGATATCTAACACTGAAATAATTATTCAAATCGGACCAGTAGCTCCTGAGATTAGCGCGTTCAAGCAAACAAACAAACAAACACTTCAGCTTTATACATTAAATATATATATACATATAATATCTGTATCAATATATATTTATATAGCATCTAAAAAAATAATATCAATTCCGTCACACACAACACACACACAAGACTTGATTTTTTGAAGAAGAGGTTACTATTGGTTGATTTCACATCTACCCTACCCGTGGTGAGAAATTACTATCACTGTCTTTCTTATATATTCATTTTATAATAGACTAGACCTTAGTCTTTTGCGTGGTCTCATTAAGTGAACCTGAGCAGTGAAGGTGAGCCGTTCATCGCTCATCTAGGATGCGTATACCCGATTGCACATTCAAACTCTCCATTCGTCTTTAATATAGTGGACTATAAACCTTCATACAGAGATATGGGAAGATGCGTAGGGGTGTGTTTGTTAAGAACAAAGAGAATCTATTGGTTCTTAATAAACACATCCCTCGTTACACAGCCTCGTAGATCTTTGGTGGAATCGCTGCTTTCATCTATAACAATTAACTGACTGACTCATTTGATAACTAATATACGCAATACAATCTGGCAACACTGTTTGGATTAAAATAATTTTTGTAACCCTGAAATTGAACCGGAAGTCCGTCATTAGTGGACAGATGCTTCGTATTCTGGTTCAGAGCCAACTTGAGACTTTTCTACTAGATTACTATTATAAAACTGTTATATCACTATATCTTTATATCGCTGTATCGCTTATTTTACATTTTAATTTTCAATTTATATATGACATGGGGCCCGTCCCGGCTTCGCACGGGTGGATAATTTTATTTTAACATTTTGGTTCCCGCATTCTGTCGCTCCCTCTATCGCCGCGTTACTCGATGCGCTGCGAGGCACACCACACCGCGCCGGCGGCCCGTCTGGGATTATTTTTTATTTATCTTGATATTTTTATTTCGTAATATCTTTTGACTGGAATGTCCGATTTCAATAATTCAAAAAGTAATTAACAGGTATTGAAACAGTCTTTATTATATTTGGATAAGAATTAATACAAAGTTACGGAAAACATGGTCTGATTTTGATAAGCATTTTTATCAACTTTTAATATGTAAAAAAGTAGTTATAGTGACTTAACTACAATAGTTGGACATACGTTCTATAATATTGTAAAACATTTTTTTGTTCTATCATCAATACTTTTCGCAGCGCATGCGAAGAAAGATATTTTATGGCTAATTTTTTTGCACCTTGTGTTGGTTTTAGTGAGAATTTCTGAGGATCTCTAATTTTTTCTTGTAATAAATATAGCCTATGTTACTCAGGGATAATGTAGCTTTCTAATGGTGAAAGAATTTTTGAAATCGGTCCAGTAGTTTTTATGTTTATTCGTTACATACAAAAATACAAAAATCCAAAAATACAAAAATACAAATCTTTCCTCTTTATAATATTAGTATAGACAAGCTGACCCAACAGACGATGTTCTGTCTTTTTTTTTAAATTATATGGCTTTGAATGTGCTTATGCACAAACCATTTTGAAAAAAACACGGAGGAGACTGCGCGGTAAATCGGATTATAGGTGATTATGATAAAATGTTGATGGATACTACGATACAGGAACAACCTAAAACAATAATATGAAATAAAGCAGTTATACACAAGATAAACAATAAGAGACAGAAACGTAGTATTTATGCAAATAGGTACAATAAACAATTACTTAAACTTTAATTTTATTATCTATAATAAATTTGACCAGGTTCCTAAAAACTAACATTAATAGATATTTTATATTAACCGGCCTTTGAAGGTCAGAGGGAATCATGTTGTAGTTGTTCTGACATATTTTAAGAATATAATTTAAATGACAGACAGTTATGTCAAACGCCATAAACGTTACATTAGAAAAGTTAATATAGTTTTAAATTTTCTTACATTTACTAATTTTCCGCGCAACTTTCTTAATTTTTTCTTACATAAGAACCTTCTCCTGACAATAACAAACACAACAAAAAAAGAATTAGCGAAATCGGTCCAGCCGTTTAGGCGTGATGCCGTGACCAAGGGAAATAGAGATACATTTTTATATATAAGACTAGCTACCCTGGCAAACGTTGTTTTGCTATAAAAATTTGGGGTGGGCAAACCTTATCACTTAGAGGGATGAAAAATAGATAGTAGCCGATTCTCAGACCTATGGAATATGCATATAAAATATCATAAAAATCGGTCGAGCCGTCTCGGAGGAGCATGGTAACTAACATTGTGACACGAGAATTTTATATATAAGATTAATTCTCAAATACATAAACGGTCACACAGATCGACATGCACTTCATTCCCAATTTCAACCCCTTTGACCCTTTTTTCACGATAAAACATATCCTTATAGCCTTCCTCAACCTCTAGTATATATTTGTACCAAATTTCATCAAAATAAGTTCAGTGATTTAAGCGTAATAGGCACATAGACAGAGAGAGTTACTTAGAACATTATCACATTTTATTATATCAAAGTCCCACTCCGCAACTTCAAATGTCCTATCAATTACAATAAGTCTCATTAAAGTTGGTCCAGCTGTTTTGGACATTTTAAAAAAATGTGTATATTCAACTAGCCGTCCCCCTCTCGCTTCGGTGAGGTGTATTCAAACTGCTCTCTCACTCACACAACGATGAATCAAATATCTCCCATCCTTAAGGCGTAAGAAACGTTTTCGTTACAAATTCGACTACCACGAAAAAGTCTTTTCATTTATTCGGGTTAATATATAGCCTATACACTCACAAATAATGTGGCTTCCTATTGGTAAAAGAATTTTCAAAATCGGTTCAGTAGATCCAGAGATTACCCCTACAACCTCACAAACTTAAACTTTTTATAATATTAGTATAGATTGTGTAGGTAAAGATTTTGTTATATTTTATCAAATTGGGCTCAGCACACATCAGCTGTAAAGTTACTCGTAGCAGTAAATTACAGAAATGCACCAAATATTGTATTTTCGAGGCACTCCGATCAGAATTACGTGTTTATAAGTAACGTCTGTGTAAACTTCTGCATAGTGTTGTTGAAATTCACTGTTTTGTTTCATATTCATGTGTTAAATTCATATTTTGATGTTTTGTTCATACATATCTGTCTGTATGTTACTTTGCTTTAGATTGTTAAAAAAAAATTGAGGTCAGTTTCACTGGTTTCTAAGTTTCCCACAAGCAAACACGACAAATTTTTCACGGAGATTCACGCAATTTAATTCGCGTAATGCCCCTATGGGTCGTAGCATAGTGTAATATAACTAATAGCCTTTCACAATAAATCGACTATCTAACACTACAATAATTTTTCAATTTGAACTAGTAGTTCCTGAGATTAACGCGTTCAAACAAACAAACTTTTTAGCTTTGTAATATGTCTTTATCAGCAGTTTGTTCTTCTTTCACGGTATAACGGAAAGACGGAAAGACGTGACATTTTGCATATAGATTGCTTGTAGACATAGATTAAGAAAGAAGAACCTTTTATTCTCGAAGAGTCCTGTAAAAGTACTGCCTGCGTTGTTTTATGTTGTGTTAAATTAAAAGTGTTTGACAGACCTACTACTTTTATATATCAAAATATATATGTATTGAGAAATATCTAATACATGGTTTTGGCTTATTAATATTATTCGGGGTACATAGTGTTCCCCAAAAAAAAGCTATTTATATTTTTTAAAATTTATTACTATCACACCATTCACTTCATTACTATTTCATCAAGTTCTAAAAGTCTATTCGGATGGTAATGATAATAGGATTAAAAATCTAATAGTGATTACTTTGTGTGGGTAAAACACAAAAATAATTTGACGAACTCATTATTTCAGATTATGAGATGTTAATGATAAAACATCTAAAAAAATGCTAATGATTCTACATTGTTCTAACCAAGAGAAACAACCAATTCAATCTATTTCATTACAGTCTTTACAAACAGACACATACAACATGTGTGTCTAGTAAACACAAATGTAAAAATATTTTTCAGCACATTGTAAACATTTTTATAGATTGTGAACATCCTTGACCGAGAGATGAGGTTATCGGCCTTAGTTACGAAATTACATTCGAGATTTCGCTCTACATCGCTTTATTTACACGTGACTGGATAAATACGCTTCGCTTTAAATAACCTTCTAGAATATTTAGTGTTTAAAAGTATCAAAAAATAGAATAAGAGAGAATTACTTAGAAATAAAGAAAACAATATCTTGAGTTAGAATTGACAATTTCTCATTACCTTCTGCGTAATTCTTTGAATATTTTTTAATAACCAAGTGTATCAAAACAACATATGTATATACTATCAAGATATATAGACCATAGTACATATTATAAAGTTACAATTGAAAATTTCTCATTACCTTCTGGGTAATTATTCAAAAAAATTTTTTTTCACATGACAGTATATTTTATGGTGGCCACGATCGCCCATGGACATCGGCAAAACAAGAGATACCTTCTTGTTTTGTCAATACGTTGCATCTTCGAAGATAGAGTGGGAGGGGGAGTGAAGAAAAAATGCTGCAGTTTCAACGGACCCTGTGCAAGAGCCCAGAATACACTAGCTCTGCAGCCTTAATGGTATGGGAGAGGGAGGGGTTAAATCTGACCCACATGCAGCTCGCTCGCATCGCATAACACTTGGCGGTCAGATTTGCATGTTGGTGGTCGCAAGCCGGTCGGGGAACAGATCTGCTACCACCAAGAAAACAATTACCTTTCAAAGATATTTAATTTTTATATATCTAAAGGTTTTAAAAGAACACTTAAGTGGTATGAGTTAACGTTTATTGATGGTACACATCATATTATTATCATTACCCTCTGCTTAATTTACTCTCACTTTCATAATATTTAATTTCTATTCAAAATATTAATAATCTCCTTATTGCCATTTTAGAGTTCATTTAGAACCCAAAATTATTATTTTATATTTATCCTACAGGAACTATGAACTTTCCGGGTTTAAAGCCTATATGTCAAACCAGGTTATAAAGTATGTGTGTACCAAATTTCATTGAAATCTGTTAAGCCATTTTTGTGTGATTGAGTAACAAACATCCAAACATCTACTTCCACATTCATAACATCATTAATAATTAAGATTAAGATCGTTTGCATGTAGTAAATAAATAGTTCATTTACAATAATGTACTTCACAAAATGGGGGATAAAGATGGGGGTAAGCATATGACAGGTTGATAATGATATTAATGGTTTCATTGGTGATGCGTACGCGCAGATAGTCAGGTCACTGACCTCGACCTGGTTAGCGAAATATTGTTATAACATTAATCCTTAATGAATATTTGTTTTTCCGTGTGTATTGCAAAAACTTGTTTTAACTAACAAAATGGCGGTATTTGTCTGTTTGTAGTCATAAGTTAGCTGCAAATGTTTATCTAGTTTATTTCACGGCCATCAATTAAAATTTATAAATTTGGGAGTAAGTAATTTTGGTTGTTATAGACGTTAACCTTTAGTGGTAACGTCTGGCAGTAAAGTTTGGCGGTCACGTCTAGCGATAACATCTAGCGGTAGCTTAGAGCGATAATGTCTGATAGTAACATCTAGTGATATCATCTGGCAGTAACGCTTGGAGGTAGGCTTTGGCGGTAACATCAAGCGGTAACGTCTGACACTAGCGTCTATGGGTGTATATATAAATTCGGTCAATCATTTCCTCTCGAGTCAAAATTCGTATACTGCATAAGGAATATATATTATGATTACTCATGGCCGTCAGCTGCGATTCCGTGGGTGGGGCGAGCAGTGGCAGCCTCCCAAACATATTGAAAAAAAAATGTTTTTCAGTCATTTCCCTGGAGATAGTTTGTTATAGTAGTTTAGATAGTGTAGTTAGTAATTTGCTTTGTTACTAAATATTGCTTGATTTAGCTTTTAAAAATCAAAATGTCACATGGCCAAGCGGCCAGCTGACATATATTCCACCACGTTATGGTCAGTTGACTTTTTTTTTTCCTTAAAGATACTAGGTAAGCTATAATCCGACAAATTTTGAAATGGGAGGAAATGACTGAAAAAAAAATCTACATATTTGGTTACCACTGCTCGCTCCACCCACTGAATATAAAAATGATTAATAATAAAATTGTGTAATAAGTGCATTAATTGGTAACAAAAGGCGGTATCTTGGTTGATTGTGGCGGTAGCGTCTAGCACTAACGTCTGGCGGTATGGTCTAGCGATAATGTCTTGCGATAACATCTTGCGGTACGATATAATGTTATCAAATAGATTAAAATAGTTTTTTTTAATTACTCTAACGTCTCCTTTATGTAGACATCGTTTTGCCTCAGCGAATCAAGAACGGGTAGCATCTAATATATTAAAGGTATAATAGAAATAATGATATGAATTGTATCATCTAGTACACAATATTGAGTCCGTCCACTCATTACTTGATTGTTCTTGCGTAAGAGACGTACAGACATCAACATAAACGTATAATAAAAATATAATTCTCGAATATCTGAACATACATATTTAAGAAAACTTTATATGAAGGATTTTTATAGCACCAATAGAAGCCAAAATAAACATTTTTAATATTTCATCTATGTTTAACTTTGTTTACACAGTTGTATTGTAGAAAGTGTATGCTAAATTCTACTAATATAGTATTTAAAGAAGTAAAGTTTGTGAGGTTGTAGGGGGTAATCTCTGGATATACTGAATTGATTTTAAAAAAATTTTTACCAATAGAAATCCACATTATTTGTGAGTGTCATAGGCTATACATGAATCCGAAAAATGAAAAGACTTTTTCGTGGTGGTCGGATTTGCAAAGTCGGAGAAAAAACGGACGAACGAAAACGTTTGTTACGTTCATAGTTGTTTGAATGAGTGAGTGAACAATTTGCATACACCTTAAGGAAGCGAGAGAAAATAGAGCTTTCAGTCTAGTAAAAAAAATATTTCTGTAAAATATTTTTTTCGTAGTTAATATTCGTAACAGTACAAATAGCTTAATATAATGACCATCATCATACCATGATTAAAGTATTGTAACCGTAATGGACGGTAGCTGACGAAATGTTATAATTCACTTATTTGTAAGTTTGAGATTCGACATTGATGTATTGCAACAGATTGTCTACTATACATTTTTTATTTTTTTGTTCTTTTTCTGTTCAAAAATTCATAATTTCCAAAAATCCTTCCTTTTCTGTCACATAAAGTGTCATTAAAACTAACAGTTCTAGCTTTAAGCATTGGGAAGTATATTGATATGTCAGTCAGTCAGTTAAACAGTTTCTACATCTTATAGAATAGTGTTAATCAGAAACAAGTGTTAGCAACACCGTTGATAACTTTATATTCGCGGGTAGTAATTTTTTCCAAGACTGCAGTGTGGTCTAAAGTTGAGTAAGTGTTTAATATTGGTTAGTCGGTATTCCGTTTTAGGTGCATATTATTATTGTCTTGTGCGTGTTACTGTGCTATCGGTCTCAAGTAGATAACAAAATTCATCCTCTCTTGTACGGGTGGTTAATAAACAAATATATCCCATTCACTCTAAAGTACACATTAGTATACAATAGTCAAAGTTTTAATATTGCGCCACATGTTTTATTTATAACGCGATAGCACGTGCATGTGATTCGATAACCATTCAAACTGTACGTGATTTATATACAGACAGTATTGTACCTGGACATTATCAAATAAAAAACAAAAATCACACACGTAATTATGTTTTGATATTGATAATTTGAAAAAACCGTTCTGCCATTTTATAAATCGGTGTCACTGGAAACTCTTATTTACATATAAAAACTATTTATTATCATGCTAGATTGAAAACGTCAGACGTTATAGGTAAAGACTAACGCCAAACGCTAGCAACCGACAGTCCTGCTAGATACTACCGCTATACGTTAATGCCAGAAGCTAATGAGACGATAGACGCTATTGCTAGACTCTATCTTTAGATGCTATCGCTATGTTATGCTAGTGCTGGTTACCAACGTCAGACTCTACAACTAAATGATACTATTAGACACATTCACCAGACGGTAATGCTAGACGCTACCGTCAACCGGTACCGCCGAACGTTACCGCCAGCATAGTGTGCCGTCACGGCGTACAACATTACCGCGGTATCGGCAACGTTTGGCGTTATAAGAATCACCTTATGATGTCATTATTTTATTCTAGACGCTACTCTTAATCATCATTATAATATTATACTATTAACTTTTAAAGCAGTCAATGTTTCCGTATTAAATTATGCTATGTAACATTCTAGATGTCTGCTATTTTGTAATCAAAAGTATAGAAGATACATCTCTCATGAGTTTAGGCTATGTAGGTAAGTTTAGGATAGACATGCAATTTTGAGCATATTAGTACACTTCCCTATTAAAATATTTCACAAATATTTTGAACCGATGAGGTGTATGATGTAAAAAAAGATACATTTTACTTTTCTTTTCATTTGATTAAATAAACGCATAAAAATATCCGTGGGTGTAACAAGGCCAAATGTATTTCTGGCAACCCTAGAATATTACTAACCACCCTATAATATTTCTGGACATTCCTGAACAACACTATATTATTTCCGACCCACATTATAATATTTTTGACCCACACTAGTATGTTCCACCTAGCCCAAATTATAATATTCGTGGCCCATATAAGAATGGTACTGTCCACCCAAAAAGAAAAAGGAGTGATGGCCCAGTGGATGAGACTTCAGGTCTTACTCCGGAGGTCCGAGTTCGATCCTGGGCACACACCTCTGACTCTGAGTTATGTGTGTTTTTAGCAATTAGGTTTCACTTGCTTTAACGGTAAAGGAAAATATCGTGTAGAAACTTGCACTCCTGTGAGTTCCATTAAGTTATCACAGGTGTGAGAAGTCTGCCAACCCACACTGGGCCAGCGTGGTGGATTATGGCCTAATACCTTCCTCATTCTGAGGAGGAGACCCGGCTCAGCAATATGATGAATGTCCACCCTAGACTGTTCTTGACCCACACTAGTATATTCCAACTAGCCTATATTATAATATTTCTGGCCCATGTAAGAATGATACTGTCCACCCTAGACTGTTCTTGACCCACACTAGTATATTCCAACTAGCCTATATTATAATATTTCTGGCCCATGTAAGAATGATACTGTCCACCCTAGACTGTTCTTGACCCACACTAGTATATTCCAACTAGCCTATATTATAATATTTCTGGCCCATGTAAGAATGATACTGTCCACCCTAGACTATTCTTGACCCACACTAGTATATTCCAACTAGCCTATATTATAATATTTCTGGCCCATGTAAGAATGATACTGTCCACCCTAGACTGTTTTTAACCCACACTAGTATATTCCAACTAGCCTATATTATAATATTTCTGGCCCATGTAAGAATGATACTGTCCACCCTAGACTGTTCTTGACCCACACTAGTATATTCCAACTAGCCTATATTATAATATTTCTGGCCCATGTAAGAATGATACTGTCTACCCTAGACTGTTCTTGACCCACACTAGTATATTCCAACTAGCCTATATTATAATATTTCTGGCCCATGTAAGAATGATACTGTCCACCCTAGACTGTTCTTGACCCACACTAGTATATTCCAACTAGCCTATATTATAATATTTCTGGCCCATGTAAGAATGATACTGTCCACCCTAGACTGTTCTTGACCCACACTAGTATATTCCAACTAGCCTATATTATAATATTTCTGGCCCATGTAAGAATGATACTGTCCACCCTATACTGTTCTTGACCCACACTAGTATATTCCAACTAGCCTATACTATAATATTTCTGGCCCATGTAAGAATGATACTGTCCACCCTAGACTGTTTTTAACCCACACTAGTATATTCCAACTAGCCTATATTATAATATTTCTGGCCCATGTAAGAATGATACTGTCCACCCTAGACTGTTTTTAACCCACACTAGTATATTCCAACTAGCCTATACTATAATATTTCTGGCCCATGTAAGAATGATACTGTCCACCCTAGACTGTTCTTGACCCACACTAGTATATTCCAACTAGCCTATATTATAATATTTCTGGCCCATGTAAGAATGATACTGTCCACCCTAGACTGTTCTTGACCCACACTAGTATATTCCAACTAGCCTATATTATAATATTTCTGGCCCATGTAAGAATGATACTGTCTACCCTAGACTGTTCTTGACCCACACTAGTATATTCCAACTAGCCTATACTATAATATTTCTGGCCCATGTAAGAATGATACTGTCCACCCTAGACTGTTCTTGACCCACACTAGTATATTCCAACTAGCCTATATTATAATATTTCTGGCCCATGTAAGAATGATACTGTCCACCCTAGACTGTTCTTGACCCACACTAGTATATTCCAACTAGCCTATATTATAATATTTCTGGCCCATGTAAGAATGATACTGTCCACCCTAGACTGTTCTTGACCCACACTAGTATATTCCAACTAGCCTATATTATAATATTTCTGGCCCATGTAAGAATGATACTGTCCACCCTAGACTGTTCTTGACCCACACTAGTATATTCCAACTAGCCTATATTATAATATTTCTGGCCCATGTAAGAATGATACTGTCCACCCTAGACTGTTCTTGACCCACACTAGTATATTCCAACTAGCCTATATTATAATATTTCTGGCCCATGTAAGAATGATACTGTCCACCCTAGACTGTTCTTGACCCACACTAGTATATTCCAACTAGCCTATATTATAATATTTCTGGCCCATATAAGAATGATACTGTCTACCCTAGACTGTTCTTGACCCACACTAGTATATTCCAACTAGCCTATATTATAATATTTCTGGCCCATGTAAGAATGATACTGTCTACCCTAGACTGTTCTTGACCTACACTAGTATATTCCAACTAGCCTATATTATAATATTTCTGGCCCATATAAGAATGATACTGTCTACCCTAGACTGTTCTTGACCCACACTAGTATATTCCAACTAGCCTATATTATAATATTTCTGGCCCATATAAGAATGATACTGTCTACCCTAGACTGTTCCTGACAGGTATTAGAATAGTTCATGCCCACCCAAGAATATTCCCAGTTCATCTAAAATGTTTCTAACACCCCCTAGGAAAAAACAATTATTGTTACGCTAAGATAACACTATTTTCATTCCTCGTATATTAATACATAGATGATGTATATAAACAGAAGCGCAAACATATTGGTCTGTATCGGTACACATTTGAATTTCAAAGCTCACTGCGATACTAAGTTTTTATGCATCGCTCTAACCAAGCTTACGGTGGTCGGGCGGTCGGCCTACGTGACCGGACTGACTGACGGATACACAAAGATTATGGTTATATAGATACGACAAGTATACGTCTGCCTGTTTCGTTATACCACAGTTACACACATAAGATTATGCACTTACAACGGAACACCGAGTAACCAATATTAAACACTTACTCTAAACCTTAATAATGGAGACCCAGCAACACAACACCACACCACTGCACAGCCATAATGCGACCAGGCGAGCTCCCTTTGACAAATGGAAGTCTATCAGAACAGAGAAAATAAAAATGCCCCATTTTGTTTCAACAGATCTGATTCAGCACGCAGTAGTCCAAGTTATTTCATATCATTATCATCATCACCATCACGACCCTTCAATGGCCCACTGTTGAGCCGGGTCTCCTCCTCAGAATTGGAGGGTATTAGGCCATAGTCCACCACGCTGGCCCAGTGTGGGTTGGCAGACTTCACACACCTTTGATAACCTTTTGGGAACTCTCAGGAGCTCAGGATTCCTCACGATGTTTTCCTTCACCGTTAAAGCAAGTCAAAGTCAAAGTCAAAGTCAAAATTTTTTATTCAATGTTGGAATTTACATTCTCTTATTGAACGTCGGAATCTACCACCCTTTCGGAAACGACCTAACCCAGACCTGAGAAGAATGGGCGCAAGAAACTCAGCGGGACTGTTTCTTTTGGATATTTTTTATCTTTGATTTTTTAAACGCCAATTTTTATAACAAGTATATTTATACATTGAGAAAGCCTGGAGCGAACGCATCATTTCCAAGGCGTGACATCTTCCAAAAAATCTTTAATGTTATAATAGCCTTTGTCACACAAACGTTTTTTAACTAACTTTTTAAATTTTCCTATAGAACAATTTTGAACGTTTTCTGGGATCCTGTTGTAAAAGCATACACATCGCCCAACAAAAGAATTACTAATTCTACTCAATCGAGTAGTAGGAGTAACAAGTTTGTGTTTGTTCCTAGTATTGATGTCATGCAAGTCACTATTTCTAATAAAATCATTAATATTTTTACGCACATACATAACATTTTCAAAAATATATTGTGAAGCAACAGTCAATATATTAATTTCTTTGAATTTATCTCTTAAAGATATTTTAGGGCCGAGACCATAGATTGCGCGAATAGCCCTCTTCTGCAGTATGAAAATCGTGTTTATGTCGGCTGCGTTACCCCAAAGTAGAATGCCGTAAGACATTATACTATGGAAGTAGCTAAAGTAAACTAAACGAGCCGTGTCTATATCAGTTAATTGGCGTATTTTTTTAACCGCGTATGCTGCAGAGCTGAGTCTATTGGCCAACCTCTCAATATGGGGGCCCCATTGCAATTTAGAGTCGACAGTGATACCCAAAAATACGGTAGATTCCACCGGTTCCAACTCCTCTCCATTTATAAATACACCACTCTCTATTTTCTTAACATTGGGTGTCGTAAATTTTATATATTTAGTTTTCTTACTATTTAACATTAGATTATTAGCACTGAACCAATGTACAATATCAGAGAGAGCATTGTTTACATCGTCATATTCAGTTTGATAGCGTTTCACTTTAAATATTAGTGAAGTGTCATCAGCAAACAATACTATCTTGTTCTTTTTTTCTACAAGGTTTGGCAGGTCGTTTATATAAATGAGGAAGAGAAATGGTCCAAGAATAGAACCCTGGGGGACCCCCATATCCAGACGAGCCCCAGGAGATCTCTTGCCATTCACGTCAACCCTTTGAACCCTATTGTTTAGATAGGAGTTCATAAGGTCGAGCGCAGTTCCTTTGATGCCATAGTGGCGCAGCTTTCTGACCAGAGTCGCATGTTGTACACAATCGAAGGCCTTAGATAAGTCACAGAATATTCCAAGTGCATTCTGTGATTCCTCCCAGGCCTCGAAGATATTCTTAATTAATTCGACACCGGCATCCGTTGTTGAACAACCCTTAGTAAAACCAAATTGTTTCACATGGAGAAGTCTCTGTGAATTAAAATGAATCAACATTTGGTTTAAAATTAGTTTTTCAAAAATTTTACTAAGCGTTGGCAATACTGAGATGGGTCGAAAATTATTTGGATCAGTTATACATCCAGATTTAAATATAGGCGTTACTTTACTATGCTTCATCAGGTCAGGAAACACGCCACGTTTAATACAAGTATTGAAAATAGTAGCTAGATACGGTGCAATGGCATCAATTATGGAGTTAATTATTTTAACAGAAATACCCCAAATATCAGCTGTTTTCTTCATATCTAGGGTTTTAAATGTTTTAATTATATCTTTACTGTTGACAGTACTAAATTCGAACAGTACATCACATTTTTTAACATTTTCTAGCAATAATGATTCAGCAACGCTGGCAGATGAAATGAGAGAACAAGTTGTTGAGATTGGAATGTCAGAGAAATATTTTTCAAACGTGGATGCAACTTCCTGATCAGTTTTGATATTAATGTTATTATAAATGAGATTATACTTGAAGTTACGATCTCTGACTCTTCCAGTTTCCCAATTGATAATATTCCATGTCATTTTTATTTTGTCTTGTGCATTATAAATTTTTTGTTTAATATGTAACGACTTTGCCATGGAACACACTTTTTTAAATAACTTTGAATATGCTTTAACAAAGGCTATAAAGGACTCTGAATGGTTGTATGATCTCTCATTATAAAGTTGATATAGTTTTTCTCTACTTCGATGAATACCAACAGTTGCCCAATCATTAAATGACAAGAGACCACCCGAATTGACAGTCTTGGTAGTGAATATAGCAGTAAACTCTGATTTTATTAATTTAAATAGTGTGTTATATAACATATCAGGGTTATTGTTGTCAAAATTTAAGTATGTGAGTTTTGCTATAATACTACCTTTAAATTTCTCCATACGTTTGGAGTTCGTAGGAACAAACACAATCTTTTTATTTTTATTTCCTTTTTTTAACTCACAGTTAAAGGAGATTAATTGCCCAAAATGATCCGAACTCAACTTTTTAATAATTGAATATGAATTGGGTTTAAAGTTGGTAAATATATTATCAATACATGTTGCTGAGGTTGCAGTTACTCTAGTTGGCTCTAAAAATATATTTACTAGGTTATATGAATTTAACAGTGATATTCAATTGCTTAAAACACACATAACTCAGAGTCGGAAGTGTGTGGGTGTGTGCCCAGGATTGAACCTCGGACCTCCCGAGTAAGACTTGAAGTCTCAACCACTGGACCATCACTGCTGCAATATTTCAAATAGTTAACATAATAAATTTTTTATTTTTTTTTAACAGCAGTAAGGGCAACTTTGTACATAAATATTGACTATCATCAAGAAAATAGATCACGTGAGTCTTTGAAATAATTTTGAAATTTTTCTAAACCTGCTCTTGGGTCCCATGTCTTAAATGTTGCTCAGCTTACTGTTTGGTTAATATTTTGTTTTGATACATCTTATACATGTATGTATACTTACGGCCAAAATCTATAAACAATATCAATACATAATCTTTGGATCCAGAGATTTTGACTGAGATTGATTATTACAGCAGTGATGGCCCAGATGTTGAGACTTCAATGTCTTACACGGGAGGAGTTCGATCCCCCACACAGGCACATGCCTCGTGTGAAGTCTGTCAACTCGCCCTGGGCCAGCGTGGTGGATTATGGCTTAATACCCACTTCATTCTGAGGAGGAGACCCAGCTCAACAGTGGGCCATGGGCAGGTCGTGATGATGATGATGATTATTAATTTCGGCCCTTAATCAGGCAGTACCTTTGGTAACGTGGTAATTTAAAAAAATCTAAAAGAAATATTTGTTATAAAGCAAATAAAAAAATGAATAGGCATATATTTCAAGATAAACTAGCACTTCTATTATGTTATTCTATGAGAACGAACCCATATCGACTACAAATTGTACGGACTGGCGATGCCGGACGAAAATAATATTGTTTCTTTCGCAAATACATACTTTTCCCTCATTCGTTTGGTTTTACAGACAGACACATTGAATATGTACTAGTAATTACATTTATTACTCAATCTATTGCTTTAATTAAATAAGAAAAATACTTAATAATAACTGAAACTGGCTAAAAAATGACTGATAAAAAATCTAAATAGCTGAGTTGGCAACACTGGCCGTGTTCCTGTTTAAAGTTAATTTAGCTTGAAGAATAATTTTCAAAATATCACCGTTTTCGCAATGAAACTGAAGGTAATAAGAAACCTGATAAATTAAATTATATTATGTATATATGTTTGTATATGTGTATACTTTATATACCTGTCAGAACAGAGAGCCGAATTGAATGAATGAAGTGATCGAATCTTAATGGAGAAGTCCGTATTTGAATGAATGAATAATCGAATACTACGATTACGTAGTTTTTGAACAGTAGACCAGGCAGTGCCTTGGACTTGTGACCAAGGTGTAGGGTTAAGGAGCTCCTTTAAATGATCATAACACTCACCTCCACTGCCTGGTCTCACTGTTTGTCTGAGGTTAGGTTAACATAAACCTAACCTAACCTAACATAAACCTAACCTAACCTAAGGTTGTGTTAACACATCTAAATACAATGTAGGGACTCATAATAAATAAGACGTAAGAACTCACATGATCCTTAGTCCGATATGTTCAATATCCGTGATGCGACACACTATTTGTTACACTTCAACTCCACGTGATGTTCACTCAAAGAGACTTGTCGAGAGACTAAAGTGTACTGCGTCAGTCGGGGAATATAAAGGGACTAGACAATGGTAGCAATGCCCTTCCACTAGTGGGGAGAAGTATATCAACAAAACGGAAATAGGGCGCTGGCATCCCGATTAATCGATAATCTTTTACTCGTTTGACACTGTTAAAAATCGTTGAATATTAAAATGACGCGACGGAAGTGATGATTAATTTTCTTTATTATTACCCAAAGTAAATCAACAAATAGGAAATATGGCGCTGGCGTTCCAATTAATCGATAATCGATTACTAGTTTAAAGCTATCAAAAATCGTAGAATAAAGTGCCCTAGATGTCACTCGTATTCCGATTATTCGATAATCGTTTACTCGCTACCTAAAATCGACTAATATTAAAATGACGCGACGGAAGTGCCAACAAGTCCTCTTTATTATTATTCTACCCTAACTATAGCCCAACACGACGTTCACTATTATCCTACCCCAACTATACTCCGACATACCAGTGTAATCCTATCCTACTAATATTATAAACGCGAAAGTTTGAAATAATGTATGGATGTATCTTTGTTACTATTTCACACAAAAACTACTGAATTGATTTTGATGAAACTTTACAATAATGTAGCTTACACATCAGAATAACACATAGGCTATAATTTATAATGATATATGTGAATTTTTTAAAATAAAGCGGGTGAAACCACAAGTAGTTATTTAAATATGTGTCGGGGATTTTAATGATGAGAAGGAATTAGGATGGGGGGATATTGGACAACACTAAAAGGGGGGATGTTATTGAATAGATTATTGGGTAAACGCAACGTAGATTCTTCTCCTGAACCGATAATTAATCTAATATGATCTTTAACAATTACGAGAGGAACCTAAGCAGTGCCTCGGACTTGTGACCAAGGTTTAGGCTTAAGAATATCCTTTATTCAATCGAGACACTCGCCTCTACCGCTCAGGTTCTCTGTTTAAACCAAAGGTTAAACTCACATAAACCTAATCTAACACAAGACGTGGCAACTTCATTGTAAGGTACTCACGTGACCTTAATCGTACAGAACTTCCAGCACTAACACTGCACCAACTCTAACACTATCTAGGGACTGTTTCACTCCTTGAGAGACCGCGCACGATTAAGACTTCAGTCAGACTGTCGATGGCATATAAAGAGTCGAGACTGTCAAAACGACGGAAGTGATACTACCCTACTCCAACGCCATAGATACCGATGACGATTCGATTACTCGATAATCTTTTACTATTCTTTGACATACATATAAACCTTCCTTTTGAATTACTCTATCTATTAAAAAAACCGCATCAAAATCCGTAGTTTTAAAGATCTAAGCATACATAGAGACAGAAAGACAGCAGGAAGCGAATTTGTTTTGTATAAAATATACATAGTATTATGTAGTGATAAACACAATCCTCGTCAATTTGCCAAGGTTGGTAATGAGTATATAACAATTATATATAGCGGTCAATGTTACTACAAAATAGAAAATTAACTTTATACGTGTATTGTTAAATTATAACTATACTAGTCGACACGACCCGGCTTCGTCCGCTTGCGGTTTACCTATATATATTTACATCATAATCATTATTATATAATATATTGATGTAAATATATATAAACCGCAAGCGCAAGCGAATGATGACGTTAAGGTCTTTGGGAATTCCCAAGACTTAAACGTTCACACAGTACAAGGACATCATCCCCTTTTTTATTTCTGCTTACAAATACCTTCCCAAGCGGGAACTTGGGAAGGTTATGCGGGGATGGTGTGACTTCCTCTGAAGGAGACAGCCCAAAACTACTTAGCCCGACTCGCTAAACCATTCGGGATGTTCCTACTCGGCGCCTGGTTGGCAGGCCAGGGGCCAGGGGTAGGTCGCGGTGCGCTTTGATCCCATGGACATTATCCCCTATTTCAACCCATTCAAACTCTTTTTCGGGACAAAACGTAGCGTTTGTCCTTTCCCTTTCTATCTCTGTGCCAAATTTTATCAAAATCAGTTTAGTGGTATAAGCATGAAAACTTAATAGATATACAAACTGAGTTACTTTCGCGTTAATATTATTATTAGTTATATTAATCTGATCTATGATCAGTGGAGCGAAGTGTAATCGCACCACCGTCTGCCTCAAGCGCATCCTTGAATACTTCCATTCGGGTATATTGCTCGAAAAGACAGTGGAAGCTTAGAAAAACTAGTAGTCACTGGTAAAGTCGGGGGCAGCAGATCCCGTGGCCGTAGCCCGACACGTTGGTCCGATCAAATTCCGCGCTGTACTCAACACATCGATTTACGAAGCGCTGCATGGCGCTGAGGACATGCAGAGATGAAAGAAGACCATAAGAGATAGACTGCTATGAGGTGATGATATGAGGAATACGACTTGAGGAGGAGGTTCTGGATACGTTAAAAATTCGAGTGATTATGGAGTATGAATGTGTAAGTGGCAGCAAAGCGGCAGAAGTGGCACGTAACATCAACGACGTATACAAAGTGAACACTACTAACGATCGCACCACCCGCTATTCGTTTTCCCGCTTCCATTCTGGAAATTTCGACCTAAGAAATGAACTCGATGACTAAAGGATTGATTGAATGATTCTCAATCTACAGCTGAATTAGCAGCAGCTTTTGATGTTAGCATCAAAACAAACAAAATTGGACCATTTGTGTTGAATTAGCTGGGTAAAAGAGCTTGACAAATGGGTGCCCCAAGAATTAAATGATCGCCAGTGCGAAGCACGCACAAGTCGAGCCTTGCACTGCTCAACAGTTACACAAACGAAGTCATATTAAATAGCATTCTTACTTGAAACAAAAAATGGATTCTGTTCGACAATTCGCAAGCACTCAGCAAGTTTGTTAGATCTTGGTTCAGCACCTACACAATGCCTCAAACGATAACTGACCAAAAAAAGTGATGGTCTCTGTTTGGTGATCTAGCGCCGGTGTGATACATCACAGTTTCTTACCAAACGGGAAAAGCATTACTGCAGATGTGTGCTGTGAAGAACAGAAAATAATGATTGAGAAGCTCGCACATCTCCTACTAGCTTTGGCTAATCGTTGGAGGTCCGTTGCTCCTGCACGACAAAGCGCGACCTCATTCTGCACAGCAGACGGGTTCCAAGTTACAAGAGCTGGGGTTGGAAGTTCTCCGTCATCCACCGTACTCACCAGACCTTGCCCCTACAGACTTCTACTTTTTCCAGTATTTGGATAACTTCTTGGCGGGGAAAAAATTCAATATAAAAATTCAAAATTTCTTTAAAGAATTTGTTGCCTCCCATCCAGCAGACTTTTTCAATTGGCATCACCAAGCTACCACTGCGTTAGCCTTGTGGTTAAAACATTGATGTCTTACTTGGGAGGTCCTGGGTACACACCTCTTACTCTGAGTTATATGTGTTTTAAGAAATTAAATATCACTTGCTTTAACGGTGAAGGAAAACATAGTGAGGAAACCTGCACTCCTGAGAGCTCTCCATGTTCTCAAAGGTGTGGGAAGTCTACCAACCCGTACTGGGCCAGCGTGGTGGACTATGGCCTAACCCCACTCCTCATTAGGATGAGGGAGGAGACCCGGCTCAGCAGTGGGCCATTAATGGTTTGTGATGATGATGATAATGACGTTGGCAAAAATGCATTGATTGTATGGATAATTACATTGATTAATAAAAATAAAAAAATATAGAGAAAAAAGGGTGGTTAATCATTTCATGAAAAACGGCAATTTCATGAGAAATGATCTATTAATAATAATCTTTAATAATATGATAGAAATGCTGAATAAAACACAACATTACAGAGAAGAAAAAAATATACATTACAGGTAAGTTTCAAGATGGCGTCGTAAATTCTCGTTAGCTTGCAAAAAGCGAGGAATAGCTTATTTAGGCCCCTTGAATGTATCATTATGGGTAATTGAGATTAAATGGATATTATCTAAATCTTTATAAGTAGATAAAAAACCGTTAAGCGTGAGTTAGGATATATTTAAATTGTACAAATAGAATTTGTTGATAATTGTTTAAGAGTAAATTCTAAATAATTTGTTATTTTTCAAAAATCACAGTAATAGAAAGATAGAGAGAGAACGAGAGAAAACTACTTCTATATATACATAATTTAATATACTTACTAAAGTTAAGATAGTATAAAAGTAAGATTTTTTTTTTTTATAATAGATAAGGTTCAAACGAGCAGATCGTCCACCTGATGGTAAGTGGCCACCATCGCCCATGGACATCGGATAAACAAGAAACACTCTCGTTTTGTCGATGCGTTGCATCCCCGAAGACAGAGTGGGAAGGGGGAATGAAGAAGAAAAATGATGCGGATTCAGGGGACCCTAGGCAAGAGCCCAGAGTCCACTAGACCCACAGCATTAATGGGATGGGAGAGGGAGGGGGTAAGTCTGGCCCACATGCGGCTCAACCGGAACGCGTCAATGAAACTTGGCGATCGGATTCGCATGCTGGTGGTCGCAAGTCAGTCGGGGAACAGATCCCCTACCACCAAGGGTGTGCTGGGTTACTCGGCTCTTACGAGATGCTCTCCCAGCGGCAGAGGGGAATAGTATTCTAACTCGTCCCTCACGGGGTATTATTAAGAAATCTTTGTAATTGTAAATTTTGTCACAATTTTTTCAATTTCACTAAAAAGCTTAATTACAACCCATAGTATTACACAACCATCACAATTTCAATAAAACTTAAAATTTTCGAATATACCAATAAAACAGTTAATCAATCGTGCATATTTAACGTTTCTAGCCTGGCAAGTAAAGGTGGAATAGACAAACATACATACAGCTATCACAAAGTTCTTACTCTCATATAAATAGAGTTCAATATTAAATATCTCAGCTTTAAAACATTAGAAGCTAGACAAAGTTAGGTTATGCACAAACGTTCAACCTTTATACAATGGTATAAGGTTGTTGTTTCTCTGTTGTTTTGTCGTACATAAGTGTGTTGTTATGTCGGATAATTGCAAGGGAAGGAAACAAGTGTGCATTTTCCCGTGCCTAAGGCGAATGCAGATATGTATTTATAGTAGAAATTGGATGGCAGGCTCGAATTTACGTCTTAATTTTTAAGTAGCTAGATTATAGTGCATTTCGGTTATATATTCATTGTTTTTAGGTATGACTATTGTATTTATATAGACCTATAATATTATGGACGCCAGATGTTTCGTAGATGTTTGAGATAGTCTAAGTGAATAGTTCTATTAGAAAAACAATAGCATTATTAAATACAATATGTTTGGATGTTTATGACTTAATTACACAAAAATGCTTGAACGGATTTTGATGAAATTTGGCACACAGATAGTTTATAACCTGGAATAACTCACAAGCTACTTTTTATTCCGAAGTTCTATATATATCCGGCAAGAACTAAAAATATGTCATAAAACAAACAACATTATCTTACAATATATAAAGCTGAAGAGTTTGTTTGTTTGCTTGAACGAGCTAATCTCAAAAACTACTAGTGCGATTTAAAAAATTCTTTCAGTGTTAGATAGGAGATTTATCGAGGATGGCTATAGGCTATATATCATCACGCTAAGACCAATAGCAGCGGAGCATCACGTTGACGAAGTTGCGTGGGTCGACTAGTATTCAAAATAAATTTTTCAGCGGTTACTCAAAATGGACCTCAGAAAGTTAGAATTCTGCTAAATATAAGTATATATAAAAAAGTTTAAAAATGTACGAGGAAATAGAAATCCACAACGCAATTTTGCATTAGTCATTTGTAAAACAGCTCTGAAACACAATTGCAATACTCACCTCCACTGCTCAGGTTCACTATTTCAACCTAACATTAGGTTGACATAAAGTTATGTAAACATAATTGCATAACAAAATACAATTTAATGGTCTTGACAGCAACACAACACCATTATTACACTTTCACTAGTATTTCTTTAGATAATGCTTACTTGAAGAGACTTAGATCTAGATTACTCGTTGGATTAAAGTTTGAACAAGATAGAGGTAGAAGTGTGACCAGTGAGAATAATAGTGAAACGAACCAATAGGATTCACCACGTCACTAAAAGTAATTTTTTTAATAATAATTATTAGCTAAACAGAAACAGTACAATCTAATATATAAAAGTTTAATACATTCACGACATGAAGGTACTTTGAGAAAATTGTAAATAATTTGACGTCAACTGCTGAATATTTAACTGAAGAGTGGGTTAAGTTATAAACTAACTTACGTAGCTTTTAGCTAATATTATGTAGAATGTCTGTATGTTAGATTGTTTATATATTCGTGATCAAAATAAGAGGAATGGTAGAAAATACTAGTGGGGATAGTTGCGCGTGTTAAGCATGCTGCGTGCATAGGAGGTTAGGTAAAAGTAAAGTAGGCGCGCGGGAGCAGAACTGTCACGTAAGAACCAGACACGTCCATCATTTTCAGCCCCGCGCTTCCTACTACAGAGTCCCTAATAGTGACTTTGCGTAATCAAGGTTAGAAGTATACTTAGATGGCTTCGATGATACCTAAATCCCGAAGAGAAGAGAGTAAGTAACTTGTACTCACAGGCTCGTTTATATACTCAATGGATAGACTACATACACGTCCACTTTCGCCTATGGCTCTCGTATAACTGATGTCTATACGGTTAAATGAATAAATGTGAAGTTTAAAGTATACTAAAACTCTTTATTTTTTGATAGCTTCTAATTTACAAGAGAAAGAAGAAAATGCCAGTGAGATCTATAAATATTCTGGGTTGTGTACTAAATCAAATTAGATTTATTTTTTAAAGAAAAAGTAAATATAATAGGCTCTTTTATTCTTATAACTTAAATCATTCACTGAACTATGCAGTCTACACTAGACGTAGGGTTACCATTTAGAAAAAAAAGACGGGATATGAAACTTACATTTTCGAAACTTTGACCAAGCAGAAATTTAGCAGAGAAGCTATCATCCGTATTGATTTTTATATTTTTATTTTACGTGTAAGAAAAAACATTTTAATACAAATGTGTACGCTTTCGGATCCGTTTTTTATATCGGACATGAGGCTATAGCCGAATCCTCTTCTTTGTTCCTCGTTTTCGGCTAAGAACCGATTTTCTTATTAAATAATATGATTTATTTTTGACATTCTTTTATTTGTATTAATTTAATTTGAAATTTGCACACTATTGATTCAGTTGAATGTTAGGTCTCTTCTTTTACCAATAACATCACTGTGTACGTTTTCGGATCCGTTTTTTATATCGGACATGAGGCTATAGCCGAATCCTCTTCTTTGTTCCTCGTTTTCGGCTAAGAACAGAATTTCTTTTTAAATAATTTGATTATTAATCTAGCTACTTTAATTTATTTTTGACATTCTTTTATTTGTATTAATTTAATTTGAAATTTGCACACTATTGATTCAGTTGAATGTTAGGTCTCTTCTTTTACCAATAACATCACTGTGTACGTTTCCGGATCCGTTTTTTATATCGGACATGAGGCTATAGCCGAATCCTCTTCTTTGTTCCTCGTTTTCGGCTAAGAACAGAATTTCTTATTAAACAATTTGATTATTAATCTAGCTACTTTAATTTATTTTTGACATTCTTTTATTTGTATTAATTTAATTTGAAATTTGCACACTATTGATTCAGTTGAATGTTAGGTCTCTTCTTTTACCAATAACATCACTGTGTACGTTTTCGGATCCGTTTTTTATATCGGACATGAGGCTATAGCCGAATCCTCTTCTTTGTTCCTCGTTTTCGGCTAAGAACAGAATTTCTTTTTAAATAATTTGATTATTAATCTAGCTACTTTAATTTATTTTTGACATTCTTTTATTTGTATTAATTTAATTTGAAATTTGCACACTATTGATTCAGTTGAATGTTAGGTCTCTTCTTTTACCAATAACATCACTGTGTACGTTTTCGGATCCGTTTTTTATATCGGACATGAGGCTATAGCCGAATCCTCTTCTTTGTTCCTCGTTTTCGGCTAAGAACAGAATTTCTTTTTAAATAATTTGATTATTAATCTAGCTACTTTAATTTATTTTTGACATTCTTTTATTTGTATTAATTTAATTTGAAATTTGCACACTATTGATTCAGTTGAATGTTAGGTCTCTTCTTTTACCAATAACATCACTGTGTACGTTTCCGGATCCGTTTTTTATATCGGACATGAGGCTATAGCCGAATCCTCTTCTTTGTTCCTCGTTTTCGGCTAAGAACAGAATTTCTTATTAAACAATTTGATTATTAATCTAGCTACTTTAATTTATTTTTGACATTCTTTTATTTGTATTAATTTAATTTGAAATTTGCACACTATTGATTCAGTTGAATGTTAGGTCTCTTCTTTTACCAATAACATCACTGTGTACGTTTTCGGATCCGTTTTTTATATCGGACATGAGGCTATAGCCGAATCCTCTTCTTTGTTCCTCGTTTTCGGCTAAGAACAGAATTTCTTTTTAAATAATTTGATTATTAATCTAGCTACTTTAATTTATTTTTGACATTCTTTTATTTGTATTAATTTAATTTGAAATTTGCACACTATTGATTCAGTTGAATGTTAGGTCTCTTCTTTTACCAATAACATCACTGTGTACGTTTCCGGATCCGTTTTTTATATCGGACATGAGGCTATAGCCGAAACCTCTTCTTTGTTCCTCGTTTTCGGCTAAGAACAGAATTTCTTATTAAACAATTTGATTATTAATCTAGCTACTTTAATTTATTTTTGACATTCTTTTATTTGTATTAATTTAATTTGAAATTTGCACACTATTGATTGAGTTGAATGTTAGGTCTCTTCTTTTAGCAATAACATCACTGTGTACGTTTTCGGATCCGTTTTTTATATCGGAAATGAGGCTATAGCCGAATCCTCTTCTTTGTTCCTCGTTTTCGGCTAAGAACAGAATTTCTTATTAAACAATTTGATTATTAATCTAGCTACTTTAATTTATTTTTGACATTCTTTTATTTGTATTAATTTAATTTGAAATTTGCACACTATTGATTCAGTTGAATGTTAGGTCTCTTCTTTTAGCAATAACATCACTGTGTACGCTTTCGGATCCGGTTTTCATGTCGGACATGAGGCTATAGCCGAATCCTCTTCTTTGTTCCTCGTTTTCGGCTAAGAACCGATTTTCTTATTAAATAATTTGATTTATTTTTGACATTCTTTTATTTGTATTAATTTAATTTGAAATTTGCACACTATTGATTCAGTTGAATGTTAGGTCTCTTCTTTTAGCAATAACATCACTGTATACGCTTTCAGATCCGGTTTTCATGTCGGACATGAGGCTATAGCCGAATCCTCTTCTTTGTTCCTCGTTTTCGGCTAAGAACCGATTTTCGATCGTACACTAATGAAAAGTATAAAGTGATGGTCGCTAATAAACAATAATTATTAGTCACTAAGTTTGTCGACTTTGTAGACATTTTTAATGTGAATACGTCTATAAAGTTGCTACCACAAAATTGGGGGGATAAAGTTTGATGTTGCAGCTACATGTCTATCATCTCCATCCAAAATTCAACTGTACCAATGGATAGCTAAATGATCAAAGTATTTTTACTCTAAGTAAGGACACATTGAACGCGCCGCCACTTGGAAAAGCTGCGATGTTCGTTTAAGTTTCAATCGTCAGCTCTTGTCAAACCCTAACGATTATATATGTTGGCGCGTAAGTTAGCCTTGGGTTAACCTAACCTTAGGTTTAAATAGAGGGCTTGGGCAGTAGAAGCTAGTGTCGTAATTAACTAAGTGAATTCCATAAGCCTTCATCTTGGTCACGAGTCCAAGGCACTGCTTAGCTTCCTCTCGTCATTGTAAGAGGTGATAATGTTTTATTATTTATCGGTTTAGCAGCAGTATCTAAATTATATTCTATATAATTATATTATATAGAATTAAAAAATCTTAACCAAAATCTGTTTAATTAATAGACATTAGTAAATTTTTTTGGAAAATATAATTTAAATTGATGATTTTAATTTATGTTATGTGGATGGTTTTAAATTAAATTGGAATTTGGAAACTATTGATTTAGTTGAATGTTTGGTCTCTTCTTTTGACAATAACATCACTTGTACAACGTTCTGGCAAATAAATAATTTGATTTTTGATTTGCGTTTACACAATTGTCTATTGGGTAATATTACCCCCTTGTTGTGTTTTACTATATACCCTCTCCTTCTCATCATTAAATCTCCAAGGTAAATAATAATCTATACTAATAATATAATTAATATTTAATATAATATTTTTATTTAATTAAGATTTGTATTTTTGTATGTAACGAATAAACATAAAAACTACTGGACCGATTTCAAAAATTCTTTAACCATTAGAAAGCTACATTATCCCTGAGTAACATAGGCTATATTTATTAAAAGAAAAAATTAGAGATCCTCAGGAAATCTCACTAAAACCAACCCAAGGTGAAAAAAAATTAGCCATAAAATATCTTTCATCGCATGCGCTGCAAAAAGTATTGATGATAGAACAAAAAAATGTTCTACAATATTATAGAACGTATCAATATCTAAAAAAACTCTGCGAGACCATATGTCCAGCTATTATAGTTATGTCACTATAACTACTTTTTTACATTTTAAAAGTTGATAAAAATGCCAATCAAAATCAGACCATATTTTCTATATTTTTGTATTAATTCTTATCCAAATAAATTATTTCGTATTCAAGACTGTTTCAATACCTGTAAATTATTATTAGAAATTAAAAAAATCGGACCTTCCATTCAAAAGATATTACGAAATTAAAAATATCAATATAAACAAAAAATAAACGAGGACGCGACGGGCCACTCTCTTCTATCTCTCCACTGTAAACATTAACTATTATTATATTAATAGTATGCTAGTAGTAAAGTGTACTTTTATTTTAAAGTTAATGTATGATGAGTGTCGTGATCAACTGAATGATATCCTAAGACCTACATTTGGAATTCAAGCTCCAGGTACAGTTGGAAGGATCAAGAAATCATATTATATTATAAGCTTTTAAAGTAATTAACGAAATTAAATTTGACTTGTACTTCATTTTATACATTTTATGAAAATTTCGATTCTATTGCAGTGTTAAAAATTTCGGTCATTTGAAAACAAGATCGTAGGCTCTATCCAGGACTGTCCGCAGCACTACCGGCTATATGGCAACACCAACAGTACAGTATTTATAGATTGTCCTGGACTCTAATTGATGGATGGGATAATCACCCGTACTTAGCGTTTAAATACTTTGATGAGATAGCGTAATTGTGTTCCAATGTATTGATGTATTGCCTTTGTATTGTAATCTACTTAATGAACTGTTTTATTCTTATTATTGAATAGCCCTCGCTTCGCTAAGCATATACTTAATTTATAAATAATGCTGAAGATCAGACATAAGCTTTTATAACTCATCATCAAAATAAAACAGATTCTAGGAAGGTAAAGACCAGACCAAAACTACTGAGATTGTTGAAGCTGATGATCATGCACAATGAATAGCAATGCTGATCATTTACTATCAGATAAAGCATCTCCCTTTTTGACACAACAATATAACTATTTTCGCCTAAAAATCATAATAAGAATCGAGAAAGATCATCTCATACTGGAAGAAAAACATCATCTTCAATCGAAAAATTCATCATAGTCATCATTTACTATCAGATAGAACGTCTGACTTTAGATGTCTTGAAGAAAATTACCGTAGACTAGATAATCAACAACAAGAACAAGATAGATCCTCTCATGTTAGCAAAGAAAATCCTAGACCATTAGACAGACCATCAGCCATTTTTTGTCATATCAAAAAACTCTGTCTTCTAATCAACAAGAGACTAATCCTCTTATGCTTTTCATTTACTAACAGACCATCTGCTTTTATCATAACCCAATGGAACTCGCAGCAATAATGGAATGGGAGAGAAAGGGGGTAAGTCTGGCCCACATGAGACACGTCAACTGCTTTGCGAACACTTGGTGCTAGTATTGTATGTGGGCTTCTGTTTCCGCACTTAGACTCAAGTTTGGTCCATTGTGCGTGCAGGGATGACTGGCTATACTAGCCAGCCCAGCTCCTTCCAGAAGCGCAGAAGTATCCTGGGAGCTTCACAGGCTTCTTGGAGTGACCTCATGTCCTTGAAGATTTGTGCCCATTGTGTGGCGACGCCCACGCATTCCAGGACAACGTGGGCAGTCGTCTCGTCTGCTTGGAGGCATCCCCTGCAAATAGATGTGTATTAAGTGCTGCAATGCTTTAGTCGAGTCGCTACTGAACTACTGCAAAACTGTTTGGGGTTAATGTTACCTTTAGAGAGGGCTCAGCGTGCAGTCTTAGAAATAATACTAAAAAAACCAATTAGGTACCCTACAGACCTCTTGTTCAGCAAATGTGCCGTATTATCTGTCAGAAGACTATATATATTAAACGTCCTTTTAAAGTATCATGCAAAGGTACCCATCGACACTCTGGAATTCCTTAAGAAAAGAAGAGTTAAGTATATTGTGTTTCGATATGAGAGGCACAGAACGTCCCTTGCAGGTCGACATAATAGTATTGCAGGGCCACAGTTATATAATAAAACCAACAGATCGCTAAAAATACTAAATTTAACCCGTTACGAGTGTAAAAAATGTATTATAAATTGGCTAATTAATTTAAACTATAGGTCCCTATTCCTCTCCTTTCCCTTAGATCTAATAGCGTGTTTATAACTCATCTTTGTTTTTTGATGTACAAGGAGATTATTTCTGTATCAATTTTATTTGTATCAATAAAGATTTATTATTATTATATTATTATTACGACAATACTCCCACTATTAAACGAAGATCAATGCGATTGATGCGATTTAGACTGAGCAGTTGGTGCTAGTGTTCGCAATCCAGTCGGGAAACAGATCCCCTAGATTTGGAAATGCTGATCCTGTACCATAAGATAAACTTATTTTCTCTCATGTTCTCATCAAATAGATTGGTCATCTACCATCTTCATACAATAATTCATTTAATTTGTTAATGTAATTTAATATAATATTTTTTGTCAATATTAGTCATGCAACCAACGCAATCCCTAAAGAGTAATTGAAGAGATTTGCACAACGTTTGAGGTTAGCCTTGACATATTCCTTGTACCACTTATATAAAAGGATAGTCTAGATTAATGATAAAGACATAATTTGTTAAATCTTTTTATGCGCAGGCGCAGGTCTAAAGATCAAGACAAACTAAAAAGATTCATTTTGTAAAATTTGATTCACAAGTATTTGTTTTTTTTATTTAAGTCTGGGCTACATTCTGTCTAATGTATGTATGTAGTATGACGTCAGACTTGTGATGTGGGCTATGTCGTGTTCAATGTGACGTGTATAATGTATGATGAATGATTCATAGTTGCGGTTAGAGAAGGAATACAACTCAGCGAAGCGTGAGGGGGTTAGCTTGTTGTTTATATAACAGTATTATCGAGTGACACCTAAAAAGGCAACCAGGACGAGTCCAAATAGAGATATTTGTAAACGATAAACGAAGCAAGTATTGGTGTGGTGTTCTGCAAATATTTAGTGATATAATGCTTGTTTGTGTTCTGTGATGTACAACTGTATCAACTACTTATATAAATGTTTGTTTGTCTGGTATAAATGGAATTCGATGGTCAAACACAATCATGCATTTTGTCACATAATTTTTCCAAACAAAAAAAATGTAAAAAAAAGCCAATCATCGCTATCGCGTCAGCCGAGGTGAGCTGATTTCCTAGGAGGGGACAAGTTGATATAAATGTGGGATATATTTCTTTTTGTAAAGTCCGCAAAGATGAGCAAATTTGTTAAAAGTCTGATGATTTGGCTACTTTTTTCTCTTGGGGGGCGGAAGTTGCCCCTGTCTGCCCCTTTTGGCCACGTCGTTGATTGCTATGACTGTAAAACTGTGAGATGAGAGAGTCATTAAATCATTTCATTCAAACTACATAATACAAGTAATTTTTATGCTAAGTATCTTAAAACTATATACATATTGCAGCATTACTTTGGTTCACTGATACTTACACTAGGATCCCCTGAGTTGTAGGTACCAGATACCTTCCTTTAGGTGAGACCTGAGCCGAATTGAAGTGCTCATACCATTATAGACTTATTACTAACTATATACTAAGTATGAAGATTAGGGTGTGCCAAAATAAGACGATATTTTTTTTTCACTCTTACTCCAAAATATCATAGGATATGTCCAAAAAAGTTTAAGTTTCCCATTTGAATAACATGGAAAACATGGTTTTTAATACTTTTTTGTCCTGCAAACTGTGAAAAAATCATTTTTCAAGAAAATGCGTGAATGGATCTTTTTTAGTATTAATTTTTGTTTGGACATATCCTATGATATTATGGAGTGAGAGTGAAAAAAAAATATCGTCTTATTTTGGCACACCCTAATGAAGATAGTGTGACTAATAGAAGTACATTTTTTTAAATTTTATTATAAAATCGTAGAAATTTGACAATCGATATTGAAAAAACTATATGATAAAAATAATTCATAATACAAGATTGGTTGAACCGAATGACTTGTTGTAGATGATTTTAAGAAAATTATGTTAATATCTGTGCTTTTCCTACTTTGCTCGACTTGGCAGAAGCACTACCTTGCCCCAGATTTATACACTCAAACAAATCTAAAAAGCATCGCTAGCATCGTCATTTAATACCTAAGGGAAGCGAAGTTCATTAGTAAACAGATAAAAAATAGTTTTCCCACGAGCCTAGAAAGGCAATACACTTGTACATTACAGATAATTGCCAGGTAAATTATGTGCATAATTGTGCGCTTGCGCATCATGTGTAAAACACAAGAACTTAACTTACTTAGTGGCTATTTAGTTTTATGTCATAACACATTTTATTATTTTCGCATAAGAAATCTGATTTTTTCCCGGATAAAAAGTAGCCTATGTGTTAATCCAGGTTAAAAATTTCGTTGAAATTCGTTTAGCTATTTTTGCGTAATTGTAGTAACAAAAATACAAATTTTCGTATTTAAAATTAAAAAAAATAATAATTATTAATATTTCGTATAATCACATTGTATATGTTGGAAACTAATTAAAAAGTATATACAATCTTTCAAAAAGCATCAATATGTGCATAACGGATGGCCTATCATGAAAGCTACAGGCGCAAAACGATCAGGATATAACTAAACATTACGATCTCGTAATATTCAGACAGAAAACCAAGCAGTGCTTTGGACTTGTCACAGAGGTGAAGACTTAAGGAATTCCTCTCTTCGATCGGGACACTCACCTCCATTGCTTAGTTTTACTGTTTAAACTTAAGACTAGACTAACCTAAACCTAACTCACGCCTCCGACGTATATATTATACAAAGCTTACCAATAATTTGAAAAAAAATATTTAATAATATTTTTAAAATATTGAGTATTGAAAAATTTACGAATTTTTAAGTTTGAATAATTTAAAAAGTATTTAATATAATATTTTATTCAAGAACTTACGTTAAATTATTATATTCATTCGTAATTTGACTGTTCGAGCAATTTTTACTATTTAGTGCGATTTAATATACTACTTACGCCATCTATTGACGGACAGCTGGCATCTATCTGTCTGTAACGCTTAAATTAATGAACCGATTTTGGTGAAATATCATAAAGAGATAAAGTAGAACTTGAGGAAGGACGCAGGATATGTTTTATCGCTAAAATACCTAAGACTACAAAGTAAACAGATGAGTGTGCGGTTACGCCATCTATCGACGTGGGGGTGAAGTGCATGTCGAGCTGTATGACCGTTATGTCTTTGGAAATTACTCCTATATACATTAAAATGTCAAATGTAGTGATATAGCTTTAGATAGTCCAGTCATTTATATATGACAACCCAATAAACAAATTTGATCAAATAAACAAATTAGCAAATGTGAGTTATATAACTTCAGGCGACATTGTGTCTAATAAATCTGTAGCTATTGACATTTTAGGTAAATTAATCGGTCTAGACTCTGAACTCTACCTTGAGATGTCATATTTATACAAATAAAGGTATATAAAATTAACAGACACACCAAAGTACAACTAATTGTTTTCCTTGGAGTAAAAAAATTTAAATCAATTTGTTTTTTTTTTTGAAATGATCAGAACAATTGAAGCCCTAATTCCCGAACTGTGATATTTTTGGTCCTGGAATGATTTTAGGGTAATTTAAATAAATTTGAATTAAGCATAAAATGCATGGTAAGGAAGGCCTTTTATACTTTTTCATTTTCATGCCCCAGGCTAGAATACTCGGCTTGGTATGTTATTTTTTTGCGGGTTGCCATAATGAGTCATTTCGGGGGAAAATTCAAGATAAGTTTGATATATTTTCTGGATAAATACTCTAATCCACTATGAACCTGGAACTTTTTGATAAGTATTTAAATAAAATAAATATTAAATTTTGAACACTATTGTTTCGGCCTTCAACCTAACTGAACTCATCATTATCACACATAATATGACAAGTGTATTATTACTTGGCATTGACAGTCAAAGTCATGCGGGTATGACTAACAAAATCCGGAAGACATACTGCATGTAATATGTTAATTTTATAGATGTGACGGAAAGCATTTCTTTGTTTGCACTTGTACTGTAATGGACAATTATTGTTCTAGGTTTTATTGTAATTAATGAGTTAATGGAGTGTTAAATGGGTAAACGATGGGAGTTTAAATTGAGATGTAAGTTATGTTTGTGACCTCATCAGAAAGAGGGAAAAGGTCACCGTGACTGCCTTCTATAAAAATTCTCAGACTGGTATTGGTCCTCAATAGGACTCCTTCTCTCTTCTCTTTTAAGTGATACTACCTTATTTACTGAGGAGAAATTATGTATAGTGTATGTTACGTTTTCGACAACATCAGAAAGAGTGCAAAGGTCTCCGTCACTGCCTTCTATAAAAATTCTCAGACTGGTATTGTTCCTCAATAGGACTCCTTCTCACTCTTCTTTTAAGTGATACTACCTTATTTAGAGGAGAAATTATGTATAGTGTATGTCACGTTTTCGACAACATCAGAAAGAGTGCAAAGGTCTCCGTCACTGCCTTCTATAAAAATTCTCAGACTGGTATTGATTCTCAATAGGACTCCTTCTCACTCCTCTTTTAATTGAAACTACCTTATTTACTGAGGAGAAATTATGTATAGTGTATGTTACGTTTTTGACAACATTAGAAAGAGTGAAAAGGTCACCGACACTGCCTTCTATAAAAATTCTCAGACTGGTATTGATTCTCAATAGGACTCCTTCTCACTCCTCTTTTAATTGAAACTACCTTATTTGCTGAGGAGAAATTATGTATAGTGTATGTTACGTTTTTGACAACATCAGAAAGAGTGAAAAGGTCACCGACACTGCCTTCTATAAAAATTCTCAGACTGGTATTGGTCCTCAATAAGACTCCTTCTCACTTCTCTTTTAAATGATACTACCTTCTTTATAGAGGAGGTTTTTTTATGGTGTATGTATGATGTATGTTACGTTTTTGACAACATCAGAAAAAGTGCAAAGATCTCCGTCACTGCCTTCTATAAAAAATACTCAGACTGGTATTGGTCCTCAATAGGACTCCTTCTCACTCCTCTTTTAAGTGATACTACCTTATTTACTGAGGAGAAACTATGTATACTGTATGTTACGTTTTTGACAACACCAGAAAGAGTGCAAAGGTCTTCGTCACTGCCTTCTATAAAATTCTCAGACTGGTATTGGTCCTCAATAGGACTCCTTCTCACTCCTCTTTTAAGTGATACTACCTTATTTACTGAGGAGAAATTATGTATAGTGTATGTTACGTTTTTGACAACATCAGAAAGAGTGCAAAGATCTCCGTCACTGCCTTCTATAAAAATTCTCAGATTGGTATTGGTCCTCAATAGGATTCCTTCTCTCTTCTCTTTTAAGTGATACTACCCTATTTACAGAGGAGAAATTATGTATAGTGTATGTTACGTTTTTGACAACATCAGAAAGAGTGCAAAGGTCTCCGTCACTGCCTTCTATAAAAATTCTCAGACTGGTATTGGTCCTCAATAGGACTCCTTCTCGCTCCCCTTTTAAGTGATACTACCTTATTTAGAGGAGAAATTATGTATAGTGTATGTTACGTTTTTGACAACATCAGAAAGAGTGCAAAGATCTCCGTCACTGCCTTCTATAAAAATTCTTAGATTGGTATTGGTCCTCAATAGGACTCCTTCTCTCTTCTCTTTTAAGTAAGACTTCCTTATTTACAGAGAAGAAATTTTTTATGTTGCATGATGTATGTTACGGTTTGGCCACATCAGAAAGAGTGAAAAGGTCACCATTAATGTCTTCTAGGGAAATTCTCAAATTAGTAATGGACTCATTCTCACACAATATTTTAATGGTATATGATGTATATCTGATATATGATACGTGATGTGCGATTTGTGATGCATGATGTATAGTATATGATACATAATAAAAGCAGTATGTGTGATGTCTGGTACGTAATAATGTGTCTCGTCTTTTGTATGTATGTTGTATGATGATGACATACAATGTACGACATATGTACTTACATTTATCAAAAAAGATTTAATTTTTTTCTATGATGTGTCTCTTATTACGTGATGTGCAGTGTGTGATGCGTGATACGACATCTAACATAAGGTATAATTACGAGCGATGTGTAATGTACAAATTAAGAAGAAACAGAGAGTAACTTTGTTAATATTATTTGGTTAGCAACACCGTTGATAACTTTATATTCGGGATAGTAGCTTTTATTTTATTCCAAGACTGTATACAACCTCTGTTGCTGGAATTGATGGTGTGGAGTGGTGTCGTGATGCTGGGTCTGCGTTACTAAAGTTTGGAGTAAGTGTTTAAAACTAAGTGCATATTATTATTGTTTTGTGCGTGTCACTGCGGTAGCGGTCCCATATAGAGAAATAAAATATTAATAAATTAGATCTTGTGGTTTTTCGATGTTATTTACCACAATGTTTTTCCTTATTTACACAAATGTTTAGTCACAGTTACTACTAAATAGTATTGTTTATAAAATATTGCATCCTGGATAGGTATGCCTCTTCTTTTTCGTTTCAATGTTATGTAAAAATATTCCCGAATATCCTACAAGATTTTTGTTGTAGATTAAAGCCAGCGTTTGACCATGACTTGCCTGATGTTAAGCTACGGCATGGCCTGGGTTTGAAGACACCAACCGACCTATCAGAAAAATCAGAATCCGGCACAATCATTATCGATCGAGGAAATATATCATTTCTTTCATTTATCGTTCCTGGGCACACTGGAATTTTTTTTAGATTACTACCAGTATGGATCAAAAAATACTAGTATTCTAAACCACTCCAAGTAAGCTAAATCTAGTCTAATGACTTTGGGATTGGGATTTGAACCCATCGATCGTGAATTCAACGCCTGGACCCACTGACTTCTAATTTAGATATAATATTAAGGAAGGATGCGTGAAAGAAGTTGTACAAGGGAATGGCTGGAAATTAGTTGACGAGTGACGATGGATTGAAAGAAGATAGAAAGAAAAAATAGAGAATGACAAAAGACGTGAAGAAGAAAAGAGGAAAATTTCCACCAATTCAAAAACCATTCGTTACTATTGAACAATTAGGAATTCTGATGAAATACATTAATTAAGGTTATTAATATAAAAGAAGAAGAAAGAAGTTATTTTAGGAAGATGCTCTATTAACATTGATTTATGAAAGGGTTATGTTATCAAGGGCATCAATGGGTTCTTGGTATTTTCAATTCGCAATTCAGATTTAGCGGAATCTGATGGGAAACCACTTCAAACACTATGAGTTATCTTCAACAATCTCAAGGGCACTAATTGGTGAATTTAGGAACTATTGAATTCATTGAAGGGATAGCGGTAGTCCGTCTTATATATAGCACTATCAGAATATGTTTAATGATAGAGGCCACGAGACAATCGAAGGAACTTTTAATACCAGGAACAACAAATTCGTTAAAAGGGATAACAAAAGTCTGGATTATATACGTCACGACAAGAATAAGTTTTACGACAGTGGTAACAACGCACTTAAACTGTCAGAAAATAATTATTAAAATCACTACTACAACCATAATACGAACAAATGAGGAATTTTTTCCTACCAGAGATGATATGTGATACTTTCTATACAGAGTCAATATAGCAATGTGTCACCTGACACGGTCAGGGTCAGCACCCTTATCCAATAAACTGTCTGTTTGCACGTTTGTCTCGAGGCCGTTTCACTTGCAACAATTTACCCGCTCGCTATAATAAGTTGGAATCATTTTTTAGAGTTCCGTCTGGGTGTTATTTATATAATATTTAGTTTTAATTTGAAATCCTCTTTAATTTTTGCTCCGTGAGGAGACGGGTTATAATAAAATTGCTGCTCCCAGCGGCAGAGGGGAAGCCCAGCACGTATTGGTGGGAGGGGATCTCTTACACAACTACCTTGCGACCACCAGGATGAAACTAAAATCGCCAAGTATCTCTGACGTTTCATCAGGTGGTCTACTAGTTTATCCCTTATTTATCATTAAAAAAAATATAAAATATTAATGGACTCTTCCCTAACTGCCAACTTTAAGGTCGCTTAGATTTAGCATTTTGTATCTTTGATTATAGAGCTTCTCTTCCTTATTTCATTTTACTTATTATTTAATTTATTTTTTATTATTAAATGTATACTTAATTAATTTTACTATCTTCTCTTCCAGTACGGACTTTCACATTATAATTTTTTAAAGTTCCAAGACCTTTTCTTCTTTTGGAAAGGTCTACGTTTAAAAATTGATTCTTTTCAGTTTCGATTGATTCAGATTTAATGTAAATTTCGAGATCTTCTACTTTGGTCATTACTGGTTAAGCTTGGACTGTTCTTCCAAGACAATAATTTAAAGTACTAATCCTATATATAAAATACTTCTTGCGACAATTATTTAACCTGGAGGAATCGTTTGATTCACTACTTCTCTTTCCTCTTCTATTATGGACTCTTTCGCTATGGAAAATCCTTTTATTGATGCTGAATAAAGTTTCTGGTGTAACAGAGATTGTTAGAATAATTTCCAGCAGTTGAATTCATATTCTTAAATCTCATATACTCGTGTGTGATACCTACAGACCCCTTCATAAAAGCAGACGTTTCACGCGTTTTTTGTTTCGTAGTACGTCTGCGTTGCTTCCTGCGCGCCATCGATCAATTTACACTAATGTATACTACATAGATAAAACGTCTGTCTGTCACGTAATCACGTCGCCCTTATGACTAACTTTTTATTAGATAACTAGCGGTACGCCCTCGCTCGGCTGAGGTATCAAGCTTCATTGTATGAAGTTCTCGTAGCCTACTTAGTTGCATGCTTGTTGATCACTACATATAATTAAATTTTTTATGCGGTTTTCACCAATAGACAGAGAGATTCCTGAGTAAGGTTTAGGTGTATATTGGTTAAAGGTTTTATGTAAATTGGTTGAAACGATATTTGTAACGAACGGCACAATGTTTTTCATTTGTAATTGAGGGTGGCGACTGTGTGAGTAAACGAGTACAATATAACTCAGCGAGGCGAGGGCGGATCGGATCGATTTTCATAATTTGATCATTACAGAATTTCTAAATAATTTTCTGACTGGATTATGAACACTCTATACACTCTCATATATCATAGGGCCTATTTTACGACTCACGGACCCCTAAATATGTTCTGAATAAACGAACACTTGTAACTTATAATTTACCCCTAGGGGTCAATATAGATCGTACAATAGATCGAACAATCTTAAGAATCACTGGTGTAAAGTAAATATGAGCTATACTGCACAATAACAGATAAAAGATGCACGTTATAAGGAAACTGTCAGAACACGTTTTCTATTCGTAAAATCTCCCCCCACTGCTCAACATAACATCAAACAGAAACCCGGATAATTTAATACCTAGGCCACAAAATGACTAGTCAAACAGCTGAACTATCAAGAGTTTCATAATACATTTTCGGTTGTAGAAAATAATATAATAATTGCTTGTTTTTTTTAGTATTTCGTACTGAAGAATTTCTGGTGATTTACGAAGTGAGAGTTGGCCTCTAATTTGACATAAATATTAAAAATTATCTTCCGTTTAAAAATGTTCAGATTAACGTTGTTCCCACAGTAATCATGATAAATTTGAAATCATTTAATAAATGATGATAGTTTGTCTTATTTAAAGGTATATGAGTAATTTGTTAAATCATTACGGATGTGTATATATGTCACAACCAAATTTATATTTATTTTTCCTTATAACAATTCAAACTAAAACTTCCTTGAACCTTTAACAAATTATGAATTTCTCTAGTTTAATTTGTAACTCTGGGAAGCGCGATAATAAATACGTAATAAAAGCAAAAGATGCAAAATATTCAGCTGCTCTTTAAGTCTGAGTTGTAAGAGTGGTCGTGAAAGAAGAAGAAGTTAATAATCAAGTTCTTCTTTGATTTTTAGATTGAATCCTACCCAAAATCTGGAGTCCGCTGAAAGAACAAGAGTCAATAAAGAAGATGAAAGCGGTTAAGGGGGTTATAGATTATCAGTAACAGGAAGGAAGTAGGATTTAGAAAAAGAGGGAGAAAATTAGATGATGGATTAGAGGTGGGAAGGAAAGAAATTCAAATAAAGGAAACGCTAAACTTATTTCAATGCTTGAAAGATAGTTGTCTGAAGTTAATCGGAGAAAATATCTATCACCCAAAGTATTCACTACTTATTACTTAATACTTAATAACTATCCAGAATAATTGAACTAAAAACTGAGGAATATTACTGGAATTCAACGCGCTAATGCGACGTACTGTTCTTGCTTTGGCAAACTTTCAAGCGTCACACGCATCGTGATCATAATATACTGGTATATAGTTGCTATTTATCCTTTCATAAACTATGATATAGGAACAGAAGGTAATTTATGAAAAAGACCAAGACTTAGCACATTTGAAGAGACCAAAAATCAAGAATTAATAGAAACATCCTTTTACACTTACGAACGGATTATGTTTAAATTATTCCTTTGTCACAAAATATTTGTGAACCTCGAACTCAAGGAGTTCTTCAACTGCGGAAACAAAAGCTAATTTATCATGAGAATCAAGGCTTAGTGCACTTGGCACAGAAAATATCTGATCATCGTCAAGGAAATGAAAGGATGATTCCAACAGTACAGGACCTGAATAAAGATTATATGTCCATTCTTGCTTTCATAGGGAACCTTGAATGTACGTTAGCGAGAATTTTTTTTTTTTAATTATGGTAGACAAGGTGCAAACGAGCAGATGGTCCACCTGATGGTAAGTGGCCACCATCGCCCATAGCCATCAACAAAATAAGAGATACCCTTTTATTTGTCGACGCGTTGCATCCTCGAAGATAGAGTGGAAAAAAGGGGTGAAGTAAAAATGTTGCGGTTTCAACAGACCCTGAGCAAGAGCCCAGAGTCTACTAGATCTGTAGAATTAATGGGATGGGAGAGGGAAGGGTAAGTATGGCCCACATTCGGCTTGAGCGGAACGCGTCTATGACACTTGGCGGTCGGATTCGTATTCTGGTGGTCGCAAGTCAGTCGGGGAACAAATCCCCTACCACCAAGGGGGTGCTGGGTTACTCGGCTCTTACGAGATGCTCTCCCGGCGGCAGAGAGGAATAGTATTCTAACCCGTCCCCTCATGGACGAAAAAATAAAAATAATACTCTTGATTTACGGAGAGGGAGGGAAATTATAAATTTTAAGGGAGCGTTTTTAAAATGTTATGATCAGTGACTATGAAGTCGATAATATAATATCTGGATACCCTTAAGCAACTTATCCAATTCAGCTTTCGGCAGAACAACAGTTAGCTACAGCTTAGACAAATAATTTCATAGTGTCCATTGAATTAAAGCATATGCAGTAAAGAATATCATTTCTTCCACTACCTTCAATATAATTTAACCTATAAATATACGAATAGTTTGTAATAATGAGCGGTGGTGGTACTGGTGCGGAATCCATCGTGAATGTTTCGTCGAGTTGCTCTTGCTAGGGTTTGGCAAACTTTCAACTGTCACACGCATCGTTTTACTAAAACTGAAACGCCACTGAAAGCTGTTATTATGCCAACATTTCAAATAAGGAAATTTTTCATAAAAGACGGGTATTGTTAAGTGAATTCTGGTTCCGGTTGTTAAACAGACTTCTGATCTTCGCTGGTCCTATTGGGTTTTCTATTGATATTACTTTCTTTATCAACAGTCAAAATTTTTAAAATCGGTCATTAATTTCACTGATTCTCCTTCTACTTACAGAATACCCATTTAATGTCCAAAAAAAATTAAAAAATTGTAATGCAATGTGTGTCAAAATATTCAACATCATTAATTACAAAAATAACAAAAATTAAAAATCATTAAATCATTAAAGAAAAAAAATTAAAAAAAAAACTGTAAAAAACTGGCTTAAAGATAACGCATTACTCAATAAATATTTTTTTACAATTGAATTAAGACCAAAGAAATTACTGCTTATTAATACTCTTAAAAAAAACATAAGCTCTAAAATAAGTGATGTAAGTATAAAGAAACTTTTTTTTTTTAATTTTAATTACTTTTAAATCGCTTTTTAGTTTTTGAGCCTATTCGCAACAAACATATAAAATGATTATTTTGATCAAAACGAACAGAATTTGTAGTATATAATTTAGTAATCTATATAAATTCACACATCCACCAAATCATTGGCTACTACGAAACTATTAACTCTAGTGTTAGAAGACTGTCTAATTTTAGGCAGTAATTTAGCCAAGATATATCCACAGCATCACAATCCTAAGGCGCGTGGTGAAGGAATTCGTGCATGCTCATATTAATCTCTTTCACGTTTCCACCAACGGGTTATTGCTCGCTGTTAATAGCTATCTTATTAATATATTATCTGTTGATTTGAACACTAAAAACAAATAGCTTTTAACATCAATATTTACGATTACTTTTGAACAATGACGCCACGCTATTTGCTAGAAATTCGACGCATTATCTTCTGCTGCTCCATAATTTGGTGATAGTGGATCTGCCGGATCACCAAGAGTTTCAACTACTTTTCTTCCGTTTTTAATAATATACTAAACGTGATCTTTTTGATCTTCTTTCATTTGTATTTCATTGTTTTTTCTTTGTACCTTTTTGATTATCTTTAGTGATGGTCACGATGACCACTTATCCTCAATAGGAGAAAAGAATTCGTCTCTCTCACGTTTCCTCCAGTAGGTTATTGCTCGCTGTTAATACATATCTTAAAACGAATCACTTTGGTAAAATAAGTAGTGTTATACTTCAATATTTACAAACATTTTTAAGCAATAACACGATACCATTTATTATAAATGTGCTTTTAATCCAACAGATCCTTTTCTGCTGCTCCATTTGATGATAAGGATCTCCTGTATCACTAAGAGTTTCGTATATTTTGCTTTTCTATATTGTATTTGTGATCTTTTTTATATATTATTTGTGATCTCCTTAATCCTCTTCAGCTACAGTTGGCGACGGTGACCACTTATCTGCATTAGGATCTAAATGAATTAGTCGCTATTATATTTCTTCCAAAGGGTTATTACTCGATGTTAGCAGGTATCTTATCTGTTGATTGACATGTAAAACAAATTCATTAGAAATGCCTCGTCATTTCAACTTGTTATTTTCTGTTGCTATATCTAGTGGTAGGAGATCTTCTCGGTTACCATGGCTTTCAAATTTTTTCCTACATATAGTTTATTATCTACTTTGGTTACTGATGGTAATGGTGACCCCTCAACCTCAATTGGATTATCTACTCTCCTATACCAGTCATTAAAATACATTTCATACAGAGAAAATGTAGACTACAAATTTCGGTAAATTTTCTGTAATTTCCAACTGTGAATGCAATTTGATAGCAAAAAGACTAAAAGGTTTTAAAGCTCAAAGGCTTTCATGTTAATTTTAATTTAACCATTTTAAACTTTTGCCTTTCAACATACAAAGAAAAAATATAAATCCAGTTAAGGGTGAGTTGGATACGTTGGAATAAAGCCCCGTATATGATGCTCTCTTCACAGGATTTTAAATTAATACCTTTAAAGGTTTTTTATTTTTGTTACCTTATTTTTTAACTTAAGACAGTCGCAGCCCTCCTTTAGTCATTTTCCACTTCCTCCTCGCCCACTTGTCCACACGTCCTTCACCATTATTGCTTAAGACTAAATTTTGACTATAGATTAGAATAATTTATATCCCGAAATGCCTACTAGGTTTGCAATAATTTTATTGTCGTTTCTTATCCAATTTTTTCTTTCTTGACGATTTTTTTCAAGATTGATAATAAAGATTGCATTGAGTGATTGATAGATAGTATTGAGGAACCCCAAAATCATAAATTGGGCACGCAATTAAAGTCAGTAAAGTGATTCATATAAAATTTTAATTAAATGAAAAATTATGTAAATGTAGTTGATGTCAACGTTCGTCAAATTGGGTTCGGTACAAGTAACGAGTAACAAATTACTGTACAATCAAAAAGTGTGCCGTTTCGTACCGTTGTACATTTGAATGGAAATGTATAATTATTTAGCATCCTGTACCATTGAACAGATTGCAGAAATGGCATTATAATAAATATAAAATTTTCAAAATAACTCAATAATAATATTGCGTCCACCCCAGAAAAATTGCGTTGAAAACTTATCAATATATATTGATGTTCCGTCAAAAAATCCTTGTAGCCCCTCAATTTAGACAAAACTTTTTTTTAAACTGGTAAAACATCAAGGATAGGAGTTATATTTAGTGATATTGGATCTCATTACTCATCCTCTATTGTCTTCGGTTTTTTAATATACTTACTTATTTTATTGCTTTGGCATTTTTTGCTGATCTTTGAGTTATTCCGTAATAAAAAGTAGCATATGTGGTAATCCCAGGTATAAAGTATCTGTGTACCAAATTCCATTGATCAGCCGTTTTTGCGTGATTGAGTAAAAAACATCCAAACACCCAAACCTCTGAATTATCCTAACATTTTTAGTGCTAGGAGGAAAAGGATGAAAAATTAAAAGTATACCACGTTTATACCCCCTGTTCTTAAATCATGACAGTTAACGGGTATTGTGCTTGATGGATAAATGATTGCAAATTTTTTTGGTGTAACAAAAAGGCAAACAGATTCTCAGTATTATTTCGTTGTCTTGATTAAAAGATTAGTGAAATTCATACTTGTGATTTATTAATCAAGCCAACGGAATTTGTTGAAAAGGTAAAAAACATTCTAGAGGTCAATTTAAATGAAAATTTGTATAATTGTAGGGGGTAATCTCTGGATCTACTGAACCGATTTTGAAAATTCTTTTACCAATGGAAAGCCACATTAATTAAGAGTGTTATAGGCTATATAGTAACTAAAAAATAAAATGAGTTATTCCTGGATTTGCAAAGTAAGTCGGAGAAAACGGTCGAAACATTTCTTACGAACACTGCCGTTGCGCTAAAAAAAAGTTAAAGGGCTTGTTAATGCCAAAAAAAGTTTTTTTTTGGGATAAAAAGTAATCTATGTATTAATTTAGATTATAAAGCATGTGTGCACCAAAATTCATCGAAATCCGTTAAGCCGTTTTTGTGTGATTGAGTGACAAACATACAAACTTTGACATTTATAATATTAGTAATATTGACTGCTATTGATTTGTTTTTACACTCTCCTCTTCTTTATCAGTTTAAATACAGCAACACTGTTGATAACTTATTTATAATAGTTCAAAGACAGTTTGTTTAAATTTTGAATAACGAGGTCTAGCAGTGGAGGCGAATATATGAGTGTGTATTCGCTTTGTTTCTCTAGTTACTATGAAATCTAATTAATTTAATAAACTAAAACTCACACTTTAAGTTAGCAGAACTGTATCAGTGACTAACTAAAAGGAGCAAGTAAAAGTCTCCTGTAGTGAAGTAAAATTAAATAAGTACTTAAAACTTGCTTGTTCTTTTTGTCCTTACAATTCTTGCTACTTTGACTACTTTCCTCTTTGTCCGCGGTCGCTTTAACACTACTTTTAAGTTTTTTAGTTTTTGTATACATAACTAGGAGTATTGTAAAGCCTTAGGCTGCGTTTCCAACAGAGATAAACGAATAGAAGATAAGAACCAATAAAAGGCTTCATTTACCTAGCCTTACTCAGAGTTCTCTTCTTGTTTGGTTAATTTTATACTATTCCCAATATAATCAGTATTAACATCATCGTGGTCATCTTCATCATCATAAACGTCATCAGTACCGTCGTTATCATCAACAACAATATCAACATCATCGAAATACTGTAATGACATAAACAATCACACAGCTCGACATGCACTTCATCCCCTATTTTAACTCCTATAAGCCTTTATTACCGTGATAAAATTTAGCTTATATCCTTTCTAAAGCTCTAGACTATCTCTGCACCGAATTTTATCAAAATCGGTTTAGTAGTTTCAGCATAAAAGCGTAATAGTTACAAACAGAACAGAGTTATTTCAGACAATTATAATATTAAGTTGGCATATGAACCATTTTAGATTGCATTCATAATTATTCCATTAGTAAATTGCATCCGTGCAAAGTAAGGGCGGGTCGCTAGTATAAATGTAATTACACCTAAAATAGTATTTGTATCTAGTATTTTTTCTACATTGAGTGACAGGTTGGCGTGTCTACGGAACATGCACCTCACCAGTCCGTAATCGTTTGTGGGGTTTCATTTATCATTTTATTTGCTTTCACTAAATAAATATAATCACCTGTAATTGAAGTATTAAAAGACATATATAATACTATAGATTTACAAGGCAAAAGGGTTCCAAAACGTAGAAGAAGAAGATTGTTAGCAAAAGACAAATATATAACATAAATCGTTTAGATTATTACGAATATTACGAAAGATCATTTGTGCGGGCTTTAGACACTTTTTCTTATTATTTGTACGAATTTATCCTTTATTTCCTTTCATTATCGATTTTAGCACTTATGATGTTATTTAAACTGATAGTTAAAGCCTTCCGTAAATAAAAAAAAATTAAAACTATAAAAAAATATTCATAGAAGTAGAATTCACACTAAATTGAGAGTAGGTTACTCATCTTAATTTACTAATATTATAAATGTGAAACATTGTATGTTTCGATACTCGTTAGTTATTCAATCACGCTAAAACGGCTGAACTGATTTCAATGAAATTTGGCACACAGATACTTTATAACCCGCGTTAACTGGGGCTATGGGCTACTTTTTATCTCGAAGAAATTTAAAGTTCCTGCGGGATAATAATAAAATATGGTTACTGACAAAAGCGACTGAATGCTTTTTATTATTATTTAGCAATAATTTTTGCTCTTGCTTCGCTGAGGTGTATTCAAACTGTTCACTCACTCACTCACACAACTATAAATCATATATCTCTATCATCGTTTAAACGTTTTCTCCGACTAACTGTAGCAAACCCGACTAACGTCAAAAGTTTTTTCATTCTTTCGGGTTAATATATAGCCTATGACACTCACAAATAATGTGGCTTTATACCACTAATAAAACTACCTTAATTTGCTTGGCAGTAGATACAGAGATTACCCCCTACAAACTCACAAACTTTACCTCTTTATAATTTTAGTATAGATGAAACAGTAAAGCTTTATTCGAAAGTCTCCCACGAAGTCGACGACTACTCGACGAGTGATGAGTAACTATTTACTATAGTTTACATACCGAAAGAGTGTAGGCGGAGTACTCACTGTGTAGTGTGAATAATACATATAAAAATACATATTTAATGTACTACAGATTTAACTACCTTATATACTATATTTTATTTTGTTAAAAGAAATAATTTAACAACACTAACTTACTAAATCATTCTCACGTAATATAAATAAATTTATACCAAAATTACCATGCATTTTTCCGGGATAAAAAGTATTCTATATATTAATCCAGACTATATAGTATTTGTGTGTAATATTTCATTGAAATCTGTTTAGCCGTTTTAATGTGATTGAGTAACAAACATACCATTAAATAATAACCATTTTTCGGGTTGTTCGTCTTATTTCTATTAGTAGACAATATATAATTGAGTTTGTCTATCAATTGATATCGCGCAGTACATCTTGAAGTATAGAGACTAATAGTGTAATGTTGTTTGGTGACGTGATGCTAGGTTATCGAAAAGCACGAGAGTAATGGACTTTATTATTTTAATTTTTGGTAACAAGGTCGAGTTTTCTTAAATATTTTTTTATGTACAGACATTATACGTATAGCTAAATAACAGCGCCTACCCTCAGCCTTATATAATATTCAGTATATCATCATAGGTACTACAAACAGTAGTAATTGGAGACATAATGCTTAATTCTGTTTACGCTAGGAAATTACGTTTGCTCTACTAACATTCACTCTACATATGTATTGTCAACAAATTCATTACTATAATATTAATGAGATCGAACTATATTGTTTTCACATTACTCTGCTTGAATATTAATATTAAATTTATAGGAAACTGTTTATTAAATTTTTAAATCCTCATGATGACTAAATAAATCTGACAATTAAGATTATAAATGTGAAAATAACTGTGTATGTTTGTGGCGCTTTTTACAGTTAAATCACTGAACCGATTTTGATAAAATTTGGTACATAGAAAGAGATGTTGCCAATAAAGATACATAGCTTTTTATCCTGAAAAAGCAAGTCCTGTGGGACAGATAATGGGATCTTAATTAAATATTGCATATAACTTTGTTAATCAAGATACTTAAGCTGCTTTTTATCCTGTAGGATAGATGATGTGATTTTAGTTAAAGGATTACAATTTTAAAAAGGCGTTGGATACTTTTTATCCCGGAAAAAAGTAACGAGGTCTTTGCATATTTTTTCCCGAAATAATCCAGAATTTTTGTGTAAAAATTTGTGTGTATCTGAAAGAGTGAGTGAGGGTAGGGGGGAAGAGAATCAATTAAAACAATAACAGAAACAAATACAGTCACTCAATACAATATTATAAAGTAAATATGTATGTATGTATAATGTATATAACAAGAGCAAAACAACTCAATACCTAAACACATTAAAACACAATTAGAACCTAAACGCAAGTGACTCAGCAACAGTATTTTTTTGTTTTGCAACAATATCATGTCGTTTACTGCGTAGTGAGTGTGCAGGGTTGCCAGTTGCGTTAATATTATTTATTATTAGCAACGCCGTTTATAAATTAGTATTCGCGGGTACTTAATTACCGTTCGTGACCGTCTTTTTGCGAAGCTGTAATCAGAATAAAGGAGGCTGCAGAATACGGTAGAGAAGAGAGAGATTCTTCTTCAGATTCTTTGCGCAGGAGAAGACCAGGTGGGTGAATGCGTGCATACGCGCAGCTGATTGGACCCTAGTTTAAAGCTTGGAACCCCAAGCAGGTAGGTCCGTCTGAGTGCTGAGGTAGAATGCTATCCCGCGAACCCCGAGCACCCAATGCGGGACGGCGGTGGTAGAGATGGTTTTCAATGGGTATTCGGCGCTTCTCGCTGTGAGTCCCACTTACCCCTTTAGCTCAGATGCGGGGGATGCGTTTAAGTGTCAAGAGGTGTGGTGTGGTACATATTAAAATATTGATAATAATAGTGTAATGTTGTTTGGTGGTGTTGTGTTAGGTTTCCGTTAGCGAGGATCGCGTGAGTAATGGGACTCAAGCCTCAGGTATGTTCGACAGCCATCTAGATTACACGTTAATATTATTATTTTTAATAAACAAAGTTGTTGATTTACCAAACTAACAACAAGTTGTTCTTCAAATAGAGGAAGAAAAGAGACATTCATATTAGGAGAGAGGGAGACCAAAATCTTTTAACTAGCATAAAAAATCAGAACCTTTTTCACTAATGTCAGTCTTTCAGCAGTTATAAGTATAGTGATGGTGTACCTTTTTTTACCAAACTTTTACGAGTCACCTTTGCTCATAGATATAAATGAAGAGAGCAGTACTGTACTGTGTTCTCAACAAGTGAATTGTCGTTAGTACCGTATGAGCGTGGTAACAATAGTTATATAATAATTATTGGGTGCTGATCCTTAAGTCTCTATAAAGTTGTCTGATTTTATGCTCGATGGATTGATTCTTGGAACATGAGTAATATCCGTGTAGCGCCAACCCTAGTGCACCAGTGAGCTGCGCAGGCGCAGGCGTCGCTTTACTTATTATTAGATAATTCGAGTTAATCTGGCCGAGTCGCCGCAATAGGTGTTGGAGGTCGCTGAACTGGTGGTATAAATTGATACCACTAATAAAACTACCTTAATTTGCTTGATTGCGCGCAAGGACTTTTAGATTTACGCTTTACTATTATATAGTACTAGCTAATCCGCCCTCGCTTCCCTGAGATCACTCACTAGTTAAGGGTTATATAGAATTCTCCTCTGCTTTTGGGAGAGCATCTCGTAAGAGGCGAGTAACCCAGCCCCTTCTTAGTGGTAGGCTTCACAGTATGTGAAGTTGACCACCATGCATATCTGAAGCATTCCAGTCGCGCCTTATATGAGCCAGACTTCCTGCTCCCCCCCCCCATCCTAATAATGCTGCAGCCACTTCCCATCAGGTAGTCTCTTTTGCCTATTAAGAGGGCTTAATTAGATACCAGGAATTGGCTGGAATAACTAGCCCCCCATCCGCCATCTTAGACCATCCGCCATATTGGATTCCGAATATCTTCACTAAATTAATTAGTTAATCATGCCATGTCTTCCAATATTGGCGGATTATTTTTGCTGCATTTATCTATACCCTTACCAGTTCGACAATTTATAAGTTGAGTATCAATAGTTTAACGCAGTTTGACTAGTATTTTAGTAAAGTAAATATTGACTTATCATCTAGTCATAAGTCCCAGGCTCTCCGCTTCCTATCTAAAGTGCACGATGCACTCTAAAATTGCTCAATTGAATTCCATTTAAACAGAAACAGAAGTAGATTACGTTTGTGCAATCAAAATTGCTGTACCACTGAAGAAATGGTTTTGACAAACAAACCAACATTTGGATGCTACTACGAGTCTTACTTTTCTAGCTAAACTGTAGTCGCTAGCGAATTGATTCGACAGTTATGACTACGTGAAAGATTTTTTTTTTTAAGAATATAGGAGTATTGATCACTAGTATTCCTTAACCGCTCCAACTAAGATTAATGCTGGTTTTAGGAGTGGGCCACGTCAGTAGTCCCATGACTGGGATTGGAACCCACGACCTGTCGATCTGGAATCCAACGCCTGAACCACTGACCTACTGACGCGTCAAAGATATGTTCATCATATATGTTGGCAATGAGAGATAGATAGATTTATTTACGGCCGAGCTTAATAGTCAGTCTCAATCCACGATCTTTGAATTACAGATTGAAAACTTCCAAAGATTCCAAATATGATTTTTTCATAGATAAATTTAAATTTGGAATGTATTTATAATGTGTAATCCAAAGATTGATTATTAATTTCGGCCAAAATATCTCTATCATCTCGACAACTTATATACACTATATACTTCAATCAAAGAGATTAGACACAATTTGAGGAGTAATATAATTGAATCAATATTTAATATTGTAGTTAAGCATGTTCCCTAGAGCTTGTGACCCAAGTGCAGGTTCACAAAGCTCTTTCAAACTACTTATAATACCTACCATAGCTTGATCAGCTAAATATTAATATGACTCGTATGATCCTCAAGGAAAGGATGTTGCTCTTTGAACTACTTGCACTATTATAGACAAGTCTTAGTTTAAAATTACTTGTCAAACTGCCTTAAATTTATCAGGACAGAAGTTATATATTGTCAAGTAATGGAATACAATACTATTTATAAATTAGATTACGCGAGTACATACTTAATTTTATCTCATTTCGAGTAGACAATATATCACTTTCGTTGCGATAAGATTGAGTTAGTCTGTCAAGTGATATCGTGCAGTACATATTCAAGTAGTGAGACTAATAGTGTAGTGTTGTTTGGTGGCGTGGTGCTAGGCCTCCGTTATCGTGGGGCACATAAGTTGCCAAACTCTTACTAAAAGTCATCAAAAGTGTTGCTAACAGTTAGTTGTGTAGTAACGTATAAATACGTATCGAAAAGTGAGTTTCAATAGTAGAGGTAGAGTAAAATCTCATTAGGGTAGCGCGTTCGAGTCCCGGCTCTCCCAAATTAAATTCCTCGAAATCGTACGGAGAGAAAGAGAGAAAAATAAAGTGAGTGCAGGTTGCATTGAAATTAATTAATTGGTTAAATGAATCTGTTTGTAGTTTACATTCGAAGCGAATAGTTGCATTTAGCTTTCAGTTTACATGTGCGTCCCCTCCTCCTCCCATTCCAATAGGGCCGCTCAAGTTTTATGTAAGCAGATTATTAACCCCCCCGGCCTCTCATGTCAACAAAAGTAAGAAAACTTCCCCCTCCTCCTTCATCCCATGGGGTTTTGTTTTTGGGATAAAATGTAACCTATATGTTAGTCTAGGTAAACTAAACTTCTTTGAATATTAAGCTACCTTTTATCCTAACCTTAGGTTTAAACAGAGAACCTGGGCAGTGGAGGTGAGTATTTCAATTGAATGAAGCCCTTAAGTCTACACTTTGATCACAACAATAAGTCCAAGGCACTGCTCAGGTTTCTCTCGTAATTGTTAGAGATCATATTTGATTATTTATCGTTGCGTTTACCCAATAGTCCATTCAATATCACACCCCCCTTGTAGTGTTTTTCAATATAGGGGGTATACTCCTTCTCCTTCTCATCATAAATCTCCGAGTTATATATTTTATTAAAGAACAATTTCCGTTAACCTATTTAGAATTCAGAAAACATCAAAACGAAATCCTCCATTGTTCAGGAGAGGACGCTGTAAATATTCTTAAACATAACATTTACAGATTTGGCAAGTGACAGTGTGACACGTAAAATGCCTGAAGTACTCGTACGCTTGTCGAAAACCTGACTTATATTATGTACGAAACGACACGCTAGGGTTGCCACACGACAATATTTACTAGCACAATTTATAATATAAAAACCTGATTTTGAAAAATTATCCTGTGATGAATGAGTATCTACTGTTGTTAACTGTTTAATGAGCCGTGACGTCATATTTTAGTTTATTAAGTAATATCGTTGATCTTCAATTATAGCTTAACATTGGCTATCAAATATTCACATCACGAAATTACTTGTCAAACTGTCGTTTAGCTAAAATGTCAAGAAAGACTCACTAACTCAACCATGCTAGTAATAGATTTTCATTTAAAGGAAGAAGACTATAGAAGATTAAATACTAAAAAAAAGAATATTAAAGAAAGAAAAAAGGAAGAAAGAGAGTGAAAGAAAGAGAGAGAGAGAGAGATTGGGGGTGGAAGGAAGGAAATGATTAGGTAACAAACACACTTTCATAATTATACATTAGTATTTGGACAAAATTTAGTAATGTGATATTTTTTAGACCTCTAATGGTTAGTCTAGTAATACAAAATTAAAGGTCCCATAAATAGACCTTTAATAGTTGACCATTTACATTCAAACGTCAATCTTCAATAAGACTGTCGGTTTATCGATATATTTATATCTCAGAGAGATTCTTTATCTTTTCTTTTCTGTTTAGGTCTCATTTTTTTTCTAGTTCAATTCAAGGTTTACCATCTGCACCATCGTTAAGCAATTTGGGTTTTTTAGAACTACCTTTGAGTAACTAATGCTAGCTTCTTGACTGTATGCCAATTTTATATTTTTAATATTAGTCTCCTCCTTCTTTTTATGGAGTCTTCACCTATTAGAAGACGCTTTGGATGCAGTTGTTTACTTATCCAGGTAGTCTTCTACCAGCTATCTTCGTTTGTATTATGAGCTGTAGGTCATCCTTCTTTTTTTTCATAAATAACCCAAAGTACTCCAGTTCATGAACTTAACCATATTGCTCTTATTCTGTACCAACGAAATTCTCAACAATATACTATATATTCACATCTAGAATGCCTGTGTCTTCCTATACAGTCTTTTTAGGAGTCCAGCTTTCTGATCAGATTTTGATAATAGAAAAACTGAGAACAGAAGGAGTAAATAAAAGATTCAGATAATAATAGTAATAACAAAATTTGACAACCCTACATTATACATTTTTGTCCTCAACATTTAGTTTACAACTTACGTATAAGGATCATAATTTTATTTCCTGGATTTTTTAAAGTAATTGAGCTAACAATATTGAGTTATATTACCACTTTGTGTCTTAAATGTCGTTTTGAGTTATAAATAACTTTTGTGTCTCTTTTGAAGACTTTGTTTTTTTAAATGATCACATCTTTTATCGCATACAGCTGGCACTTTTTTAATTTTCAAGTATTTTTGATTCATTGCTTAAAGAAGGAAGCATTAAGCGACTAAATCAAATAATGTTTAAAAGTAGTGGACCAAGTGAAGGTACAAAAATAAGTAATGAACACAAACAAAGAAGCAAGTGTATTAATGACGCAGATATACCGAAACGAATGAATAAAGTTCAAAAATAAATTGATGATAGAAGAAAAAGTGTAGTTAAAGATATGTGTAATAATAAAAGAAATAATAAAAATAGTTAATAAAGTTAAAGAAAGAATCATACAACTAGTTCTTGCTTTAGTGTATATCGATTGAAGATAAAGAAGCGTGTAGAGATAGAGAAACAAGCGAAGATAGAAAAGAGAGTGAAAACAGAAGAGCTAGATGTGACAGTGAAAAGAGACATACGAAGGTAAAGAAGAAAATAAGTATAGAGAAGCAAATGAAGATCGAAAAGCTGGAGGAGTAAAAATAGTGAATTGAGTGAAGGTAGACTAGCAAACAAAGTTACAGTGAGTACATACATTTTAGTGTATTATTCTTGTACCAAACAACGAGACATTCCAGAAACTTTGAATCTATATATAAAGAAAATGACAGTACTAACGCAGCAACATCCCGCTTTCCCCGAAAATATACGAGGCGAAAATTATCAAATCCAAAAACAAAACGAGATTAAATTTACGATGAGTCTGCACGTGGCGCAAACGCACCATCTTGTCATTTTTGGTGGACACAGAACAGTGTGATACTAATATTTAAAAGTCTAGATTTATGAAATTATCGGAATTTATTTATTAATTAAATTATTAAGATGAAGTCCAGTGATTTCCTAGTGGTTCAGAAATGGGTGTCTTACTAGGAAAGTCCGAATTCCGTCCGGTTAAGGAAAATATCGGGAGGAAACCTGCACTCCTGAGAGTTTCCTAAAGTTCCCTCTCTGTTGGTGTGTGAAGTCTGCCTACCCGCACTGAGCCAGGGTGGTGAACTATCGCCAAACACCTTCCTCAATCTGAGGGGCAGACACGACTCAGCAGTGGGCCATTTATGGATTGTAATGATGATGAAGATAAATGAAAATTATTAATCAACAATGTGAGACTTATAAGGAAGTCTCTGCACCTGCACCTGGGTTGCAAGCTCCAGGTGATTCTAAACTTTACTTATCATTTCATGTTATAATGTATGCGTAAATTTAATAACAAATACTAAATATTGAATTGATACACTCTCCACGAGCCGCGCTACTCTGAGGTAATTTATGATTTGTTTTATTTGTTCTCAAAATAATCTATATCCTGTGTGCGCCAGTCCGACTGAAATTTCGTATTTCATGTTTTCGTATTTAACGTATTCATTCTGATAATACTTTGTAGTGTTTCCATCTGTATCGTTTTTTTAACGTACAGGTTTTTTGGATATTTTGTTAACATCGTTGTAATAATAACATCCAGATTATTGAATATTCTGTGCATTTTATTCACATTTTTATATTATATATTAATAAAATTTAGATTTTTACCATCATTTGCATTATATTCATATTATTATAATAATAATATTAATATTATTAGACATTCTGTGTGTTTTGTAATTTTTCTAAAAATAATTATCCTAGCTTATTTTTAATGCATATTTATTTCTTTTTAGTTTCTTTTATGTTTGCTTGTAAAATAGGAAAGTAACTTTCTAAACAGCACACGTAGATTGTAAAAGAAATAAAGTTTTGGAGCATAATTAAGTTAACAGACTCAACAATCATAACCATACATTAAGTTAAATGATAAAAGTATATAAAACGCAAATTTTGGACCACCCAAGTACGGACATTTAAAAGATAATAAACTAGATTGTTTTCTTGTATGCCTGGCTACACATTCACTAATTTAATTTAAAAAAAACTGCCAAGTCTGAGTCGGATTCGCACACACAGGGATTCGTATTTGTGATTAATAAATATAATAGTGTACATTCTATGTAACGGTACATATAGAAATAAATTAATTGCGTTACACTCTTTATAACGACGATCTAAAAATTAAGTGTGTATAAATATAGTTAAAGAAAATAATTCATATTGTAATCTCTGTCAATTGATTTACTATCAATTAAAGTACAGCATTTATTGTGTTACTAGTCGACTCGTCCCGGCTTCGCCCGGGTGCTATGTCCCTGCATTTTAAATCTGTAATATCTTCGAAAATATTCATTTAAATTTCATACTGTAAAGGGCCATATTGATCTTTATTAAATGTACAATATATTTAAGGTACCTAATTGGATAAGGGTTAATGCTGTATTGTTTAAAATCAATTCGTAAATAAGCCATCATTCTCGTAAAAAGTAAAGGATACAAAAATGGTTACTGTGGGTTATTCCTAAAAGATAGACATATACCATCGCGGACTTTTTTGTAGACCTTTTTAAGGTGTACAATAATGTAGTACATTATTTTGATCGATCTCGGGTTCAGCCAGCGTTTGCAATGTAAGCGCAAAAATGTGTTTGTTTACGACATCCACTTGAAACCTCTAAAATGATCAGTGTCTCTCTACTATATTATGTATGTATTATACATATAAACCTTTTGAATCACTCTATTAAAAATTTTCACTAGACGGTTTGTAGACATTTTTAATAACCTGAGTGAAGAGAGGATATGTTATAAATTAATAAATATTTAAAACGATACATTTCCCACGCCCTTCCTTCCGCGAATATAAGAACAGGTCCCTGGTTTGGAATTTCCGTTGTGGTATCGCATCCTATGTGATATACAAACAGAAAACGTTTTAAATATTATATGTATATACTAATGTTGTAAATCAGAAAGTGTGTTTGTAGAATTGTATCTCATTCACGCATAGATACAGTGTTTAAGAGAAATAGAGCTATTTTTAATTGTCATGTAATCTTTACATAGTACTAGCTAACCCGGCAAACGTTGTTTTGCCGTATAAATTTGGACCACCTCACTTAGAAGGATGAAAAATAGATAGTAACCTATTCTCAGACCTACTGAACATGCATATAAAATTTCATTAAAATCAGTAGAGCCGTTTCGGAGGAGTATGGTAACTAACATTGTGACACGAGAATTTTATATATAAGATAAAACAAAGTCGCTTCTGCTGTTTGTATGCTTAGATCTTTTAAACTACTTAGCGGATTTTAATGCGATTTTCATCAACAGATAGAGTGATTTAAGCGGAAGGTTTATATGTATAATACATTCATATTATAGTAGAGAAATTGTGTGAAATTAGGGTGGCTCGCTAGTTTAGAATAAATGGACAGAATCGAATAATTGTGACATTATATTTTGTTTTTTTTAATCCATAAAAAATTAAATCTTTTTCGACGTACGTTACCGAAGCATCCTCTGGTAGTAGTAGTTGACCCTATAAGCGTCACTTGCAAATTTGTAGAGAGCAGAGCAGTGTATGGGACTCGCGACCCAAGGAAAGATTTATGGAGTTTGTCACTGGTGAACTTGATTTCGATGCCACTTTTATATCAATTACATTACATTTTACTATGATTTTTACTAGAAATTACTAGTCATACTGCCACTTATTTATTAGTACAGAAGTAACGGATATTCTTAGATGGATGGCAACCCAACAAAAAGTGCTAGTTTCTACTCTCCTTATTAATACTAATATTAAAAATAATTATGATCGAAGCAAGGATTTTTTAGTGCAAAAAAAGTGCAATGCATATTTAATGCACCTTCTGTAGGAAGTATTAGTGCCGCATGTTCACTCACCTCCACTTCCTACACGCGGAATATTATCTATTCATTTGCATGTGGTGAATACAGGTGTATCTAACAGATATATCAGTGTACACTACAACTATATCTGTGGGAAGCGAGGGCACTATTTTGTATTCAAGTGTTCATTTCAATACCTGTAGAGTACTTTTTGAATTATTTAAATCGGCCATTCTGTTCAAAAGATATTACGTATTTAAAAATGTTAATCTTAACAAAATACTATCTTTAAATGCCGCCACGACGGTGTGGCTCTAAGCAGCGCAGCGGTCAACACAGCGAGGGAGGGGGCACCGAAATGAAGGGGATTGGCGTGCACATGTAATGAGATTTGAGATATAATAATATAATGCATTATGGGATAAATATAGACATAATACGTTCTGCTACATGTGCGAAGCCGGGGCGAGAAAATCGAGAAGTACCGGGGGCTTGAGACCCAGAAGTAGATTTATAAACGTCCACTTCCAATTACACCACTCAACTTCGTTTCTCAATATTTACTGTATTGCAAGTCAAATAGCCGTGGATCTTTTTTTATGGGAAATAAGATGCAAACGAACAGATGGTCCACCTGATGGTAAGTGGCCACCATCGCCCATGGACTTCTGCAACTCATCGACAAAACAAGAGATACTGTTTTGTCCATGAGTTGCATCCTCGAAGATAGAGTGGGGAGGGAGAGTGAAGAAAAAATGCTACGGTTTCAGCGGACCCTGAACATGAGCCCAGAGTCCACTGGATTCGCAGCATTAATGAGATGAGAGAGGGAGAGGGTAAGTCTGGCCCACATGCGGCTCGTCCGAAACGCTTGGCGATCGGATTTTCATGCTGATGGTTGCAAGCCAGTCGGGGAACAGATCCCCTACCACCAAGGGGGTGCTGGGTTACTCTGGGTACGTACGAGATGCTCTCCCCGCGGGAGAGGGGAATAGTATTCTAACCCGTCCCCTCACAGGATCTATAAAACAATAGAAAGTTCTAGTCAATCTATTGTTATCAACAGTGTTGCTAGCATGGTGTATCTTTAGAGGGTAGGTTACTTTTTAATTTTTTTTAAAGTACTTTTGCGTTTTATTTACATATTAATAGTCGTCTCAGTTACATCATTTATAACTCAACAACGGCTGAACAGATTTTAATGAAATTTGGAACAGAGATACACTAGAGCTTAGAAAATTATATAGGCTACCTTTCATTGCGAAAAATAGTCTTGATAGGGTTGAAATAGGGGATGAAAAATTGTATTAGACTTTGTCATATATGTAATAACACTGGTAGTGGTTGACTATTTAATATATAGATCAACCAAACATCTTGAGCTGTTGGGAATGCGCCTAAGCTCAAATTTAAACTTTGGTGACTCCATTGAGTTTATGGCAAAAACAGCTGCAAAAAAACTTGGGATCTTAAACACGGTTTAGCGGTACTTCACACCTTCTTAATCCTTATAAAGCTCAAGCTCAGCTCCGTCCATGTATGGGATTCTGCAGTCACCTTTGGGACGGTTCAGCCAAGTACCAGCTAGCAGCCCTTGACTTGGTGGAGCGCCGTGCAAAAAAACTTATTAGCGACATTACTTTGGTTGAGTCTAAGCTCCAGAGTCTCTAACACCGCCGCAGAATAGCTTGCCTCTCGGTTTCTGTGGAACTTCACGACTTAGTTCCTCCATCACCATTTCGTCATCGGACTACTAGGCGAGGTGAGAGTTTTCATCCTTATGTTGTTGACATACCACCAATTCGCACGAAGCGCTTCGCGGCTTCCTTCCTCATGTGCACAGCTAAGGACTGGAATTCTCTCCCCTCTTCTGTGTTCCCTCCAACACAACACAACTTGGGGATCTTTAAGAAGAGAGTGAACGGCTACTTACGGGAAAGCGAGCTCTATCTTCGGTCACATAACATCAGGTGAGATTTAGGCCAATCACAATCTCGTCACGAATAAAAAAAAAGGTAATTTCAATATATTTCGGTATATCAAAGAGTTCATTTAAATAAAATATAGTCAATATTTATGTATAAAAATACCGCGGTGGCTAAGCTGCGCATGCGTCGGCGCGTTTGATGTTTGCTTTATAACCCATAATCGTGTGTAAATCCGGGCCTATTCAACCTAAACGGTTGTATCTTTATTTTTTTGTATTATTTAATAATAAAAAGGTTTTAAAAAGCTCTATTATAATATTGAAGGGCTACTCATCAACTATATGGAGGTCGTGAACCAGGTAGCTTTTGATTGGCTGGTAGTACTTATTAGTTGATTTTAAGAATTCCCCTCAACTTCTAATGATAGATTAGAGACTGTAAGACAAGTGGAAATAATCAAGATTCACAAGCCCCAGGCACTGCTCAGCTCATTAATTATCAAAATTATTAAAAATCTTTTCAACATCGTTTCTCAATCTTAACGTTAATCTCCATTTCTGTATCTTCTTAACTACTAGACAGAAGTACAAAGTACCTGGAGCTTGCGACCCAATTATCAAATTACTTAAGATACTGTAATTTGAAATACTCTCATTTTAGATAAATTTTCTATTTAAATCGTTATCGTTAAGAACTCCCAACTTAGCAATATACATAAAAGCGAAAGTAACTCTATCAGTATGTCTATTTACACGCTTAATCCGCTGAACCGATTTTGATAAAATTTGGTATAGATATAGATTAAAGCTTTAGAGAGGCCATAGACATGGTTTTACTTCGAAAGAAGATATCAAAGGGTTGAAATAGGGGATGAAGTGCATGTCGAACTGTGTGACCGTTTACGTCATTGGGAATTAGTCATAAATTATTTTGATACAGAAAATTAAAATACAAAATTAAACATATGTAAGCTATCGGCATATAATTATAGGCTTTACCTTGAATGCACAGAAGTCACTATTAGGAACTTTTTAGCGGGCAGCGTGGGGCGAGAGCTGCGCGTCTACAATGCGACGCCCACTATTCATGCTGAGACCTAAAGTTAGCTGCCGGCTACTACACACTTGGCGTATGCGACGACGGGTTGATAAGTATAAGTTATAATATAAAAAGTGGTAAGTGGAATATACTACAAAGCCGTTCCGTGACCGACTTTACGAGTATTTGTTGCAATAAACAATTTTTGGCTTCTTCAGAAGTCGTATAACAATTTCATGTTTCTTTATCTTAATTATTGCTGTTAGGTATGTTAACGATCGGTTTTAGCGTTCCATACCCAACGGGTAAAAACGTGACCATATTACTAAGACTCCGCTGCCCGACCGTCCGTCTGTCTGTCACCAGGCTGTATCTCATAAACCGTGATAGCCAGTGAAATTTTCACAAATGATGTATTCCTGTTGCCCCTATACCAACAAATACTAAAAACAGAATAAAATAAATATTTAATATTTTTGCCAAATATTGATACGACAGTCCGACTCGCACTTGGCCGATTTTTTAATACTAAAAAGATACCCCGGCAGTTTTGGTAGTAGAGCATAATTATTACGACTACGTATTGTTGTATTTCACCATACTTAGTCCTATGACAGGTCTATCTTTTTATTCGCAATAAACTCAAAAACTACTAAACGGATTTTCATGCAGTTTTCCCTATTAGACAGAGTGATTTATGAGGAAGTTTTAGATGCATAATTTGTTAACTACTTTCTACATATTACGCCACAATGTATTTTTAATTGAAATCATTGATATCCAATAATAGTAAGGGAGGCAAGTGTATGAGGTCTTAGTAATTGAACGATTACTATATGCTTCAGAGAAGCGAGGACGAGTCGGCTAGTACAAACATAGAATCCTTTTCCCTCCATTACCCATTATATCACAATTCTAGCAATAAAATAATTGACCCATTCTTAGAAAGTGCTTTTCCTGTACAAAATTGAAAAACGCGGAAAGACCTATTGCACTGAGTGACTCACTGATTGTAGTGTATAATTTAGTAATTATGAAATGCATCATCATGACATGTTATCTTTTATACATACACTAGCTGACCCGCTCTCGCTTCACTGAGGTGTATTCGAACTGTTCACTCTCTCACTGACGTTCGTAAGACACGTTACTTACTCTTACTGCAGCAAATCCGATTACCATCAAAAAGTCTTTTCATTTTTCATTTAATATATAGGCTATGATACTCACAAATAATGTGGCTTTCTATTGGTTAAAGAATTTTCAAAATCGCTTAAGTAGATCCAGAGATAACCCTCTACAACCTTACAAACTGATCAATGTCAAAATTTAAATAAAAAATAAATGTATTGTCACACAGAGATGTTATAGCCTAATATTATTAAAAGGATGATTATATTGATAACTAATATAGCTCATATATCTAAGAAATATTTACCCCAACTACCCCCCCTTTTACCCCAAAAATATATAATCTATTAAGGGAAGGTAGGAAATATATAAGGATATTTAAATTACTTACCAACCTTTAGCAAAATCCCTCCTAAATTTTCTTCTGTTTTCTTCGTTTTCTTTTTGATATAATGAGAATGCTTGATGCTTTATTTTTCTCTATTTCTTTTGGATTATCTATAATTTTCCAATTTTAAATTTTTTCGTTAGCAACACCGTTTATAAATTAGTATTCGTGGGTAGTTTATTTTATCTTATTTCGAGTAGACGGTATATAGCTTTCGTTCCGATAGGATTGAGTTAGTCTGTCAAATGAAATCGCGCAGTACATATTAAAGTAGTGAGATTAATAGTGTAGTGTTGTTTTGGTGGTGCTAGGCCTCCATTATGGAGGAGCACGTGAGTAATCTACTATATTATTTTAATGTTCGGTAGCAAGGTCGAGTGGTGGAGGTGAGAATTTATGTATAGTAGAAGTCTTTAAACCTTCTCCAGGGCCTCAAGCCTCAGAAACTGCATGGTTAATATTCTTTCCAAACTTTCGAGGGACTAAAGGGGTCATTATAACATAAAATAAGGTGTAAAGTCAGATATAAAAGTAACACAGGTATTACAATAAAGCCTGTTTCGTCGAAAACAATTTGTTTCGGTTCATGCACTGTTAGTTGATCATTTATACTTAAACACTAACAACACGCCCTGACTTCACACGGGTGTAATTTACTTGTCATACTGTTTATAGAGGTTAAATATTGCTGTCTATATCTGCATAAATACAATTCTAAGGGAGTTGAAACTTTCTTTGTTTTATCGTCTTTTACGAAGTACGAAAACGAAAGCTCATTGCTCCGCTCCTATGGGTCGTAGCGTGATGTTACATAGCCTATAGCCTTCCTCGATAAATGGGTTATCTAAAACTGAGAGAATTTGGCAATTCAGAATAGTAGTTTCTGAGATTAGTAATACCATACTCCTCACTAATTTATAATTTCGGAAGTAACTCTTAAGAAACGTAGGAAATACTTAAGAATACAAACTAAACAAACGATACTGCTATTTAATATACTACTAACGCCATCTATTGACGGATGGATGGTCTGTCTTGTCTGTTACGCAATCTCGTTTAAACCATTGAACATATTTTTTTGTAATTTCGTACAGAGATAGATTATAGCCTGGCTATGTTTTATCGCGAAGAAAATACTTAAGAATATAAAAGTAAACATTAAGTGTGCTTGTACGCCATCTATCGACGTGGGGATGAAGTGGATGTCGAGCTGTGTGAGCATTGTGTATTTGGTAATTAGTCATATATAAATTAAAATGTAAAATATAGTGTATACATAGAATAAACTATAGATATGGTAAAGTATAAACGAGGTATTCTTCTAACTAAATATATATCGTGTATCTCGAAAATGGCTGTAACGATTTTGATAAAATTTTGTTTTCATATAAGGTTTTGATTTCTAATTTTAACTATATATCTAAAAACATTTATATATTAAACTAATGAAGAGTAATTGTTTACTATATTTTTATTTGAATGCATGCGCGGCGGGGGCAGTCGTGTGACAGAGTCGTATTAAAGAGCACCCGTAACCCCCCTTGTAACCCCTTTATTGATTAATAGTATCCCGTGTCCTGTGTGTACTATTTCCCAAGGCCGAGTTACTTATCCCCTCTCTGACGAAAACGGACTAGTGGTGAAGTGCGAACTATTTTGTGTTATAGTATTGTGTGAAACGTGTAATGGGCATGCCCAAAAGAAGATAAGAAATCATCAAGAACTTATGAGTACTGTGTGTCTTTATCACCTAACTGTCAATAGATAACCGTTAATTTAAAGAAGCTGAAACCGGGCCCAGCCAGCTTCCACGTGTGTGGGGTTTTGTACGCCCCAGTAATGTTTGTGTGTATATAAATGACTATTTTTTTCTTTTGATTTGTGCTACTTTTTGTCTTTGTAATTTAACCTTTTTAACCCACTCCTGGGTCTTAACCCCTTGGTAATAGTAGGCTTTGTGATCAACGACGAAGATTGAAATGTCAAAACAATAATAATATTGTCTATGACAGCTTAATAACTATTCTATACTTGTCTTTGAGTCGCCGACATTACTACTTTGAATATTAAATAGTTTATTGGAATGGAATAAATAATATGTTTAATATATAATGAGGGAGTTCAACTATGAAACATATAGTCAACCATTTTTTTTTTTAAATTGAGTCATAATTTGATTATTAACTAAGGAAAAAAGAAGATTTAAATAAAAGCAATAATGTTATCTACATGGGACCGATAAAGCACAGTAATGCACACAAGAAAATAATACACACACCAAACTTTTGTAATGGAGACCCAGCATCACGACACCACACCACTGCACAACCGCCAGGCGAGCTCCGTTTGACAACTGGCGCAAGTGTATCAGAACAGAGACCATATTAAAAGATAACGCGGGTAGCTTAACTGCACAATTACACTCAAAAGACTACAATAATAAACAATCCAGACGAGAGCCAAGCAGTGTCTAGGGCTTGCGACCCAGCTGCAGGATTAAAGGGCTCTTCCACTACCAGTAAACGCTCTCCTTATATTTAACACTGCTTTTCGGCAAACTATCTTTAAATACACAACACTGAAGTCACACGAGATCCGAGAGCAACTCAAACTTATTGCGCAAAAGTCATTTTCATAATACAAAATACCCCCTTCATCTATTAGCATTGTAAAGACAGGTGGGGTCGTAGGCTTGTGTTGCCAAGTTAATATTTAAAACCTCCCTTAAAATAATTTAAAAAATAACTTACTCGATCAAATTATTCCAATTATACCCAACATCGATATTTGTCGGAGAGATGTCGGAGAATAGTAAACTATCGAATTATCGGATCGTCATCGGTATCTATGGCGCTGGAGTAGGGTAGTAGTTACTTCCGTTGTTTTGACAGTCTCGACCCTCGACCCTTTATATACCATCGACAGTCTGACTGAAGTCTTAGTCGTGCGCGGTCTCTCAAGAAGTGAAGTAGTATCTGAATAGTGAGTGTTGTGCAGTGCAGTGTTAGTGCGAGGAGTACGTTACAATCTGGTTGCCACATCGTTAGGTTAGGTTTATGTTCGTTTAACCTAGGGTTTAAACAGAGAGCCTGAGCAGTGGAAGCGAGTGTCTCTATCGAATAAAGGAATTTCCTTAAGCCTACACCTTGGTCACAAGTCCAAGGCGCTGCTTAGATTTCTCTCGTAATTGTTAGAGATCATATTCGATTATTTATCGGTTCAGCAGAACTATCTACGTTGCGTTTACCCAAGAGTCCATTCAATACCATCCCCCCTGTTAGTGTTTTCCAATATTCCCCTCACCTCCTTCCCTTTCATCATTAAAATCCCCGACATATTATATATAAAAGGAGAAGCTGACTGACTGATAAATCAACGCAGGGCCTAAACTGTAAAGGTTAGAAACTTGAAATTTTGCACAGAGGTTCCTTTTATAACGTAGGGAGCACTAAAAAAGAATTTTTGAAAATTCACCCCCTAAAACGGGGGTGGAAATTTAGTATGCAACTCTTCTGTTTTTGAAGTTATTCAAATGAAATTCAGTATGAAGGTTCTTCATTGAAAGTCATGAAACACGTGTAAATTTTTTCGAAAATCATCCCTTAAGGTGGAAAAGGGGGGGGTGCAATGTTAGTATGACTACCTCATAAATTATTAAATATGTCTACAGACGATCTACTGTAGGCTAATATAACTACCTCAATATCGCAAACGAAATTGCGGGTAAACAAGTCTTGGAATAAAATAAAAAGTACCCGCGAATTTAAAGTTATCAACGGTGTATAAAAATAGGTACAAAACTGCTTTAAAATAATAATATATGGTATCCTTGAGTAAGTGAAACATATATCATCCAATAATGTGATATAATAACATCTAGAAATGTAATGAGGGTATTTAGTGCGGATTGCGGAAAAACGCTTAGCGAATGCTTCGCGTTGTTGTCGTGTCGTGCCATTAAGGATTGTTGGACACTTGGACAAACATTTATACATCTACCTATAATACTATGGACGCCGGGTGTTCATACAAATATTACGGAATCCCGCACAATCCTAATATAATAATTTCGAAAGAGCGATATAATATACTACTTACGCCATCTATTGACGGATCGATGGTCTGTCTTGTCTGTTACGCAAACACGCTTAAATAACTGAACCGATTTCGATGACATATGTTACATAGATAAAGTATAGCTTGAGGAAGGCTATGTTTTATTGGCAAATGAGTGTGCTCGTACGCCATCTATCGACGTGGAGATGAAATGCATGTCGAGCTGTGTGGCCGTTATGTCTTTGGGAATTAGTCATATATAAATTAAAATATAGCGATTAAAATGAGAAATAAAACCAAAATACACGTGGTGAATTAAACCTAGGCGAAGCTGGGTTGGGTCGACTAGTACATTGATATTTTTGTTCCGTCTTTTGAACTTTCCTTGTCTCATTCTAACAATCATTGAAATATTATATAAATTAACTTCTGTACTCATAATTGTTGGGGTTTTATAAGTCCAAAATAATAGACCTATTTTGATGCGATTTTATATGTGTGAGAGCTGTTTTAATCGAGATAGTTCTTAGCAATGTATTGTGAAGATCTGGTCACCCGTTTGAAGACTATCAGCTCATTGCTAACTTGAATGTTATGTGAGCGTTTATATCTTTAAAATAAAATCATACGACAATGGCGGATTTATACCAGATTTTATGATATTTTGAGGATGGGTCTAATGCCCTAGGTTCAGGAACCCAAAAAGACTTTACGTGGTTCGCAATAAGGAATACATTTCACTACAATACAATATTCATTCTATGGAATCGGTAGTCAAACTGTCCTCACTACGTTTACTGGTTCTAAAATTCTATTGCTTTTATCTCACTATTTTTGCTTACACCTATTGAAATATTTTGGTAACTTTCTGCCCTCACTTCGCTCAGATAACAGATACTATATTTTCCAATGCGAATATAATTTAAGTATAAACTATGATATCTGTTCTGAGAAACCTGTCATTATTCTAAACAAGTAACTTTTATAACAATAATGAGTTTGCGGTTTCCTAGTGCCTATCGATGTAATATGGCGTAATGTTTATCCCTTCGCTGAATAGGTATCAATACTACTAACACCACTTTTGATAACCTTTAATTCGTTGGTAGTTATTTAAGTAATTAGGCCCGTTAGGGGACGGATTAGAATACAATTACCCTCTGCCGCTGGGAGAGCATCTCGTAAGAGCCGAGTATCTCAGCACCTCCTCGGTGGTAGGGGATCTGTTCCCCGACTGGCTTGCGACGACCAGCATGCGAATCCGACTGCCAAGTGTCTCTGACGCGTTCCGGCCGCATGTGGGCCAGATCTACTCCTACCTCTCCCATTCCATTACTGCTGCGGTTCCAAAGAACACCGGGTCTTGCTTGGGGTCCATTGAAACCGCAGCAGTCATCTCTTCGCTCCCCATCATCACTCTATCTTCGAGGCAACAGAACATCGACAAAACAAGAGACACCCTCTAGATTTGTCGATGTCCATGGGCGACGGTGGCCACTTTCCATCAGATGGACCGTCTGCTCGTTTGTCCCTTATCGGTGACTCTCGCACACATGACAAAGTCATGATATGACAAGAAAGTGTCCTGTTTTGCCGATGCGTTTCCACTTCGGAGAGGAAATGAAGAAGAAAACCTGGTGTCCACCGGAACCGCAGCTTTAAAGAAATTGGAAGGGTGTAGTCGGATTTGTATGCTGGTGATCGCAACCCGATCGGGGAACAGATCCACTACCACCAAGGGTGCTGAGTTACTTACCTCTTACGAGATGCTCTCCCAGCGGCAGAGGGGAATTGTATTTTAACCCGTAGTAAAGTCAAGTATTGAACAAAAAGATAAAGTGCATTTAGAGAGAGAAGACTACTATTAGACTTTTATTTCCTCCTGATTTCGATGAGGTTTTCTTTTTATAATTGGATTTTCAGCACTCAAATTCCCATGATTATGTAAGTATTTAGTAGTGTTTAATAGCTGACAACTTAGCGTGATGATAATAGTCAAAAACTGGTGAAAATTCTAAGTTTATTTAGCTCCAATTTATAAAGATAATTTCCTGAGCCATTCATTGACATGGATATAACATTTAAAATGCTAACAATATACTTTAACTAGGAAGTGGATAGGTTGGCGAAAGAAGCTACTTTTAATGGTATAGTTAACGAAGTATACTATGTGCTTGTCAGACTTAATATCTATTATTAGGAGTGCTTGCCGCAGTATTTGGTCCGAATATTTTGACGAACGTTCGTGTAAGAAAGGTTTTTGGTATAGTACGATCCAGCCGTCTCTTCCTTATTTTCCGTGGTTTTATAAAGGTAAATTAAGTAGGAAAGATATTGTTTTGGCGTTAAGACTTCGTTGCGGGCATATTCCATTAAATAAGTTCGCATACATGATGGGTAAGGCTGAAACTTCCGATTGCTCTCTATGTAACGTGGTTGAGGATGTGTACCATACATTGATGGAATGTCCCCGCAATGAGTTTCGTCAAATATATTTAAGTTCTAATAGCAGTAATATAGGCTGGTGCAACAGTCTTTTGGCATCTCCCTTGTCGAAAGATACGGTGGGGCTCTATAGGGCTGTTCGTTTAGCTTTATTAAAAAGATGTATGTGAATAATGTTTGTGTGTGTAATTATGAGGGTGATATAATCAGTCATGTTTAAAATAATAATAATAAAAAAAACATTGTTACTGTCATTATAGTATCTAGTGATACTATAATTTTAAATACTAAGCTCTAATTTCTTAAGCTCAGTAACTTAACAGGCAATTTTCTCCGAAGAAAAAAAATAATCCCTGGGTTCACTAACAAATTAAAACAGCCCATTTTTTAAGCCTATTAAAATCAATAATTACCTACTGTGAGTACAAAAAAATTCTAAAATAACTTGGTCAACAAGTCTAATAATTTATATTATATAAACGTTTTTTATGATTTTTTTTTGTGTATATTTCGTAGGTCTGAAAATAGGTCGTAGGCTATTTTTACTCCTAAATGATAAGAGTGGTCCGATGCCTAAAAAACGTTGTTTTTCATCTAGGATAGAGAGCTCCATTATATCTTAGCGTAGCGAGGGAATGTGTGTAGATAGAGTTTAGAGCAGTATTTAGGCTTTATTTCATTAGATTTTTCCTAGTCATAGCCAACTCAACTAGTTATAATATTATAATTGAATAGTTAATTCAAATACAATCACATAAAACATACAATTGTCCCTAACCGAGACCGCTATTGTTTTTTTGGCAGCGTCGTCACCACAACGACCGCTGACCACTCACCACAAACGACACTGAACTATACTGACCTAGAAAATAGCTAAGTGCGAGTCACATTTAAATGTAGGAGTTCCGTACCACACAAATTAAAAATAAACAGATTTTTGTCTTACAAATGACTAAGATAACCTAAATGTTTGTTTCAGATCAGAATTGTTATGACCAGGAATCAAATCCATGAACTCTACCTGAATCTAACTTCCATGTAAGAAGACGTAGTAGTAGCATTTGAAGGCTAGAGGACTAATTTCACACTTATTTCATCTGGAGTGTGTCAGGGTTGTCATTAAGGCCCCCCTTTATTATTTAATATTGTAAATTGGTATATAAAATGGACTTCAATGTGTTGAAATGATATTTTTACTTTGCAATGTGTGTCAATCGTAACAGAATACAAGTACCACAGACAATCAATTCTTACATACGAAAATAAATATAAGGTTTATTAATAATATCGCATAAATTTTTGTAAATGATAAATGAGTGCTAAAAAAAATCATTTTATAGCTTCCTACATAGAACTTTTAATTAGCTATATATTATGGTCAAAAAGATACTAATATAATAAATAATAAATATATTATAAGTCATAAATAGTAATATATAGACAAAGCCACGGACTGATATACTGCGCAGGAGTTGAACACTCGCGAATATTTTATTATCTGTAAACATTCGTGTGGTTGTGTGCTGTGCGTGAGTAATCGTGCACGTCCAATTTTATTATGCTACATAATCAGAACAGTTTTGATACTTGTAATCTATAAATTATTTTTTATGATAATATCTTTTTACTACTAATACATTTACAAATAAATAGCTATTCTATACACATACATAATGGAAGAACATGGTTCGGTTTACAAAAATCGCTTTTATCTCTCTCTTTGTCGTATAATCCTGGCGGAGTTGTCATAATTACTTCTGGTAGATTAATTGCAAATTTTGCGACTTCTACATCTCTATGACACTGCTACATTTTTTTGTTTGTAATAGATAAGGTGCAAACGAGCAGATGGTCCACCTGATGGTAAGTGGCAACCACCGCCCATGGACATCGGAAAAACAAGAAACACTCTCTCGTTTTGTCGATGCGTTGCATCCCCGAAGAAAGAGTGGGAAGGGGGTATGAAGACGAAAAATGATGCGGATTCAAGGGACCCTAGGCAAGAGCCCAAAGTCCACTAGACCCACAGCATTAATAGGATGAGAGAGGGAGGGGCTATGTCTGGCCCACATGCGGCTCAACCGGAACGCGTCTATGACACTTGGCGATCGGATTCGCATGCTGGTGGTCGCAAGCCGGTTGGGAAACAGATCTCCTACCACCAAGGGGGTGCTGGGTTACTCGGCTCTTGAGATGCTCTCCCAGCGGCAGAGGGAAATAGTATTCTAACCCGTCCCCTCACGGGTAAGAATACTTTATCTATTACAATCTCTATTAAAATTATAAAAAAGTAACTTAACATTAATTACAAAAATGATTTACAAATAAAAATATTTAAAAAAATAGTTAAAGGGCAAAATATATATCAAAATTTATCTAATTCTAAAAAAAGAAGCAAAAAACTTATCTAGTGACAAAAAACACGAGACTGAGATTCAAACAATACCAAGTATCAATAACACACAATCACACAACAGTGTGCGTCAGTGTGTATGTGTGCATGTAAACATACACACGTGCACATAGCATTGAGCGAGGTCATGGCACTCGCGCGTGCGCCGATTATACTATACTAGTGTAATGTTGATGCACTCAGATATAATACCTACTCTACACCACATTACAGCTTATAGCTATAAATTGAAGGATCGATTTTGATGCTATTTTTGACGCTATTGCTACTTGTTTCATGTTTCACGTATTTTTGTCTTCTGTGTTTCAAAGCAATTTGTTATTTTGATGAAACGTAGGTTTTCTAGAAAGCAGCAAGCGTAGATGAAGATTCTTGGCACAGAGAAAAGAATTGATTTTCATAAATTGAAAACCCTATTAGTAACAAGAGGAAGCAAGATTAGATTAAGCTTAACATAGAAATAACAATCCTCCTAATGGATGATATTAAAATATCAGTTTACCATACAATTACTAAATATTAACATCACTCTCTGTACCCATGCTCTCAGAGATTGAAGACGATAATCATGAAAAATACGGATAGTGAGTCATAAGAATGCATATATGATCAATCTGTTGCGCTAGTTTTTGCTTGTTAATTGTAAAAACATGCAACTTATAGTCAAAAACATGAGCATCTAGATTATACTATATATCTAGTGGGTGAGTTGACGACATGTATCAGATTATGAATTAATGAATATTAGCTGGAGCAATCGCATCTTTCGATCAATCGGCTAATGTCGTTCAATAAACAATCGGGACAAATAGAGACACAACCAATTTTGAAAGGTCAACCAAATAAAAACAAAACTCTGACCATTTATAACATTGGAGTACGGTGACAAACTAACATTAAAGTAACTAGAAATCAAGGATAGGACCATAATATGATGAATGAAAGACCTTAGGCTCAACCCACCAACATTCTTTTAAGTTGCAGATTTACTTCATTTTGATGGAAAACGTCCGAATTTAGACATAACCAACTTCACCATAGGGAAATCCCTAACATGATGATTAAATCGTTTTCAGATAAATATTATTTGATAAGCAATAATTACTGATGGAAACTTGTTCGTGTTAAGTTAGTCACGAAAAAACCCATTACTTATGACTTATCTATAGATCTTTTGTCATGTCATCATCATCATCACGACCCATTGCTGAGGCGGGTCTCCTCCTCAGAATGAGGAGGGTATTGTGCACCACGCTGGTCCAGTGCGGGTTGGCAGACTTCACACACCGACAGAGAACTTAAGGGAACTGTCAGGAGTGCAGGTTTCCTCACGATGTTTTCCTTCACCATTAAAGCAAGTGATATTTAATTTCTTAAAATACACATAACTCAGAAAAGTCAAAGGTGTGTGCATAGGATCGAACTCGGACCTCCCGAGTATGACATTGAAGTCAGAACCACTGGGCTATCATTGCTTTTCGTCATGTTTTGACGAAAAATATCAAATTACTCTTTCTCATAAAATTTTGGATCTATTCTGATCCAACAAAATTATTATACCATGGATTTATCGCCCAAAAGACCTTCACATAACCTTAGTAAATCGATAGCGATACACAATATAATATATGTAACGGAATTAATAATACCGCTGACTTGAAGGTAGGTAAAAAAGTTGGTATATTCCAAAGGAAAATAGAGAAAGAGGGACTGAGAGAAAAACCTGGCTTTCATGATGAGAGACCAAAAAGTATCAAGGGCACTTGTACTTCGCATTTGCTAGTGAAAATCAGAATTTTATCTGAAATAAATGAGTAGATTGCAAATATTTTAGAGTTATAAATACTCGAACATACGGATAAACACCCAGATCCTAGTTCCAGATGACAAACGTTAATACGACGACGTGACCTCACCTCGCTTCCTTATGCGCAAAATTTGTACATTCATGGCCTTCCGTGTACATCACCGTTTATGTAAATAATGCGGTATCACTGTCTTTGCAAGGCTCTTTGTTTATTAAATAAATAATGCCTATAGCTAATCATTTTGCTGCTGTTCTTTGCATATTTATTGATCCTCCCTTCGCCATGTTTTATTAATCACCATATTTATGTTTATTAGAAATAAAATACCTCTTATATGGTCATACCGCAGCAACAGAACAAAATATACCAGAGTTAGAAAGCTAAATGAAAAAATAAATTATTATAATTTATCAATGGAAAATAAATATCAAAACCTATATTATTTCCTATACTTTGATAAAGAATGCCAACTTGCCCTAGTTAGGCTTAGATATTAATGAGGGTACGCTTATAACCCCAGATTTAAATTTGTTTCTCATAATATTATTGACATAAGGGTAATGCCAAATTTCGCTGTAAAAATATTTTTAATGTGAAGAAGATCGTTGTATCGAAAACTATAAGGACATATGCTAAGTTAAAATGTATTTTATCTATAATTAAGAAAGGAAAAGTCAAATATATTTCGGCAAGGAAATACATAGAGAAACAAAAATAAGGAAAACACAACCGTGTAAGTAATAGAGTTAGTTCTGAGAAGTAATTGCCCGTGTTATCACCTTATTAATTTTTTATACAATTGCCGCTGTGAGATAGGAAACCCCGTCGCTTAAATCAACTTTTATTTGTACAAGTAGTATAAGTAAAAATACTAGACTTACGTTTTTATAAATATTTATTCTTAACTTATACATTTTCTATTTGATTATCAATAGAGGAAAATAGACCCCATTGACGTATCCCTGCATCAACAAAAAAAGAATTGTCTAAATTGAAATTGAAGAAAGAAGTTAAACATGAATGTTCATGAATTTTCACCCGTGAGGGGACGGGTTAGAATACTATTCCCCTCTGCCGCTGGGAGAGCATCTCGTAAGAGCCGAGTAACCCAGCACCCCCTTGGTGGTAGGGGATCTGTTCCCCGACTGGCTTGCGACCACCAGCATGCGAATCCGACCGCCAAGTGCTATGGACACGTTCCGGTCGAGCTCCATGTGGGCCAGACTTATCCCCTCCTATTTCCATCCCATTAAGGCTGCGGATGTAGTGGGTCTAGGCTCTTGCTCAGGGTCCGTTATAACCGCAGCATTTTACTTCACTCCCCCTCCCCACTCTATCTCAGAGGATGCAACGCATCGCAAAACAAGAGGATATCTCGTATTTTGCCGATGTCCATGGGTGATGGTGGTCACTTAACATCGGGTGGACCGTCTGCTCTTTTGTACCTTATCTACAATAAAAAAAATATCATTCTAAAATTGTTTTCTCAAGCTATCCTCATGATACAGATAGACGAACATCAATTGCTTGATATGGTTTCTTCCAAGTTCTCTCGAAGTATTCATGATCAATACTTGATAAAGAATTCTGTACGGTAATGTTTTCTCACTCTTATTTCCCATTGCCTCAGCAATTCCTGAAAATAAAGTACTTCGAACTCTAATTCTTCGTTAATAATAAAAACGCTTATCCCAAAGGGCAACATAATTCACGTACTGCAAAAGCTACAACTTTATCTCTTAGAATACAGGAAGTAGGTTAAATCTTAAATCAGTCCTAATATCCAAGTTTTTAATGTGTCTAGCCTTAATACAAAGAGTAATTCTATTGATTACCATGTCATCGATGACCGACATGTAAAAAATTATCTAGAACTGGTTTACCCTAACCTTGGTACAACGTATTAAAAATGGTTCTAATTAATTTTATTGGCCAATTTCAGATATCCTCAAAGTCAAGCTCAAGGCTCTTTTTTGCAAGTAGCATTTATACGAATAATATTAATATTAATGTTATAGTCTTCCGCTTGATATATTTAGGGTCCTTAAAGACTTAGAAAAATGCACAATTTTTTTTACAAGGTTAATGTATCTTGGAGACCCTAGAGTTCCAAATAAAGGTACGCTGAAGATGATCTTCGAAGAGTCTTAGGGATAGGTTATCTTTATTTATGGTACTGTGACACCTCACCAGTGTCGTGATTGATTAAATAATATAAAGGGCGTAACTTCTAATTTATTCTTCTTTATTTACTTTTATTAATTTATGTGTTACATTTTTATTATAAAATGTGATGATATGTACCTCTGGGCTAGTTCCCCTGTTTTATATCAAATTCTATTTATTTTCAAATATTTCAAAACATATTATTTTAAACCTCTATACTACAGTACACTCTATATCATAAAATTTGTTTTAAAGATTACCTCCCATAACCTACCAGAAAACTCGCATTTAATACCTGTTGCGCCATTTGCTGATAAAACCCTTAATTGGCTATTTTGATAATAAAAGCTGAAGCTTATTCTGTCAAGAAAATTCATTCAGCTTATAAGTTGAATGTACCAAAAAAATATAAGAATTGAAAGAAGCGCGTCCAATTTAGATGTTCAGACGGTTTAAAAAGATTTAAAGGGTCAATAGACAGATATTTCTTATTTCTAGATTAAGCCAAAAATAAAATCCACAGGTGAATTTAAAACCTGATTGAATTAAGTAAATAATAATATAACCTTTAATGATATTTTATATGTGAGTAGCATTTAAATAAGTGAAAACAGTAAGAATATCAGATTCATTAACTTAAATGGCATTTTGATTTCCGTCATCTGACACTTGCCGGGAATTATCTTAAATTTTACTTATACACAAAGTGTAAGTTTCCATTGTTTACGCATTCGGAAGAGTTCAAGTTTTTCCGGTTTATATGCAACTAATTGATGTGCAAGTAATTGTTTATTTATAGTCCAAGAGTTTTTTATATTGTAATTAAATCAGTATGTCATAATATAAAATTCTCCTGGATATAGATAAATCTTAAAATTATCATAGTTCTTATTGTTTCTATTCAACTTCATTTCTTCTTTCAGAAACTTCTACTATTCTATAACTTTCTCTTTTCTTAAGATACTAATAATGATCTTATGCATTTTGTGTTTTTATCCTCTTTAATCTCATTCTTTTCCTCCTCTTATCTTTTATGTTTTATATATGTGATCAGTGACTCCCTTTCTTTTTAAGGTACTAATGAGTAAATACGGCGGGTATTGTCTTTTACGTTCTTCTTCTTTAATCTATAGATCTTCTTTTTTTAATATCTCTTCTTCCAAATGCCACATATATCCAATTTCTACCCCTTCTATTTAGGGCACTAGTGATCTTTAATGTCTTTTTTACTATATTTTATTAATTCTTTACAGTATTCCTATTTTGTCTTGCATTGCTTTATGCTCTATTAGTACTCTTCCAAGGTCTTTTATATTATCAAAACCTTTAATATCATTGCCCTTCTCTCATCTTTTATCTTTAATCAATTCTAGTTCCTTCTTGTTAATTAATACAAGTGGTGTCGCTTCGCAGCTACCAACACATCAAAATTCACACTCATGCTGTCTGTGCATTAATTCTATATACAAACGCAGAACTTAATCGCTATTTTATAATAGTAAAGAATAAAAAGTACTAATTGATGTTTAAAAGAACTCTGGTCTTTCCAAACATGGTAAAGGTTTGTCATCATAAAAATATTTTATGAGCAATCTGTAATGGATTCTGTAATGTTAACGTTTTTATTCAATACCATTTATACATTTTAAAATTACTTACACTGTAAAAACTTGTAAGACTCTTTTAATAATGCTTGCTAGTGTTTTGGTTATGATGTATAGAATTGAATACAGATAAATCAAGTAAAATTATAAAAGGATTCACAAACCCAGTACATGGGCCATAAGCTCTAGGTAATACTAATATAATATTATAGACGTTAAATTGTATAAAACTGTTGATATGTAACTTCACAGTGACATCCTAACTAATAATAAAATTGCGGAAGTAACACTCAAGAAAAGTACAAAATATTTAAGAATACAAATTGAACAAATGAAAGTGCGATTTATTATACTACTTACGCCATCTATTGAAGGATAGGTGGTTTATCTGTCTGTTACACAATCAAGCTTAAGTCACTGAACTAATTTTGATGAAATCTGATTCAGAGATAAAGTAGAGCTTGAAGAAGGACATAGGCTATGTTTTATCGCGAAAAAAATACTTACTTGTAAGAATAAAAAGTGAAGAAATGAGTGTGCTGGTACGCCATCTATCGACGTGGGGATAAAGTTCCATCTTCTTCCAGATGGTAATTTTTTTCTCATAATTTCAATGCTTATCAATGCAATCATTATTTTAAAAAAAAACCCTTATTAAACGTCAGTAGCTAAATCTTTAAGGCGTTGCATTCACGATCGATAGGTCGTGGGTTCAAATTCTAGTCATTAACACTAGCATTTAGCTTAGTTGGAGGGGTTAAGGAATACTAATAGTATATGATCTATACTGCTGGTATTTTTTTTAATATCAAATCAAATCAAATCAAAATTATTTATTTCAATTAGACTTTTTTGAAAAGTACTTTTGAAACGTCAAAAATTTGTCGGTCAGTTAGTTTGTCTGAAGCTACCACCAGCTCGGAAAGCAGTTTTCTGTTGAGAAGAGCCGGCCAGACACTCAACAGTCGCTCGCATCAAAAAGCCATGTTTACATAGTCTGTCATACAAATCATTTAACTTGAGAGTCAACGTCACTTAGATTCCAAGCATTCTCATCATTTAAGTAATCCTGTACATTATAGTATGCTTTATATATTAATGACTTCTTGATACGAGTTTTAAATTGTTGAAGTGGCAAGTCTAATATAGGCTGTGGAATCTTATTATAGGTGCGAACACCAAGCCCAATGAAGCTATTACTGACTTTGTGGAGACGATAGTACGGCGTTACAAGTTTATTTCTGTTTCTAGTATTAACATTATGTTTGTCACTGTGTTTTGAATACAAATGAATATTCTGGTAAATGAACAAAATATTACAATATATGTCTATTTTTTTATATACATCTCTAAGGGAATCCCGCGCTCTTAAGTTATAAATGACCCGAACAGCTCTCTTTTGAATAATAAAAATGGATTCAATGTCCGCGGCCCTACCCCACAGTAAAATGCCATAAGACATAATACTGTGAAAGTAACTGAAGTAAACTAGCCTAGTAGTATTGATATCAGTCATTTGTCTGACTCTCCTTACTGCGTAGGCAGCTGAGCTGAGTCTTCCCGCTAGAGATGATAGATGGGGGTTCCACTGGAGTTTTGAATCTAAAGTTATACCCAGAAATACCGTCGAGTCCGCCACATCTAAAATTTCATTATTTAAACGTAGGTTAAATTTTTGTTTTTTAACATTAGGTAAAGCAAACTCAACGCATTTGGTTTTTTTAGCATCAAGAACTAAGTTATTTACCGTAAACCATTGAAGAACCTGCGATAATGCACTGTTTAAAAAGCAACAATCATTGAACAGATTAATATTTTTTTTTTTTCAATTTTGTAATATGAGGATTATTTCAAATAATCCTACGCTTCGCTTTCATTTTTTTTATTTCACAACTTACCACTAAATTACAAGATTTGTGATTTTATAAGTATAGGGGGTAAACTGTGGTCTTTGTAGTAGTTTAATATAATATAAGTTATTAGTTAAATCATGTCGGGTGCAATACACCACGTGTATTTAGGTTTAAGTTCATATTTTAATCATATTATATCACTGTATTTTACATAATTTAATTTATATATAACTAATTCCCAAACACATAACGGCCACACAGCTTGACATGCACTTCATCTCCACGTTGCTAGATGGTGTACAAGCACACTCATTTGTTTACTATGTAGGTATTCTTAAGTATAGCAGTGATGGCCCAGCGGTTGAGATCTCAAGCCTTACTCGGGAGGTCCGAGGTTTTATCCCCCACACAGGCACACACCTCTGACTCTGAGTTATGTGTGTTTTTAAGCAATTAAATATCACTTGCTTTAACGGTGAAGGAAAACATCGTGAGGAAACCTGCACTCCTGAGAGTTCCCAAAAAAGGTCCCAAAGTTGTGTGAAGTCTGCCAACCCGCACTGGGCCAGCGTGGTGGACTATGGCCTAATACCCTCCTCATTCTGAGGAGGAGACCCGGCTCAGGAGTGGGCCATTGAAGGGTCGTGATGATGATGATTCTTAAGTATTTTTTGCGATAAAACATAGCGTATGCACGTCCTTAAGCTCTCCTTTAGCTCGTATTTTTATCAAAATCGGTTCAGTAATATAAGCATGATTGTGTATCAGACAAACCATCCACACGTCAATAAATGGCATAAGTACTATAAATCGCTGTTTCGTTTGTTTAGTTTATATTTTTAAGTATTACTTACGTTTCTTAACAGTTACTTTCGAAATTATAATATTAGTTAGGATTAGTGAAACTTTCAGGTTTTACAAAATAAAGATTGTTCAATCATCGTGGGATCTTAAAGTATATCAAGATAAAAGGAAAATACATAGATTTATTATTTTGTGAAAAATAAACATTACAAATCGTGTGATCACATTCAAGATAATTTATAAAACATCTCTTTATTGTCCAGGAAGATTTAACGTCCTTGGTCATCGAACTCTGTTGCAACAGATTGATAAATATTGCAATGTTTGAGCTTACTGTGTGTTTAGTGATTATAATGTATGCAAAAATTTTATACTACACTAAATGCATTTTGGTTTGGATTACTCGAAAATCGACTTAATTATTCTGGGATAAGGTTTATTTCAGGTTTTATGTACTGCAAGGATAACGGTTGCAACACGAGTCAATGTTGATCATGTGATTTAAGATGATTAATAACCTGTTGGTCCTGATTTCAAAAGCGCTAAATAATAATTCTACGACCCATAGGAGTAAAGTGAAAACATTCATATTTATTAAAATATATAATCCAAATAGAAGATAAATATTGTCTCTTAAAGTTCTCTGTCGGTGTGTAAAGTCTGCCAACCTGCACTGGACTAGTAACAGCCTCCTCACTCAAAGGAGGAGACCCGGCTCGGCAGGAAACTTGAGTAAAGGGATATGACATTCTCATTCTTTATCGATGGTGAGATATATGTATATGCTAACTTTTTTAATAATCACTCGTCTTATATACTCCAAAACGTGACACGCCTGGGCTAAAATGAGAAAACATATCTTGTTATATTCTCTACTGAATTTAGACCACGTAGCGACATCTAGTAAATTTGAAACTTTACATTTATACTGTTATATATATTTATATGTTAGAATTTAGTGATTTATCATAAGAGTGTTTTGTCTTAGTGCAGCTAGTGGTATATTTCTCCAGGGAGCGTGAGTGATAGGTTTGCCGGCGCTAATGTGGCGTGCGATGTGCGACGTGCGCGTGACCGATTGTTCTTTCACGATAAACTTTATATTTTGGGGGTATTTGGGAAAATATTTTGAATTAAAAAGAATATTGGGTAATAATAACCTGGGTCACAAGTCCCAGACGTAGCTTGTCTTTCATAGAAAATGCATGTTTATACGTATTGCTGTATAGTAAAAGTAACATTTTTTAAACTTGTATAAATAATCTCGATTTTATAAATATGTGTCTCGTTAAATTGGAAATGGCTCTAACGATTTCGATCATATTTAGTGTTTCGATAAGGTCTTGTTTTTAACACTGTCTATATACTTAAAAAAGCGTAACTTTTATAGTCATATGGAGCCTAGGTCATCTCATTTCATCATATGATTCGTCTCATCTCATCTTACGATGATCTAGGTCAGAATCTAGGTCAAATGGACTTCTACTTTACACCGTCGTGATCCGAAGTACTATTAACGCCATCTAGTATTGCATTGGTGAAACTACATGAGCGTATTTGGCGTCCACATAAACTTTTTCTTACTAGTTAATTTTAAAGTCTTTTCAATAATTCTTTTACAGGAAAATCTTAATCAATGTTTTTCAGCTGTCAATTAAAGTTTCAGAAAAATTCACAAATATCCAGCTATTTATTATTTTCTTTAGCGTTGTCTTTACAGTTTGATAGAAAATTCTTTTTTTTATCCATTAACTAAAACTGTTGTTTTGCTTCGTCCGTAAAAACAGTTGTTTTTAATGTCAATAATTTTTTCTTTAAATAAATAAAAACCATTGTTGTTTTCAGCCTTTCCTTACAAATGAATGTTTCTATTGAAAAAGTAAGAGGAAAGATGATTACAAACAAAATTATTGCTACTACATGACATGAATCATGTTTAGATAATATACAATAATGATCCAGTACGTGATTTCATCAGACGTAATTAAATTGAGCGTTTTTACTCTATAATAACATGTTATATTTTCCTGGTAAATATGTTTTATTGAGCAAAAAAATGCATAATGATGCAAAGTTGGCTATTGATGTACGATAATGATTTCTGCATCTATAACTATGATGATATGATTAAATATGATATTTGGTTAGGTTAAATATGATTTACTGATATTTTGAAATATGATCACTGGTTTTTGAGAATTTCTATCACATACTTTATTCTATTAACTAAATATATAATAATATAGGTTTAATAAATCCCTCACAAACGGTTTAATAATTAGTCAGAACATCTGAGCAAAATTTTACCGAATAACATTTAGGGACACAAGACAAAAATACAAAGAAACACTTATTTCTATTTATATAGATCAACATAACATGACACTATAACTTAAAGGAATTTCCATCAGTTCCCTAAGTATGGTAAATAGATCTACTAAGTATCAAAGAGTGCAAATTTCATCCCCTTTTTTGAGGAAGTTAGAAACAAACGTGTCGCACAATGAACAGTATGCTTTACCACTTGTCTACGTGACTGCAGACAGCAAGACGCCTCGCGATCGATATGCGAGTATTGATATCAAATAAATAATAATATATTATCACATTATGACATGTGTATATTGAATTTTGCGATAATTTTTATCTCTGAATTTGCGTATTTAAAAATTTAAGCAGCTATTATTGAGAAAAAAACAACTGTTTTTGTTGACAAAACAATATTACAAAGGAAACTTGTTTTGTTACAATTTAAGAATGATAATTTTAGATACCAACAAACATATCAGATAATAAAGCAAAACAACTAATTGACAATTTGCTATTATTCAAAAACTTCTAATGGAAGGATTCTGGATCAAAATAATAGGCAAGTGTAGGTATGAGTATATAGGCTAGCACTTATTCAAAAGACAATAATAACACTTTAGGTAAATAGCCATGTAGTGTCTGGAGTTTGGGACCTAAGATCGAGCTTAAATTCCTCGTTTACTTAACCTCGCTTTATTTGACCTCGCTTCCAAATATTAAGTTGTTTTTCTACGGATACCAAGAAACTATTTCCAAAAACTCACAAAATCCTTCACAATGGAGTTATCAGGCGAGATCCGTTTAACAACTGACACACATCATCGAGACAGAGGTTATATATTCTCTTGTTAGAAATTGAAACTTGTCAAACTTAATAATGTTTCTCTACTGTCACTAAAGGATATTAAAAAAAAACTTTAATTATGACAAAATTTCTGTGAAATATCTTATTCAATTTTGAAGCAGAAATCATTTTACAATACATATAATTTTATATCTATCTTATCTTAGAATGATTAAGCATATTTTAATGTAAATTCATCGTGAATCTTAAATTTCACTTGTTTTACTCGATTCAAGGAAAGTACATCGTTGACTTTTGACCTTACTTAGACATAATTAAGATTTATCTTCGCTTTTTAAGGGTAATTGAGTGGAAAAAGATTATTATGCAATCAATAAATATGACAAGGTTTTTTGTTATCTGTACCGAGAAATTGATCTCTTGTGTCGCATTAGGTAGGTATATGTAAATTATAAGTTTTGATTAAAAGGAATAATATTGCAATATATTGTAAACTGTCGAAAGATTGTAAACCGTAACTATATAGATATAATCTGTAATGTCTCCGGCGCTATGGAAAGTAATAATGGCAGTCACTTCGCCTTAGCATAACACAGTGCGAAAACATACGCTCGTCTGCGCAGCCGAAAATAACATAAAAAACTTAATTTTTTTACAAACGTCTGGCGTGATTTTTATTCAATGATATTAATAGAAATAACCACACTGTTTTTTTAGATTAAATGCGTAAAGAAACTAACCACATACGACATTTAAAGACACAACTGTTTCTTCAAAAATATATGAGTGGTAAAACTGGATATTACGGAATTGAATAATTATATTTTATAATTACTAAATTTGGGTATTTAAAAAAATAGCATCTGTCGGTATTAGAACTGAAGAGACACAACTGTTTCTGTTGATCATCTGTTTCGAATGGAGATCTTTGTGATACTTACAAAATACCGTCATAATATGTAGCCTCTATCCTGACCGATCTGAGGCAATTTAGTGATTTCACACAGTAAACATAATATAATTATACTCTCTTAATTTGAGCTCAAGCAGTGATTTCGTCAGTCCTTAAGTTCTTGATCTGGGTCACAAACCCCGTGCACTTCAATAATGCTGTTTCTTGTGTCCCCTACCTACAATAATGGAGGGGGGTAGTAGTTAGTTTAATGCGCAGTGTAGTCTGTGTGCTGCAGTGTAGTGTAAGTATAATACAGCGTCACAAGTCCAGAAGCCACAATACGTAATAAGCGGTGTATCGCGCTCGACGCTAATTTGACAAGCGACGCGACGGCAGCCGCTATGGATTGCACAGAGTAATGACGTGATAAATTAGATACTTTATTATCACTAATATTATATTTTGGTGTCATCAAGTATATTCAGATTTGTCAAAAAATATATTTTTTTATTAACTGAATTTTTCTGGAATAAAATTTAACCTTTGAGTTAATCCAAGTTGTAAAGTATCTGTGTCCTAATTTTATTGAAATCCATTCAGCCATTTTTTCCATGATTGAGTAACAAACATTTAAACATACAAACTTTCACATTTATAATATTAAGTAAAAAATAAATTTAGGCGCCAAAGACGGAGCCATACATATATCAATACATGTAATATATTATTTATCATGACGTGATGTAAGTACTAGAGTCACTGACTTAAGTAGTAAGGTATTTGGATATCACAGCCCAATATATTGGCACTAGAGATTTATTTAGGAAGATATAAATAAAATAGACAGTTTCTAAAGTTCTACATATTGTTAGTCGTGGTTTGCATATTCAAAAAACCTTGAGTTCTGATCACCAGCATTTTTTATACCAAAGACAACTAACTTCAGGGTTATTATTATATACCGTTTTAGTTTTTAATTGAAATTTTAATAAATCCACATTAACATCACATCCATATTCCTATTTCCATCAGAGATGAGCGAGGATGTGTAACAAGGAATATGTTTTATAAGCATGATCAAAGGTGACCAAACCCCCTAAAATAAATATATATTCATTTGATATACTCTGAGCGAGCTTAAGAAACACATCCTTCGCACATCTATGGTCGAAACGCAGCCTAACCCTAGAAATAAAAATATTAATGGAATAGGGTATATATTTTCTAATCCATTAAATATATTTTATGGTTTTTGCCTGCGTTCTCTGAGTATATTTAGTCTGTGAAACACTGCCACCATTTTGCAGAGTATTGTAATATCGGTATCGGGGTTCTGATGCGTCGGCGTCACCACTTTCATCTCAAATTCTTCTTCAAATAAGGAAGCTATTGTATGCATTTTAGCTTACTACAGCATTTTGGATGTATATTGCTATTTGCTTATTAAGTATTGTGTTATGAAACTGGCAGGCACAATTGATAAACTTCACACAAACCACCTAAATAAATACGTTGCCATAAAAGAAATCATTATTATCACATTGCGAGTAATCAAGCTGTAATTATATGCTATGTCTTAAGTATAACTAACGAAAGTACTTACTAGTTAACGGACCGTGATACTGTTAGTTTGCGTGTAGGGTATAACCCTTACTTAACAGTATTATTTTCCTTTCTGCTTCTCCTCCTTTCCATCTGTTGGGAGGGTAACCCCTTCGTCCGACCGTAACACAGTGCAAAAACACGTGCGAGCTGCGGCTGAGACTGGTCGAAGAAAGCCGAAGCTGCAAAGAATCGACGAATTGACTATAGAATGAATAAGTCATATACATAAGGTTTGTATGAGCTATGATAAAATGATAACAAATAATTATAATATAAAGATTGATCACAGTAATTTCAATAATCAGTGGTTTCTTAGTGTTTATTTCGTTGTAGGAGCCGGAGTGAGCGGTTCAACGCAATTAGCATCGCCATTAAACGATGTTCTTTATCCTTTTTTATGCACTCGCTGAGATATTATCTTCGATCTTAAGAGAATAACTTACAATTTCCATATACATACACTACATCACAAAAATGTTGTATGTGAAAATAATTTCAATACCTACTGTTAATTCTGGAGTAACATAAGATGGATCTTTTGGACCCAAAAATTGAGATAGGTATAGATTAATATTCTTTAGGTATCTTCTGTGTAAAATCTACAAAATCAATATTTTACCAATTTTAATTTATCTCGTGGGTTTGTTTTTTGTCTTTACGACATAGATGCCAAAACTAATAAAGTGAAGTGAGTCTAAAAGTTATGAATCGATTAATTGAGAATCGATTACACGATTTAATTATCAGAGAATCTCACATCTTAAAATTTACAAAATACTAGTGTTACGCAAATTGAGAATACGTTAAACTCAGACTTGATAGGACAAAATCCAACATGGCGGACATCCCTATACAGATGACGGATCAGTTACGTTATAGATTTATTTTATTTATTTAACACTTTATTGTACACAACATAAAGGGACACTATAACGTTAATTTAATATAAAAACAATGGCAAAGAAAAGGCGGCCTTATGGCTTATTAGCCATCTTTTCTAGATTACCTTTAGATTTGGAAAATTATTACGATATGAGTATACAACCTAATACATATATTTAAGGTTTGAGTACTAGAAATGTCAGAAATCGCCAAAAACATTTTCCATACATTTACAGCTACAAGATGATCTTTAACGGAATTCTTAAAAATGCTAAGGGACTTTGACAGTCTTATACTTAAGGGTAGATCATTCAGTACTTAGTGTTATTGCCTGAACTGTGAAGGATCTGAATACATTTTAGTGTTATGAATATCAAATTAAAGAGTTTTCTAGGAAGAACACCATTTTTTAGTAATATTAAATATAATCGTTATGGAAATGCTACCTTATGAGTATGCTAAAAGGGTATTCACGTTTGTAAGTCCTTTCTATTTTATATTTATTGTAATAATGAGTAATCTCTGCTATTTTAAGATTTAATATAAGAGCAGCATGTTGATGTTCTGTCACAAACAAACGAGACAGAATGTTTTAGATTATTTTCGTGTATCAAATATTATGATTAATCAGTCAACGTATGAACAAAAAAGCCTCTCAAATCCTGTTATATATGTCCTTGATACCCTAAAAAATAAACCAAAGAATTAAGGCATTCCTAATTAATAAAAAAAACAACGATATTTTGAACCCATTAATAAATTAACTGACTTAAATTAAGGAACCCACGAATCACCGAACCAATGAATTAATAAATAAACCAATAAAGAAACAAATCAATGAACTAATGAACTTACAAACCAGCAAACCAACGAATCAATGAATTTTTGAACAATTTATCCAATGAACCCATAAAACATTTAACTAACCAATCATTGAACTATTGAACCTATAATCTCATGAACCATCAAACCAATGAAACAACGAGTAAGTAAAATATTGAACCAATGATCTCATGAACCAACGAACTAACGAATGAATAAACAGCTAATCCTATGAACATCGGAACGAAGAAGCGAACGAATGAATGAATGTGTCGTGATTTTTTCGTCCTCAAAAAAGAAACCGAATTTTTCTGGTTACCCTCAAGTGATAAAAGCTTTAAAGCTTCATATCTTTTTTGAAGGAACTTTTAATTACCGTAATCAAACGTTAATGTCACTTCAATTGACATATCACTTTAAGGGAAATGACAGTATCTTTCGCGTTAATTAATAACTTAATTAAGTGATGATTAAATGTATGTGATTTTTTTTTAATATTTAGGAGTACATAGTATACAATGACAATGCCTCTGCTGTCTGTACGCATATCTTTTAAACTACGCAACGGACTTTAATGCGGTTTTCAAAAATAGATAGAATCATTCAAGAGGAAGGTTTGTTGCATTTTATAGTAGACTAGTCGACCCGTCCCGGCTTCGCCCGGGTGCAATTTAACACGTGTATTTAGCCGTAACCGCTTTGTCTCTGCGTTTTAAATCTGTAATATCTTCTAAAATATTCATTTAAATTTAAATTGGATAAGGATTAATGCTGTATTTGCTTAAAATCGTTTCGTAAATAAGCCATTATTTCTCCTAAATAGTAAAGGATAAAAAATGGTTATTGTGGGTTATCAATAAGAAATAGACATATACCATCGCGGACTTTTTTGTAGACCTTTTTAAGGTGTACAATACTGTAGTACATTATTTTGTTCTATCTCGTAGGGTTCAGCTAGCGTTGGCAATGTAAGCGAAAAAAATGTGTTTATTTACGACATCACATTAGAAACCTCTGAAATTATCATTGTTTCTCTACTATATTATGTTTGTATTATACATATAAACCTTCCTCTTAAATCACTCTATCTATTAAAAAAAACACCATCAAAATCCGTTGCGTAGTTTTAAAGATATATGCATACATAGGTATATAGGGACAGAGAAAGCGACTTTGTTTTATACTATGTAGTGAAACTACGTGCGAAGCCTGGGCAGATTGCTATATAGAAATAATTGAGGGTTAAACCGAAAAAAAATTGCATGAAAATTTTAGAAAGAAAATATTATTTATTTTCATTCTATAATCAAAAAATTGAGATTGATTATTAATTTGACATTTCTGGTCGGAGCAAATTTAGAGCTAGGTTATACTTTTTTTATTTAATTGTAATACTCTACTATAATTGTAATCTTTAAAAAAATGTGTGTTAATTGATTGTGAGAGAGAGAAAGAGAGAGAATTATATAGAGAAAGTACATCATTTAAATAACCAATTTAAACATGGATTGAAACCGCTTTAACAATTTGAGTAAAACTTGGTACTGTCTAAATATAAATATATTATTACGAGCTCGAGTTCTGGATTGGACCAAATTGAGAGATGCTTCGCTGGTAAAGGATTTATTTAGAATGTTAATACAACAACCTAATAAATAGTTTTTATTTTCAATCTGCAGAAATCCACACTTATAATGCGCACTACTCTCGAAACACTATTTCCACCGCTGTTCGACGCTATACACTTCTCAATAATCCACTATTTCCATTATGCACCACTTTCTTTGCACTTCGATATCTCTTCTAACTCACTTCTTCGCTTTCGAGTAATAGACTGACTAGCAATCATCTGTACAGCCCTTTATTAGGGTCTTATACTATTTTGACATTTTCTAGCAAGTTCGAACTAAAGCATTGTCTAGGCATGCGAATTGTATTGATGTTGATTTACAACAGTATAATATATTTTTTTTAGAATAATATATCAGTCTCTGTTATACCTGAACCTATCAATTATTAAATAAAAAAGTTTTAAAATCTGGCAGCCAGGCTTACCTGTTGCTTCGATGATATATTACCAAACTCCTGTAGAATATGTTTTTTTATTACATCAAATAAAATGGTGATGGGTGTATGCCAGACTTCTTCTCTTCTCTTCGAGAGACAGAAAAAAACCTCAGCTGGCGAAGCTCTTACCACTTACTATTCAAGATCTTAATCTCCTTCTTGGAAGCTTTTCGTCATCAATACCGAAAACTTACCATATCGGACAAACATAACGACATTTTTATATACATTAGTAGTCTTGGAAATACCCAATCAAATACAGAAATAGAATAAAAAAAGATTTTTTTCTGTTATTATTAAATATTAGCTAAATCTCTTTCACTTCGTGAAGATGTCAAGCCGTTCGCTCACACATTCACTCACTCATTTAATTATAATTGAGTTACTCGTTCTTGGAACTTATACTAGTCACTGTTTTAGTAATTTTTGTAAGCGAGATAAATATTTTTTGTAAGCTTATTTTTTTGTTAAATACAAGTGGAAATACGCGGAAAATTGCACCCGTGCGCAGCCGGAAAAGGTCTACTAGTTTATAATATTAATGAGAAGTACGATGTTAAGACTACAGATAAAAAAATGGGTTGCATTGCAAAGATCAAAATTCAATAAAACTGAACTGTATTTTCGATCAGGTCTCGTGCCCTGACGCTGGTGCAACATATTTTACCCATCCCAAAAAAAGTATACAACTGCACAACGCCGCTAAAGAAGTTTTCACTTCAAAAAACATAGAGTTAAGATGTTAAGATTAAGATTGCAACAGAAGAAGGATTAGAAGGCTTTACTTATTCTTACTAATCAGAAAATTTATATGTCTGGATGTTTGTTACTGAATGAATCGAGTGATTTTAATGAAATTTGGCACACAGATACTTTATAACCTGTATTAATACATAAGCTACATATTATCCCGGAAAAAATCATATTAAACGCAGTAAGCGTTTACAATGGTTTTTTTTTTTTAAATATTCAGGCACTTAAACAGTGAACGTATTTTATTGTTATCCCGCAAAAACGTTGAAATTTTCCGGAATAAAAAGTATTCTATGTGTAAATACAGATTATAAAATATCTGTATGCCAAATTTAATCGAAATCTGTTAAGCCGATTTTGCGTGATTGAGTAACAAACATACAAACTATCACATTTATTATATTAGTAAGATTATATATCTTGATGTTGTAAATTGCACCCATACGAAGCCGGGACAGATCGACTAGTATATAAAGAACACCTTTTCCGCTGTTTTATTATGTATAGATTTAATTTTAAGAACAAAGAGTTTTAACAAGTAAATGAGTTAGTGATAATAGTTAATTGTTTCCATTTCCAATGCAATTTGCAACTGCATTAAACACAATCACTCTATACATAAATTAAGTACCAACATAAGGGCGCATCTTTGTCTTTATGTACATCATTTATTATACAGAGCAATGTTGCGATATGTCTGATTTTAAAATAACAGACAGACAATTTAGTTATGTGTGTGTTAAATTTCGTTCAAATCCGTTCAGTCCAAGTTCAAAAAAAATCCAGTGTGAATGGAGAAAGACAGAGACTTAATAGCGGTGAGACAGGAAGTTAGAGAAAGTGTGGGTTACATGTAGAAAAAAGGAGATAGAGAAACTACCGTATTCAATAAATGAAAATTGATATATATATATATGTCGGAAACTGAAATAAAAAGTATATAAATGGATGGCCTATATCAAAATCTATACGGACGCAACAGGTCAGGATATAACTAAACATTACGATCTCGTTACTATTCTCACATGAACAATTATGACAGGAACCCAAGCAGTGCCTTGGACATGTGACCAAGGTGTAGGCTTAAGGAATTCCTTTATTCGATCGAGATACTCACCTCCACTGCTTAGTTTCACTGTTTAATCCTAAGATTAGACTAAAATTAACCTAACCTAACACAAGGCTAACCTAACCTAAACCTAACTCACACCTCCGACATATATATATTGAAGACTAATCGACCCGCGCGACTTTGTCCGCGTGATGCTCCGATCCTATTAGTCGTAGCGTTGTCATATATATCCTATGGCCTTCCTCTATAAATGAACTATCTAACACTGAAAGATTTTTTTAAATCGGACCAATAGTTCCTGAGATTAGTGCGTTCAAGCAAACAAACTCTTCAGCTTTATATATTAGTAGATTGAAAATTTTCATTAGGTGTAATGAAATAAAGATTGATATGGATACATAGAAAGCAAGTCAGCATAAGAATTAGAAGGAGAAGAAAGGGGATTGTAAAAAGGTAAAGAAGTGGCAGGAAATCGAAAAGGGGTGGGAAGGAAAGCTGTTTTAAGTTTTCAAGAAATACTTATTAAAACATCTCTATGTATATATTATTCTGTAATGTAAATAACCTGCAAAACTAATTCTGTCCAAGCGAACAAACGCACATTATTAATGTTTAATTACTACAATGTACGAAAGGTACTTTATTTTTGTTATTTTACCCACAGTAAAAAATAGGTAACTACTGTTTTGATATTTCAAAATTTTCTATCGTCGATCAGAGGTTCCTAAATTTAATTTATACGCTATTAAGTAGACCTTCTCAGCTCTTCATTTATATTATATACATATCAGCTGTTTGGGTCACTAAGACCCCTTAAAATTCGTTATAAACCTGCAACGATCCCCTATAGTCTTGACAAAGAATTAACCTAAACATGATTTCGGTAGTAACTTTTAAGAAATGTACGCGATTTATTATACAACTTACGCCATCTATTGACATAATTACGCTTAAAGCACTGAGCCGATTTTTATGAAATTTGCTACAGAGATAGACAAGAGCTTGAGGAAGGACATAGGTTATGTTTTATCGCGAAACAAAGCTTGAATGGGTTGAAATAGGGGATGAAGTGCTTTGGAAGTTATTCATATATAAATTAAAATACACTTTAGTAGATATCTTATTACACTGAGAATAAGCTTTTGCTTTAAGCAAAACTTTTTTCAACATTTAGCTTGGAAAGCCGTTTCAAAATAGTAAGTTATCAATTTCAGAAAGTTCAAAAGTTTCCAAGTTTATGCTAATAAGAAATATCTGAACTTAACCTCGCTTAAGTAATACAGAGTGCTTGGCTTCACTTCAACTTTAAACTTGGAAAAATTTCCATACATCCTAATGGTCTGGATTAGGAAAATAGCCGCGAGGTCTAAGTGTCGTGTACTCGTAGACGTACGTAATGTATCTGACTGTATCTCTCGTATAACCTGGAGTGTCTCTAGCTCATGTAGCGCCCGTGTGCTATCGTTACCTTAGCGCTTGTTACTAAAAAAAGCTTTTCACAGCGAGCGCAATATTTACATTGTCGAATTTTTCCGAAATTTATTACCATCTCTACGCTGACGCACTGCACACCCTGCACTATAGCTAAAGTGTATGGTTGAATGAGTGAATGAATGAAAGTGATAATGTTATTTATTTTTACGGTACATAAGGTGCAAATGAGCAGATGGTCCATCTGATGGTAAGCGGATACCATCGATGTTTTGTCGATGCGTTGCATCCTCGAAGATAGAGTGGGGAGGGGGAGTGAAGAAAAAAAATGCTGCGATTTCAGCGGACCTAAGTAAGAGCCCAAAGTCCATTAGATCCGCAGCGTTAATGGGATGGGAGAGGGAGGGGGTAAGTCTGGCCCACATGCGGCTCCGGAACGCGTCTATGACACTTGGCGGTTGGATTTGGATGCTGGTGGTCGCAAGCCAGTCGGGGAACAGATCCCCTACCATCAATGGGGGTGCTGGGTTACTCGATAACGAGATGCTCTCTCAGCGGCAGAGGGGAATAGTATTCTAACCCGTCCCCTCACGGCCAGACTACCTTGAAATAATATAAATGTTACTACCCGCGAATGTTTAAAATGAGTAAAATTAAAAAATGATTATTTTATATCGTTTAGAGATTCCGAACGATTTTCTCGCATTACCGTCGAGTGCAAAAGCGCTTTAAATGTATAGCGTTTTACCTAATGGCTTTTTCAAAAGTAAGTAAATAATGCTCCATGATATTTATCTTCTTACTAATCTTACTAAAAATACGTTTATGTTTGTTTATCATCCGTTTTTGCGATTAAAGTAGTGTAACAATTATTTATTGGAAATGAGTAATGTACTTTATTTTAATATTTGGTAGCGATTTAGTGTATGTGCATAAATATTATATTTTACATCCGCGTGGGTACTATAAATGATCGACCATAATAGAAGGAAAGGTATTACTGACCGAGTCGTAGACCCGAGAGGACGTGTCCTAGCACAAAAATTTTCCATGTAATATTTTATAACTAAGTTTTAGTAGTAAAGACCCACTTATCTTTTTTATGTATTTAAAAAAAAATCTTAATAATATTAAAAATTATTTATACAGAGAAATTCTTTGTTAGTATTAAATGTATCAACATTAGGCATTCATAGTCAGTAGATTAGGAGGAAGGCTTCGTTTGACACACTCTGAGCGAGGGTAGGTAAATGAAGCGATTCTATTGGTTCTTAATAACGCATCCCTCGCTACACATGAAAAACAGTGGTATTTTCGTGAAAAATAACAAGCAAAACAGCAATCTAAAGTTGTTAAAGAGGCCGAAGTTGAATGTAAATTATCTAAAGCGCATATTTCCAAGTTAAGCTCTGGTTTACGTATCGTTTACGTAATATTCTACATTTATATTCATAATGTTCTTTTAACTCACTTTTATGATGGTTTTACTGTCAAAATGTTTTGGAATATCTTACCCTTGATTTATTTTAAGATGTAACTCTGATGGTTTTTGGTTATTCTCTACTAGGATGATAATAATAATGACACCATGATAGAGATCTCCTCCTGTTATTTATTTCGAAATACATCAGTCAGTTTTTTATTTTTATTTTTAATGATAGATATGGGACAAAGGAGCAGACGGTTCACCTGATGGAAAGTGGCTACCGTTGCTCATGGACATCGGCAAAACTAGAGAGTATCTACTATACTATATTGCCGATAGAGAACCTCGAAGATAGAGTAAGGAGGAACAGCGAAGAGAAGAATGCTGCGGGTTCAGTGAAGTCTGAGCAAGAAGGTTTTCACTGGAACCGCAGCATTAATGGTATGGGAGAGAAGGGTGTAGTTTTGGTCCATATGCTTAGCTTAATAGTTAAGGAATTTTCTAATATACTTAATTTTTTTAAAGATAGAGTTTTTTATTTATATTAATTTATCTCTTCCAATATCACAATTTTTTATTCTGGCATGGAGATCCATTCCTATACCTCATAAATATATGAAGGCTTTACTTTTAAATTCCCACAAACACATCCCTCGCTCATCTTTGGTGGAAGCGCAGCCCAAGAAAGATAACATTAACGATATTAATCACAGATCAAATTTTGGTGAATGAGGGTAAAAATATAAAAAAAAAAGAAAATATGTATTTTTAATTTTTATATTCAGTGTATAAAACAGCAAAGGTGTTACCATAACTTAGACATATTAACCAATTATAAAGAACTATAATAAAAATAAGAAATGAAAAAAGCGGAAGCTTTCTCGGAAACGACTATTGTTGGTATAACGATACCAAGCGTCATATTCAAGGAAATATGGCGGCTGTTCCGGTGTCCGTTGTAAGGAGTATTTGGGGAGCCATAAGTTTTTATGTTGATCTATAATAATATAAAAGTTTGCTTTTGGATGAAACTTGAGATTTTTAAAGTCACCTTCGAGATCAAGTTTGATGAAATATAACTTTTAGAAAACAGACAGAAGAGCATTCTTCTCTTATTGATGATTTTATTGACTCATTTTTTGGCTTCAGAACTTGATTTTAATGACTACCCTTCTCTAGCTAATAAAGCTGATATTGGTGACAGTTCTTCTAGGAAATTTTTTTTATTAACTCATGATGCAATACTTAGTAACTTCTGTGACTCCGTTGACAATACTTACAACTATTTAATGGAGATGATTGATGATTCTCTTGTTCGTGACTGTTCTCTTATCAATGATACCGTCATCAGAAATGACTGTTCTTTCTTCTTCTTTTATTATGATTACTTTGTTCTGTTATTGATGAGACTCTAATCAGAAATGGTTGTTCCTCTTTTATTGATGATTCTTTTGCTGGTGAATTTTTCTCTTACTACCGAGACTGTTACTGGTGTTGGTAATGACTGATTCTCTCACTGTTGCTTGGAAATGTTTTTTTTCTTGTTGCAGGAGATTGTTCTTTTTTTTTCCTTTTATAACAGTTAAGATGCAAACAAGCAGACGGCCTGCCTGATGGTAAGTGGCCACCGTCGCCCATAGGTTTCATAGTCGAATTTATTCATGTTTACTTTAAACATTGTTGTAAAATTATATACAAAAATGTATCACATAAATATAGATCATTAACGTGGCGTGGTAAGAGGGTGACTTTTGTTTTGCTGATGCAAATACCACTTCGAAGATAGAGTGAGAAAGAGGAATGAAGAGAAGAATGCTACGGTTTCAGTGGACTCAGAACCCAGACCTCATTAAACTGCATCATTTACGGGATGGTAGGGGGTGAAGTAATTCTGGCCCACATGCGACTTGGGTACTGGATTACTCGCCTCTTACGAGATGCTCCTACTGGTAAAGGAGAATTGTATTCTAACCCGCCCCCTCGCGGTTCTTCTCCTTTTATAATTGCTACTCTTGTCTTATTGATTACCTGCTATTTCTCGGGCAGTAAGACTTCAGCATTTTCCTATTCCTTATCGCTCCTTAATTCCCAAATCTTTTAGATTAATCAGTACTTGTATTTTACTTTTATATACCCATTTTCAGTAATTGCAAGGAAGTCTTAAAGTACTTAAACTGAATTTCCTTGCATTCACGTTGTAAAGCTACTTTATGAGGTGCTAGAATTTGGTTGATTTATACAGAGGTCGCGTGTTGTACAGCCATTATCATACCGTGTATGCTACTTGTGCTTGCATGCATTTTGACAGGCTGGATTTGTAATATATAATAATTTATGGAATATAGTTTCTTAAGGTACATTTGCAAATAAGAGCTAGACTGAAAGTATCACTTTTTTGCTATACATTGTTGCCATGGTTTCCCAAACTATATAAAAAAATGAGATTAAAGTGAGATGGAATGAGATAAAAGTAGCTAAAAAATTCAGACTGAGTAAGATTAAAATGGAGTGAGTATTTTCAAAACAAATTTCTCAAATGATTCAAAGTTTGATTAGAAATTAAATCAAGCAATTTGTTTACGAACACTTCCTAATAAGTGTTACGGAGTCGATACATAAAATTATGTTAAAGTATACTTTAGCTTGGTTGTTCGCTTCGTTAAGTATGATTGAAGTGATCGTTCAGTATCGCTTTTACATCCTCTGTAAAATGAGCTAAGGCATTTCACAAGTTTGATGGTAAAACAACGCTACAGTAGATAGTTGTTTCCGATAACTTCCAAAGATACTTCTTAGCACAATGTTGTTCTTAGTAAATACTTTTGAGCTCGTATATCCAGCATTTTTCTTTACTCTAACAAACTTTCATAGATTTACACACTTGTAGATTCGAAATCCCATAGTTTTAGTCTTTCAATCCCGCAGAACTACTCCAGTCACCGGTACTCACAGAGTGACAGTCCATTAAACCATAATAATAGTCTCGAGTATTATAGTCTCACAATCTTACATAAACAAACTTATATGATAGTATTACAATCTCATAATGTTACAAAAAGTTTGATGATGTATAAGTATACTTACACAGTATAAAACTTAAAATCGCACAGTTGTCTTACACATAATTAGATTGACTCAAAGTACCAAAGTTTCACAAAGCCTTAAAGGTCTTAATTCGTTAGTTTTCGTGTCCTTTAGTCCCACACTGATAATTAATATTTTAAACCTACATACAGACTTACAGACTCATGAAGCCACAATCTCATTATCTCATAGACCGACATTCTCACAGTGTAACAGAATTACAATCTCACAAACTTACTAATCACAACCTACAAACTCTACAACTTACTTTTTTATACCGCTTTACAATAGATAACATAAGTGATTACATTAAAAAAAATATTTGGAGTATAGTCCCGTGTGTGGCGTTGTCATGGGGCTGTGAAGTTGTAGAGCTATGGGGCTGTGGGGCACTTCACGTAAAGACCTAATAGAATTAGCATAGAAATTGATTCACTCAGTTCGGAACGCGGTATCATCGCTTAATCCATTTACGTTCACCACACACGAGCTTTTGTTACTTTACTTTTAGGACAATTCAATATGTAGTATATGCATCTCGGTTTATCACTACATAGTATAAAACAAAGTCACTTCCCGCTGTCTGTCTGTCCCTATGTATGCTTTGATCTTTAAAACTACGCAACGGATTTTAATGCGGTTTTTTTAATAGTTAGAGTGATTCAAGAGGAATGTTTATATGTATAATACATACATAATATAGTAGAGAAAAATAAGTATATTATATTCATTTCGTCACTTATTTGACCGTACAGACAAATAGAATTTCAGTCACCGAAACCAGGTATCGAGAGCCACACACTACATTTTTGCCGAAATTGAGATATATATGTCAGATTTGGATGAATGAATTAATCGAAGAAGAGAGAGAGAGAGAGCCGATTTTAATAAATTAAGGACCAAGGAGGAATACCAAGGCCTTTCCTTAAGCCTACACTTAAGGAGCTCCTCGAAGTTATCACGACACTCGCCTCCACTGCCCGGTCTCACAGTCTGTCTTGAATAGGTTAACATAAGACTAACCTAACCTAACATAAACCTAACCTAAGGTTGTGTTAACACATCTAAATACAATGTAAGAACTCACATGATCTTTAGTCCGATATGTCCAATATCCGTGATGCGACACACTATTTGTTACACTTCAACTCCAGGTGATGTTCACTCAAAGAGACTTGTCGAGAGTCTAAAATGTACTGCGTCAGTCGGGGAATATAAAGGGACTAGACAATGGCAGCAAAGCATGGCTAGAGAAGCAAATCAACATAACGGAAATAGGTCGCTGGCATCCCGATTAATCGATAATCTTTTACTTGTTTGAGACTGTTAAAAATCGTTGAATATTAAAATGACGTGACGAAAGTGATTCATCGCATATACACAAGTATGTCGGAGAATAGTAAACGATTATCGAGTAATCGAATCGTCATCGCCATCTTTGGTGTTGGAGAGGGGTAGTAATCACTCCGTCATTTTGACAGTCTCGACTCTATATTCCCTCGACAGTCTGACTGTAAAAATATGTTGTATCTAGCTAATTTACTTGATACTAAGCATAAAAATGCTTAAATAATAATCATAGGGATTGAAAGCGTTTAAGCGTAAGATATTTTACTCGATTTTTTTGCTAAGATGAAAAGGATTTTATGAACAAAGTAATTAATTTAAATGTGTTATTTTGAATTAATAGAAATCAAAGATACCTTGGCCATCATTCCGTACATAAATTATTTTCATTTTTATTTTCTTTTAGAGACATTCAAACATTTTTTTCCGTTTTACCTTTTTGTTAGATGCCTCTATTCAACTATTGGGGGCAGCACAGGTGACGGTAGACGTGTTGGTAGTCTATCGAATAAGATAATGTTAGCTTATAAATACTTAATCGAATAGCACTCCCAGCACTAATAACACTGCACTGCAGTTAACACTTTAACTAACACTATCTAGAAACTACTTCACTCCTTGAGAGACTTCACAAGACTAAGAATACAGTCAGACTATCGAGGGAATATAAAGAGTCGAGACTGTCAAAATGACGGAAGTGATTACTACCCTACTCCAGCGCCTTAGATGGCGATGACAATTCGATTCTCCGACATAATTGTGTGTATGCGATGAATAGCAAGTGATATGTGTGTCTACTAGTACACGACACAAAAATAATATACTTACGAGTATCAGTCTCAAGAGGACTTTTGTAGCGATACAAACGCAACAAACTTAAGTAGAATGTAACTCATCTCATCCAACTCACACTCATGCTATTGAAAATGAAATAGTACAGATTCAGACTAATAATTCTTATCGAATCTCATTGTGTCTAATGCCCATCGTATCATGTCATTTCAAGCCGCATATCGTATTGTATCATATTTAGTACAGGTTCTTATTGAATCTCATTGTAAGATACCTCAGCGAGTCTTAATTATCGTATTGAGTCGCATCGCGTTGTTTAATGTCATGCCATGAATAGTGTTAAATCGCTTCAAGCAACGTCATATAGTGTTGTATTGTATCGTAACATGATAGTGGTTACAGTCAAAATATTCTCTACTATTAATATTTAATCTAATAAGAAAATTATTCAACGCTATCATAATCCAAATTGTAAAATAATTTTCTCGCAAACACATGTAGAGACGAAGAGGCGCTCTGCCTACCTAGCATATCGAGTTCACTAGCCCCGGAATCGGCTGAGTTCGCATACTCGGAGAGGAACGTGGAGCCTCAACGCTTTAATATCTTCTCCCAAAAATTGCGCAATATACCCACATCCCTGAAGTTAGTAAGAAAATTGTAAGTTTAAGAAAATGTATGTATAAGTTGACGCCGAGCACCCACTTTTATTTAACTGACATATCTACAGAATCTATACGAAAGGGAAATATACCAATATCGATTTTGATATGAAAAATGAAGTGGCTGAAATGACAAGCGTATTGTGAAGGTAGAGGGTGGTCGGTGGTAGGTGGACGGTGGACGGTAAACACTTACTTATTAATCACATTTCTTTTTTATCTACGTGTTTTAGCATCGCCTACCAGAAATTGATTATTTCAAGTTCTTTCAGAACATATCATGTTTAATATGAATAATATATATAAAATAGCTGAGCCAAATCTGATAGCATCTGATAGCAATTTTCAAATATTATTTTCGTTACGTCAAACTCAAACTAAAAATAATTTACTTCAATTAGACTTTTTTACAAAAGTACTTTTGATATGTCAAATAAGGTTGGTCAGTAAGCTTGTCTGAATCAGTTTTATGTTAAAAAGAGCCGGCCAGAAACTCAACAGTCGCTCTTTTCAAAAACATAGATCGATAAATGGCCTATTTAACACTGAAAGAATTTTTGAAATCGGACCAGTAGTTCCTGAGACTAGCGCGTTCATCAAGTAAGCAAGCTATAGATATGTGTCGCGATAGGACTGTAAGGACGTCTATTTTTTTATAAACATCTTCAAGGAAATCTCGTGCTTCAATGTCCGCAGCCCTACCCCACAGCAAAATGCCATAAGACATAATACTGTGAAAGTAACTGAAGTAAACTAGCTTAGCAGTGTTAATATCGGTAATTTGTCTGAATCTCCTCTCTGCGTAGGCAGCTGAGCTGAGTCTTCCCGCTATAGATGATAAATGGGGGTTCCACTTTGAATATTTAGTTATATCCAGAACATTAGGTATATATAATTATGTTTATACCTGTTTACTTTAAATATAAGTTATGTATTAATAAAAAGTATAATATCACACACATTCTTCACATAATATGGAATATCATTTATATAAATCAAAAATAAAAACGGGCCTAAAATAGATCCCTGTAGAATGTCTATTTGTAATAAAGATCCAGAAGATTTTACACCATTATTAATAATCCTCTGGACTCTTTGATTTACGTACGAGCTAATTAGATCAAGTGACCTATATCATAATAATTTTTGTTTATTTAAAAGTGTTTCATGTTTTTTTTTTTTTTTAAATCGCATTTTCAATTTCTTCTTCGCTTAATAAATATTGGCTAGCGATCCTCATTGGTTGATTTTACATCTACCTCCACCTTTGTCACAATTTTAAGGCACTGCTCGGTTTCCTGTCCAAATCGTACATGATCTTTTTTATATATTAAAATGAATTGATGTTTGTTTGTCTCGCTAAAACTCGAGAACGGATGGACTGATTTGGCTAATTTGTGTTATGAAATATTTGTAGAAATATAAGGAAGGTTTAAAAGGTGAGAAATCCTAAAGCTATTATTACCTGTAGCCTAATATATCTTAGCGAAGCGAAGAGTCAGTTAGTATATATATATAGGTTTTATTCATATTTCTACTTATTCAGTTATATTAAAATTTATAAAAGCTTTATATAACATCATAAAAGCAGACGATTATGGGAATATTTTACATAATAAAAATAAAACTTTGTGTTATGTGAAACCCTAACTTTTTTTTACTTATTTTACATTTATTATTTAACATATTATTGACTATATTTTCTATTAGGCCTTGGTATGTTGTAGACACAAATAATCCGAATTAGCTTTTAACTGAGGTAGGGCACAGTAGGAAACTTCCTGCTCAAATATGGAGCAGCCCGACTGGGGTAGTACCTCGACCTTACAGAAGATCACAGCTAAATAACACTACTCTAAAGCAGTGTTGTGTTCCTGTTAGTGAGTAAGGTGACCAGAGCTCCTGGGGGGAATTGGGAATAGGGTCGGCGACGCGCTTGCGATGCTTCTGGTGTTGCAGACGTCTATAAGCTACGGTAATCGCTTACCATCAGGTGAGCCGTACGCTTGTTTGCCGACCTAGTTACATAAAAAAAAAATAAAAATTAAAAAAACTATAACCCGAGTACGTAAAAAAGTGTGTTTGTCTTCTGTGTTTCTATCTCAATTATTTTCTTGTTTCGTCCTTTTCAGACCACTTTCTTACGTAGTCGGGTTATAGTTTTTAGTTTTTTAAACTTTATTATATATATTTTTATTTAATAGTTTTCCATTTCTCGATCGAGATAACCTTTATAATCTCATATTAAACCGTAATGTTGGTTTTTATTTGCTTAAAAGAGTGAATAACTGCAACGACAGGACCGCGCGGACTATACGACCGCATTTTAAACATATATGTTGAGATAAACAATAACATATATATACATATTTATAATCTACTCGCCAAGACCTTTCTTTTGATACCAAACACGTAATAATTCGCTCAGTTTAATTTTAGTGAATGTGAGGTATAATTTTCGTTATAAAAAAAATTATAATTTTTTTATAGCCTATGTCACCCGCGCCATTATTACGAATCTATTGACACCTCACTCATGGAAATTGGTTCAGTAGTTTATGCGCTAGAGTGGAACATACATACATACATAGACTGCTATAATCATAACCCTTCCTTACGGCTTCGCCGTAGTCGGGTAAAAAAGTGACACTACGCTTTATAGAGTACTAGCGGCCCATCCCGGCTTCGCGCGGGTGGAATATTATTTTTAAAAATATATTGGCCCTCCCGCATTTCGGTGCCCCCTCTCTTGCTGCTTTACTCGCTGCGCTGCGTCGCTATACTGGCCCGTCGCGTCGACGTGTATTTTTTGTTTATATTGATATTTTTAATTTCATAATATCTTTTGAATGGAAAGTCCGATTTTAATAATTCAAAAAGTAATTTACAGGTATTGAAATAGTCTTGAATACGAAATAATTTATTTGGATAAGGATTAATACAAAGTTATAGAAAACATGGTCTGATTTTGATAGGCATTTTTATCAACTTTTAAAATGTAAAAAAGTAGTTATAGTGACGTAACTATAATAGTTGGACATATGGTCTCGCGGACTTTTTTGTAGATATTGATACGTTCTATAATATTGTATAACATTTTTTTGTTCTATCATCAATACTTTTTGCAGCGCATGCGATGAAAGATATTTTATGGCAAATTTTTTGGCACCTTGGGTTGGTTTTCGTGAGATTTCCTAAGGATCTCTAATTTTTTCTTGTAATAAATAAAGCCTATGTTACTCAGGGATAATGTAGCTTCCTAATGGTGAAAGAATTTTTGAAATCGGTCTAGTAGTTTTTATGTTTATTCGTTACATACAAAAATACAAAAATACAAATCTTACTTCTTTATAATATTAGTATAGATAAACTCAACGTGTGTGTGAGTGAATAAACGATTTGCATATTACTCAGCGAAGCGAAGGCAGGCTCGATGTAGGAAATTAGTTAAATTAAGTTGAGTGTAAAAGAAAATCCTTTATAAATCAACGTATCCTCGGAACTCCAGAACTGATGCTTTTTTCCCGGTCCATTTGCCGCTCGGCTCTGTTTATTTTTTTTATTCCCCATTTTATTGGTTTCAATAGAAACCTGATATATCCAATATTAGTTCAATTAACTCGTACTGCATTCAAAATATTTAAAATACTTTTATGTTTGGATTGCGTTTGCGTTTTAATGATTCACTCGCAAATACTAGCGACCAGCCCTCAATTCCTTAAGTAGTCTTCATTAATTAAGTCTTAACAAAGCAAGGGCATGACAATAATCCTAACTAATATTATAATTTCGAAAGTAACTTAAGAAAAGTAGGAAATTCTTAAGAATACAAACTGAACAAACGAAAGTGAGATTTAATATACTACTATCGCCATCTATTGACGGGTAGATAATGATCACTTAACCGATTTTAATAAAATATAATACAGAGATAAAGTAAAGCTTGAGGAAGGACATAGGCTATGTTTTATCAAAATAAAACGCTAAAGAATACTTAGTAAATAAATGAGGGCTCGTACGCCATCTATCGGCGTGGGGGTGAAGTGAATGTCGAGATGTGTGGCCGATATGTGTTTGGGAATTAGTCATATATAAATTAAAATGTAAAATATAGTGATATAGCGATTAAATTAAACCTAAATACATGTGGTAAAAATATTATAAAAAACGCTATGAATCATTTCCTCAAGATCACGTTTTCAAGTATTCCAAGAATATTTGAAGCTCCAGTGATTCTGTATCTCTTATTATGTCTATTGTTTAGGGGTTTCTGCGTTAAGTAATAACATACTATTCAATACAATTATATAAGGATATATAATTTTCGTTATCTAAAGTAAGTTTTTTTTGTAATAACTGGGAATATTTTAAAAACATAAATTGTAAAAAAGCCAGTCTCGCAATAAAAAATGTAAAGTGAATTCAGTTGATTTGTCGATATCAATGTTGAGATATTCATTTTAGTAACATGTTCTTATTATGTTGACAACATTTATCCCAGTAACATTTGATTTTAGAAGTTGTTAGTCGCCTACTAAACACCTTACTGTCGTCTCCACAAAGTGAGTAATTGTTTCATGAGGCTTGATGTTCGCATCTATAATAAGATTCCACAGCCTATACTAGACTTACCACTGCGGCGATATAAAACTCGGATCAAGAAATCATTAATAAATAAATCATACTATAATGTACAGGATTAATTAAATGATGAGAATGCTTGGAATCTAAGTGACGTTGACTCTTAAGGTAAATAATTTGTATAACAGATTGAAGAAACATGGCTTTGCGAAAAGCGCGACTGTTGAGTTTCTGGCCGGCTCTTCTCAACAGAAAACTGCTTTTCGAGCTGGTGGTAGCTTCAGACAAACTGACTGACCGACCAATTTTTGACGCATCAAAAGTACTTTTATACAAGTCTAATTGAAATTAATAATTTTGAGTTTCAGTTTCACTTTGAGGACTGACTGTCAACTATAACTCCTTTTAATTAACAAAAAATAAATGGCTCATTGATTATCCTAAAGACAATCCATTATCCTAAAAAACTCACTGTAAAGACGTCGCTACAAGATTATTTGGAAGAGTAACAATACTTTATTGCACTTAGACAAAACTAATAGTAAACTATTACTGATTAAATTTACAATTGGCTATCTTGTCTTCATAATAATAGTTAGCAGCATAGTTGATAACTTTATATAACCTCTGTTCCTATAGACTTGAACCAGTTGTTAAATAGAATTTGCTTGGCGACCATTGTGATTGTACAGTGGTTTCGTGTCGTCATGCTGAGTCGATAGGCTTGAAGTGTATTGCAGGTTGCTCTTGCAAGCAAGCACTTGCTTTAACGGTGAAGGAAAACATCGTGAGGAAAAAAATTTAATTGCTTAAAACACACATAACTCAGAGTCAGAGGTGTGTGCCCAGGATCGAACCTCGGACCTCACGAGTAAGACTTGAAGTCTCAACCACTGGGCCATCATTACTATTATTGTCTTTGCATGGAGATAATATAACTATTACATATAACGAAATATGACGTTCCTGACATCTTTGTTTGATTGTTCGAGAATTTGTTTGATTGACAATATCAACAATATTGAATTTTAAATATATGATAAAATAATGAAGGATTTTTTTCTTTATCAAATATAAAGCTATATCAACTAAGTTACAAATTACAATAAAATATCGTGAATTGCTTGTAGAAAATTGTGTTATAGTGCAGTGCTTTAATTGACTTGGCGGAGGCACTGCTATGCATCCAAATATCTAGGTAAGGACGTAAAAAATTTAACGAGCTATAGCTAAATATCGCTGCAGTTGATGGTAACGATCTCACCTATTTCGGTGAAAAATTTTAATACTAAACCGCATTCGGTTCGAATTCTGTTCCGAAAGGTGGAAATAAAAGTATGAGGTCGAGTGTGCCAAATGTCTTTTGATTTTTATCCTGGAATTTGCAAAACTGAATAATAAAATGTATTTGATCTGCTTCTCTGCTCTGTTCTGTTCTATTTTATTAATAGTTGAGACAGGACAACGGTAGTCGTGTCATCTGTGTCAACAGCTAGTATTTCAGTATTAAATCTATAAACTTATATGAACACATACGTTACTTCTTATTCCGAAATACAAGGGTTCTGTGGGATAGAAGTAAATAATTCATCTTTACGTAGTGATCAGCAATGTGGCTTTCCGTTTTCTGTGCTTAAATCTTTTAAACTACGCAATTGATTGTTATGTGTGTTTTAAGCAATTAAATATTACTTGCTTTAACGGTGAAGGAAAACATCGTAAGGAAACCTGCACTCCTGAGAGTTCCCTAAAGTTCTCAAAGGTGTGTGAAGTCTGCCAACCCGCACTGGGCCAGCCTGGTGGACTATGGCCTAATACCCTCCTCATTCTGAGGAGGAGACCCGGCTCAGCAGTGGGCCATTGACGGGTTGTGATGATGAATGGATTGTAATGAGGCTTTACCAATAAATAGCGTGATTCAAGAGGAAGGTTTCTATGTATGATACACGCATAGAATAGAAGAGAAACCTTGCGAAGTCGGGTTCTTCCTTTGATAAAAAAGTCTATACAGACTTTATGACCTGGAATAATATTTTGAACCAGGAAGAGTGTGATTGTGAGTGAGTATCTTTTAATTCACTCTGAATCTAAAACCGTAAATCGATCTAGATGGAATTTGGTAGGTACAGTAAGACTAGAGCTTGGAAAAGGACGTAGGATACGTTTTAACGGTTTGAAATAGGGGATGAAGTACATGTCGAGATATGTAACCGATTAAGTTTTTGGAAGTTTGACATATATCTCGGAGATTTTATGATGAGAAGAAGGAGGAGGAGGGGTATATTGGAAACACTACAAGGGGTGATGATACTGAATGGTAGATACTGCTACTGAACCGATAAATAATCAAACATTATGATCTCTTACAATTACGAGAGAAACCTAAGCAGTGCCTTCGACTTGTGACCGAGGTGTAGACTTAAGGACGACCATGTCTAACCTAACCTAACCTAACACAAGACGTAGTAACTACATTGTAAAGTACTACTATGTACTATGATTCGATTATTCGATATTCGTTTACCATTTTCCGACATATATATGCGTTATATAATATAGTTAGTAGTGAACATTTCAGTCAAAAGCTAATATTTCAGTACTCGACTGCAATCTGTAGTATATAGAGTACGCAAACGATATTGTTAGCACAAACGTGATAGCTGTTATGCATCCATGATCCTCGATCCACGATCCACGTCTATCTGCTCTAAATATGTCAATATTCCATTACACGCAGATGATGTTTCATATCAACTATTTACAAAATACTGTTGATGTATTGGTCTATTTATATTGTGTTCGTCGACTCCTATGGGTCGCAATTTCTGAGATTAACACAATTTAAAGTATTTGTTATCGAACATTTTGTTAACTTATTCTTTCGGTATTTCTTTCTTGATTTCTGTCTCTTGAAAAGAGAAAGAGAGAGAGAGTAATACAATTCTAAAGGAGCCGAAGCTTTTTTTTTTGTTTTATACGTTTACGTAGCGCACGTAACGAAAGCTCATTGCTCCGCTCCTATTGGTCTTAGCGTGATGATATATATACTATATCCTCCCTGGATAAATGGGCTATCCAACAATAAAAGAATTTTTCAATTCAAATATGATAACAAACATACACACCTAAATTTTAAATAGATTTCTTATATTAGCACAGTTGGAGTTAAAAGTTCATTTTAATGATAAAAAGAACCTTACGTCATTTTTCTAAGTTACCAATTATCCTTTTATCTCCCTTTATTATACATGATATATTTTTGATATATTTATTAACTAATCTCTCGCCTGACTCCCTCCTTATGTATATAAAACTTTCAGCTTCAAGCTTTTTGTACCATAATACCATTCCATTCCACGAGAATGGTGCTTTTTCGGTATAAAAAGTACCCTATTTGTTCATCGACCTCCAATAGTACCGTATATAAATTTTTATTCAAATCGGTCAAGCACTGGAGTCGAGAGTTTACATAATAAAATATATTTTGAAACCTGGGTGTCAAGCTTCCAGAACTTTTATTTAGATATAAATTTACTGGATATTCCTGTGCTGAAAATAAAAAACTTATCATTCGCTCTCTCTCTTTCTTAATATTTATACATAATAATAATCATGTTTAGTATATATTCAATATAATCAAGTAAATGTCTAAAGAGTTTAATAAACTGTCCAGACGCCGAGTCACTGTTAACTCAATAGGTGGATTAGTGAAGTGAAGCGTCGCTCGCACTACCCTCGATAACAGGATTATATGCACTTTTTATTTTATTCTACCTTACTCGTTTTAGACGGATTATGAAAATTATATTAATTAAAAAGTATATTTTGATACATTTACACATTTTTATAAATCGAAAATGCTCGAATTACAGTATTAGTGGTAGCAGCGAAACGCTTCATAGATACTTGGTTAGGGTTTTCTTGTGGCTAGCAAATATTAGCAACACAGTTTAAGTAGTATTGGTGGGTAGGTCATTTTATATTATGTCAAATATATCGATGTAAAGACAATATATAACCTTTAGTACGATAGATCACTCAGTCTCTAGAGTTGTCGTGTAGTGCACATGGAAGTTAGTGTTATAGTGTCGTGATTAAGGTTACCCTTCTCGAGGTCCATGTAAGTTTATTATCTATTGTCGTTAGCGAGGTCAAGTGGTGAAGGTGAGAGTTAATATATTATGAAAGAGCTCTTTAAACCTGCTCCTGGGTCTCAAGTCCCAGGCTCTGCTCACCTCAGTCTATTTCATTGGGTATTATCCCTCTCTCATTTTATGACACAAATTCCAAAGAAGGTATAGCTATTTATTACGAGATCCTTTCTTTGCAGCAGAAGAGAAATCCAAAATCTTTTTCTGCCTTATGGGTAAATGATTTTGATGGTGTGTCGATCGATCTAGGAGTGAAAAGGAATGAGAAAGTTAGGCTTGAAGCCACTGCATACTTAACTTATGTCCATAGAAACATAACACAACAATAACAGTGGAGGTAAGTTAGCAGTAAAATGAATAATATCAATTTAAGTCCCTTTAGTTCCAAAATAGAAAGTCCCTAAGTCCTAAAGAGAAACTTCATGTGCAATTCTATATAAATGCCAATCAAATCAATCATGTAGATTTGCTTATATACTTGGAGTTAACTATGAGGATAATTATATTATCGATATAATACGTAAGTACATCACTAGACTCGTACATGTACCAAGAGTGACTCTCAAACTTAACGCATTACCAACTGCATTCACCTCCAAACTCCAGTACAAACTTACGTACTTAATTACCATATCTTGTAATAACATCAGATGTAATTAGAAAATATCTTGGAATATCTAACTACTCTCAAAAAAGAGGGTATCGGAGTCGAGTAACAAAAAAGTGAAATGTTAAAAATTTATTGTACGGAATATCCATCTACCCTAAAGTAATTGTATAATCCGGCTCGAAGGACCAACAAAATATAATTTTTGTGGTCATTTAAAAATTTGATGTAAAATGTTACTGCATGGAATATCTATCTGTCCTCAAAAAAAGAGAGTATAATCCGGCTCGAAGGACCAAAATATGACTTAAAACAAAAATCTTGTGTTATTGACTGTGATAATATATTTTTATTCTTTAAAAGATTGATTGATGATATTGAATAGTGAAATGTTACCTCATATATCTGTCTACCCTCAAATATTGTGTCTATAATTCGGCTCTGAATTCCAAAAGTTTAAAAAATTATGTATTTTTTATGGTAGATAAGGCACAAACAATCAGACGATCTACCTAATGGTAAGGGGCCACGAAAAAAAAACAGTATTATCATAAGGAAAGACCAAAATATAGTGGAAAAAATAATTGGGATGTTATTTACTTTGATGGTTGAATATTTATTTAAATCAGCTGGTTGTTAAACGATATCCAAAATTTTAGCACAGTCGTACCCAAGGGGGTTAAAAATCGTGACGTAATACATGTCTAAAGTCTAGAAAATTTCTTCATTTTAATATAAATAAGTTTAATTTCGTCGCCAGACACACAGCTGAGACGATCAACGGTCACGAAGTAAATTACAATTTATTTTGTATTATATTTGTTTTATAATGTTATTGGATTTGGCTTTGCTATAATATGTAAAAATTAAAAAAAGAAACCACCGAGCAGCAAGTCTATTGGTAGCTTATAATGCGTGTTTCAAAAAGGAACGCCGTTGTTTTAATTTTTTGTTGCTGGTAACATTGTTTTTGTGATTTGTGATATCCATTATCATGGAGGTTTTGTGTTTATAAGGAATTTAGTTATTATTAGTGATTGTGTTTATTTTAATAGGTTGGGGGAAAAGTTTTTTCGCAAATTCAAAACATTTTTTAATATAGTTTATTTACATTTAACTAAAGTATGTAGGTACCATTTTGTTCAATAAATTCTGCCATCTTGTAGGTAGGGACATGATCCCATTGCTCTAGAAATTTTGACGCTTCTGATCAAAAAACCGTGACAAGTAGTTTTGGCAGTCTTCTCGTGATGTTAACCTGACACAGCCTAAAGAATTCTGAAGAGACCGAAACAGGTGGAAATCTGAAGGTGCAAAGTCAGGACTATACGGCGGATGCATTCTTGCTTTAATCTCATCAGTTGTTCGCAGTAGAGTTCAGAATAGATGGTCGTGCCTGGTGGTAACAGCTCATAATGAATAATGCCCTTCCAATCCCACCACACACACACCATCACCTTATTGCGAGTTAACCCGGGTTTCGCCACAGTGTGTGAAGCCTGAGCGGCCTTCGACCACGATCTTTTTCGCACGTTCTTATCGTACGTGATCCACTTTTCATCACCAGTTATCAGCTTCTTCAAAAATAATTCGGTTTCATTACGTCGTAATAAAGAATCACAAATGAGTACACGGCTCATTAGGTTTCTTTCAGTGAGCTCGTGAGGTACCCAAATATCGAACGTTATACTACGAAACAACGAATTCCGATCGTTCTAACTTATTACAGAGTCGGTGAAAGTGTCGCAGTCACTGTTTGCCAACTCCGTACGATTCTTAGGTATCATATGGAGCATCCAAACGAATGAACTGTTCGTCGTTTGATCACAAAATTTGAAGCAAGTGGATTAGTTGAAAATATCAAAAGCCCAGGATGCCCTCGAAGTGGTCGGAATGCGACAAATATGACTTTTGTGCATGATTCTGTCCTTGTGAGTCACGAGAACTAAACAAAATATATGAAAATGTCAACATCATCCATGCATAGGGTTTTAGTATAGACAGAGTTATTCCATTATAATGTAAACCTAACCTTCTGAATCGAATGGTATAATTTTTGTGCTTTTTTTATTAAAATAAATTAATTTTACAGTCCTTTCAAATCCGGCATTATTTTTGAAACTCCCTATATAATAAAATATTGAAGTGTTGTATTTATAAACTGACTTACAGCGCCATCTATAAGTCCTTTGAGTCAATTGTATCCGAATAATCATCAGATAAAAACCTGACTGATATACTGATGTATCAAAACACAGGTGAAACTAAAGACAACAGAGGCTAGGTTCTCTGAAAGTTTGCATGCTGGTTCCCTTTACACCATAGACGAGAAAGAAAAAGGATTATTGAAAATTCAATCCCTTAGGTGGTGATAAGGGTATTTTAGTGCCGAGTAGATGGCATTTAGCAAGATATGCTATAGGTACACAACATCAAGCTAAGACCCATAGGAACCGAGCATCGCTCTGACGAAGTAGAGTCAGTCGGATAGTTAAACATACTGTGCAAAACTTATTACATCAGCTTTTAAAAATTCAATAGATATAATATATTTATGTCACCAATCAAGTATTTTCTCACACAATCTTTCCTGTACCTGTACTGTATATGTAACATCTCATGGTCGCCGTGCAGTCTATGTTAGACTTACCTATTATGGTCAGTTGTTAAAAGTATACTTAACTGTTCCGTGTATAACATTAAAATGGTTGCAAAAACTAATATAATATTAATAAGTCGATATAAGTAGTAGTAATATCTAGATCTTCTATGAAATGTCGTTCTATATTTTTATTTTTTTTAATGAGTAGACAGTTCACTTAATGGTTAGTAGTCACCGTCGTACCATAAACATCATAGAGTGTATCTTGTTTGCCAATGCGATGACATCTCAAAGATAGAGTGAGAAGGGGGAATGAAAAGGAGAATGCTAAGATTTAAGTTGACACTGAGCAAGAATCCAGAGTCGGTACCGCAGTATTAAAAGGATTAGAGGGCTCACATGCGGGGACCGTACTTTGGTCGGATTCGTATGCGGATAGTTGCAAGCCAGTCGTGGAATGGTTCCCCAAACACCATGGGGTGCTGGGTTACTTGTCTCTTATGAGATGCTCTCCCAGTGGCAAGTGAGGGTAATTCTATTCTAACCTGTCCCCTTACAGGTAAAATTTCGGAATGGTCTCTGAAGTTGCTAAATTTATTTTTTTCTTAGATGTTCTCTAATTTGAATCCTTTTGGTGAACTTTAGCTTTTATATAATTAACTGCATTAGCCACATCACTCTCTTTTCCAGTACCTACATCAGGAAATAACCATTTATTGCATGAAGATGCAGCAGAAGCTCAATAACATGAGATCTATTACTAAAGAAAACGAAGAAAAAAATTAAAAAGATAGAGTAGTGGTAAATGTAAAAAGAAAAAAAAAGCCTCAAATCATGAGGTTCATGAATGATAAAATTAAATAGCAAACGAAGTATATTGTAAAATCCTGGAACTATTAGCATTAAGTTAGCAGCAGAAGTAAGTGTGCTAAAGAAAGAAGAATTGTACTTTTCAGTTAAATAAACAATGATATTAGAACAATGTAAAATATTTAGTCTTACATTTAAGAAGGGAGTAATTATAAAAATGTCAATTGTATACTTAAGTTACAGAAAAGGTTCAAGCTTGTATGGTGATACAACTTTTTCATTATTTTCCGTGTTATTAGTACTAGAATATTTTTATTGAGTCATAGAAATTCTTTGCTCAATATAGATATCATCAACATAACTTAAATAACAGTTTGTATATTAAGTATTTTAATGCATGCCAAGTATCTGGATTTACGTCAACTTTGCTTTGCTTTGCAATAACTATTGACGCTTCAAAAACATCAGTATTGTCATAAGCTACTCACAGATCTACATAAGAGTTAGTAACAGTCCTATTTCGTTAGTCTGAACCCTGAGCGTTTGTATTCCCTTTATCTTCTTACTCATAACTGGCACAATTTTTAATGCCTTCATTTGCTTCGTTTATTTTGTCAGTTTTCTGAATTTCATTCTCAGCTATACGTATTAAATCAGAATCACATCCAGAAGAAAATACGACAGGCAATTGAAGATGAAGTTAAGGTTCAGAATACGTGCATAATTTTGTGATTCCAGATATTGGTTTCTAAGTTACCCGTAGATTGTGATAATCATTCATCTTCATCATCATAACCCGTGGATGGTCCATTGATGAGCCGGGTCTACTCCTCAGGATGAGTGTGTTGGTCCATATTCCTCCACGCTGGTCCAGTCCGGTTCGCACACATCACACACCTTTGATAACTTTAGGAAACTCTCAGGTCGTCAGTGTGGAGTCGGTTGGTGGTGTCTTCCTCATTCAGAGAAGGGGACCCAGCTCAACAGTGCGTCATCAACGGGATATTATTTTAAAAGACATAGACATAAGTTGCTAATTTAATACTTAGTAACATCAAAACAAATATGCTCATAATCGTAAATATCCAGTATCGACTCATTAGCCGGATAAACTTTTGATCTCATGTAATTATTTCTATTAAATAACTATCAAAGGAGGTAACTGATAATGAACTTAGAGTTTTTATTAAATTATTGTAAATGGGTTACTATTTATCGCTAACTGGTAGTTGGTACTACGCAGTGCTCTTATCGGCTTCTGAGAGACTACTTCGATGGGTTTATGCAGGAAATAGGCAGCGAGCAGCAATAGTATGGGAGCTATAGTGCGCAGTAACACTCAAACGAAAATATTAACATGTGATCTTGATAGACCAAGCTACCAAATATTAAAATAATATTTTTTACATTACTCACGTGCTCCTCGTTAACGGAGGCGTAGCACCATGCCACCAAACAACACTACACTATTAGTCTTACTACTTAAATATGTACTGCGAGTTATCACTTGATAGACTAACTCGATGTTATCATAACGAAAGTAATTTATTGTCTACTCGAAATATGAAAAAATAAACTACCCACTAAAAGATAAGAATAGTGCTGTGACGTCACATCGCTCGTTTTCAGCTCAAACTCAAAATATTTTATTTAATTTTATTATATAAATATTTAATTTTGTTTACAGAGTATTTTCACCCATCAAAATAGTCAGTCAGTTAGTTTGAAGCTATCACCAGCTCAGATACTCGCACTCCAATGTCTATATCCTTGCCTTCAAGAAGAAACGAATAAGTGAGAGAGAGAGAGGGAAAAGAGAAAACTCATAGGAAGTGTCCTACTTACATTATATTTTAAGCTCACAACAACAATACAAAAGTCTCATGTGATCTGCAAATAAATCATATTCATACTTTATTATGATAATCAATATTTAGCTCATGATACTACTCGTCAAACTGCCGCCGAACAACATCATCATAGCTAATCAACAGTTATCGAGTGTGAAGAAAACCCCAATAAAATTAAGAAGCGCGTAATTTATTTAAAATTTAAATTAGATTTAATTCCTTATGATTGTTCTTTATCGAATAAAACTATCAATGCTTTATAAAATTGCGTTGCATTTAATAAATTTTTTTTTATCAATACTGCGTACATTTGTAAATTACACGTTTTTATACAGCCCTCGCTTCGTTGAGGTTCAATTATATTAGTCGGTCAGGTCGGTAAGGTCAATTATATTATTTTAGTGACAATTATTATCATATTTCAATGAATTGATGAAAACTCGAAAGTTTATCGCGAATAAACAGACATAAGAGTTGTTGGACTTGTATTCTAGCAAGTTAAATTGAATAAAAGCTTGGGACTTGAGACCCAGGTCCATAATTCATTTAAATTTATGGCAGAGCTTATAAGTTGTTAAAGTATAGTTCAGTTTTTTGTTGTTGTATCCCATTTATCACTGCGAATATTTCAATAAACAGACTATTGACTCTGTGCGCGTGTTTCGGCCACTTTTTCTTCATATTAGTATGAAGACCCGGTATCCATATTATAGGTCAATGTAAGTAAAGTCACAGTTCACGTAAATAACAAAGATTAGTGCGTATCAAATACATGTCCAGCTGCAACGGAGCTGATAACCCACGGTCAATGGTTTACACGAGGTGTTTGCTATTACACTATAAATTATATTGTTAGTGTTATATATAACACTAGTTTTATACCGCGAATTTGTTTATTTGACCCTAAATATGTATTGTTGCCAAAAACATCGTATAGGCTAACTATTCACCTCAGTAGAAGGGAGGAGAGAGGAGGAGAAGGAGAAGAAACTAAACAAACGAAAGTGTGAATATACTATTTACGTCATTTATTGGCGGGTCTGTCTTGTTTGTTATACAATCACGCTTAAACCACTAAACCGATTTTGGTGAAATTTGGTGCAGGCATAAAATAGATCTTAGAGAAGGACATTGATTATGTTTTATTGCAAAAAAATTCTCTAAAGGGGTTGAAAAAGGGAATTGCACTACTTACGCCATGTATTTGCGAATTGATGTTCTGTCTTGTCTGTTATGCGATCATGCATAAATCACTTAACCGATTATAATAAAATTTGGTAAAGAGATAGATTATAGCTTGGGGAAGAACATGGACTATGTTTTATCGCGAAATAAGGCTTAAAGGGGTCGAATTAGGGGATAAAGTGCATGTCGAGCTGTTAGTGCAATGTCACAAATCATTTTACTTTCTTAGTTCGTCCAACAGCGTAATCTTTTAGTCACAAAGTTGTCGACATATATCCTGATAGATTTAATTTTTAGGTTTAACTTAGTCTCCAGTTAGTCAAGTGATTTCATACAGTAAACATTATTAAATAATTGCAAGTAATATAATTTATATGCGTATCAAACCGACAAATATAAACATATATCCATTAGTTAGATAAAATCTAGATTCTAGACGTAGACATCTGCAGATATAATTAATCTACAGCTGTACTGTATATCTAAACAAGACACACAATACACGCACATGGATCTATAACGTTATCTGTTTATGTTATTTATATAATAATGCGTAATTACTTGTAATTACATCGTATGTTATGTGTAATCAAGTTTTCTTATTTGATATATGGGTATTACGCAACTTTGTCTGTCTGTTACTCTTAAACCACTGAACGGATTTTGATGCAATTTGGTGCAGAGATACTATAGAGCTTAGGAATAGACTTAGAGAATAAGTTTTATTGCCCTTAAAAGCCTTGAAGTAGTTGAAATCGGAGATACTTTGCTTATCAAGTTGTGTGGCCAAATGTCTAGTAGTAGTTAAACAACTATTTATAAGCTCTATTACCTTTCATCCGTGGTAGTTTGACAAGTAAATCTTTGATATATTTGTCGGAGAATAGTAAACAATTAGCGAATAATCGAATCTTCATCGCTATCTATGGCGCTGGAGTAGGGTAGTAGCAACTTATGTCATTTTGACAGTCTCGTCCCTGTCTGACTGAAGTGAAGTAGTCTCTAGATAGTGTTAGTGAAAGTGTAAAGTTCAGTGTAGTTTTAATTATTGGAGTGGTGTCCGATTAGGGTTACGTGAGTACCTTACAATGTAGTTGCCACGTCTTGTGTTAGGTTTGGTTTATGTGACTTTAACTCGTAGTTAAGGAACTGCGCTCGACCTTATGAACTCCTATCTAAACAATAGGGTTCAAAGGGTTGACGTGAATGGCAAGAGATCTCCTGGGGCTCGTCTGGATATGGGGGTCCCCCAGGGTTCTATTCTTGGACCATTTCTCTTCCTCATTTATATAAACGACCTGCCAAACCTTGTAGAAAAAAAGAACAAGATAGTATTGTTTGCTGATGACACTTCACTAATATTTAAAGTGAAACGCTATCAAACTGAATATGACGATGTAAACAATGCTCTCTCTGATATTGTACATTGGTTCAGTGCTAATAATCTAATGTTAAATAGTAAGAAAACTAAATATATAAAATTTACGACACCCAATGTTAAGAAAATAGAGAGTGGTGTATTTATAAATGGAGAGGAGTTGGAACCGGTGGAATCTACCGTATTTTTGGGTATCACTGTCGACTCTAAATTGCAATGGGGCCCCCATATTGAGAGGTTGGCCAATAGACTCAGCTCTGCAGCATACGCGGTTAAAAAAATACGCCAATTAACTGATATAGACACGGCTCGTTTAGTTTACTTTAGCTACTTCCATAGTATAATGTCTTACGGCATTCTACTTTGGGGTAACGCAGCCGACATAAACACGATTTTCATACTGCAGAAGAGGGCTATTCGCGCAATCTATGGTCTCGGCCCTAAAATATCTTTAAGAGATAAATTCAAAGAAATTAATATATTGACTGTTGCTTCACAATATATTTTTGAAAATGTTTTGTATGTGCGTAAAAATATTAATGATTTTATTACAAACTTGTTACTCCTACTACTCGATTGAGTAGAATTAGTAATTCTTTTGTTGGGCGATGTGTATGCTTTTACAACAGGATCCCAGAAAACGTTCAAAATTGTTCTATAGGAAAATTTAAAAAGTTAGTTAAAAAACGTTTGTGTGACAAAGGCTATTATAACATTAAAGATTTTTTGGAAGATGTCACGCCTTGGGAATGATGCGTTCGCTCCAGGCTTTCTCAATGTATAAATATACTTGTTATAAAAATTGGCGTCTAAAAAATCAAAGATAAAAAATATCCAAAAGAAACAGTCCCGCTGAGTTTCTTGCGCCCATTCTTCTCAGGTCTGGGTTAGGTCGTTTCCGAAAGGGTGGTAGATTCCGACGTTCAATAAGAGAATGTAAATTCCAACATTGAATAAAAAATTTTGACTTTGACTTTCTCTCGTAATTGTTAGAGATCATATTTGATTATTTATCGGTTCAGTAGCAGTGTCTACGTTGCGTTTACCCAATAGTCAATTTCATATAATTACCCCTTGTAGTGTTTTTAATTTACGCCCTCTTCCTCCTCCTTTTGTCATAAAATCTCCGAGATATTTATTATACTAGAGAGCTGCCCTAGCTTCGCTCCGGGTATTTAAAATAATATTATAATTGATGTCCTTAAATTGTCATTCTGTAATTGTGTAGTTTTTAATTATTTGAAAAATTAGAGAGAGTAAGAAAAAGTTATAAAAAGAAAAATAATAGAAACAAAATTAAAGAAAAGCGACAGATGATAAAAGAGGGGGGACAGAGCAGAACTTAAATTGAATGGGTAAAGGCTAATTATTCTGAACAGATAAAAATAAAAATTAAAGTGAGGAAAAAGAGAGAGGATGAGAGACAATGATAGTATTATAAGAGAGAGAGAGAGACGGAAATACTATAGACTTCTCTTAGTGAAAGAATTTTTAAAATCGAATTAGAAACAACCTAATTGGGCCATATTCTATTATGTAAAATATGTATATGGCAACACTAAATCAATTTTGCCATTCGCGAATAGTGTAGTTTTCTATCAGTGAAAAAAAATTTTAAATCGGATTTGTAGTTCCTGAGAAACTCTTCAATTTACAAAATGATCACCTTATGGTACTTAAATGGCCATATCTTTTTAATTAGAGTATTTATGGCAACACCACATAGCCTATGTTACCCGGAAAGGATGTAGCTTCCTATCGGTAAAAGAATTTTCAAAATCGGTTCAGTACTTTTCGAGCCTATTCGCAACAAACAAACAAACATACAAACAATCAAATCTTTCGTCTTTATATAATAGTATAGATTACTTAAACGTTGGTTTAAGGTTAGGTTAGCTAAATATTTTATAACGAATTCGACTAAAGTGATATGTATTGGTTCTGGGTCTCAACTCCCAGTATTTGCTCGGCATCTGAAGAGAACCAGACTAAGAAATGCAATCCAATATGGAGTCGTATTTTTTTGAAGTAGGTTACATTAGTTCAGTATGAATGATAATAACGAGGTAAAAGGATTATAAAACTGATTTATTTAGACCCTTATCCCCTAAATACATTAAAACAGTCATTTGTAAACCACAATAGAGCAAGTTAAGCGGACCTTGTCAATCCGTCTGTCCTTGTATGAACTGTAGATATGGAAATAGCATCAAGTTTTACTACTACTTACTACTTCTACTATACATTTAAATGCGTATAATTAATTATCAAACGAACTTATCAATCTATGAGCAGCTATATTTGACTTATTTTTGCAGATTGTTTGAACTTACCAAGTGAAGTCAATACTAATTCTATGAACAGCTTCAGTCGACGTAATATTACTAAACTTACTACTATTAATTGGAAAACATTTATCGTAAACGTACATAGGAAGACAGCTCTTCGTCGTCGGTCAGTCAGTTTGTCTGAATCTACCATACATTAAGTTAACCCTAAACTACTAAAATGATGCTGTGTAATATAATTATTGATCAAATGAACTTACCAAGTAATATTCGATACTAATCATATGAGCAGCTTCATTTGACGTAATTTTACTAAACTTACTACTATTAATTGGAAAACATATATCGTAAACGTACATAGGAAGACAGCTCTTCCTTTGGTCTATAATTCTTCTCCCTCATGATATTTTTTGATGAGATTAAAAGGCGCATTTAGATTATAAATTAGTTATATTTATTTTTAAAAAATTAGGTGATACTCATCATCATCCTTACGACCAGTCAATGGCCCACTGCTGAGCCGGATCTCCTCCACAGAATGAGTAGGGTGAATGTCCACCACGCTGGCCCAGTGCGGGTTGGCAGACTTCACACACCTCTGAGAATTTTGGGGAACTCTCAAGAGTGCCGGTTTCCTCACGATGTTTTCCTTCACCATTACAGCAAGCGATATTTAATTGCTTAAAACACACATAACTCAGAAATGTCAGAGGTGTGTGCCCAGGATCGACCTCTGACCTCCCGAGTAAGACTCGAAGTCTCAATAAACAGGCCATTACTATTACTAGATGACTTGCCTGAACCTTATTCACATCAAATCTATGTTCTATCTAGATGGATGGGTGGATCTAGACTATCTATTCCCCTGATAAAAAGTACTCCGTATATTGGTTAAAATTTGTAACATTTCCATTGATAGTTATCTATGCTTGACAAAGTTAGAGCGGGTCTGCGGTGACGCACCTTTCGACAAAACTATGAATGGATGGGTTAATTAATTTAACCAGTTTTCTATCCCGAAACTTTATGTATTTTGTGTGTTTGTGGTTTATCTGTTTATTGTTAACGAATGAACAAATATTCACATAATATAATTATATATTAAACTAGTCACCACTATTATACATACCTATTGACTGATCACTACAGAGCGCGGGTTACCGGTTACGCGGTAAATGACGCTCATTTTAAGTGGTTTAGGCCAAAGTCTACAACGTTGGACAGTTGCGGGTTGACAGACACTAATATGGTCAAAATATTGACATTATAAGATTGTTCTAAAACTCTAGAAATGTTACATTTTGGGTATAATTTATAATGATTTATATAATACTAAAAAATCTATAAATGGAAGGTAACTTAAATATTGAACTTTAAACTTCTGACAAAATCCACCACCACGAGATCAGACAGAAAAGTGGACGAGGAGAGCGACAGAGCGCACCCCTTTGATCTTTTGGGCTTGTTTTTAGTGTGAGCCGTGTGTGCTGAGTGTGAGCTAAACAAAAGAGAAGAAGACCAATCAAGAAGTGGTCTGATGAAATAAAAAAAGCTACTGGTCCGCTCTGGTCTACACTAGCTAATGAAAGAGAAAAGTGGTTAGAGCTAGAGAAGACCTTTGTGTCTAAAGACTCGCTGAGAGAGGGTTGATATATCAACTAAATAGTAAAACGGGTCAATCCATGTCAAATCGACTAATAATTTGGAATCGACCCCATTCGATTTCGACAAATTTTGGTCAGAAGTTTTATCTTATTCTATAACGAAGTTATGCAAAATCAAAAATTTCACTATTTTCCATATTTTTTTAACTTATGTTTTAAAAATCTCGAAAATTAATGCAATTAAAAAAATCGTTTAGGGTCAGTTTAAAAGGAGATACTTGAGACTATTAAAAAAAACTCAACTCAACTCGACAATAAATTGTCGGGTCATATTTTTTGTATACTACCTTGTACCAATCTTAAAAGATACTGAAATTTCTGAACTGTGTTTTTTGTTTTTTCAAAAATATGAATTTTTAAAATTAAAAAAAAAAAATTCTTAATAATTTATTTTTTATTTTTATCGCGTTGTTTTGATATTTTGAACTAATTTTGTTTTTCTTATTTCCATAGTATGCTATACTAAAAAAATTCGATGCCATATAAATATAAAAATTAAGAACTCATAGTTTTAACAGTATATATATTATAGACGTAAAAAAATTATCAAAATCAGTTCACTACTATCAAAAATTAATTCTAACATAAACATTAATTTTATTTTTAGTGTACAGGCAAAACCCATTTAAAGCAAGGGCGGTAGAAAAAAGAAAAGTATTTATTTAGAGTTGACAAGCAGACACTTAATAGAAATTCTTCTCTCTATTTATTTGTCTTAGATCCCATAAAAGATCAAACGTTTCACTTGATACCGATTATATTGTTTATATAAATTACCAATGCAGTATCTTTCGTTAAGAATTATTATAAAAATACTGTACTTTTTCAGGTAACCCAGATACTTAAATTTCTTTAAGGTTGATGTTATGTATTTTTATATTTGAGTTTTTTAATATTTAATTTGTTTACGAAAACATTTGAACCCTTATATATAATAAATACTTGAAGATTTTTTTTTATTATGTGTAATTTGACAACACAAACACAAACTGAGTAAATGACTACCTGAGATTGCTTAGATATTTTTTTTTAATGCCTACTTCTTCTGTAGACACTTTTGTGATTCTGAAAACAGTTGACGTGTTTGAGTAATGATGGATTACTTAAAAAGTTTTATTTTGAATACCTACATCATTTAAGAATGTATGAATTCTATGCCAAGAATATGATAAATATAATAAATACCCAGACAGACGAAATTGATGATTTTCAATTAATGAAAAGCTCACATAGATCATAGTGAAATAAATCCAGTGTTGAACGCCAACAATTATCTAATTTGAATGTTTTCTTTAACACAGCTATTAATCCGCTGCGCATGGCAGCCCTCCAGCGTGAAGGGGTGCTCACACTTATAGCGATTAAGATTTAGTTTTACCCATCCCGGCTTAGCACAGTTTCTCTACTATAATATGCTTGTATTATACATATAAACCTTCCTCTTGAATCACTCTATCTATTGCTGTAAAGTTCATTAAAATCCTTTGAGTAGTTTAAAAGATCTAAGCGATCAGATAGCGGATGTGACTTCATTTAATACTTTGTAAAGATTCGAAAAGTGTTTTCTGAATTAAATATTTCGTAGAAATAACTAAATTTATAAATACATTTAATGTCTTTAACTATCGAGCGTCTCAGCAATGTGTTGCATACTAAAATAATGGTATTTTGAGGTAGTGCTGTACAATTTTAACGATCTACCTAAAATTTAGATACTGTAACTAACATCTAGAGGATTCCTTGGCATCTCGCTCAATCAGAGCAGGTAGTGGACAGCTTGAAATCATACGCTAAGAGATTAAATCATTTTAATATGAAAACTCTCCAAACTCCAAACGAATGGATGTTATTGATATAATTTTTGTTTTCAATCTTGTTGATTTCATCTCAGAGTGATAGTGCTAAAATTCTTTCTCATCTCAATATTAAAGTTCCGTATAAATACCCTCGTAAATTTATTACTAATGTTTTCTCTACTCCTCTCCGCAGAACGATACTCGGCGCTAACTCACCTATTCCACGTATTAGTCGACTTTTGAATAAGTTTGCAAATGATTTTGATATCATTTCGGATACACCAATTAAAATTAAAAATATTTTATTTACATTGATGTAATTATTTTTATCTCTAATATGTATCTCTTTTTTTACCATCAATTACAACTAATGTTTCGATATTATATCTACTGTATTGATACTTTTAATTTAAACTTGTAGAACTTAAATAAATAGATAAATAAATCTATATAAAAACTGATTTTCAATCCAAATAAAAATTATGAAAAGTACTATAAATATCTATATTATAAAGTTTAATTAAAATTTAATCATAAAAGCGACAAGAAAATAAAATAAAAATATACTATTGAAGTGCATGATAAAAACTACTATGTCCTTTAAAACCGCTGATACTGTGAGCACACAAACTATAAGTCATAAAATAAATCAAAGCACTTTACGACCCAACTATAGCGCCATTAAAATATGGTGAAACCTTTAGCTCTAGAGCAAAAAACGTTGCTTTTTATGTTTTGATATAAGAAAATTGTTTTCATGGAACCATCATTATAAAACATTTATTACAATTAGTTAAGTTTGCATATTAAATCCTTCAATAATGCTTTTTGAAGTTGTTGGTTACTAAACTGTGATAAGGACTACCCACCCACTTAATGGCTATATTATTTATAACATATATGCTACATACATACATGCTATAGCTTAGATTAATCTAGAGGAATATATGTATTTATCTGTGGAAGAATTATCAAAATTGGATTAGTATTTCCAGCAAATTTATTCATTAGTCAGTCGCAAGTACAATATCTATGGTAAGATAAGGACGCTGGGTAACCTCAATACAGTATGTGGGTAACCGAGCTTGTCTGATCTGTTTTTATTTTATAACAATATCTAACAAAATTCTGAAATACTATTCAAGCAGGTAAATATACAAAATTTTATCCAAATCATTAAAGCTATCTTCTAGATACACTAGATATTTAATACTATGCGATAAGCTGGTGAGCTAGAGATACAATTGCTTTTCCCTCTTTAATCAGTTTTTTAGATACAAATAAAACATGAAAAATCAAAATAACTAAACATTCCAATGAAGGATAGAATTAAGTTACAGTGAGTTAACAATAAAAGTCAAAACGTAATTAATCCAGAGTATTTTTACCGTTTCAAATTAGCATCGATACATCCCTTTTTAATTAAACATTTCATTGACATTCCTGGCAATACTATCTGTATAAAACTGAAAACATATAATAAAATAGAAATGGCATCAAGACAAATAAATTTAGTCAATCTGTGAGGGAAGTGTTTAAAAATAGCGCTCGATGTCAATAGCAAAATTCAGTAGAAAATAAGTGTTGTAATTGATATTTTGTTCAAAACACAAAGTGCTGTCACTAATGTGAGTTCAATTACAAGCGTTGTCATTGATTTGAATTCAATTGTAATTTTTGTCATTGATGCTAGTTATATCAGTGTTAAGATTGACAGGAACTCAATTATAAGTGATTACATTAATATGAGTTCATTACAAGTGCTCTCACTAATGTGAGTTCAATTACAAGCGTTGTCATTGATTTGAATTCAATTGTAATTTTTGTTATTGATGCTAGTTTTATCAGTGTTAATATTGACAGGAACTCAATTATAAGTATTTACACTGATATGAGTTCAATTACAAGTGTTGTCACTGATGTGAGTTCAATTATAAGTGCTGTCACTGAGGTGAGATCAATTACAAGGGTTGTCATTGATTTGAATTCAATTGTAATTTTTGTCATTGATGCTAGTTACATAAGTGTTAAGATTGACAGGAACTCAATTTTAAGTGATTACATTAATATGAGTTCAATTACAAGTGCTCTCACTGATGTGAGTTCAATTACAAGGGTTGTCATTGATTTGAATTCAATTGTAATTTTTGTCATTGATGCTGTTTTCATCAGTGTTGAGATCGACAGGAACTCAATTATAAGTATTTACATTGATATGAGTTCAATTACAAGTACTGTCACTGATGCGATTTTAATTATGAGTGTCATCATTGATGTGAGTTCAATTAAATTTAGTTGTAACTGATATGAGTTTAATCATAAGTGTTTTCATTGATATGAGTCTAGATAAATAAAGTTTATGACCTAATTAAATCGGTTTTATTAGAAAGAGAGGTTAAATATTACACCTAAACCTTGGTCGCACTACTTTAAGTAACACAAATCGATAAATAGCAGAATCATTCAATTTCTCCAAAACGATGACGAAGAGTGTTATCAGTGCCAGAAGTTCGACGAACTATCTCGCTTGAGTGATGATTATTTGGAAAACTGTCCGAGAGGGATTCCAGGGAAAAATACTGACTTTGATATAAGTTATCATTGTTTGTAAATTTTTGGAAAATACTACAATTATCATAACAATCTATAATGTATGCCGGTGTGACAGTTTATGTTATTGTCATATGACCGAAATAAATCATGATAGCGTTCAAAAAACTTGTGGTGACATAAGAGGTGGTATAGTCTTGTCAACAAGTGCTTTTTTGGTTAACTTTTTTTAGCCTTCTCCGAAAATTATGATTAAGATATCATTCGATTCGGAATGGCATCTAGATGATTTATGAAAAAAAAATTTATTAACAAAATCTTAAAAAAAGGGTATAGTTTTTTGCAAATATCTCAAAAAAAGAAAAAGAGTTTTCAAATTTAAAAAAAGATTCTTGAAGAGGAAATTTTCAATGAAAAACGTACTACTCCTGGAACTCTATCTCGATTATTTATAATATTAATTTAACTCTGAAAATGGGTCTCTGCGCGACATTTTTAGGTTGCGCTCGCGGCGTGAAAAGAGAGTACGACTCATAGATTAATTATAATAATTTGAAAAGTTTTTATTTTGGTCTATTTTGAACACTTTAAAAATGTATTTCATACACTTTAAAAATATATTGAAGTCACAACCATCTGGGCCATCGCTGCTTTCGACAAGTTAAACTATTGTTAACTTAAAAAATGTTCTCTTCTTCAACTTCCGTCTTCAATGTAAATGAAAAAAAATGTAATTAATTATTTAAATAATTGTCGTAAAATTTTTTCGCTTTGCCTTTCTTATATACATACTTAGCAATGTCACGCTATAAAAATAAAAATAATATTTATACTTTGTTTATAATAATTTTTGTAATTGTACAATATTCTTTGGATTTTTCAGTTTTTGTGTTTTAACAAAGTATGAATTTTTTTTTTTCACAGTTTCTGTTATCTACACTCATATCACTTCTATTCCACCCTGCGCTGAGGTACGAAATGACAGAAGGCAGGAATGTGAATTAAATGCAGGTACTAAACATCGCTTTGAGTGCTTTCATTTAAATTTTAATACCGTTTTAGAAACTATTTCATCTGTTTCGGGAATGTTATTTATTTGTATGTGTTTCAATTGATGTTTACATGAGTATTGTAAATATTAGCTGATAAATATTTGCTACATATCTATCCTCGGTTCGTTGGGCAATAAATATGTTAACCTGCGATGTGTTTATATGTTTCCTTTTGACCATTTTCTCCCAACTCTAACAAATCCGAATATACACACATAGACGGTTTAGTCTTGCTATTGACCATATAGTCAAAATCCAGTCTGATTTTGACTATACTGGTCTAAATAACGCCTGTTAAATACGACCTAGGTATTTATAAGGAGTAATGTAATATGCACCTCCTTTACTTAATAAAGCTACCCTCCAAAAACTAGTAATTTAAACATGAATTAATATTTTTACTTCAACAGTAGTATCAAATTTTTTGATCCTAAATTTGATACAGAGATACATTAGACCTTGGCTTTTATTGAAATAAATACGAAAGTTCTTGTAAATGGACAATTTACACTATAGTTTTATTAGAAACTAGTCGACCCGAGTGTAGCCGTAACCGCTTTTCCCTGCATTTTTAAATCTGTAATATCTTCAAAAATATTACACGTTGGGGATGGCATTAAAGGGCCATATTGATCTATATTAAATGCACAATGTATATGAGGTACCTAATTGGATAAGGATTAATGCTATATTCTTTAAAATCACTTCGTAAATAAGCCATTGTTTCTCGTAAAAAGTAAAGGATAAAAAATGGATATTGTGGGTTATCCCTAAGAGATAGACATATACCATCGCAAACTATTTTGTAGACCTTTTTAAGGAGTACAATACTGTAGTACATTAGTTTCATCTATCTCGTAGGGTTCAGCCAGCGTTTGCAATGTAAGCGTAAAAATATGTGTTTATTTAAGACATCATATTAGAAACCTCTAAAATTATCAGTGTTTCTCTACTATATTATGTATGTATTATACATATAAACCTTCCTCTTGAATCACTCTATCTATTAAAAAAACTGCATTAAAATCCGTTGCGTAGTTTTAAAGACCTAAGCATACATAGGGACAGATACATCGCGGGAAGCGACTGTCTTTTACTATGTAGTGATACCCCAAGAATGTGAATACAAATAATTATAATACATTAGCTTCACAATATTACCAACATTAAAATGAAACAGAACATATTTCACTGTTTTTGTTCGACCAGACGTCAAGCAAAAAATATGTAATAAATAATAATGGCGGGTAAAAACTGACCTATAGTCTACTAGGATCTATGAAACACGTATTACGGTAGAAAAAGTTTGATATGCTAGCAACACTGTTAATAGTATTTACTTAATCTTATAGCCTGATATAATTTTTTTTCGAATCATCTAAATTATATTCTGTCACGTGACATGAAACGAAATGTGACGTCACGTCGTGTGGAACGCCATTATCAACAATTTTGACAATGACCAAAGATGATTAAACTAATACAAATATTATTGTTTTACATCACGTGACATCCATGAAGCTTTCTTTCTATAATTAAATGACACATGACCAGCAACACAACACTGTTATTACACTTCCACTAACACCACTTCTGACTATGTTCACTCAAAGAGATTATTCGATGGATTAAACTTTGATCGACATATAAAGGGAGAATAACAAGGTCGTGTTAATTACATCGATTATAACTTAAGAATGGCTGGACTGATTTTGATGAAAATTGGTACGGAGATACACTACAGATTAGACAATATCAAGGCTATATTATCCTAAAATAAGGCTTGAAATAGGGGATGAAAGTTTGTCATATACATGTAGAGAAATATGTTGAAAATTGAACATAAATAATGATGATATTTTATTCAGCAAAGTTGAAGTTATAAGTCTAATATAATACCAATAAGTACATTGAATTGTCGTCCTTTTGTTCGTCTGTGTACTTTACAGTAACAAATTACTTGTATAGGTTAACGAAGTTAACGTGTCAAGGCTCTATATTTATTGAAAATTAGCTGCGCCCCGCAGTTTCACACGCTATATTTTGGATAATTCACACTTTATCATTACTTATTATAGCCTATATGTTATTCTGATGTGTAAGCTATGTTATGGTAAAGTTTCATCCAATTCCATTCAGTAGTTTTTACGTGAAAGAGTAACATCCATACATCCATACATCCATACATCCATACATCCATACATCCATACATCCATACATCCATACATCCATACATCCATACATCCATACATCCATACATCCATACATCCATACATCCATACATCCATACATCCATACATCCATACATCCATACATCCATACATCCATACATCCATACATCCATACATCCATACATCCATACATCCATACATCCATACATCCATACATCCATACATCCATACATCCATACATCCATACATCCATACATCCATACATCCATACATCCATACATCCATACATCCATACATCCATACATCCATACATCCATACATCCATACATCCATACATCCATACATCCATACATCCATACATCCATACATCCATACATCCATACATCCATACATCCATACATCCATACATCCATACATCCATACATCCATACATCCATACATCCATACATCCATACATCCATACATCCATACATCCATACATCCATACATCCATACATCCATACATCCATACATCCATACATCCATACATCCATACATCCATACATCCATACATCCATACATCCATACATCCATACATCCATACATCCATACATCCATACATCCATACATCCATACATCCATACATCCATACATCCATACATCCATACATCCATACATCCATACATCCATACATCCATACATCCATACATCCATACATCCATACATCCATACATCCATACATCCATACATCCATACATCCATACATCCATACATCCATACATCCATACATCCATACATCCATACATCCATACATCCATACATCCATACATCCATACATCCATACATCCATACATCCATACATCCATACATCCATACATCCATACATCCATACATCCATACATCCATACATCCATACATCCATACATCCATACATCCATACATCCATACATCCATACATCCATACATCCATACATCCATACATCCATACATCCATACATCCATACATCCATACATCCATACATCCATACATCCATACATCCATACATCCATACATCCATACATCCATACATCCATACATCCATACATCCATACATCCATACATCCATACATCCATACATCCATACATCCATACATCCATACATCCATACATCCATACATCCATACATCCATACATCCATACATCCATACATCCATACATCCATACATCCATACATCCATACATCCATACATCCATACATCCATACATCCATACATCCATACATCCATACATCCATACATCCATACATCCATACATCCATACATCCATACATCCATACATCCATACATCCATACATCCATACATCCATACATCCATACATCCATACATCCGTACATCCATACATCCGTACATCCGTACATCCATACATGAGTTTCTGGCCGGCTCTTCTCAACAGAAAACTGGTTTCCGAACTGGTGGTAGCTTCAGACAAACTAACTGACCGACAAATTTTTGACGTTTACGCTATTTGTATTTATTATCAATATTGTAGAGAAATAAATTCTCTACAACTTTTGTATTTAACTTTTATCATAATATCTTGAACTGTTTTTGAGATATAGGGCTGAGACGGCGCGGTCAAAGAATCATGTGAGGTCAACTGGTAGTCTCGACCAAAAACCCGTGATTTTAAAATTATAAATTATATAATTTGGCCTAAGATGACTATGTAACATTAAACATGGACTCACAATCAATGCTTATAAGTGTTTGAGGGAACACTAAATGAGATCCAATTTTAAAGTCCCTTCACGAGCGTCTCCATGACAACATTTCTATAATATCCCTGTAGAATATAACATTAATAATAGAGGAAACATGGAAACTAATTTAACTTTTGTGCTTATTTTCTTATTGATAAAATTAAATTAAATTTTCCCTAAGGATAATTCCTAATGAAGAAGAATCCCTTTTCACTATCTCTACATATTATATATAAAATTGTCAGTGACTTTTCACGATTATCTCAAAAACTGTTGGAATAATTTTCATGCGGTTTTCAGCACAGTTGCTGAAGATGTCGGAAAATAAAATACGTAGGCACATTGTCTACTATCGTGCGAAGCCAACCGAATAATATTATTATTCAAGTATATCTGATATGTATATGTCATAAGTTTCATCTGCAGATTAATTAACGGTCATTTGATTCAATTATTGGATTACATTACTGTAATTATATAATGACGTGTCAGAGGAATTCAGCATCTAGTGTTACCTATTATTATATAATATAAACTAGCTGACTGACTATTCACTCATAAACTCAACCGCTAACTCTCTTCCCATATACTCGCACACTCATTCCCTTACTCTTCCACTCATTAATATTGAAACTTAGTTTCTCACTGTTCTTCCTAAAATATTCACTCACTCACTAATTTGCTAACTCTAGCTCACATGCTCGCACACTCATTCCCTTACTCTTCCACTCATTAATAATGAAACTTAGTTTCTCACTGTTCTTCCTAAAATATTCACTCACTCACTAATTTGCTAACTCTAGCTCACATGCTCGCACACTTATTCCTTTACTCTTCCACTCATTAATATTGAAACTTAGTTTCTCACTGTTCTTCCTAAAATATTCACTCACTCACTAATTTGCTAACTCTAGCTCACATGCTCGCACACTCATTCCCTTACTCTTCCACTCATTAATAATGAAACTTAGTGTCTCACTGTTCTTCCTAAAATATTCACTCACTCACTAATTTGCTAACTCTAGCTCACATGCTCGCACACTCATTCCCTTACTCTTCCACTCATTAATAATGAAACTTAGTTTCTCACTGTTCTTCCTAAAATATTCACTCACTCACTAATTTGCTAACTCAAGCTCACATGCTCGCACACTCATTCCCTTACTCTTACACTCATTAATATTGAAACTTAGTTTCTCACTGTTCTTCCTAAAATATTCACTCACTCACTAATTTGCTAACTCAAGCTCACATGCTCACACACTCATTCCCTTACTCTTCCACTCATTAATAATGAAACTTAGTTTCTCACTGTTCTTCCTAAAATATTCACTCACTCACTAATTTGCTAACTCAAGCTCACATGCTCGCACACTCATTCCCTTACTCTTACACTCATTAATATTGAAACTTAGTTTCTCACTGTTCTTCCTAAAATATTCACTCACTCACTAATTTGCTAACTCTAGCTCACATGCTCGCACACTCATTCCCTTACTCTTCCACTCATTAATATTGAAACTTACTTTCTCACTGGTCTTCCTTATATACTCACTAACTCACTCACTCACTCATACATTCATTTGAGTCTTACTTATACACTCGCTCGTACACTCATTCCCTTACTCATTAATTCATAGATGATGATAATGCATGTTTCTTAAAATGTATGTGTATTTGCCTAATTTTTTCTACTTGTGATTTTGACTTTATATATATCTTTCTCTATCTATCTATATGTCTATCTGTATATATATATATATATATATATATGTATATTTATTTAGTGGTTTATTTGCGTGTGTGTCTGTCTATTTCTCTGTTCGCGTAGCGTTTCTCTTATTTATATGTCTTTAGCTATGTTCATGTGTGATATTGTATAATACACACAATATATTATATTTGAAAATTAATATTTGCTACATCTTTTTACTATAATTGCCTCATTTAAGGCAAAAGCAATTGAACGAGCTGCTAAAATCAATTACCAGAAACAGCAAAAGGCTTCTAAATAATATTTGTTTCTGTAAATTATATTTATTATGACATATCATTATTTATATTCATTATATTGGATTCTACTAATTAGAGAGCGGCGGCTTTTCTACACATAAATATCTTAAATCATGATTTTAAGGACTTACTCGCACGAGAGCTTTGTCAAGATCGTTTTTAATACTTCTTTATTTTTAATAGTTTATTCTATATCTATAATATTAACGTCTTACTTCAAACAAAGATACTAGTATAATATAAAAATGTTTACGAGATTTAGAATACAATTTTACAATCATAAAACAATTAAAAAAGAAAAGAAATACGAATAAAAATAAATATGATGAAAAAAGTAACCAGACAATGTTTTTTTTCAAATTCAAATTCAATTCAAATTCTTTATTTGGACAAATAACATATTATCACTAAAATACAATATGATCATCTGCTGCCGAACTAGTGTTAACTGTATTTCGGCATACAGCGCCATTCCCCATCACTATACAAAGCCAATTATGTTATTATATCTAAATTCTAAAATTACATTTATAGTATCTGAAGTTAGTAGTTAAGTTATAATATCTAAAATTACATTTATTATATCTAAAGTTAGTGAGTTATAATATCTGAAGTTACATTGTAAGTTCCTTATTATAAATTTTTTATACATAATTTTTTTTTTTTTTTTTTGTATGATGTGAGTGTGTGTGCGGGTGTGAGTGAGTGTTTGTGTATGTGTATATGTGTTTATGCGTGTTTACACTTAGCGTTTATTTAATTAGCTATCCACTTGCAGAAGTTCCTCACATTCATTGTATGTAAGTTTAATTAAATAATCAAAAACATTTTTTTTACAAAGTATTTTATTTTGTGGATATATGTTTAACGTTTTATTTAATTTATTATACAGATAAGGGCCGATAAAACTATAAAACCTTCTTATGAATGAAGTACCAAATTTTAAAGACCATTTGCATACTCTGTCTTTCCTACGTTGACTTAGAAGCTTAGGATCAAAAATTAAGTCAGCATGTTGTTTTAGTATAGTTTTAAGAATAAATATTTGCCTAATTGTGAGAACTCCACATTGCTCATAAAGTGCCGTAGTGGGAAATCTAATAGGTTTAAAGGAAATGATTTTTAATATCGCACGTTGGGCCAATTCTAATGTTTTAAGACTTTTCTTGGGGGCTCCGCCCCATGTTGTGATGCAATAACTCATCAGTGATTGACACAAGGCATAATATATTTCTTTAAGTATTTTTTGATCTGCAAGATGTCTAAGATTTTTAAATAGATAAATTAACTTTCGAATTTTACTTGATAGTGATTGGATATGTTGTTTGAAGTTAAGATTACAATCTACAGTAACGCCTAGATATTTTATTGTGTCTACTCTTTCGATTTCGTTACAAGAACACATATCTGAAACCATGCTACAATCATGGGATATTAGACGATGCCTATCTCTAATCCCAGTCGGCTGACGAATTGAATATGCTATATATTTGGTTTTTGCTACATTAATTGTAAGAATATTTTCTTGGAGCCACTTTTTGATCAAATTAAAGCCGGATTGAGCGGCTTCAAAAACCTCATCCCAAGTATTTCCTGAAAAGAGTAAGACAGTGTCGTCTGCGTAAGATATTATTTTACCTCTTGTTAATTTTATTTCTGTGAGTTCGTTAATATATATGAGAAATAGGGTAGGACCCAATATACTTCCTTGTGGGACACCGTACTGGGCCATAAGGTCCGCGCTGACATTATTTCCCACTCTTACACATTGGTAGCGTTCACTAAGGTAATCTCGGAAAATTTGTAACTGATTCCCTCTAATACCTAAGTTTTCTAATTTTTTTAGTAAAATTGGTACCGAAATTGTATCGAAAGCTTTAGTTAGATCTATAAAAATAGTTAAACATTTTTTACCCATATCTAAATTTGTACTAATATAGCTAGTTAGATCATTAGCTGCGTCTTCTGTAGACCTGCCTTGACGGAAACCGTACTGATTCTGTGAAAGTAAATTATGTTTTTCGAGATAACTACAAAGTTTTTTTTAATTTACTTATAAAAATGGTTTGCTGGCTAAACAATAAATGAACATATTTGAACATATTCTAAAAAGAATATTCATTTGTCGGAATACTACGGAATAGGATATACAATCATTTACTAAGCATAACAACTATTCTGAAAGGAACCCAAGCAGTGCCTTGAACTCGTGAGGGTGTAGGCTTAAGGAATTCCTTTATTCGATCGAGACACTCACCTCCACTGCTTAGTTTCACTGATTAATCCTAAGATTAAACTAACATTAACCTAACTTAAGACAAGGCTAACCTAAACCTACCTCACACCTCCGACACATATGATATTGGGATACTACTCATTGGATGATAGCTATTGATAGTAATTGAGCAAGTGTCGATTTTTGTAAAAATGTACACTTCAAACTATTAATATGTATCTAACTAAATAAATTAAATTAATTTAGAAATAAGTTAACTACGATTTTGCGTTAAAATTAACATTAGTATGCGCAGTAAATATTTATTTAACAATAATTTCCCTATATATGATGTACTAGCGGGCGCCCGCGACTTCGTCCGCGTAGAAGTTCTGATTTTCTATGAGATTATAAAAAGATAATTTTTCATTTAATTACTAAATAAATTATACAGATTTTTATTATTGTAAGTTATTAATGTAAATACCGATTTTCATAAGTCTAACTTCAAAAACATAGGACTTTCATATAACCTTCCAAACCCCATTTTACCCCCTTAGGGGAGGATTTTCCCAAATCCGTTTCTTAGTGGACACCTACGTCCTAGAAGGAACCTACATTCCAAATTTCAAGTTTGTAGGTTTTATAGTTCCTGAGATTTCGTGATGATCAGTCAGTCAGTCAGTCAGTCAGTGACTTTTCGCTTTTATATATATAGATTTCTTGAAAATAGCAAGTAACTAAGGTTGCATTGTCACTAAAGATGTACGAGGATATGTAGCAAAGGATTTGTTAAGAACCAATAGAATCGCTTTAATACCTACCCTCGCTCATGACACACTATAAAATGAATCGATTCTGCGATTCCATAGTGGAAAAACAGCGTTTTCATTCATAAGATTTAGAACTTTCAAACATTTAATGTTCATCCCGTCGATACGGTAAACTCTCCCCTCAAATTAAACAACCTATTTAATTAAAAGTTTCAAATCAACAACATATATCCACAATATTCGCATAATGGCGTATTTCAGATTTTAAAATTGTAGAATAGTGACAGCAATGAAAAAGGATTGGCATATATATTGGTTGCTAAACTCTAACACGACATTCATTGACTGTTCGGCGGTACAAATAAGCCGGGTCAGCTAGTGTTAAATCATTTTCACAGTATTTGATGTAATAAAGTATGATGTGACTGATATTTAATTTAATTCTAAAAATAGTTTTTATTTAATAATATTTGATTACAGATTATCAATATACTCAATATTATGTATATAACTAATATTATACATGAAATGCTTCGTTTCTTATCACTCGTGCGAATTCAGTTTAATTTACGATCATACGTAATGAATAGACTATAGAGCAACCGTTTCTCAGAACAAGACGTATCTCGTTACTAAGCGTTGGTAATAAAATTTTGTTTTTGGTTTCCAATAATATAAATAATATTATTTTATGATTGAATAACGGTATCGAGATCTAGACTAAAAAACTAATAAAAAAATTTAAAAAAGTCTGAATTTTTTTTTCATTTACTTCAACATTACTGTGATTTTATCAATGTTTACTTTAGACAGTATCCGAGCAAATAATATTAAACACTTATCTTACACGACATCACACCAGTGCATAGGCATAATGGTCACCAGATAAGCTGCGTTTGGCCATTAGCGAAAATCTATCGGAATAGAGGTTATACAAAGTCATATTTAAAATCAAACGACAATGACTGAAATTTTAATTTATATTTTTTTCTGTGATGAAATTGTGTATCTTCTCTCTGAGTCTATATCTACAACTAAGTATATTTTTTTCTATATCTTTGGAGCCGATCAAGTAAAGTGACCCGTGAGGGGACGGGTTAGAATACTATTCCCCTCTGCCGCTGGAGCATCTCGTTATCGAGTAACCCAGCACCCCCATTGATGGTAGGGGGTTGTTCCCCGACATGTGGGCCAGATCTATCCCCTCGCACTCTCATCCCATTACTTCTGCGGTTCCAATGAACACCGGATTCTTGGTTTGGACATCCAGGGTCCATTAAAATCGCAGCATTCTTCTCTTCGCTCCTCCTCCTCACTCTATCTATGCGGCAACGCATCGACAAAACAAGAGATACCGCTAGTTTTGTCGATGTCCATGAGCAACGTTGGCCACTTTCCATCAGATGGATCATTTGCTCATTTGTCCCTTATCTATCATAAAAAACTAAGCATTAAAGGGAGTAAACACGCACGTCGAAATGTGAATATCAGGGATATTCTAAGAATTAGGGGGGGGGAAATGCATGCACCAATGTTTACATAAGAATAGGGGGAGGGGCGGAGGGCTAATAATTGAAAAAAATCTGCTCACCTAATACTTGAACGGTCCTTTAGTGTATAACTATACCTGGGATATATAAGGTATTAAAAAAGGTGTACAATTTGTGATGTAAATGTATTTAGTGAAATTTAAAGCGTATCCTTTATAGCTTCAAGGCTGTATGCAAATTGTACAGAACCCTACTCGTCCTAAACTTGAGTTTCAAGTTAAAACGTTCTCATTTAAGGGCAATTTGCTTTTACAAACGGCTCCCTAAATATTTATAAAGAGAATAAAAGTGACTTAAATATGTCTATTCATCTTTAGACTAAATTTTCATCAATGTTTTAGGAAAACTTTCAAAGAGAAGGATGGGAGGATGATGTTTGATAAATCTACTTGTCGCCCCGGATTCGCACGGGTGCGAAATTTACCAAAAAACATTTAATTCTGAATACATTGTTGCTTAATAAAAATATTTAGGTACTCAAAACAATACATATTTTATCATTATCCCACAGGAATAAAAATATTTTTTGGGACAAAAAGCCTAGGTTATATGTTAACTCAGGTTATAAAGTATCTCTGTGCCAAATTTCATTAAAATCCGTTCACCCGTTTTGGCGTGATTGAGTAACAAACATCAAAACATAAAATTCACAATTATAATATTAATATAATAGTATAGGTTTGACCTTGATTGAGCAGATGTCACTATTATTTAGACACAATTTTTGCTAAGACCTAAAGTTTGCTGCCGGCTACTATACCTAATATTTAAATATTGTAATATTTCAGAGACTATTTGTATATAAAATTGAAATAAATACATCAAGTAATATTAAATCAATACAAAGCTTGTAAATATAAAACCAACATTCAGTCTAATATGAGTGGCTTTCTCAATATCGAGGAGAAAAATATATGGAGCGGAATAATGTTATTAGATACCACTCAAATATTTATAAGATATGATCGTATCAAACATGAAATATTGAGTGACGATATTATCTGTATTCTGAGTGAGTTATGGATATGAATACACATATTCAACTATGCTGATCTACGTCCGAAATTATTAGTTAGATTTGAAACACAAAATCTATTTTAATTTAGAATTTTATATGGAGATATTTGAATTGCGAATCTATTTTCAATTTGTAATCAAGAATCGTTACATTTGAGACGGGAAATCTATTCCAAATTTGAGTTCTATATACAGATATTTGAATTTGGAATCTATTTTCAAAATATAATCTAAAATTGTTAGATTTGAGATGGATAATCTATTCCAAATTTGAGTTCTATATACAGATATTTGAATTTTGAATCTATTTTCAATTTGTTATCAAAAATCGTTTCATTTGAAACACAAAATCTATTTCTAATTTGAATTCTATACACAGATATTTGAATTTGGAATCTATTTTCAAAATACAATCTAAAATTGTTAGATTTCAGATGGGAAATCTATTCCAAATTTGAATTCTATACACAAATATTTGAATCAGAAATATATTTTCAAAATATAATCTAAAATTGTTAGATTTGAGATGGAAAATTAATTCCAAATTTGAATTCTATACACAGATATTTGAATTAGAAATATATTTTCAAAATATAATCTAAAATTGTTAGATTTGAGATGGAAAATTTATTCCAAATTTGAATTCTATACACAGATATTTGAATTAGGAATCTATTTTCAAAATACAATCTAAAATTGTTAGATTGAGATGGAAAATTTATTCCAAATTTGACTTCTATATACAGACATTTGAATTTGGAATCTATTTTCAAACTGATTTTAGATTACAGTCCAAAGATTGAGATTTGTTCTTAATTCGGCTCCCCGCGGTTTCACCCGCTATATTTTGGATAGTTCACACTATATTATTATGAATTATAGCCTATGTGTTATTCTGATGTGTAAGCTATATTATTGTACAGTTTCATCAAAATCCATTCAGTAGTTTTTGTGTAAAAGAGTAACAAACATACATCCATTCATTGTTATAAATTTTCGCGTTTGTAATATTAGTAGGATGTATTTTTGTCTATATCTGTCTTTTGTTTGTGATTTAGTATATTTTTGTTGAAAAAAAAAAGCAGTGATGGCGCAGCGGTTGTGACTTCAAGTCTTACTCGGGAGGTCCGGGTTCGATCCCCCACACACCTCTGACTCTGAGTTATGTGTGTTTTAAGCAATTAAATATCACTTGCTTTAACGGTGAAGGAAAACATCGTGAGGAACTGCACTCCTGAGAGTTCCCTAAAAGTTCTCAAAGGTGTGTGAAGTCTGCCAACCCGCACTGGGTCAGCGTGGTGGACTATGGCCTAATACCCTCCTCATTCTGAGGATAGACGTGATGATACATATTTTTGTTAAGTTTTAGTTTACGTCTATATTTTCATCTACTTATTCCATATATTTCTTCCATTTTGATAATATTATAAATCCTTATAAAATCTAGATGTCAATATCAATTATCGTTTTTAATTTTAAACTGTTAATTAACGTCTATGACGGTCGAAGCTTTTTATGTAATTAGAAATAATTCTATAAAAAGCTTCGAATCATTTTCAGTCTGCGAAACTTTATTGAAGCTAATTAAATTTTAGACTTATATTTTTAGAATAAAGTCACCACTAATTGAATTAAGGGTAGTTTATAAATGCTGAAAATAATTTTTATTATATAATGGCAACTGTATGAAATAATTGTATGTTTGGATGCTTGCTACTCAATCATGCAAAAACAGTTAAACAGATTTCAATGAAATTTGGCTCAAAGATACCTAATAACTTTTTTTTTTTTTTTAACGATGGAAAATGCTTTTACGCATCCTCTCACTGGGAAAGGTATGTGGGACTCGAAGCGATAATCTCTAAAAACCATCGAAACCGAAGCCGTGAATTAACACGATTTATCCAGAAAAATTCAAAGTTCCTGCGGGATAATAATAAAATAGGTTTACTTTCGGAAGCACCTGAATAATTTTATTTAGCACATATAAATCCAGGACAGATCGACTAGTCGAAAAAGAATAGTCCACCATTAAAATAGAAGTCTGATTTCCATTCCGCAACTCAGATATTTCCATTGAAGATTTGATCGCGAAAACCTTTTAAAAAGTTGAATATTTAAGGCGAATTACTATTCAAATTAGAAGTTCGTGTAATAAGCTTAAGTAAAATTATGGCACGCCACCGGCACCATGGCGCATGGCGCAGACCGTACACGAATGTCGGCGAGCAGCAAGACGGTAACAAAGCGGGCTCATTAACTCCTCCGCCATCAACTTTCTGTCACATACTAAAATGTAGATACGCGAAATTTATGTATTTTGTGTAAACAACTTCTGTGTTTCAGTCTCGATCTATATCTACGTATATTTCTTAGTTTAGTTCCATCTCTGTACTTCCAAATTTTTGAGTCTTTATCTGTGTCTGTGTCTTGAAATATATGTCGGCGCGTAAGTTAGTCTTAGGTAAACCTAATCTTAGGTTTCAACAGAGACCCTGGGCATTAGAGCCAAGTGTTTCATTTGAGTAAAAGACGACGACCTTGGTCACAAGTCCAAGGCACTGCTTAGGTTTCTGTCGTAATTGTAAAAGATCATATTTGATTATTTATCGGTTCAGTAGCAGTATCTACGTTGCGTTTACCCAATAGTCCATTCAATATCATGACCCTTTTAGTGTTCTTCAATATTCTCCCTCTCCTCCTCCTTCTCATTATAAATCTTCAAGTTATATGTATCCTTGTGTCCTTGGTAGGAGTCTAGTTTGAGTTTTTGTCTAAATCTACATTTATCTGCAACTTTTAACTCCTCCACTATTAACTGCTCCTCGAGTTTTAGTTCCTAGTTTACAAAAGGTTTATCTAGGTTCAAGCCTACAATTATTTCTGTGTTTGCGTTAATTTCTGCGCGTGTGTTATAAATATTTGTGATCAATAGTTTAGTCTGAGGGAGAAAGAGAATTTGAGTCTAATTCTATTTTATTACTACAATAATTGCATCTCTGTGTTCATTCTGTGTTTGACTATGTATCTTAGTCAGTGTCAGCAATGTGAGCGTGTTATAAGATTGTTATAACTGTCTATATATTAATATTGTGACGCAGCTCTCAAGTTATTAATTACCTCTTAAACAATTAAAACTTTATCAGAATCGGTCTATTATCTTGGGCGCTATATAGGTACAAAGATTATACGTTAAACATATAACGCTTCGTCGTTGTAGCGTCGGCGATTAAAAATTGCTTTACATACTCAAAATTGTAAGTTTCAGCTAAGCGGATTCTTAATAGTAGTGTTCGTGTGTGTAAAAATAACATTTACAAACATTAATGCTTAATACACTACATTATGGGTCATAATGAAATCAATTTCTTACTATGATAATAATCACATTTCGTGTCACAACAAAATAACCGTAAACGAATAAATGACAGATATTGATAATGAGAGCTTTCTAAAAGCCATTATTATAATAGATACCACAAAGAAATTACACGTAGGTATCAAACAATATTACGTAAACGCATCTGAAATATATTCTTTGTGAGCATAGCCGGAGAGATGGAGAATTTTAATAAAATATGTTTTCCCGCATAAACTGGCATCCTACGTCACATCCTTAAACACTCGAATTGTAACAAACAAACATTCTTGTAACTTTAGCCCGCATTCGCTTCGCTGAGGTGTATTCAAACCATTCACTCACTCACTCATTCATTCATTATCTGCCACCCGCAACTATGAATATACTATTTCCGTTGAACGTCTATTCTGTAATGCGTAGTATGTCACTGATGTGCAGTGGACACCACCATATCACTCACTCGCTCACTCATTCTGTCTCAGTCACACAAAGCTTGTTCTGACAATAACTAACACAACAGTAAAAGAATCACCCGTTTTGGTGCAGTCATTTTTAAGTTATGATCCATTTTATCTCAAACCCTGGCGTAGTTAGCAAAAGTTTCCTTCTTCCTTTTCTTCTTTGTAACTATGTAAAGCAACTTCTCTCATTATTGCAGGTTTTTTTATCATTCGAATAAATCTTCTTCATCATCAGTAACATTAACCTAACTTTCTTGAACATAAAGAACTATTTATTCACCACCGTAACTTTTACCCTTTCTTTTACATATTTCTCTTTTTCCTTGGTCTGAGTTATTTGCAGTCCATTTCTTCTTACTGCTCTAATATAAGTATATTTTTCTTCTTTCACACTTAAACCAACCGATTTTAATGAATTTTGGTACAGAGATAGAGTACAGCTTAACCCTGGAAAGATAGTCTGCGTAAAATTTACGCATGCATTTTCGAATAATTGCTGTTTCTTTCTAATTAGCGCGAATCCATAGCTGCGCATTTAGGACATCTCATTCTTCGCTGGGGGCTACCGCGTGGCGTACGTTTCAATAAGGTAAGTGCCACCGATTTTGAAATATAACGACTGCGTGAGTCAAAATTACGCATAATTATCTTTAACGTGACATTTATGATTTTGGCTTATATGACAGTTTTATTCCGTTTCGTATCTTTCAGTACTTTATATCATAACTAATATTATAATTTTATTTTTATAGATATTGACGCAAATATATAACAGAATGGGGAGTAGCAATTTAGACGAAGACCATATCCTGGCCGCTCTTATGCAAAGTGACGACGAGTTTCCGTGTGAGGACACCGACAGTGAAGTAGCAGACCACGAAAGTAAAGATGACGTGCAGAGCGAAACTGAAGAAGGTTTTGTAGACGAGGTACTAGAAGAACAGCCGACGCCAAGTGGAAGTGAAATCTTAGAAGGGCAAAGCAGTACTGAACAACCAGTCTCCATCGGCCTCTCGTAGGATCGTAGCCTTGCAACAGAGGACTGTCAGAGGTAGGGATAAACATTGTTGGTCGACGTCAAACCCAACAAGGCGTGGTAGAGTCTCTGCGGTAAATATTGTTCGAGCTCAAAGAGGTCCAAGCCGCAAGTGCCGTAATGTATATGACCCCGTGTTATGCTTCAATATGTTTTTTACTGATGGGATAATTATGGAAATCGTACGATGGACTAACGCCGAGATATCATTGAAAAGACGTGATTCTATGACAGGTGCTACATTTCGTGATACTGATGAAGAGGAAATTCGCGCTTTGTTTGGTATTATGGTAATGACAGCAGTGAGAAAAGATAATCATATGTCTACAGACGAGCTCTTTGATCAATCTTCGTCAATGGTGTACGTCCCTGTGATGAGTCGCGATCGTTTTGATTTCTTGATAAGATGTCTTAGAATGGATGACAAAACTATACGGCTCATACTCAGAGAAAATGATGTTTTTACTCCTGTTAGAAAAATATGGGATCTTTTTATCTATCAATGTACACACAATTACACGCCAGGGGCTCATTTGACCATAGACGAGCAGTTACTTGGCTTTAGAGGACGCTGTCCGTTTAAAATGTATATTCCTAAAAAAGGTATGTATAATGAGCCAGTAGCAAAAACGAATTTATTGTTCTTTTTGCCCTTCTAAAAAAAGGCGAAAGGCAAATGCGTCGTGCAAAAAATGGAAAAAGTGATATGTCGTGAGCATAACGTTGATATGTGCCAAAGCTGTTTGTAACTTACTTTTATATAACTTTATATTCATAAATTATAAGATAAGCTAACTGTTGATTTTCTACTACAAAAGAGACTGATTATTAGAATAAAAAATAAGTTTTTATTTAAAAGAGTAAGTGTTATAAAATTTCATTGATTTATAGAAGAAGTTTAAAGTTTTGTTTTTTTTTTTAATATAAATAAATGAGTATAAAAAAATTATCTGTAGTATTAATTATTCTAATATATGTGTATATATAATAACATACAATTCATTAAAATAAACTAATAAACCTAGACATACAGTTAATTCAAATACATGCGTCAATTTTACGCATGAGTATCTTTTCCGTACTACAAAATATGATTATCTTTCTAGGGTTAAAGATGAAGAGAAGAGAGAGGAGAAGAGCTGTGAGGAGAAAAAAAGCTTGAAGAGGTTGAAATAGGGGATGAAGTGTATGTCGAGGTGTGTGAGCGTCTGTCTTTGGGAATTAGTCATATGTGGAAGTCCCCCCTTTGATTTAGATGAATTTTGGTCAGAACCTTCCTTTTTTTTCTTTTTTGCAAACGTTCAAAATTTCATCATTTTTCAAATTTGTTTTTCAAATATCTCGAAAACTATTATAGTCATAAAGATGGTTCTAACTTTGGTCTAAAAGGGATAC